>CM067168.1:6661536-6789150 GCA_034093135.1 Erigeron breviscapus | reverse complement strand
AGAAGAGCACAAGGCAACCGTGGAAATGGAAATGGTAACCGTGGCAACTTTAGAAATGTTGGGAATCGCGGGAACCAAGCAAACCGAGGTAACAATGGAAATCAAATTAACCGAGGAAATGTTGGGAATCAAGCTAATGTGGGGAATCAAGACAACAACGTTAATCAAGGGAATCGTGGGAATCAAGGAGGTCAAGCTCGAGGAAGAGTGTATGCCATGGGCGTGAATGAGGCACGTGATAACCCTAATGTCATCGTAGGTACATTTCCACTAAATAATGTTTATGCATCTATGTTTTTTGATTCTGGAGCTGAGAGAAGTTTTATTTCTTTTGAGTTTAAGGAATTGATTGATAAGAAACCTAGTGCACTTGATGAAACTTATTATGTTGAATATGCCAATGGAAATGAGTATGAAACTATGGAGATTATCTCTGATTGCAAGCTAACTTTAGATGATAAGAACTATAGTATTGACTTGATTCCCATAGAGATAGGAAGTTTCGATATAATCGTAGGAATGGATTGGTTGTCAAAAATGCGTGCCGAAATCATTTGTCATGAGAAGATCATACGGATTCCCTTGGAAAATGGAGAAGTGTTGATAGTGCAAGGTCATAAGGCTGGAGTCCAACCTAAGTTGGTGTCGTCCATGAAGGTGAGGAAGTACCTACGGAAGGAATACCACACGTACTTGGCACAAGTAGTGGATAAGCGAGTGAAGAGCAAGGATCCTCACAAGGTGACAGTGGTCAGGGACTTTCTTGACGTGTTTCCTGACGAACTACCTGGACTTCCACCCACGAGACAAGTGGAATTTACGATCGATTTAGTTCCCGGTGCAGCCCCCGTAGCTAAGGCACCATATAGACTAGCGCCCTCCGAGATGCGAGAACTCTCCGAGCAATTGCAAGAATTGCTCGATAAAGGTTTGATCCAACCTAGTTCGTCGCCATGGGGTGCGCCAATCCTCTTTGTCAAGAAGAAGGATGGGTCTTTGAGAATATGCATCGACTATAGGGAGTTGGATAAGCTGACTGTAAAGAACAAATATCCGCTACCACGAATAGATGATTTGTTCGATCAACTTCAAGGAGCGTCGTATTTTTCTAAGATCGACCTTAGATCCGTCTATCACCAGTTGAAGGTACGAGAAGAGGATGTACCTAAAACGGCTTTTAGGACTCGCTATGGGCATTATGAGTTCCTAGTGATTCCATTTGGTCTTACCAATGCGCCAGCCGTGTTCATGGACTTGATGAATAGAATCTGTAGGCAATACTTGGACAAATTCGTGATAGTGTTCATCGATGATATTTTGATATATTCAAGAAGCAAGGAGGAGCATGAGAAGCATCTGAGGATGGTCTTGCAGTTACTTAGAGACGAAAAGCTATATGCTAAGTTTTCTAAGTGTGAGTTTTGGCTACGCCAAGTCCAGTTTCTTGGACATATCGTGAACGAAGAAGGAATCCACGTAGATCCATCCAAGATTGAAGCAATCAAGAAGTGGGAAGCTCCCAAGACGTCAACGGAAGTGCGTAGTTTCCTAGGCCTAGCGGGCTATTATAGAAGGTTTATTCAAGGATTCTCGAAGATTGCTGTACCCCTAACTCAATTGACCCAAAAGTCAAGAGAGTTCGTGTGGGGTGAAGAACAAGAGCAAGCGTTCCAAACACTAAAGAACATGTTGTGTGAGGCACCAATACTAGCATTACCGGATGGAATGGAAGGTTTCGTAGTGTATTGTGATGCGTCGAATAGAGGGCTAGGGTGCGTACTAATGCAAAGAGACAAGGTCATTGCATACGCATCTAGGCAATTGAGGCCACATGAGAAGAACTATTCAACACACGATTTGGAGCTAGGAGCCGTGGTGTTTGCCTTGAAGATATGGCAACACTATCTTTATGGCACCAAGTGTACCATATTTACTGACCATAAGAGTTTGCAACACATCTTCAATCAAAAGATGTTGAATATGAGGCAAAGGAGATGGGTGGAGCTACTAAATGATTATCAGTACGAGATTAAGTACCACCCCGGAAAAGCAAATGTTGTTGCTGATGCACTTAGTAGGAAGGTGAGCACTAGGGTGCCAAGGGCAAGAATTAATCACCTACGAGTGAGAATGTCTCTAAGAGACCGATTCTTAGAAGATCAATTAAAGGCCTTTGAAGGTAAGAATATTGAGGAAGAGGCCTTAAGCGGAATAGAAACAAGGTTTGATAGGGATGATGAAGGCATATTGTATTTTAAAGGAAGAGCTTGGGTACCAAAGGTGAATGGATTAAGAGATGTACTCATGAATGAAGCCCATAATTCAAAGTATTCGATTCATCCGGGAGCGGATAAGATATACCAAGGTCTAAAAAGGGACTTTTGGTGGCCTGGGATGAAAGGCGATGTAGCCCGATATGTTAGCCGATGCATGACTTGTGCAATGGTCAAAGCGGAGTATCAAAAGCCGGCTGGATTGTTGAAACAACCGGAAATCCCCAAATGGAAATGGGAGCAAATAGCAATGGACCTAGTGACGAAGTTGCCTAGAACCAAGAAAGGCCATAATGCTATATGGGTAGTTGTCGATCGTCTTACGAAATCAGCCCACTTCATTCCAATAAGAGAAGATTGGAATACCGAGCGTCTAGCTCGCCTATATGTTGAGAAGATTGTAATACTACATGGCGTGCCATTGTCCATAATATCCGATAGGGATGGTAGATTTACCTCACGTTTTTGGGGTCTTGTGCAAGAGGCAATGGGAACAACATTAGCATTAAGCACGGCATACCACCCTCAAATGGATGGACAAAGTGAGCGTACGATACAAACATTGGAGGACATGCTGAGAGCATGTGCATTAGAATTTGGTGGAAATTGGGATGAGCACTTACCATATGCGGAGTTTACTTACAATAATAGTTACCATTCTAGCATACAATGTGCACCATTTGAAGCTTTGTACGGACGTAAGTGTAGATCACCCATGTGTTGGATCGAAGCGGGTGAAAGAAGTCTAGCTACCGTCGGTTATGTCCAAGAGACAACGGACAAGGTGGCCATTATAAAGGAAAAGCTCAAAGCCGCGAGAGATCGGCAAAAGAGCTATGCGGATCAAAGAAGGAAGCCTCTAGAATTTGAAGTTGGAGATAAAGTACTATTAAAAGTATCGCCAAGGAAAGGAACCGTAAGGTTTGGCAAGAAAGGAAAGTTAAGCCCCCGATACATTGGGTCGTTCAAGATTATTGCTAGAATAGGCCCCGTGGCCTACAAGTTGGAACTACCCCAAGAATTGGGAGATTCCCATGACACATTCTACGTGTCAAACTTAAAGAAATGCGTGGCGGATGACTTGAAAGTGGTTCCACTCGAGGAACTACGAGTGGAAGATAAGCTCCAATATCGAGAGGAGCCGGTGGAGGTTCTAGATCGCGACGAAAAGCGCCTTAAGAGAAGCAAGATCCCTATCGTTAAAGTTAGATGGGATTCGAAACACGGACCCGAATTCACATGGGAGCGCGAGGACTTTATACGGGAGAAATATCCGCACCTTCTCCCCAAGAAAATTCAAATTCCGAGACGGAATTCTTCTAAGGGGGTAAGGATGTAACAACCCTCCTTTTTTAATATTATATATGTGCTAGTTATGTTGCCTATGATCCCGCAAGCCATAGTTATATTAGAAACTAGTAGATGATGCCCCTAAATTAGCAACCTAAAGCTATTATTTAGTCCTAAATTAAATCCAATAAAATGCCATTGAACAAAAACTCTATTGTTGATCAATCAAGTTATATAAATAATAATGTAAGTCTCACAAGTTGAGATAACCATCAAAAATCCTTATAAATGTCCAACAATTTAATCATTAAGTTAATTAAAATAAATATGGTCATGAAAATAGAATGACTATCTCAAAATATATTTATAAATTTATATGTACATAAAAATGCTTGAAATATTAATAAGTGTATATATATAACCAAAATAAATACAAGATTTTAACTAATGAGTTAAGTAACAAATTTAAGACACATATATATATATATACATCTAGACATAACTAGTTAATTTACTTATATAAATAAATACATAATACACTTATAAAACAAACACACATTTAAATATCCTTATACACCTAAATACTAATACAAATTTTATAAAAAAAAAGGAAGAAAACCCCTTCATTTTCCCCCATGAGGTCGGCCCCCCTATACACCCACATACACTTTCACTTCAAACCTTGCATGCACATTTAGACTTGGAACTCCCAACTCTTACACACACTACACATTCACTTCACACACACAACTCATGTTTCTCTCTCAAAAACCTTTTCTCTTCTCCTTTTCTCCTTCTTGATTTCGGCCAAAACAAACAAACAAAACACAAGCAAAAATCAAATTAAACATATACAAATAATAAGGGTTTAAGCTAGATTATTAAAGGGTTAATTTAAGCAACGATTAAGGGTTGTTTGAGGCTTTGAAGTCCACGATTTTCTGCCCAAAAATCAACATCAAAACCGAATCCAAGAGGGTATAAATCTTCATCTTTTTTACTAGATTTAATCTTGTTCTTGTTTATATTCAAAGGTTTTATCAAAAGTTTATGTTTTCTTCTTGTTTTCTTTGTAATACACACTTGATGAGGGCAAAGTTGATAGGATCTTTCTCCTCATGCACATGCATGTCGAAATCTATGAGAAAGATCCAAGGATTCAACAAGTTTAAGACCCAAACGTGTTGTTATAGATTAAGTAACCTTTAAAGTGATTTTTCCTTTGAAAGATGGATATGTTCTTGCATATTATGATGAGTATATTTCTGGATTTTTCATTAAAAAGGTGTTTTTATATTGTTGGATGTGAGATCTATAAAAGTTTGTATTAAAAAGTGTTGATTTGAATGCATGCATGTTAGATTTAAGAAAGTTGGATCTTTTGTTGGATTATGAGATGGATATGGACTTGTTATAAGTGAAAAATATGTTAATCTTGATGTTAATATTCTGGAAAAATTAATGAAATAACAAAGAGACAAAGCTTGGACCAAAACTAGTGAAAATAAGCTAGAAATCACAAACCGAAAACATGCAAAAAGCTATTTTGAGCACACACTTGCACCATAATCAAAGGACAAGAAAATATCTTAAACTTACTGGAAATAAGTTGTTTCAAAAGTATAAAACTCAAGTCATTTGGTTTATGACAATGATAAGCTCAAAAATCACCTTTTCGGGTCAAATAATCACTAACCGAAAGCACTAAATTGCACATATCACACCACCACCACTATCATGACTTGGAACACCAAAATATGATGAACTTTCTGGAAATAATGAAACAAGAATGAAAATCCTTTTTGAAGCACTTTAATTGCTTAAGAAATGAGGCTAAAATCACTATTTCGGTAAATGATTTTTAAGCTTAAAGTCCTCAAAATAAGCAAGACACAAGAGAGGTTGAATTGATATGAAATTTTATTGATAAAAGTTGCCTAAAAGGCCAAAGATTTTTAGCCAAAATGTTGTGTGGTGATTTCTAAGGATTTCCATAATTTATTGAATTTAAATGGTAATTAAAAGACATATAAATCAATAAATAAATTATGTAGATCATGAATTTGGTTTAATCTTCATAACCAATGGTGAAAATAACTAAGACCTACTGGAGTCAAATAAATAAAAGCCAAGAAACAAGTGTTACTCAATTTTAAGGTAAACAATTAAGTAACAATCACTAATTAATCACTATTATTAAATTAATGGAAAAATACACAAATAATTATATAAAACATAAAATCATAAGTTAAAAAGCATAAAAATCAGAATATAACTCAACTATAATTATTCATAATTTATAAAGATAAATATGTGTTAGGACCAGTTCACCTGGAACTGGCCAGTCACCAGTTCACACTGACCAGTCACCAGTTGCATCTGGTGACCCAGTAAAACTGGTGACCAAGAAGATTTGTCCAGAAATATATTGAAGTCCAGTTGCACCGTACAGTCAACGTAACTGAAGACTTCCTCCAGTTGAGAACTGACCAGTTGAATAATCATTCCAGTTGAAGTCGAAGACAACAAATGGAAGATAGAGAATGGCAATGGCAGCGAAGCCCAATTGGCATTCTAGTCAGTTACAAACTGGAGACCATCAGTGGAAAGCCCTTACAAAGCTTTACACTGATTACGAGGAATTGACTTGTATACTTTATGTACCTTTACCCGGATAATAAGCCTTGTCTTATTATTTAAGTAATAAAAGGTACATAAAGGTGGTTGTGTAAAGTTGCTTTATCATGCGACTTTACACTGCTTTTTAAGGAATTAAATGCTATTCCTTAAATGCTCTCAATCACATTTGTACGGCTAAAGTGAACATCCCAATGTTAACTTTGCCTATAAATACAAGTCATTGCACAACCAAGAATTGAAAAAGTGTTCAACTCACAAAGTGAAAAACATACAAACACGTCACACTTTGCAAACCTGCAATATTCTTGGTGAACTTGTGCAATCTTCTCTCAATCGCTAAAAGGAACATTTCACAACTTTAAGTGTTTCGATTGTCTTGAGAAATTCCAAGTATAGATCAATTGTATTTCATAGGTTGTTAGGATATTTACATTCGTGTATTATCTTGGTTCCGCATCAACCTTGTAATTTGTTTAATATCAATAAATAAATTACACATTGAAAAATACATATTGTCTCATCAAGTTATCTTACAAGTAATTTGTATTATTGCATTGTTCTTTACTTATTGTCTTTTATATAAGTAATCTATCTAGAACTTGGTATATACACACTGCAACTGGTCGTCTCCAGTTCAGTGCATATATTGCAAAGTAACTCCACCATAGACATAGAGGTGTCTTCAGTAGTACGATCTATCGAGTTGGGACTTACAAGTGGTATCAGAGCAGAAGGCTAATAAACTTGCCTAGATCTGCTAAGATGAACACTACTGAAGGTGGAGATGGTTCTGGTTCAGGTGAAAACCCCTCGAATACTAATGCACAACCTTTTCAAAATGTTAACACCAACCCTCCTCCTCCTACTGCCCCAAACCATGTCCATGTACACTACTCTAACACTCCTGTTCCAAATTTGATGGAAACAGTGAGACATTCGGTACATGGAAGGCTAGAATGCTTTTGCATTTTGGTGGGATTGAAAGGTATATGTTGAAAATACTTAAGGATGGACCATATATACCCATGTCCCTTGGGGTCAGTCCTCTTCTTGATCCAACTGGAAGAAGAGGTTCAAGGGAAAAGCCAGAAGACCATTGGTCTGATAAGGATCGTAGACTTGTTGATCTGGACACCAGACTCAAGAACATGATCCTTGGGGCTGTTCCTGAAGATCTAATTCCAACACTTGTGCTGTTCCCCAGTGCAAAATCTATGTGGGAAGAGTTAGTTATTCAGTTTGAAGGAGGTGATGACACTATTGTCACCAGAAAAGTTGCTTTGAACAAGAAGTATGAATCCTTCTTTTCCTTGCCCAATGAAAGTCTAACTGGTACATACACCAGATTTTCTAGCCTCATCAATCAGTTGAGAGGTTTGGGTGTAGATAAGGATATTCTTCTTGAGAAGTTTTGTGATATTCTTCCTTCCAAATGGGAAAACATGGTTCTTGTCTTGAGACAAGGTAAAACCTTGCACACTCATACTCTTGCATCGCTCTATGGAGCCTTCAGATTCACTGAATATAATAATGCTGCAAGACTTGTGGCTGAGCAAGATGCCATGAACCATGCCCAGAGTCCCAAGGTTGCTAGTGTAACTGAGCGACCTTGTGCTGCTTTAATGTCTGCTGAGAGTGTCCAGGTACACTCGATGAAGGAGATGTTGAACAGTTTCTTAAACTCTGGACTGACCACTGAAAACAGTGATGGTTGTAATGAAACTGACGATGATGATCTGGTCGCCATGATTGCTAAAACCTTTAATAGGTTTAAGCATAAATCCAAAAGATTTAATGGCCCCAACAATGCTTCCAGCTCCAGCTCTCTGGATAAGACCAATCTTACATGCTATAAGTGTGGTAAGAAAGGTCATTTTATGAAGGAATGCAGATCTAGTCAGTTGAACAATCAAGCTGGCCCCTCTGTCCCTAATTTCAATCGGCCTGATGATAGCTACAAGCTAAATACAAGAAGCTTAAGGCCCAGATTGCCCTCCTGTCCATGGAAAAGAAAAAGGATCAGTGCTTAATGGCACAAACTGAGGGAAAATGGGAGTACTCTGATGACTCATCTGATGATGAAGAAGAGGAAAGGGACATGTGCTTCATGGCCTTGGAAGATCAACAACATCAACACGTGGTAAAAGAAGATGTCATCTCTGGAAGATGGGTGGACATCATACTGAAGAAGGTATGTGACTATGATAACCAGGTTGACCCTGAACTAAAACTGGACCTGGCTGAATCATTAAGTGGTGATTTGGCATTTGTGGAAACTGTAAGAGCTGATAGTGAAAGATATCTTGACACTATCCTAATTGAACTGAACAATGTTAAACCACAACTAAATGATTTGAAAAGTGTCCAGTTGGCTCTCAAGGAGTCAGTTTTAAAGATTGAGGCTTTAGAACTTGATAATCAAAAACTATTTTTTGATCTTGAAAAAGAACAAAAGATTATCAAGTCATGGGTAAAAGCATCTGGCAAAAACTACGATGCATTTTCAAGAACTATCGATGCCCAGAAAAATGCATGGAAATCTGGAGATCTGGAGATGGCAGCTCTCATACCAGACCTTCATGCATTGCCTCCAGCTCTCAAGGTTGAAACACCTTATGATCAATCTGAAGCTGTTGAAACTGAAACCTTTGAGACCACCCCCATTGAGGTTAAAACTGGAGCCAAACAGGCTAAAGCTCCAGTCAAAAAGGCCACTGGTAACAAGCCTTTACCTCAAAAGTC
The DNA here is from genome assembly GCA_034093135.1 of Erigeron breviscapus. Lineage (NCBI taxonomy): Eukaryota > Viridiplantae > Streptophyta > Magnoliopsida > Asterales > Asteraceae > Erigeron > Erigeron breviscapus. The sequence goes on along the minus strand of CM067168.1, from coordinate 6,780,205 downwards.
TAAGGTGCCCATGACCCGACAGACTAAAGCACCAGTTGAACCTAGGTCCAAGGTTCAACTGCCTGATCAAAATAATATTTTGGTTAATCTGGAAAGTGAACTCCAACTTTTGTCTCGGCAGGTTCAGAGTTGTACTGCCCGGATTAACAATCTGGAAGGAGGTTTATTACCTCCAGTTTTCAAACAAAATATTAAACCACTCCCTTTAATACCTAAACAAAAGAATGTTCCTTCTGGAACAAAATCTGGTAAAAATAAAGGGAGTAAGTATCAAATACCAGTTGTTTTTACTCCTGCACCTGGAGCTGGTGATAAAGCTCCAGATGCAGCCTCCAGTTCAACACCACAACTGTCAACTGTGACTTCTGTAGAGAAGTCCAGCGAACCCATCAAGAAAAGATGGGTTCACAAAAAGAACTAATGATTTTTGTGTGTGTGTAGGGAGATCGAAAGAAGAATATCTGGTATCTGGACAGCGCTGCTGGCCGGACTATGACCGGATGTAAGCCCCTACTGGAAGAGTTCACTGTCCAAGATGGACCGACAGTGACGTTTGGTAACGATCAATCTGGAAAAACTGAAGGATATGGTGTGCTCAATAATGGACAAGTCGAATTCAAAAGAGTTGCATTTGTGAATGGTTTGAAATACAACCTGATCAGTGTCAGCCAACTTTGTGATGATGGCTTCAGAGTTTTGTTCGATATTGCTCAAGGCACCATATTTAACAAGGATTGGAAAGTGGTGATGATTGCACCAAGAAAAGGAAATGTGTACATCATGGATATGGAACCAGCTCCAAAAGAGCAATGTTTCTATACCAAAGCTGATGAGGACACCAACTGGCTATGGCATAAAAGGTTATCCCACCTTAATTTCAAAAACATTAACAAGTTGTCTCGCAGACAACTGGTTGATGGGATACCTCAGATTTCTTTCAATAAAGAAAAGCCATGTCCAGGGTGTGAGATGGGCAAGCAGAAAAGTGCCAGTTTCAAAACTAGGCAAAATTTTAGCATCACTGAACCTCTTCACATGCTACATATGGATCTCTTTGGTCCAGTGAATGTTCAAACTAGAGCTGGAAAGAAGTACACTCTAGTTGTGGTTGATGAATTCACCAGATACTGCTGGGTGGTATTCATCAGATCCAAAAGTGATGCATCTGCTGAAATCATCTCTCTCATTAAAAGAATTGAGCTCAAGTATACTCGAAAAGTTTGTCAGTTGCGAAGTGATAATGGTACTGAATTCCAAAATAAGGTACTTGAAACATTTTGCAATGACACTGGCATCTCTCAAAACTTCTTATCAGTTCACTCTCCAGAGCAAAATGGAGTTGTTGAAAGAAAGAATCGTACACTGATAGAAGCAGCCAGAAGTATGCTATCTGAATCTGGTCTTCCCACCAGTTTTTGGGCTGAGGCAGTTGCAACTGCTTGTCACACCCAAAACCGGTCAGTCTACATCAAGAGACATAAGAAGACTGCCTATGAAGTACTCAGGAATCGTAAACCAAATATTGGATACTTCCATGTATTTGGTTGTCCAGTTTATATACTAAATGATTCCAGTCAGCTTGGAAAGTTTGATGCAAAAGCTGATGAAGGGGTATTTTTAGGCTATTCAGATATTCGAAAGGCCTTTAGAGTTTATAATTATAGACTCCAAAAGGTTCATGAGACAATTCATGTCACATTCGACGAATCAACTGAAGCAACCAACAAGAGACCAAGCCTTGATATTTCTCCAGTCGTTCCAATTAATTTTGGTGAAACTGACCAAGTTCATCGGTCAGTTGTTTCACCAGAAGATGCTTCCAGTTACAACAAATTGGAACTAGTTAAGAAGAAGAACACCACCAGTGACACATCATTCTATCCCTCCATCAATTTCAACTTACCACAAGAATTGGTGATTGGATCTGATGTACGTGCCACTCCAATATCAACACCAGTTCAAACACCTACTTCTCCAGTTCTTCATGAAATGCCTTCTAATGAGGAATTTCATGATGCTAATCGAGACCTTATTGACTCTGATGAGGATGTAGAAGTTGTTTGGACTGATCCTTCTCCATAAGCTGTTGCAACTGAAGAAGATCGTCAGGTGACTTGCACTGATATTGTAGTTCACCAGCCTAGTCAATACACTAGATGGACTCAAGCCCATCCAATTGAACAAATTATGGGTGATCCAACTAGTGGGGTTCAGACTAGAAGAGCCACCAGTGAGCAATGCTTAAACGTCACCTTCTTATCTCTAATTGAACCAAAGAAGATTGACGAGGCTATGGCAGACCCAAGATGGGTGGAAGCTATGCAAGAAGAGCTCCTCCAGTTTGAAAGGAACAATGTTTGGGAGCTTGTTCCTTATCCACCAGGGTTAAAGAAAGAACCTATTGGTACCAGATGGGTCTACCGAAACAAAATGGATGAAGATGTCCATGTTGTAAGAAACAAGGCCAGACTAGTTGCCCAGGGTTATTGTCAAGCAGAGGGCGTTGACTTTGATGAAACTTTTGCTCCAGTTGCAAGACTTGAAGCCATAAGAATATTTCTGGCTTATGCAGCCCATCTGCAGTTCAAGGTCTTCCAGATGGATGTCAAAAGTGCGTTCCTTAATGGAACATTGGAAGAAGAAGTTTATGTTAAGCAGACTCCAGGTTTCATCGATGAGAAGCATCCTCATTGGGTTTATAGACTGAACAAAGCATTGTATGGTATAAGACAAGCCCCAAGAGCCTGGTATGATACTTTAACTAAACATCTTCTTAAAAATGGCTTTCAAAGAGGTGCAATAGATAATACCTTGTTTATCTTGGAAGAAAGAGGTAATATCTTATTGGTACAAATTTATGTTGATGACATTATTTTTTGTTCAACTGATGATGCAATGTGTAAAAAGTTTTCTAAAATCATGTCATCTGAGTATGAGATGAGTTTAATGGGTGAATTAACATTTTTCTTAGGTCTTCAGATTAAGCAAACTGAAAATGGAATTTTCATAAACCAAGGAAAATATGTCAGAGATTTGTTAAGAAAATACAAATATGATTCAATCCCATCGAAAAATACACCTATTGCAGCACCATTAAATTTGGACTCTGACCCAACTGGCAAACCAGTTAACATAACTGACTATCGTGGTATGGTTGGTTCACTGATGTACTTAACTGCCAGTCGACCAGATATAATGTTTGCAACATGTCTATGTGCCAGGTTTCAGGCTAACCCTAAAGAATCACATTTGCACGCTGTAAAGCGTATCTTTAGATACCTGAAAGGGTGTCCTAATCTTGGTCTTTGGTACCCCAAAGGCTCAGGATTAGATCTAATGGGTTATTCAGATTCAGATCATGCAGGTTGTAAGATGGATAGAAAATCAACAACTGGTGGTTGTCATTTCCTTGGAGGAAAACTGGTAAGTTGGACCAGCAAGAAGCAGACTTCAGTCTCTATGTCCACTGCCGAGGCAGAGTACATTTCTGCGGCCAGTTGCTGTGCCCAGATTCTCTGGATCAAGAACCAGTTACTAGATTATGGTCAAAAGTATACAAGGACCCCAATCTTTTGTGACAACACCAGTGCAATTGCTATATCTCACAACCCAATGATGCACTCCAAGACAAAGCATATTGACATCAGGTATCATTTCATTCGTGATCATGTTATGAAAGGAGACATTAAAATTCATTTCATCCCCACTGACAAACAGTTAGCTGATGTTTTTACTAAACCTCTCGATGAGAAAACCTTTAAACATCTCATCAGCGAACTGGGAATGTTAAACCCTTAACTGGAGCTTTCTTTATTATTGAACGCGTCAGTGACACTGATGAAGTTCTCCAGTTGAGTAGGTCCAGATAATCTTTGCTCGCCAGGCTATCGAACGCCTTTGTGATACTATCTTGGCACTAATTGATTTCTGGATCATCATTTTAGGGGGAAAGACTCAAAATAATTTTCTGACTAAAATTCGTTTTTTGTTTGAAAATGCAACTGGAGAACTCTCCAGTTGGAAACTGGTACTGGACTGATCCTCCAGTTACCAGGTTCAGTCTTGTCTTATTTTTTATAACGTTACAAATACTTGGTCAATATGTGTGACACGTGATGATACTCGAGTGTTTTAAACCACTTGATATCGTGATCTGACATGTTTGAAACCATTTTAGTACCTGACAACTGTTTGTATTGGGAAAACAAAAAGTGAGTGGGCGCATGGGTAAGATAAGCCGTCGTAGCATTTAATGCTGACATGGAAGCATTTAATGTTTACATGGCAAATCAATATTTTATTTCAAAATTCAAACCAACTTTGTTGAAAATATCTACAAAAAGGATTGTCTTTATTAAAATATAATTTTGGTATTTCATTGGGATCTTGAATCCCTTTATAAATACCCTTATTTACTCCGAACTCATTTACTTCCTTCTCTTACATTCCTTCATTTACTTCCAATCATCAAAATTGCTTCATTTTTCTCTTTGCTTCACAAATCAAAACCCTAAATCCCAAATTTCAATTTCATTTTCAATGGCTCCTAGATCATCTCGTTCAAGAGATGTAAATCTCTTGACTGTTCATATAATCCCTCACCAGATGTCAAAGCGGCACCTGGTGCCCCTAGTAGTGCTTCGGTCATCAAACTAAACCAAATAATCCGATGGCCAGCCTACGAGGATCTCAAGGGTCCGATACCCTTATTGGTAGAATTCAAAAGTTTTTGAAGATTTCTCCAATAGGACCCTCATTCTCTCTAAACCCACGTAAGTTGTTTCACAACTATTTATGTGAGTTTTGGTACACTGCCGTTCTTTCTTCCGATTGTTCCTCCATCAGTTTCACATTAAAGGATGGAACAATCCAGTGTACCTTGTCAGCCGATGTATTGAGGGATGCCTTACGCCTCAATTACTGGAGAGAGGGTGAATCTCCAGTCGTCTTGCCCCCAAATATAAACTTTCGCCAAGTACTTCTTGAAATGGGACACAGGGAGTGTTTGGTGAATGGGGTGTTTAAGACAAAAGGTGCGATGACCATGAAGGGCCTTACACCTTCATGGAGGTATTTTCTCATCCACCTGGTGGAGAGCATGGGTGGGAGTTCTGGTGGACTTGACCAGATTAACTCCTCGCAAGCAGAGATGGCTTACTGCTTGTGGAACGGATTGAGAGTGGACTTTGCAGATATTCTGTATAGAAGCCTAGTTCAAAAACTGAAGGGCACAAGGGGTGTTTGTATTCCCTTTTCAAGGTTCCTCTCTCTTTGTTTTAAGCAAATTCTGGGCAGAGAAGCATATAATAGTACAGATTCACCGTACACTGCTCCAGATATGCTAAGGAATCTAGACTCACTGGTATCTGAAGCTGGTGAGGTCGAACTTCCTGAACGAATGCAACTGGCATTCGCTTCAACTGATGCACCTCTTGCAGGTGAGTCAGAAAGGCAACCGGGCGGGCCTCAAAATAATGAGGGACCCTCCAGTGTGTCTAATGTTATGGTTGAGGATAGAGCAACCATAACTGAAGCAACCCCCATCACATCTATCCCTGGTGAAGATACTTCGGTATTTGATCCACCAACAGATGTACCCATCCAGGAAACTGGGGAAGATCATCTGGAGACTGACCAGGTAACTGGTCAGCCCTCAGTTACATTCATGGATCTGGACATGAGTGTTAATGACGAGGAAATCCTTATAGAATCTTCGGATTCTGAAGGTACTGAAACAGACTTGGAGATTCTTGATGCTTCTGTACAAGCTCAAGACCCTTCATCTCCAGTCTCACTTCCAGACGCATCAATTTCACTTTCACCACCACAAGAAAATGTGCCTATAGATTTATCTTTACCAATATATTCCGCTCCTTTACCAACTGGGCAATTCTCACTTGCTCGAGAAATGCCACCCCCACCGTCGCCGTTGTTCACACCTGAGCATTCTCAGCATGAACAACAATTTGTTTTTCCAGTCCTTTCTTCAACCACCACTCCAATTATATCTTCAACTGTTGGCTTGACAACTGGGGAGACTTCCTTATGTTTGCCTCCTCCAGTTGCTCCAGTAGTAACTGCTGCTGGTCCAGTGACACCTTCTCCTTTGTCACTGGACAGTCAAGTTGTCTCACTACAAGCCGATCTCCAAAACCTTCTTACCAGGGTGGAGGAGATTCAGAAGACACTTGACAAAAACACCAAGTCATTCTCCAGATACCACAAAGATCATTTAACAAACATTAAGGTGGTCGATCTGGGGATAAACAAGTTTTCATCCAATGAAGACTTGGTGTTTAGAAAGCTTAATGAGTTGGTCACTGGCTGCAACAATCTGGCTGGTACTCTAAAGGAAGCCTTTGACCTAACTCACTCCAAGGTCACCAGTTCAATCTCCAACTTGCTGGGAAATACTGTCAAAACTTCAGAAGTTGACTTGAAAAGATTAAAATCTAACAAACCTAAAAGAAAAACCTAAGGCATTTATTGATCTATAAAAATGCCTTAAGAAACTTAGATAGATTTGAATCGAACAAGTCTCTATAGTTCACACTTGTATAGATACAAGAACTAGAAAAAGACTTAGACTATATTTCTAGACAAATAGGGGGAATTTGTTAGGACCAGTTCACCTGGAACTGGCCAGTCACCAGTTCAAACTCCAACTTGCTAGGCAATACTGTCAGAACTTCAGAAGTTGACTTGAAAAAGATTAAAATCTAACAAACCTAAAAGAAAAACCTAAGGCATTTATTGATCTATAAAAATGCCTTAAGAAACTTAGATAGATTTGAATCGAACAAGTCTCTATAGTTCACACTTGTATAGATACAAGAACTAGAAAAAGACTTAGACTATATTTCTAGACAAATAGGGGGAATTTGTTAGGACCAGTTCACCTGGAACTGGCCAGTCACCAGTTCAATCTCCAACTTGCTAGGCAATACTGTCAGAACTTCAGAAGTTGACTTGAAAAAGATTAAAATCTAACAAACCTAAAAGAAAAACCTAAGGCATTTATTGATCTATAAAAATGCCTTAAGAAACTTAGATAGATTTGAATCGAACAAGTCTCTATAGTTCACACTTGTATAGATACAAGAACTAGAAAAAGACTTAGACTATATTTCTAGACAAATAGGGGGAATTTGTTAGGACCAGTTCACCTGGAACTGGCCAGTCACCAGTTCAATCTCCAACTTGCTAGGCAATACTGTCAGAACTTCAGAGGTAGATAAAAGATTAAAATCTAACAAACCTAAAAGAAAAACCTAAGGCATTTATTGATCTATAAAAATGCCTTAAGAAACTTAGATAGATTTGAATCGAACAAGTCTCTATAGTTCACACTTGTATAGATACAAGAACTAGAAAAAGACTTAGACTATATTTCTAGACAAATAGGGGGAATTTGTTAGGACCAGTTCACCTGGAACTGGCCAGTCACCAGTTCAAACTCCAACTTGCTAGGCAATACTGTCAGAACTTCAGAAGTTGACTTGAAAAAGATTAAAATCTAACAAACCTAAAAGAAAAACCTAAGGCATTTATTGATCTATAAAAATGCCTTAAGAAACTTAGATAGATTTGAATCGAACAAGTCTCTATAGTTCACACTTGTATAGATACAAGAACTAGAAAAAGACTTAGACTATATTTCTAGACAAATAGGGGGAATTTGTTAGGACCAGTTCACCTGGAACTGGCCAGTCACCAGTTCAATCTCCAACTTGCTAGGCAATACTGTCAGAACTTCAGAAGTTGACTTGAAAAAGATTAAAATCTAACAAACCTAAAAGAAAAACCTAAGGCATTTATTGATCTATAAAAATGCCTTAAGAAACTTAGATAGATTTGAATCGAACAAGTCTCTATAGTTCACACTTGTATAGATACAAGAACTAGAAAAAGACTTAGACTATATTTCTAGACAAATAGGGGGAATTTGTTAGGACCAGTTCACCTGGAACTGGCCAGTCACCAGTTCAATCTCCAACTTGCTAGGCAATACTGTCAGAACTTCAGAGGTAGATAAAAGATTAAAATCTAACAAACCTAAAAGAAAAACCTAAGGCATTTATTGATCTATAAAAATGCCTTAAGAAACTTAGATAGATTTGAATCGAACAAGTCTCTATAGTTCACACTTGTATAGATACAAGAACTAGAAAAAGACTTAGACTATATTTCTAGACAAATAGGGGGAATTTGTTAGGACCAGTTCACCTGGAACTGGCCAGTCACCAGTTCACACTGACCAGTCACCAGTTGCATCTGGTGACCCAGTAAAACTGGTGACCAAGAAGATTTGTCCAGAAATATATTGAAGTCCAGTTGTACCGTACAGTCAACGCAACTGAAGACTTCCTCCAGTTGAGAACTGACCAGTTGAAGAATCATTCCAGTTGAAGTCGAAGACAACAAATGGAAGATAGAGAATGGCAATGGCAGCGAAGCCCAGTTGGCATTCTAGTCAGTTACAAACTGGAGACCATCAGTGGAAAGCCCTTACAAAGCTTTACACTGATTACGAGGAATTGACTTGTATACTTTATGTACCTTTACCCGGATAATAAGCCTTGTCTTATTATTTAAGTAATAAAAGGTATATAAAGGTGGTTGTGTAAAGTTGCTTTATCATGCGACTTTACACTGCTTTTTAAGGAATTAAATGTTATTCCTTAAATGCTCTCAACCACATTTGTACGGCTAAAGTGAACATCCCAATGTTAACTTTGCCTATAAATACAAGTCATTGCACAACCAAGAATTGAAAAAGTGTTCAACTCACAAAGTGAAAAACATACAAACACTTCACACTTTGCAAACCTGCAATATTCTTGGTGAACTTGTGCAATCTTCTCTCAATCGCTAAAAGGAACATTTCACAACTTTAAGTGTTTCGATTGTCTTGAGAAATTCCAAGTATAGATCAATTGTATTTCATAGGTTGTTAGGATATTTACATTCGTGTATTATCTTGGTTCCGCATCAACCTTGTAATTTGTTTAATATCAATAAATAAATTACACATTGAAAAATACATATTGTCTCATCAAGTTATCTTACAAGTTATTTGTATTATTGCATTGTTCTTTACTTATTGTCTTTTATATAAGTAATCTATCTAGAACTTGGTATATACACACTGCAACTGGTCGTCTCCAGTTCAGTGCATATATTGCAAAGTAACTCCACCATCGACATAGAGGTGTCTTCAGTAGTACCATCTATCGAGTTGGGACTTACAATATGGAACTTAAAAGTATTTTTAAGGAATTATTTAATTAATAAATCAATAAAATGAATAAATAATTAATTAAATAATATTAAATTAAATAAAAACTTATAAATCAGAAAATATTCACAAAAATGAATATTATTAAGTAACTAATGTCAAGTATGAAAAATGAGTGAAACACACAATGGAAACCATGACAATCAAAGCCAAGATACCGAAATTCCAACAATGCGAAATTACGTATAGTGAGAAAATGACTTTCTCCACCAAATATCTTCCAACCAAACATTATGAACAAAGTAATACACTTTAACTCCATAAACTAATAACAACCAAAGGTGGGCAAGTCTACTAGTATACATCTCATGATCTAGCTCACTATTTCATGTCACGCGAACTTACGTCATGAATATATACATTATGGTTTAGGCTTGCTTGAGGCGCAACAAATCTAGGCGAAGGACTCGCATTTGATCAGCCCATTTCACTCTCAAATCAAGTGAGTCATAGCCCCCTTTCAAACTCTTTTATGTGTTTTACTTACGGGGTGAAAAGCATGATTAATTAAAATGGCTTTCTTTTATGAAAATGCTATATTGAACGAATGATGATTATATGGGAATGTTATTGTATGTTCAACGTGTTATATGTTATATGATGAACTTGAGTACTGTCAAACTGTTTCACCTCGGTACACTACTATTAACTCTTAGAGAGGCCTGTAGTTTGAGAGTTGCGCAACTAGGACTTGTCCCCTCACCCAACGAGTAACGGTGGGATGCTTGGCTTGTCTTTGTGGCGACCTTCATTACCAGTCCGACCACGCGGTGCTCTAGCTACTATATCAGTGGTCATGCCACGCCCCCTTCTATTATTGGTCGTTTCCATGGCACGACCCCTTTATTATTATTGCACGTGATTGACGGCATGTGCTTCTTATTATCTTGGACATAACCGGTTTTAGTAGTGGCTCAAGCACAAACTCATCAAATTATGCCTTTGGCCAAGTATTATTGATATCATTTATGGTTGGTTATTATTGTTTGGACATACGGTTTGGGTATGGATATTATGACGGAACTCTTGGAAATTTTATGACATTTTACTTCCGGTATTGGATTAAATATATATATGTTGTTAGCATAAACCTATGAACTCACTCAACTCTCGTAGTTGACACTTTATCTTCATGCTTTTCAGGTGTAGAGCAGTAAGCTAGTACTTGACCACCTCTTGGATATTGTGTTTGTCTTTATGCTTGACGAATGTAATGCAAACATTTGGTCTTTTGGTTATGGATTTGGTTATGTAATGATTGTTAAACGTCAACTTGAACTTGTAATCTTTTGGGAGTTGAATGTCATTTGAAACTTTATGTTGATGTTTTCTACTTAATCTTTTTGTACCATGTCGTTCTGTGGCATCTCGTGTTTCCGCCCTAGTCGGGGTGTTACATCACTAATGGCTATGGCCCTATCATAATCACCATCAAAAATAGCTTGGATCTGATGAGGTATTTGTTCATTTACACACTTAGCAACTCTCTTGGAACATATACACCATGATTCAGTAATATGCTTAACTTTCAAAAACTTTTCTTCTGCAGTTTTAGCTTCTTTAACCAAAATAGAGTTTAATTGTTTTTGAGCTTTAACTTTCAAAAACTTTTCTTCTGCAGTTTTAGCTTCTTTAACCAAAATAGAGTTTAATTGTTTTTGAGCTTTAACTTCAGATTCTAGTTTCTCAATGGTGTGGTTCTTAGAACTAATATCAATTTTCAACACAGATATTTCCTTTTTGAGTTCTTGATTAAAGTGTTTTTGTAAAAGAACCTCATCACCCAATCTATTTAGTCTAGACAGTTTTTCATTATCAGACATATTGGAAAAAGAAATTACCTCAGGTGGAGCAGTCTGACTGGTAGATGCCTGGTGAGCTGACTCAGATTGCTGTTGGATTTTCTCCATATCTTCAGCAAACTTTTGAGTAGCTTCTTTAGCCATGAAACACTTGGCATCTTTATACAGCTCATCATCAGATGAAGTGGCACTTTCAGCCCAATCTTTGGCTACCAGACTCTTCTCACTTTTGTTTACCTTCTCAGTCAGCTCAGCTACTTGTGCTTTCAAGGCCTTATACTTTGTCTTGAGCTTTGAGTATTTTTCACTTCTTCCACCTTTGGATGACACAGCTTGAGAAGACTCCTTGGATCTGCAATCTCCAGCCATGTGTCCAGTTTTGCCACATTTGTAACAGGTGACTTTGGACATGTCAAATGGCTTCTTTGTCTTATCAGCTTGGCCAGCTTTTCCTTTTCCTTTAAACTTGCTAAAGGATCTCCTTCTGATCCTTTCAGCCAACATAGCTACTTCATTAGCTAGTTCATCACCATCAGATTCATCACATTTAGATTCAGCACAAACAGAGTTAGGATTAGAAATCACATGAACATCATCATTAACACAAGGAATGATCTCATTACTTATTGAGCCAGGGTGTTCAGTCATAGAAGCAACAAGTGCAGAAGAAACCTGACTATAAGAATCACCCATAGCAATCAACTTTTCAGCCTCTGAACATTCTTGGTTATGAAGTAAACCAAAAAGTCCAGGGAGATCAAGATCATGATAAACAGAACTTAATTTAACAGAAGAAATATAATTGTTCCATTTAGGTGGTAATGAGTCAAGAAATTTACTCTTTAAAACCTCATTTTTCTTAATTATTTTAACAACAATTAAATCATTAACTAAAGCATTAAAGCGGGTATGAGTGTCAGTCAAGGATTCATTTCTCAAAGAGAAAAATCTCTCATACCTCCTGGTCAAAGTGGTAATAGTGGATTCCATGGAAGTAGAGCAACCCTCAAACATGACAGTCAATGTACCCCATATTTTCTTAGCTGTAGAACACATTTTAATAGAATGGTAAAGGTCTTTGGGCACAGCTTGGACAATGAAATTTCTAGCCTTCACATCCAAGTTTTCCAACCTCCTATCCTCATCCCCCCAATCTGCCTAAGTGTTTCCAAGTTGACTGTTAATCCCAATATGCCTTCCACTACCAGCTTGGTCTTCTATCTTCAATCCAGGTTGTTATCTTCACTTGATTGTCAGACACAAATTGGGCCGTTTGTCAATGCACCAATCTGCCTAAGTGTTTCCAAGTTGACTGTTAATCCCAATATGCCTTCCACTACCAGCTTGGTCTTCTATCTTCAATCCAGGTTGTTATCTTCACTTGATTGTCAGACACAAATTGGGCCGTTTGTCAATGCACCAATCTGCCTAAGTGTTTCCAAGTTGACTGTTAATCCCAATATGCCTTCCACTACCAGCTTGGTCTTCTATCTTCAATCCAGGTTGTTATCTTCACTTGATTGTCAGACACAAATTGGGCCGTTTGTCAATGCACCAATCTGCCTAAGTGTTTCCAAGTTGACTGTTAATCCCAATATGCCTTCCACTACCAGCTTGGTCTTCTATCTTCAATCCAGGTTGTTATCTTCACTTGATTGTCAGACACAAATTGGGCCGTTTGTCAATGCACCAATCTGCCTAAGTGTTTCCAAGTTGACTGTTAATCCCAATATGCCTTCCACTACCAGCTTGGTCTTCTATCTTCAATCCAGGTTGTTATCTTCACTTGATTGTCAGACACAAATTGGGCCGTTTGTCAATGCACCAATCTGCCTAAGTGTTTCCAAGTTGACTGTTAATCCCAATATGCCTTCCACTACCAGCTTGGTCTTCTATCTTCAATCCAGGTTGTTATCTTCACTTGATTGTCAGACACAAATTGGGCCGTTTGTCAATGCACCAATCTGCCTAAGTGTTTCCAAGTTGACTGTTAATCCCAATATGCCTTCCACTACCAGCTTGGTCTTCTATCTTCAATCCAGGTTGTTATCTTCACTTGATTGTCAGACACAAATTGGGCCGTTTGTCAATGCACCAATCTGCCTAAGTGTTTCCAAGTTGACTGTTAATCCCAATATGCCTTCCACTACCAGCTTGGTCTTCTATCTTCAATCCAGGTTGTTATCTTCACTTGATTGTCAGACACAAATTGGGCCGTTTGTCAATGCACCAATCTGCCTAAGTGTTTCCAAGTTGACTGTTAATCCCAATATGCCTTCCACTACCAGCTTGGTCTTCTATCTTCAATCCAGGTTGTTATCTTCACTTGATTGTCAGACACAAATTGGGCCGTTTGTCAATGCACCAATCTGCCTAAGTGTTTCCAAGTTGACTGTTAATCCCAATATGCCTTCCACTACCAGCTTGGTCTTCTATCTTCAATCCAGGTTGTTATCTTCACTTGATTGTCAGACACAAATTGGGCCGTTTGTCAATGCACCAATCTGCCTAAGTGTTTCCAAGTTGACTGTTAATCCCAATATGCCTTCCACTACCAGCTTGGTCTTCTATCTTCAATCCTTCTCTTCGACTTGGATTGAATGCTATAAACATTGTTGATGCAGCTTGAACAACACTTGCTTCCATATGATTAACATTACAAAACATGAAGCATGATTTGGGTCAGAAACAGATCGTAAGCTGTGTCAGCTTAGTTTGACCCAGATCAGATTACAAGAACCAAAAGATTACTAAGTGTTTATAAGTCAGATTTGTCATCACCAAATTTACAATGAACATTGAGACTCTAACATAAATATTTTAGAGAAGCTTTTGTAATAAAATCACCGTAGTTCATGGACTGAAAAAATAGATAGAATCGCAAGATAAAAGATCTGAAAGTGTGAACTCAAGGTGTACTATATATGTTTGCATATAAACAGCATCACATAAGTACCCCATCCTTAACATTAATTTCCCTTTTTGCCATTGACCTTTTATAAGCTCCCCATCTAGTTTGTCAAAAATTTGGGGTTGAGAAACAAGTTTTGAAGGTGATGAACATTGGCATATATTGTTAATTTCGGTTTTACAATTCAAGTAAGGACTTTGTAATGGTGGATTGTGCCGCCTTCGTGAAGGAGGTGGCAAATTGCATTCTTGACGAATGGTATATACAGAATCAAATATATCAACGGTACTAGATTACTACAAGAAATGTGGCTTTGACTTTATTAGTCAAAGTCTTGATTTTTTGTCATTTAGCGGCTTTTAGGCATCGACTTTAGTGTCATCCCCAAAACCTTCGTCTACAAAAACCAATTTGTAGTGAATCTTTTGGGTGATGACATACATCAGCAATTATTTATGATAATAATGATAAGATTAAGTGTTCAACATAGGGTAGAGTTAATGTGAAAACAACAAATATGGAGAGAACCGTGAGAACCACTAGTTTCCCTCCTTATTCTTTTTTGGTGTGGTTTTTTAATTTTTTAATTTTTAATTTTTGAAATTTTTTTTTGTTTTTTATTTTATTTTAACAAAAACCCATTTCAAAAAATAACAAAACATTTTTTTTTAAAAAAATCATATGGATTACGTGTTGAAAACGTATGGATACGGTACGGGCGTTGCCCTCATCCGTTTTAAAGGGGTTGTCACCGGACGCATATGGGAATGGTATGGATTTGATGGGCGGCGATCCAAGAGATGGTGGCGGTTTGATACGGTACGGGCGTAGCCCTTAACTCTAAGGGCAAAGTATTTAGAGATGGATTTTTAATGGTTCTCACGGTTCTTACCATATATGTTGGTTCTCACTTGATCCCTTCACGTCATATATATATATATATATATATATATATATATTATATATATATATATATATATATATATAGGGTAGGGTTAATGTGAGAACCAAAACATGGAGAGAACCGTGAGAACCACTAGTTTCCCTCCCTCTTTCTCCTTTTTGGTGTGTTTTTTAATTTTTAATTTTTTTTTTGTTTTTTATTTTCTTTTAACAAAAACCCATTAAAATTAAAAAAAATATTTTTGATAAAAAATCATATGGGTTATGTGTTGAAAACGTATGGATACGCTATGGGCGTTGCCCTAATCCGTTCTAAAGGGGTTGTCACCGGACGCATATGGGAATGATGGATTTGATGGGCGGCGATCCAAGAGATGGTGGTGGTTTGATACGGTACGGGCGTAGCCCTTAACTCTAAAGGCTAAGCCCTTAGAGATGTTTATTTAGTGGTTCTCACGGTTCTCACCATTTTATATATAGATAACTTTAAAATCTATAGATTATCTTATTAGGAACAATATTCGACATCAACATCAATCAACATATTAAATAAAATTCTTCCAATATTTTAAAAATTATATTAAATAAAATTCAATATCAACCAACTGGGTTGGACAGTGGTTGAAGCCCTTGCCTCTGGAGACAGAGGTCAAGGGTTCGATCCTCATGCAGCCTCTTTACCTTTGGTAGAGGTAAGGTTGTCTACATCTCAATCCCCCATACACCGTCGGTCTTTGGGACCCAAAACCCGTAAAGACGGCATTAGGAGTTACTTTACTTTACTTTTTATTATATTCCAAAAAAAACGTCCACATAATAGGAAAAGATTGACACAAAATCCTACATATATAACCCTTGCAAAACCCTATATTTAACCCTACACTTTATATACGAAAAATATTGGCACAGCCGTACGTACGTAATCGAATTCCCTAAGAAGATGAGTGGAGAAAGCAGCGCTAAGAACATATCATCCAAAACCAACACTGTACGTAATCGAATTCCTTTTTCTTTATTGCATGCCTCTTTTTTTTGTTACTATTATTCTTGTCGTATGTAGTGTTATAAGTTTATGATGATGATAATTATTAAGGAGAATTTTATGAACTGCATTCAGGTTGCCACAAAAGTTTTACTTGATGATGCCCGCAACGGTTTCAAGAATGGAAACTTTGTTTGTTCGCCGTTTTCACTTGAGACTTTGATGGGAATGCTTGCTGCTAGAGCCGAAGGCAAAACTTTTCAACCGTTGTTGGACTTCCTTGGACATGAAACTCTTGACCAGGTTCTTTACGAGTCGCCAAGTGCCAAACTCCTTGCACAGCTTTTATCAAACCAAGGCCGTGGAGGAGATGTTGGTCCTGATATCGGCTTCGCAATGTTGGTCCCTCGTCTCTCTCTCACGAACAACAAAACAAAACACACGCTGAACTTTACTTGAACGCAGAGCGTTCTTCTTACTTTTCTTTACAACACGTCTTTTACAAATGGTTTACATGGGTATTTATAATTACCCAATAGACACATACGAAACAACACACCCTTTCACTAAAGGGTATAACTTTCTAACAGACACAACTTTTCTAACAGACATGTCCCTTCACAATCCTAACTGCCTATAACCGAAAATAACTTCCATTCGGTTGTAGACTTTATTTCCGACACATTAAACCCCTTAACTTATATACGTAACTATTTGACACACATGGATTAATAGATTATTATCCAATACTCCCCCCTAATTTATTAATCCATGCCTTTGATATCTTCAAGCTCCATCATCTTTATCTTTGAACTTTGGCTTGGTTCCACTTCCTTTGTCTTGATCTTTAACTCGATTCACGTCTTGAACTTCTCCATTGATTTCACTTCTTTCTTCCTTGTCTTGAATCTCATCTTGATCATACTTGTTAACTTTGTCGGTACCTTCCTTTATTTGTATCATCTCATAGTCTTGAATCTCCAACAATGTGTTTCTTGTATCACGATCTTCGTATTCAACTTTCTTTGTATCACGATCATCTCATAGTCTTGAATCTCCAACAATGTGTCCTTGGAGTAACTGGAGGAGGCAAATTGAGAGAAGCCTCCCCAGTTGACGTCGCAGCAGTCGAGGGAGAAATAATAGGAGTGGTAGAGGAAGAAGGAACATAAGTAACAATGTGTTGATCATGCTGAGAATGCTCAGGTGTGATCAACGGCGGCGGTGGTGGTGGCATTTCTCGAAGGAGTGAGAACTGCCCAGATGGTGATGGTGCCATACGTCTGTTTCCAGATATATAGCTATAAGTGGGAAATGGATTTTCAGTAAGTTCAGTTTCTTGGGATGGTAAAATTGAAATTGAAGCATCTGGAGGCGAGACATGAGATGAAGGGTTTTGATCTTGTACAGAAGAATCAAAAATCTCAATGTCTGAGGCAGTACCTTCCAAATCCGAAGATTCAATAAGGATTTCCTCGTCATTAACACTCATGTCCAGATCCATGAATGTAACTGAGGGCTGTCCAGATGGGTCAGTCTCCAGATGACCTTCTCCAGTTTCCTGGAAGGTTGCATCTGTTGGAGGATCAGTTACCGAGGTAACTTCACCAGGGATAGAGGTCACTGGGGTTGCCTCAGTTATAATTGCTCTATCCACAATCATAACATCATCAGCCGCAAGAGTTTGGAACCTCAGTCTCTAGCAGTGACTGGCCAGAGACGTCGTCAGTTCGTGTAAGAGAAGTGTCAGAAGATAGGCCGTGGACACTTTGTGAAGACTCAAACTCTAATCTGGGTTGGGGTAGCCCAGTAATATCTTCACCATCCTCTCCTACAGAAGTTTCGAGGGTGGCTGCTTGCGGTTGTCCCATTTGACTTTCTCCAGGTTCCTGTTGGGAGGAAGCTGGAGGGCTGGTTGGGTTTCTACTGTCAGTGGCAAGTTCTGACTGTTTCTAAGACGACGTGTTCTTGTTGCCTTTGGAACACCTGAAAGACCTGTTGGGAGGTCTCTAGGGTAGATGGTTGAGGGGACAGACACGCTGGAGCTGGAGGGGTTAGACTGTTGCCCGGGTTCGGCAATGGTCACAATTCCAGCAGACGAACCGGTGGGTCCCTCATTGTTTTGAGGCCCGCCCAGTTGTCTTTTCGACTCACCTTGGACTGGTGCATCGGTTTTAGAGAATGCCAGCAACATTCTCTTAGGGATCTCAACCTCCCCATCGACAGATGTTAGGGAGTCAAGATTCCTCAACAACTCTGGGACAGTGTACAGTGATTGAGTATTGTGATATTCCTCACTGCCCAGAAGTTGAAGGAAACAGAGTGACAAATACCTAGAGAAGGGGATGCATAGTCCCCTGGAGCCCTTCAATTTAATCACCAGGCTTCTGAACAAAATATCAGCGAAGTCCACTCTGAGTCCATTCCACAAGCAGTAAGCCATCTTTGCTTGTGTGGAGTTGATCTGGTCCAATCCACTAGAACTCCCACCCATACTTTCAACAAGGTGAATAAAGAAGTACCTCTAGGATGGTGTGAGGCCCTTCATAGTCATAGCACCTTTTACTTTCAATACCCCATTCTCCAAGCACTCCTTATTTCCCATATCCAGGAGTACTTGGCAAAAATTGATGTTTTGGGATATCACAACTGGAGATTCACCCTCTCTCCAGTAGTTGAGGTGTAGAGCATCCCTCAACGTTTCTGCTGTAATGGCACACTGGACTGATCCATCTTTAAGGGTGAAAGAGATAGATGAACAGTCTTGTGATAATTCTGCTGTGTACCAAAACTCACACAAGTACTCATGGTACAACTTGCGTGGGTTGAGAGAAAAAGACTCGCCAAGGGGAGAATCACAAAGAAAAGCTTGGATTCTCCCGATTAAAGTATTGGCGGCTTGAGTCCCTCTCAAACTGGCCATTGGATTGTTCGGATTTAATTTAATTGATGTGGGATTTGAAGGGGCACCACTGGCTCGTTTGACATTATTCGATGGATCATAAGGGACTGTAAGCAAATTTACATCCCTACTTCTTGATTTAGGTGCCATTTTCTAAAGATATGAATATGAAACTAAGAATTTGGGAATTAGGGTTTTGATTGATGAAGCAGAAAAAGAAATGAAGAGTTTGATGATGATTGGAAGTAAATGAAAGAATGTAAAGGGAAGTAAATGTGATCGGAGTAAATAAGGGTATTTATAAGGAAATCATGATCCCAATGAAATACCAAAAATTATATTTTATTATCAAAAATCAATTTTGTAGATATTTTTACAAAAGAAGTTTGAATTTTGAACCAAAAAATATAATTCACCGTGTCAGCATTAAATGCTACGACGGCTTAACTTACCCACGCGCCCACTAATTTTCATTTTCCCAATAAAAACTGTTGTCTTTTACAAAAATGACTTTAAACACGTCATATGACGATATTGAGTGGGTTGAAACACTCGAGTACCATCACGTGTCACAAGTATTGACCAAGTATTTTCCAACGTTATGAAAATTAAGACAAGACTGAACCTGTACACTGGAGGATTATCCGAGTGCCAGTTTCCAACTGGAGAGTTCTCCAGTTGCCATTTTCAAACAAAAAGAATTTTAGTCAGAAAATTATTTTGAGTCTTTCCCCCTAAAATGATGATCCAGAAATCGATTAGTGCCAGGATAGTATCACAAAGGCGTTTGATAGCCTGGCGAGCAAAGATTATCTGGACCTCCTCAACTGGAGAACTTCATCAGTGTCACTGACGCGTTCATAACAAAAATCTCCAGTTTTAAAGATTTAACATTCCCAGTTCGCTGATGAGATTTTTAAAGGTTTTCTCATCAAGAGGTTTTGTAAAAACATCAGCGAGCTGTTTGTCAGTGGGGATGAAATGAATTTCAATGTCTCCTTTCATAACATGATTGTAACATCCTAAACCTTTTTGTTTATATCTTTGACCTTCCTGTTAGTCAAACGTTAGCCGTTTGTGGTGTCGTTAATTTCTTTAAGCGTTAACTAATATTTGTGTTCTTAAGAGATGATTAATGTCCCTATATGTGAATATGTTATTGAGTTATGAGATGCTAATATGGTGTGTTAGTTCATCATTATGTGCCTAAGACGTTAATTGATCATCCGTTAGTGTACATATTAGCTTCGGGCCTTAGTTTTTAGGCTAATATGACTTTTTGGACTTGCTTGTGTGAACTTTAGTCAAGCCCAACCCTTATGGACGAAAATTAAAGATAAAATCTGGTCCATTAGGTTAAACCAAGGATGATAACATCCTTTTAATTTATCATTATTATCTAATAACCTATTTTCATTAAGTTTTACCATTCTCTCACTTTTCTTCATCTTTTTCTCTCAAATTTCGTGAGTTAATTCCTGGAAATCAGTAGGTAATCTATTCTTGTTCATTATAATAATCCTTGCTTGTGTCTAGAGATTTTCATACCGAAAATTAACGTTTTCGAGCGTAATTTGAGATCTCAATGATGACTATCATACAAGCAGCGATGAGTTTTGTAAAATAGTTTATTTTTGATGTATTTTAATATTGTGTAATTATTTGAAAGGATCTTGATTCACACATATGGATTTCGATGCGATTCGTAACGTCTTCTAGACCTTTTCTCGCGAGATCCAGTGATGACAGTGATTTAAATTAGATTTATTTTCTGTATTATGTTCCTTTCTGGAAATAATGAATTTTGCAAAAAGAATCACTTGATTTGGTTGAATAACGAATCGGGAATCTCGTTTTAAAGTTTTACATATGTATTGCAACGTTTTTGTCGTTTTATCATTAAATAGAGAATTAAAATAAAATCTATTCTGGGGCTATATTCCTTGATGAAAAGCGAACATTTTGCAAAAAGAATCGTCTGAATTCGCTAAGTAACGAAGTAGAAATCATGTTTTGAAGTTTTATATATATTTGACATTGAAAAATAAGGAAAAAAGGGGAAGCAGCTCAATTAGCATAAGCCCGTCGACACCAAGTTCCTTCAGTTGACCGCATGATGATGTCATCATGCTGATGTCACATGCATTGACCAGAAATTTACTCTTTTGGTCCCTGTAGTTTCAGAGTTAGCGTTTTCAGTCCCTATAGTTTCCAAGTTGACAGTTTTAGTCCTGTCAGTTTCCTAAAATGACAGTTTATGCCCCTGAAGTTTTAAAAATGACATTTTTGGTCCCCTGACGTTTCAAAACTTGTCACTGTTGGTCCTTATAGTTTCAAATCTGACACTTATGGTCCCTACAGTTTCAGATTTTGCAGTTTTGGTCCTTATAGTTTAAAAATCAGAATTTTCATTTTGTTTCTCATAGTTTAATATGTGATAAAACTTATATTGTATTTTTTTTTAGAGTTAATTGCAGGATTCGTCCCTGTGGTTTACACACTTTCGTGGATTACATCCCCCCCTGAAATATTTAGTCAAATACACCCAAACTATCAAGATTAGTTGCGCTTTACGTCCCTCTCCATATTTCAGGGAGGGATGTAATCCACGAAAGTGTGTAAACCACAGGGACGAAAAGCGCAACTAATCTTGATAGTTTGGACGAAAAGCGCAACTAATCTTGATAGTTTGGGTGTATTTGACTAAATATTTCAGGGGGGGATGTAATCCACGAAAGTGTGTAAACCACAGGGACGAATCCTGCAATTAACTCTTTTTTTTATCTTCTTAAACTATTATAGCAAGAATTATAGTTGTATTTTGAAATAATAACATGTATTAATAAGGCATGATCTTGAGTTCTCATTAAGAGGACAATGATAGTGAGTATTTGTTATTAGGAATTTAATTAAGTAGAAGTTAATTAGGTTCCTTTGTATATCGTAGGTTTTGGAGGTTTGAACATTCATTGTTGCGTGTTGACGAGAGTTTGTTTTGCGTGCTTATTGAGGTAAGATAACTACCTTTTGACACGAGGGACACAACGAAAACACACGTGACTTTGGTTACGTGTCTGTTCCTCCAAGATTCGAGCCTGAAGACTTTGGATCTTGGAAGGAAAGAATGCTTCTTCACATAGTTGGTGTAGAACCCTACCTTATAACCATAATGACCAAAGGTCCATACGTACCTACTCTGGTACAAAGAACACCAGGAGCAACTGCTGATGCTCTTGAGATTGTGATTGACATTGTCAAACTAGAGGTACAATGGACCGATGATGAGCGTAGACTGGTAAATCTTGATTCCAGGCTCAAAAACATGATTGTCTCTACCCTTCCTACTGACATCATGAAGCTCATCATCAAATATCCCACTTCTAAAGAAGTCTGGGATAGGTTATGTAGCATGTATGAGGGCTCTGCTGCTACCATTGCCACTAAAAAGATAGACCTTAAAAGAGCCTATGAAAAATTCTTTTCTCTCCCAAATGAAGGTCTCAATGGCACCTATACCCGATTTAAAGGGTTGCTAAATGACATGACCAATGTTGGTATCACCCATGACAACTTTGAGGTGTGCCAAAAATTTATTGATAGTCTTCCTATCAAGTGGCAAGGATTGAGACAAATCCTTAGGACCACAGAGCGACTCAATGGTCTTGATCTTGAATCTCTCTTTGGCATGCTTCAGTTTAAAAAGAGATCTCTTGCTCAAACTCTAAGAGCTGTTGCTGACGCACAACATAGTGCTGGTCCCTCCTCTTCTACTTCTTCTTCAGCATATTCTGTTATTGATCCTCTTGCCCTTGTCTCTGCTGAGCCCATTAATCTTAATAATGGTGCCAGCTCCTCTCATCTCCCACCTCCTATTCAATCTCTTGTTAATGATCTCGACGCTGATGAGAAACAAGAGATGTTCAGCGACTTCATGGACTTTGCCCTGGTCGCTGGCAAGAGGTACTCGAGAAAATGGAACAACCGTAAGTCGGTTGCTCCATATAAGCCTCCTGTTGACAAATCTCAAGAGGAGTGCTGGAGATGTGGTAGGAAGGGACACTACCAAAAGGAGTGCTCTTCCAACTCCTGCTGCTCCTAAAACTAACCCATCTAAACCTGCTGATGAGTACAGGAACAAATACTCTCAGCTTAAAGCAAAGGTTGCTGAGATGGAGGAGGCAAAAACACCAGCAAAAGGGCTGGTCGCTGAAGAACATGACTGGGCTGAATCAGATGATTCAGACAGTGAAGAGTACGTTGATGCCATGTATCTTATGGCACTCGCTGATGGTGATGCACTGACAAAAGACCAAGTCTCTTCCAGTCAGTGGGTAAATGTCACCATTAAAAAGGTACGTGCTCACTCTTCTGCCTCTGATGAAGATAAACCTAAAATCTTCGAATCTCTTCTGTGTGATATCCAGTTCGTTGAATCTATACGAGCTGATATCCAATCTAAACTTGACTCTGTCTCCTTAGAGTTAAGTGACAAATCTAAAAGACTCAATGAGCTGAGGAATGTTCATGTTGAACTCCAATCTCATGAGTTGCTGGCACAAAAAGTTCAGCTTGAGAATGAAAAACTCAAGCTTGAAGTTGCCAACCTTAAAAAGATTGTGACCTCCTGGTCAAAAGCTTCAAGGTTTCATCATAAGTGTCTAAATGAACAAGTCCCTGCCCAAGTTCAGGCAGTCATTGGCGGTAACTTTGAGGCCGCTGCCACTCTCTCTGACTTGTTCAATGATGATGTGAAACCTGAAATCTCCATTCCTCCTTCTGCTGTCATTTCTCCTGAAGAAATGAAGAAATGGTATTTTGTTAGGGGTCTTAATGATTACCATAATGAAATGGAAGCTGGTTCTACCTCTACCTCCACCAGTGACCCATCTACCCCTGCCGAGGAAAATGGTGCTAGCTCCTCAGCAAGCACTAGCAATCCTTATCCTCATCTTCCCATTATTGGCATGATGCCTAATGAAGGAAGAGTTCAATACTCTTCTGGGGAATCTTTTGAAGGAGATATTGGTAGTGATGGTTTTAAACCAGTCGCTCCTCAGCAACTTACTCTTAAAGCTGCTGAACCTTTTAAGAGAAGCATAGTTGTTGTACCTTATGATTACAGCACGCCTCAGTGTGCTAACTCTGTGAGTCAGCCATCACAACAAGTTGCTTCTCAAACCCCTTCTTTCTCATCCTCTCATCAAGCACCTGCACATGCTGACAGTAAATCTGATCAGCATGATCGTCTTATGAAAAGACGCGTCAGGTTCGGTGACGCTAGATATCAGCAAGTAGGACCTTCTCAGGTCAGACCTGCTGAATCGACAGGTCCATCAGCAGGCACCCCAATCCATGCCTATTCCTTCCAATATGAGGTATAAAACTCCTCAAAAAGAAAGAATGCCTCATACTCAAAATAGGTCTTTCACTCCTCAGAAAGGATATTTGCCCCATCAGCAAGTAAGACTTATCACTCCTGAAAGAGGACACTTGCCTCATCAGCAAGTAAGAGCTACTACTCCTAACAAGCAGTACCTACCTCATAGGCAAATGAGGTCAGCTACTCCTAATCAGCAGTCTAGACCGATCACTCCTAAAAGAGTGCATCAGTCTTATCAGCAGGGTCCTTCTTCTTCTTCTCACCCTGCTGTTAAACAAGCTTGGAGTGTAGTCAAGGGATCACAAAATCCCTCTACTTCTCAATCTGAGGATCCAAAAGGAAAGTCCATTTTGGGTCCTGCTCCTAAGATGCCTCAGCTTACACTCAAGCATAAGCAAAAGTCAAAGCAAAAGAAAAGGGCATCTTCCTCCTCTGTCCCTCAAATTAACGAGCTAGCTCAGCGAGTTAATGATCTCGCTTCTCAACTGAAGGAATTTTTCCTTCAAAATCAAAAGAGCAGCACCTCTGATAAAAAATGCTACATATGTGGCAGCAGAGGTCATGTTGCTTATGATTGTGATAACTCCAGGGATGCTCCTGAGGTTGTCATTCAACCTAATCCTCCTTCCTCAATGGTTGCTTCCTCCTCCACTATGGTCAGCAAAAGTTCTTCTTTTGCTGAACATGAAAATAATGAAGGAGATACAACTTTTCTCACTGAGGAAAACATTGCTGAATTCATTGCTGCTCAGCGAATCTCCTTTCCCAGTCTCAAGAGATCATTTCTAATGGTCATGGTAGCATTCTGGTCAAGTATGGGAACAACAATCAAGTCAGCAACTTGACTGTTCTAGATACTGGAAACACTGTCACTTATACCTCTGCTGATCAATACTTCACCAATGAGGTTGCTCATGACATGCTTCCTGCTCATCAACTTGTTGATAACTCTCCAAGAGATGAGAATACTGACCCTAGTACTCCTCTTCCTCTCACCACTGATGATGACACTATCAGTAGAGAGGAATCCTCTGAAGCTCAAATCTTTAACCCCGCTGACATGGCTGTCAGCGAGTTTAACAGTGAACCAGTCTAAATCCTTCTGTTATATCCATGCAGGGCTCGCTAGGAAAAGGTGTGTGGTACTTGGACAGTGGCTGTTCAAAACACATGACTGGCTCTAAGACCCTGCTGGATAACTACGTAGAGGCTGCTGGCCCTACTGTAGTGTTTGGTGATAACTCCACTGGACAAACTGAAGGATATGGTGTTCTCTCTAATGGTCTCATCAAGTTCAATAAGGTTGCTTATGTAAATGGTTTGAAACATAATCTTATCAGCATAAGCCAACTTTGTGATGCTGACTACAAAGTGATTCTTGATAAGCATCAAGGCACTGTTGTAAATGTAAACAAGGAAGTCGTCTTGGTCGCTCCAAGAAAATGAGATGTATATCTTGTGGACTTCACTCCTATCAAGACTGACAGTGAGACTTGTTTCTTTGCTAAGTCAACAGCTGAACTCAATTGGTTATGGCACAAGCGTATGTCGTATGTGAACTTCAAAACCATCAACTCTCTGGCCAAAAAGAACCTTGTTCGTGGCCTTCCTCATCTCTCATTTGAAAAGGATAGACTCTGTGGTGCTTGTGAAAAAGGTAAAAGCCATAGAGCTACCTTCAAAACAAAGCGGGCCAATTCTATCTCTGGCTGCTTTCATCTTCTTCACATGGACCTTTTTGGTCGTGTAAATGTCCAAAGTCTAAAGGGTAGCAGATACACTTTAGTAATTGTGGATGAATATTCACGATATACTTGGACTATTTTTCTTCGTTCTAAGAGTGATGCTGCTGAAGAGATTATCAATTTCATCAAGAAAATGGAAAACCTCAACAGCATAAGGGTTAAAGAGCTCAGAAGCGATCATGGTACTGAGTTCAGAAACCACACTCTTGAATCCTTTTGTGCTGATCAAGGGATCTCACAAAACTTTTCTTCCACCAGAACTCCTGAGCAAATGGGTGTTGCTGAAAGGAGAAATAGAACTCTAATTGAGGCAGCACGTACTATGCTCAGCGAGTTTAACAGTGAACCAGTCTAAATCCTTCTGTTATATCCATGCAGGGCTCGCTAGGAAAAGGTGTGTGGTACTTGGACAGTGGCTGTTCAAAACACATGACTGGCTCTAAGACCCTGCTGGATAACTACGTAGAGGCTGCTGGCCCTACTGTAGTGTTTGGTGATAACTCCACTGGACAAACTGAAGGATATGGTGTTCTCTCTAATGGTCTCATCAAGTTCAATAAGGTTGCTTATGTAAATGGTTTGAAACATAATCTTATCAGCATAAGCCAACTTTGTGATGCTGACTACAAAGTGATTCTTGATAAGCATCAAGGCACTGGTACTGAGTTCAGAAACCACACTCTTGAATCCTTTTGTGCTGATCAAGGGATCTCACAAAACTTTTCTTCCACCAGAACTCCTGAGCAAATGGGTGTTGCTGAAAGGAGAAATAGAACTCTAATTGAGGCAGCACGTACTATGCTCAGCGAGTCTTCCTTGCCTAGTAAATTCTGGGCAGAAGCTGTCAGCACTGCCTGTCATACTCAAAACAGATGTCTTATTGTCAAAAGACATGACAAGACAGCTTATGAGGTTTTGAAAGGGAAGAAACCTCAAATTAAATACTTCCACGTCTTTGGATGTCCTGTCTTTATCTTAAATAACAAGGATCACCTAGGAAAATTTGATCCTAAAGTTGATGATGGCTACTTTCTTGGTTATTCCTCCATCAGCAAGGCATCACCAGTGATAGGAGGAAGGTCAACAGCTATGGTTCGATGCTCTTCTTTCCTCTTTCTTTGAATCCTTCTTCCTGCTGAGGTGGAGATAGTTGTTGGAGTACCAAAAACTTTCCTCAGCATAGGCAAATCAGTCTTGAACTTTGTTTCGTACTCTCTGGCCTTCTCAAAGTATTCCTTGAGCATCTTTTGGAGTTGTTGTTAGGTCCAGTTTTAGTCCAGACTTGCTGGACTGGCTCCAGACTGGACTACTGGAACCTTATTTAGGTTTGTTAAGAAACTTGTTTTGCTGGTCTCGCTCCAGACCCGACTACTGGAGCTCACTGAAGATCTGACCAGAAAACATATTCTACTGGACCTACTCCAGACTTGGAATCTGGAGTCCCTCTAAAGATTTGTCAAGAAATAATTGAAGACTAGTGAGCATTTACTTGTACAGGTAATCTGGAGCATTCTCCAGATTAGCTCACTGAAGACTTCACCCCAGTCCAGATCTACTCTACTGAAGACATTCTGACTGAAGTCAAAGACTGAAGTCTGAAGGAAGAAGACTTAACAAATGGCGGAGTCCACTGGAAAGTCTTACCAGATCTGCACACTGGAGGATTGTTAGTGTTCTAGATCCTGCAAGTCTGAACACTAATATCGAGGATTGACTTTTGCCTTTAACACACTTTCCAAAGAACAATCCACTTGTTCTTTAAAAAAGTATACGTGTGTTAAGGTGGTTGGATAATAGGATACACTTGCACTTGATGTGACTTTATCCTTATTCTTATCCAATACATTTAATGTTCTTGTCGGATCATTAAATGTATGCCAACCATATTTGTACGGCACAAATTCACTGGTGAATTTGTTGCCTATAAATACAAAGTCATTTCCTTGACAAAAATACTTTTAAGCATTCCTTTTGCATTTAAGTGAATTTGTCCAAATACTCTCGATCTTAAAACAGGGATACTTCACAACTTTAAGTATCTCGATCCTAAAGAGTTATTTGACAAATATAGATCATATTGTAACTCATAGGTTGTTAGGATACTCACTTAATTGTGTTATCTTGATTCCGCAACAACCTTGTATTTTATTTAAACATCAATAAATAAAATACCCATGAAACATACATAATGGTCCACTTTATTTGTTCATTGCTTTAAGTCTTGTATTACTTTGTTTATATATCTTGCATCTTTATTTACAAGTAATACTAGTCCAAATCTAGTGATTATTAGACTTGTTGTATTTACACTTTCTATTGGGTTAACCATCTCGTTAATTAAAGGGACTCACATTTGGTATCAGAGCAGAAGACTAATCATTGCCTAGATCTGTTCTTGATGGCTAACCAAGAAAATACACAAGGTTTTAGTCTTGGTCCCGATCCTAATGTAAATATTCATGATCAAAATGAACCACAAAATGTTAATAACACTAATCCTCCACCTCCTCCTCCTACTCTTGCTTCTCCACACGTGCATGTGCACTACTCAAATAATCCTGTTCCTAAATTCAGTGGGAACAGTGATGAATTTGGTACGTGGAAGGCTAGGATGGTTTGCATGTCACTGGTATTGAGAGGAACATGATGAAGATTTTAAACGAAGGTCCTTATGTACCTACATCACCTCTCAATCCACTTCTTGATCCTTCTGGATCTAGAAGGGGAAGGGAAAAGAGGGAGGAACATTGGTCAGAAGAGGAGAGGAGATTGGTGAATCTTGACACCCTCCTTAAAAACATGATCCTCGGGGCTGTTCCAGAAACCCTCATTCCCACACTAGTTCTTTTTCCTAGTGCCAAAACCATGTGGGATGAGCTTCTTAACCAACATGAAGGAGGAGATGACACCATTGTCACCAGAAAGGTCTCCTTAAACAAGAGGTATGAGTCATTTTTTGCTCAACCTAACGAGTCTCTCACTGGTACTTACACCAGATTTATGAGTATCATAAACCAATTGAGAGGTCTTGGGTTGAGAAGGACAAGGATATACTTCTGGAGAAATTTTGTGACATTCTACCCACCAAATGGTCTCACATGATACTTGTTTTACGACAAGGTAAAACTCTGCATACACACACTCTCTCAACTCTATATGGAGCCTTCAGGTACACTGAAGAAAATCAAGCTCAGAGAGTGGTTGCAGAACAAGATGCTTTTAACCATGCCTCCAGTACTCCTAAAGTGGTTAGTTATTCTGAACCACCAAGTACAGCACTGATATCTTCTGAGAATGTATTTTCTATGAAGAAGATGGTGTCTGAACTTATGGATTCTGGAGAGTCCAGTCAAGTCTCTCCAGACTGTTGTGATGAAACTGAAGATGATGACCTTATTGCAATGATTGCTAAAACGTTTAACCGTTTCAAAGCAAGAGCAAATAAGCCATCTGGACAATTTGCATCCAGTTCTTCCACTGACAAGACCAATTTGACATGCTTTAAGTGTGGCAAAAAGGGTCATTTCATGAAAGAGTGCAGGTCCAACCAGTTTGCATCCAAGCCTGGTCCATTCTCTTCTAATAATAAGCCTGATGATAGCTATAAATTGAAATATAAAAAGCTTAAGGCCCAAATTGCTCTCATGGCACAACAAATGGAAACAAATAATAAGTGCATGATTGCTACAACTGAAGAGAAGTGGGTTCCTTCTGATGACTCATCTGTTGATGAAGAAGAAGAAAGAGATTGCTGTTACATGGCTCTGGAAGTTGATGAGCACCTGGTGAAGGAAGATGTCACATCTGGACGATGGGTGGACATAGTTATTAAAAAGGTTAGTGATTATGATAATGCAACTGACCAAGAACTAAAATTGGACATTGCTGAAGCTTTAAATTCTGATTTAATTTTTGTAGAAACTGTTAGATCTGATTGTGTAAATGGTCTAGAAACAGATTCTTCTGAAATAAATGCTTTAAAATCAAAATTAAAAGAGCTTCAAGACATTGAACTGGCATTTCAAGCCCAGGTTCTGGTAACTGAACAATTGATTCAAGAAAAGCAAGATCTTGAGATCATTTTAGAGAAAGAAAAACTGGTAATAAAGTCATGGCTAGAAACCAAAAAGCCATATGATGCTTCTGTTAAACAATTTCCTGCTCAAAAACGTGCATATTTAGATGGAAATACTAATGTTGCATCATTAATACCAGTAATCGATCGGTTACCAGAGGTGTTAAGGCCCACAACTGTTTATGATATGCCTGTAACACCCAAGACCAATTTAGACCCAGTTCAATCCCCAGAGGTTAAGGCCCACAACTGTTTATGATATGCCTGTAACACCCAAGACCAATTTAGACCCAGTTCAATCCCCAGAGGTTAAGACTGGAGCTGTCCAGATGACTGCTCCAGTTAAAAAGGTGAAGCAGAATAGACCTTTACCTCAGACCAATCCCTCACCAAAGCCTTTGACTGGAAAGGCTAAGGTATCATCTGAAGAAAATATTTTGTCCAGGATAGAGAGCCAGATTCAAATTCTGACTCGTCAATCACAAAGTTTTAATGCAAGATTAAACTTTATTGAGGGTACTTCATCTGGCCCTAGACAAAATACAAAACCTTTTTCAAAGAAAGACAAATTTATTTCTCCAGTTGAGAAAAATGAAAAGGTTTTAAAACCATCAACCCCAGTGGTCTTCTCTTCTAAGACCACTATTGAACAAAGTGAACTAGACCAGATTGCCCCAGGGACCTATAAGGGAGGGTCCAGTGAACCCATCAGTCGATGGGTTCCCAAATCTAACTGATAAATATCTGGTGTGTGTGTAGGGCGATCGAAAGAAGCTTATCTGGTATCTTGACAGTGCAGCTGGCAGGACGATGACCGGATGTAAGACCCTACTGGAGGAGTTCACCATTTCTGATGGACCCTCCATCACGTTTGGAAATGATGGTTGTGGGAAGACTGAGGGATATGGTGTTCTGAACAATGGACAAGTCAAGTTCAGACGAGTTGCATTTGTGAATGGTTTGAAATATAACTTGATCAGTGTAAGTCAACTGTGTGACGATGGCTATCAAGTCTTATTCAATGTTGCTCAGGGCATCGTATTCAACAAGGACTGGAAGGTAGTGTTGATTGCTCCCAGAAAAGGGAATGTGTACGTGATGGATATGGAAAGCTCTCCTTCAGAGCAGTGTTTCTATACTCAAGCTGATGAAGACACAAACTGGTTATGGCATAAAAGGTTATCCCATTTAAACTTCAAAAACATTAACAAGTTGTCCAAAAAACAACTTGCAGATGGGATACCTTCAGTCTCCTTCAAAAAGGAAAGACCATGTCCAGGATGTGAGATGGGTAAGCAAAAGCGTACCAGTTTCAAGACCAGACAGAATTTCAGCATTACTGAACCTCTTCACATGCTTTATATGGATCTTTTTGGTCCAGTGAACGTTCAGACTCGTGCTGGTAAAAGATACACCCTGGTGATCGTAGATGAGTTCTCCAGATATTGTTGGGTGATCTTTCTGAGGTCTAAAAGTGAAGCTGCTGCTGAAATCATCAGTCTTATCAAGCAAATGAGCTCAAGTACAGTCGAAAAGTGTGTCAGTTAAGAAGTGACAATGGAACAGAATTCCAGAATGCAACTCTGGAGTCATTCTGTACTGACACTGGCATCTCCCAGAACTTCTCTTCAGCCCGCTCTCCAGAGCAAAATGGAGTTGTGGAAAGGAAAAATCGAACGCTGATAGAAGCTGCCAGGAGTATACTTGTTGAATCTGGACTGTCTACCAGTTTCTGGGCGGAAGCAATTGCAACTGCTTGCCACACCCAGAATCGATCAGTGTACATCAAAAGACACAAAAAGACAGCCTATGAAGTCTTAAGAAATAGAAAACCAAACATTGGTTATTTTCACGTTTTTGGATGTCCAGTTTACATCCTGAACGACTCCTGTCAGCTAGGCAAATTTGATGCCAAAGCTGATGAAGGGTATTTCTTAGGCTATTCAGCCATTCGCAAGGCCTTCAGAGTCTATAACAAGAGACTGGAGAAGGTCCATGAGTCAATTCATGTAACATTTGATGAATCAAAAGCCTCAATCAACAAGAAGCCAGTCCCTGACACTCCCCCAGTAACACCAATTGTCTTTTGTGAATCTGATCCTATAAACGACAAATTTGAAGATTCACCAGACTCAGCTTCCAGTCATCCTGATCTGGAACCTGTTCAGAAAAAGAAACTCTCCAGTAGTACTCCATTCTATCCCTCTATTATTTTCAAACTACCCTCTGAAATTAATATTGGTTCAGATGTACGTACTACTCCCCCAGTATCAGTGTCAGTTGAGAATTTACCAGAAATGTCTTCTGGTGAAGAATTTCATACTGAACCAGTACTCCAGGAAATGCCTTCAAATGAAGAATTTCATGATGCAAATCGTGATTTAAATGACTCAGATGAAGATACTGAAGTAATTTGGCAAGACCCTCCTCCAGAATCAACTCCAGAGGAGACTCAACTGAATTCTTGCACTGATATTGTTGTCAGTAACAATCCTGGTCAGTACTCCAGATGGACAAAAGCTCACCCTATTGATCAGATCTTAGGTGACTCCAGTCGTGGTGTTCAGACCAGAAGAGCCTCCAGTAATCAATGCTTATACGTCAGTTTTCTATCTTTGATAGAACCTAAGAAGATTGACGAGGCTCTGGAAGATCCAAACTGGTGACTGCTATGCAAGGGGGGGGGGGGGGGGGGGGGGGGGGGGGGGGGGGGGGGGGGGGGGGGGGGGGGGGGGGGGGGGGGGGGGGGGGGGGGGGGGGGGGGGGGGGGGGGGGAAAAAAAAAAATAAAAAAAAAAAAAAAAAAAAAAAAAAAAAAAAAAAAAAAAAAAAAAAAAAAAACAAGAAGAGCTTCACCAGTTTGAAAGGAACAAAGTATGGTATTTGGTTCCTTTCCCAGTTGGCAAGAAAGAACCAATTGGAACAAGATGGGTCTTCAGAAACAAAGTAGATGAAGATGGCCACGTAATAAGAAACAAGGCCAGACTGGTAGCACAAGGCTACTGCCAGTCAGATGTCGACTTTGATGAATCTTTTGCTCCAGTGGCTAGACTTGAAGCGATCAGAATTTTCTTAGCATTCGCTGCTAATCATCAGTTCAAGGTCTACCAGATGGACGTAAAGAGTGCTTTCTTGAATGGGAAGCTTGAAGAAGAAGTTTACGTCAGACAACCTCCAGGTTTCGTTGATGACAAGCATCCACATTGGGTATATCGTCTGGACAAAGCGCTATATGGCCTCAGACAAGCCCCACGTGCCTGGTATGATACTCTGACTAAACATTTGTTGAAAAATGGTTTTTAACGAGGTGCAATTGACAATACCTTGTTCATTCTTCATGAGAAAGGTAATCTGTTAATGGTACAAATTTATGTTGATGATATAATTTTTGGGTCTACTGATGAAAACATGTGCAAGAAATTTTCTAAAATCATGTCCACTGAATATGAAATGAGTTTGATGGGTGAATTAACATATTTCTTGGACTCCAGATTAAGCAAAACAAAGATGGAATTTTTATTAATCAGGAAAAATATGTTAGAGATCTTTTAAAGAAATTCGATATGGATTCTTCACCATCTAAACCAACTCCAATTTCTGCACCACTGACACTGGACTCGGATCCAGATGGCAAACCAGTGAACACCACTGTCTATAGAGGCATGGTTGGTTCACTGATGTATTTAACGGCCAGTAGACCAGATATTATGTTTTCAACATGTTTATGTGCCAGATATCAGTCTAATCCAAAGGAATCTCATATGCTTGCTGTAAAACGCATACTGAAGTACCTTAAAGGTGTCCCCAGTTTGGGTCTTTGGTATCCCAAAGGCTCAGGCATGGATCTAATGGGTTATTCAGATTCAGATCATGCAGGTTGTAAGATAGATAGGAAATCCACAACTGGTGGATGTCATTTCCTAGGTGGCAAACTGGTCAGCTGGACCAGTAAGAAGCAAACTTCAGTTTCATTGTCCACTGCTGAAGCTGAATACGTGTCTGCAGCCAGTTGTTGTGCTCAGATACTCTGGATGAAGAACCAGTTGCTTGATTATGGTATTAAATATTCAAAAACTCCAATCTTTTGTGATAATACCAGTGCCATCGCTATCTCCAACAATCCAGTCATGCACTCCAGAACCAAACACATCGATCTAAGGTACCATTTCATTCGTGATCATATTATGAAAAACAACATTGAACTCCATTTTATTCCCACTGACAAACAACTCGCTGACATATTTACTAAACCACTGGATGTAAAAACTTTTGAATATCTTGTTGGTGAGTTGGGAATGTTAAACCCTTAAATCTGGAACCTTGGTATTGAACGCCATTGTGTACTACTAAGGATCTTTGATTTAAAGATTCAAAAATTTATTTCTGGATCAACATTCCAGGGAAGACTTGAAAAATATTTTCTCTTAAAAATGTTCAAGTTCAGGGGGAATTAATTTTCTCACTGGACAAATTCTTCAGAAAATATTACTGGTGCTTTGTAAATATGTCCCTCTCACTGGTAACTGGACAAGTTGAAGTGCGTGTTTGAGTTGACTTATGTCTTCTTGTAAATGTGTCCCTCTCATTTGTCTGTATTAGTTGACGTGCAAGTTTAAGGTTTCCAGTCTTTCAAAAATTGGTTTTCACTGGTACTTTACTGGAGTGTCCCTCCAGTGTACCATCAGTACATGTTCACTGGACTAATCCACCAGTGATACTGGACGGTCCCTGTCAACCTCCAGATGCACTGAAATATGTCAATATTTTCAAAATACTTGATCTTTGTATGTGCCACGTAAGCAAACTTTTTCAAAGATATTTATCTTATAAATCCTACGTGGCATGTAAGTTTTTCAAAACAATGATGGTCTTTTTACTTTGGGAAAACAAAAAGTACAAGTTGTTACTGTTTTGTGGGCTGTAAACCGTCATGCATTTATGTGTGATGTGATGTAATTAATGCGGATCTCAGAACACAATCCAATCTCCTTTAGTTCAGTCCACCCAAAAGCTTGGACTGACGTATCCTTCCTTTCATCAGTAAAGTTACCTTCTCTGGTCAACTTTACATTAAACCTGGTCATACCTTGATGATGTTCAGCCAGTGTGATTTCAGCATTAATTATTCTTCTTGCATTGGCCCTGAACGTCATCATTTCTTCAAACTTAGCCTTTTGCTTAGCCAACTGAACCATATCTTCAGTTTCCCTGGATACACCACTCTGTTGTCCTTCAGTGGACTGGTGTTCTTGTCTATTGATCTTCAGAGTTGTATCCAGAGGAATAAAGGTGCTAATATCACCATCTTTAATTGCCTTCAGTTGCTTGGCAGTAAGCTTGGGTAGACCAGTCATTCTCTTCCTGTATTCCAGTTCCAGAGCACCAGCATTTCTTCTTATTTTCTTCTGGAGGCTTACCAGCTCCTCCTTTCTTTGTCTGATCAACTCTGGAATGGACACACCATAAATTAATGAGTCATATACCTGTTCTTCTTCAGCATAGAACGAGCGTATATGAACATCATTCAGTGCATCAAGACACTGATGAACTCTTGGATCCTCTTTCATCCTCTTGAAAACTTCAATATTTACGCCTAACCTGCCAGCGTTGTAGGAGTCCAGAGTACCCATTGTTGCCATATCCCTATGATGGGCCAGCAGTTCATCTCTTTGATTATTCTTGAAGATTTTGATCATTATGCACTGTTGTTGCAATTTTCTTGATGTTTCATTGTCAACATCTCCAAATTGCTCTTCCTCTTCACCTTCACCAGGCACAACCTTTTCTTTTCCTTTAATAGATTTCAATGTAGTAGGAATGTCTGGGAAGCTTTCAAATTGGGGCTCACTGGCATCAGTACCAGTAGCCTCTTCTTCAGTCTGCACAATGGCTTCAGTGCCAAGTGCTCTCTGGGCCATACGTGCACTGGCATCAGTACCAGTCACTTGCCTTCTCTGAACAACGCTTTCAGTAGCGACTGCCCTTACAACCTCTCTCTTCTTCCTTAAACTTTCTTGGACACCAGATGATGGAATTGATAATTTTTCCCCCTTGGATTGATCTCTAGTCCTTGACTTCAGATCATTCCATAACTCTTCCATCATGTGCCTGTCCAGTGAGCCAAAGGTTCTTCCTTGTTCTGGCAAGGAAGCAGTCATACCAGTCTTGAGTGCCTGGACTTCCTTTTTAATATTTTCAATTGCGTCTGGCAAGTCCTTTGGCAGCTCAACCTCAATCATCTTTGCAACTTCTGGCAACATAACATCCTGAAATGATCTAAGGATAGATCCTGATATTTCTTCAGTGATCTCTTTCAGCATATCATTTCTAAACCTTCTTGTACATTCTTCACTGATAGTGCGAACAACTGCACTTTGGTCCAGTGTGGGCCTACTCTCTAGAGAGCTTACCCTTGTAACCAGCTGCTCAACCTTTTCTTTAAGACCTGCCAGTGGACCAACAACCTTACTTTCTACTGCAGTCTCAACTGAACTTACAATCTTCTCTTCAAACCCTTGTACTGCCACCCTTATATTTTGAGAATTGAGATTTGTGGCCAGTACCAGCTCATCCAACTTATCAAAAACCAACTTCTCATTCCCAGCAAAAAGGTTCATTTCTGACGCTAAATTGTTTGATAAAATTGATTTGAAGTCAGAAATAACCTGGGAAGAGCTCTGAAGTGATCTCTCCAGGTCCGCCACCTTACTAAGAAGGCCTTGGACCTCGGTAGAAGAGAAGTGGAGAGACCACTGGGTTGTTCCAGATGAGAAGTCAATCTGGTCATCATAGGTACTTGTGTCCAGTCCTCTTCAGTTTCAATATTTGAGACTGGCACACTTTGTTCAGTTGGGTTTACTGGTGGTGATTGAGTTTGTGTTGGTTGAATGAATGGTGTGAAGTATGGGGTTGATTGAGGAATTGATGGTGGTGGTGGTGGTGGTGGCATTTCTGGTGGTGGTGTTGGTTTGATTCTGGTGGTGGTATTTCTGGTGTAGGGGTAGGTATTTCTGGTGAAGGTGTTGGTATTTCAGGTAGAGTTTCTTCTTCTTGTACATCTTCACCCAGAAAGTTTAAACTTGCATCAAATCCCTCAGACATGGGGGAGTCAATATCATCCCATTCTGGAATATTCCCAACAAATTGTTCACCAGACTGTTCACCAGTCTCTACTTGTTCACCAACCTCAACATTCAAATCTAGTGGAGCCTCTTGCTCACCAGATGCTTCAACCTGCTCAACAATTTCAGCAATATCTTCTTGTACCACAGCCTGGACTTCAGTGTCCACTCTCTGTTCAGTTTGTACAAGAGATTCAATATTTTCTTCAAAGATAGGAGATCCATCAATATTAATTGTATCACCAGGATGGGTTGATGGATTTACCTGGACTCCTCTCCTCATCAGACGCCTATGTGATCTTGGTCGTCTGGAAAGCTCAACTGTTTCTGGTCCACAAACTGGAGCCACTTGTTGAATAGGTTGAACCATTTCAACAACTTCAATATCTTCGCTACCAGCAGGTACTTCAACAACTTGGACCCTGCCTGGTGCCACATTCTCTTCTATTCTTTGAAGTGACAACATTGATTGAGGAATGTCCACCTCACCATCTCTGGACCTTAAGTTGGTCAGATCTCTCATGTACTCACTCATTGAGAAATGAGTGGTTTCAAAATCGTACTGGGCTCCAAGAACGTTCTTAAAAATTATTGAGAGAAACCGAATGTATGGTACAAAGGGCTTCCTACCTTTTACCTTTAAACGTTCTACCAGATCGTCAAATAATATCTGGGCAAAATCAACCCTTAGCCCAAACCACAAACAGTAGGCAATTTGGAGGTGGGTTTGATTGATCTGGTCTAACCCTCCAGAACTACCTCCAAGGCACTCGACAATATGTGTGAAGAAGTATCTCCACGAATCCGTCAGTCTGCTCATATAAATAGTTCCTTTTCTTAGCAACTGACCATGCTCATCCACTATCTCTGTATGCCCCATCAATCTGCATACCTCTCTGAAATTGATACCAGTAGGGAGTGGTATTGCCATCTCATTCTCATCCAGATAGCCTAATTGAAGAGCTGCTCTGAGAGAATCTACTGTAAAAGCCAAGGGTCTGGTCCCTTGCTCGAGAGAATATTCAATAGATGAATTTACTTCATTATATTCAGCTGTGTACCAGAATTCACACAAATAATCGTGATACATCTTTTCTGGATTTATTGTTAAAGCACCATATAGAGGACATGAGAGAAAAAAGGTATTTAATCTCCCAATGATTGATTGTGGATCATGGACACTGGATAGCGAGAGTTTTGCCATCCAGTTATTCATATTCATCCTTATAGCCTTTGCTTCAAGGGTGATATGAGGTGCTTTAACGACATCTGCAGCCGGAGTATATTCAGCAGATAGAAGATTTCTTGGTGAGTTTGATTGTCTAGGTGCCATTTGATTATAGATGAAAGATGAAATTGAATGAATATTTAAGGTTTTATGAAGAATTTAATGAATTGCAGTTAATATAGGAGTTATATGATTGGAAAATGAATGAAGAATTTAAGAAATTGAATGAAGGAATTTTAGATTTGGGAGTAAATGTTCGAAGTAAATGAAATTGAAAGTGAAAGTGGGTATATATAGGATTGAGAATGTGGAACTCAAACGATTAATTTGAAATTATCAAATATAATTTTTGATTTGAATTGACATTCAAAGGAGATTGGATTGACATTCAAAGGCAAGACTGATCTCTCTCCAGATGTGAAGGCTTTTATGAAAAGAATTGAGAAAGTCTGGAAGAGAATTCAACAAATGGAAGCTGTGTTGGGTCTGAGACCACCAGTGTCTGTTCCATCATCTCCATCTCCTAAAAGGAAGGCTACTGAAGATGCACCAGAAAGGACATCAAGAAGAAGGGCCTGAACCTTTTTATCATTGTACTTATTGTAATTAAATGTGTTATGAAGGTTGTAATTATTTTCCTTTTTGGTGAAAGTAATAATAGTTGCAATTTTTTATTTCCATAAGTAAATGACCAGATTTAGTCTAAGTTAGAACTTAAAAGATGAAACTGAAAATACTCATGATCTATAAAGTGTTTTCCAGTAACTTAGATTAGACTTAAATCGACCAAGTGTTTTCCAGACATACAAATGTGTATATCTATAAGTCTGAAAAATACTTGCATTATTTCTAAACAAATAGGGGGAATTTGTTAGGTCCAGTTTTAGTCCAGACTTGCTGGACTGGCTCCAGACTAGACTACTGGAACCTTATTTAGGTTTGTTAAGAAACTTGTTTTGCTGGTCTCGCTCTAGACCCGACTACTGGAGCTCACTGAAGATCTGACCAGAAAACATATTCTACTGGACCTACTCCAGACTTGGAATCTGGAGTCCCTCTGAAGATTTGTCCAGAAATAATTGAACACTAGTGAGCATTTACTTGTACAGGTAATCTGGAGCATTCTCCAGATTAGCTCACTGAAGACTTCACCCCAGTCCAGATCTACTCTACTGAAGACATTCTGACTGAAGTCAAAGACTGAAGTCTGAAGGAAGAAGACTTAACAAATGGCGGAGTCCACTGGAAAATCTTACCAGATCTGCACACTGGAGGATTGTTAGTGTTCTAGATCCTGCAAGTCTGAACACTAATATCGAGGATTGACTTTTGCCTTTAACACACTTTCCAAAGAACAATCCACTTGTTCTTTAACAAAGTATACGTGTGTTAAGGTGGTTGGATAATAGGATACACTTGCACTTGATGTGACTTTATCCTTATTCTTATCCAATACATTTAATGTTCTTGTCGGATCATTAAATGTATGCCAACCATATTTGTACGACACAAATTCACTGGTGAATTTGTTGCCTATAAATACAAAGTCATTCCTTGACAAAAATACTTTTAAGCATTCCTTTTGCATTTAAGTGAATTTGTCCAAATACTCTCGATCTTAAACAGGGATACTTCACAACTTTAAGTATCTCGATCTTAAAGAGTTATTTGACAAATATAGATCATATTGTAACTCATAGGTTGTTAGGATACTCACTTAATTGTGTTATCTTGATTCCGCAACAACCTTTTATTTTATTTAAACATCAATAAATAAAATACCCATGAAACATACATAATGGTCCACTTTATTTGTTTATTGCTTTAAGTCTTGTATTACTTTGTTTATATATCTTGCATCTTTATTTACAAGTAATACTAGTCCAAATCTAGTGATTATTAGACTTGTTGTATTTACACTTTCTATTGGGTTAACCATCTCGTTAATTAAAGGGACTCACAGTTGTTCATAGCTGACAGCCTTCTTGTCTTTCACCAGCATGTAAACTTCAAACCACTCAGAGGCACCCAAGGTGGTTGGTTTGACCCCTTCAAGTTTAATTGGCTTGTCAGCACCTTCTCTTAAGATTTTCAAATTGGTCTTAAGACCCATTTCAGCACGAAAAGCTTCAGCAGCAACAATGTTTTGAGGCCTCTTTATGTCCTTCATATGCTTCAACCATTTAGCCTTTTCTTTTTCAAACTTGGCTCTTTTCTCGCTGAGTTGCTTCTCAACTTCTGTATGCTTCTGCATGTATAAAGCTTCAGCACCACCAGTTTTCAAGAACATTCGCTGCTCACCATCCAATTGATCTTTTTCCATAAAAGGCAGCTGCTTGATGTACTCAAAATTTTTCCTTTCATTTTCTTGATTTTCTTTGATTCTATTCAGCTCCTTGATAGCTTCTTCTTGAGTCTTGCCTTCAGCAGTCAATGCCAAAATATCAA
Organism: Erigeron breviscapus; assembly: GCA_034093135.1. Lineage (NCBI taxonomy): Eukaryota > Viridiplantae > Streptophyta > Magnoliopsida > Asterales > Asteraceae > Erigeron > Erigeron breviscapus. The sequence goes on along the minus strand of CM067168.1, from coordinate 6,739,411 downwards.
TCATTTGGTGTTGATGACCTGCTGAAGATTGGATAGATAGCTGAGCAGCTGGAAGAAGATGAAGTAGCGATCACTTGTTCTGCTGGAAGATTGGTGGGAGGTTTCTTGAAGAATCCAGAATCAGAGAGCTGTTTTTGACGAGTATCAGAGAGAGGAGTAATTTCAGCATTGGCCAGATATCGTCTATGAAAAACTGGAAGCAATTCCTTTGACCTATTTGTTTCCATTTCTCTAGCAAAACCAGCTTCCCATGTTGCTTTGATCACTTTGGGGTCAAACTGTTCAGCTAGAAGAGTTGGTAGAGTAAGAAATAAACGATCTCACCAAAGCTGCCAATCTTGCTATTGAATTGAAAGATAAGGAGTCTGGCAGGCTGGTTTCCACATTGACCAGCTGTTACAACAAGCAAAATGAGAATAGCAAAGCTATAGACACGCTGAAAGATAACACAACCTCCATAGCTGACGATCAAGACAAAATAAATGCCACAATAAATGTTATCAAGCGTGATCAGCATATCATTAAATCTGGTGCCTTGTCACTGATCATATGTGCTAATTCTACCAGCTACTCAGCAAAGAAGGTAGCCTCTACCAGCAAATCTGCTGCTGCTAATGTAAAGAAGCTGAGTGATCTCATCTTCCATCTGACTACTCAAGTCGAAAATAACACTAAGGCAATTCATGCCTTAGAAAAATAAGTGGCTGATCTTCCTATTCCTCAAGCTTCTTTCACTGAGGAGGATCGCCTGAGGCAAGTTAAGCTAGAAAAGGAGGTCGATGAAATCAAGAACCTGCTGGTACAGCTAGTAAATCAACAATCTAAACAGCCAGCGACTGTGGAAGTTGTTATTAACAATAAACTTCCAAAGGGGAGAAAGTTGACGCTGCTGTTCTAGACTTGGTTGGTGAAGCAGTGAACAAAGCCCTTGAGAAAATATATGAAGAATCTGCTGAAGAGGTTTTGGAAACTGATGATGCTACTACTAACACCACCAAAGCCGATGAAATGGCGATTGTGGCTGTTAGTAATGAAAAAGATGTGAATATTGAAGTTCCCCCTGCTGGCGTTGAGGGGGAGCATGAAAAAGAAGAAGAAAATGTTAAAGTTCCCCCTGCTGGTGTTGAGGGGGAGATTGAAAAGGAAATTGATGCTGAAGCTCCCCCAGCTGGTGGTGAGGGGGAGCAACAAATTATGATGTTCAATGTACCTCGCCCTGCTGCTGATGCGGGTTACATTGAAGTTTTTGAAGGTGTAGGGGAACAGTTTGACCCCAAAGTGATCAAAGCAACATGGGAAGCTGGTTTTGCTAGAGAAATGGAAACAAATAGGTCAAAGGAATTGCTTCCAGTTTTTCATAGACGATATCTGGCCAATGCTGAAATTACTCCTCTCTCTGATACTCATCGAAAACAGCTCTCTGATTCTGGATTCTTCAAGAAACCTCCCACCAATCTTCCAGCAGAACAAGTGATCGCTACTTCATCTTCTCTTCCAGCTGCTCAGCTATCCATCCAATCTTCAGCAGGTCATCAACACCAAATGATTGATATTTTGGCATTGACTGCTGAAGGCAAGACTCAAGAAGAAGCTATCAAGGAGCTGAATAGAATCAAAGAAAATCAAGAAAATGAAAGGAAAAATCTTGAGTACATCAAGCAGCTGCTTTTTATGGAAAAAGATCAATTGGATGGTGAGCAGCGAATGCTCTTGAAAGCTGGTGGTGCTGAAGCTTTATACAGGCAGAAGCATACAGAAGTTGAGAAGCAACTCAGCGTGAAAAGAGCCAAGTTTGAAAAAGAAAAGGCTAAATGGTTGAAGCATATGGAGGACAGAAAGAGGCCTCAAAAGATTGTTGCTGCTGAAGCCTTTCGTGCTGAAATGGGTCTTAAGACCAATTTGAAATTCTTAAGAGAAGGTGCTGACAAGCCAATTAAACTTGAAGGGGTCAAACCAACCACCTTAGGTGCCTCTGAGTGGTTTGAAGTTTACATGCTGGTGAAAGACAAGAAGGCTGTCAGCTATGAACAACTCCAAAAGATGCTCAAGGAATACTTTGTGAAGGCCAGGGAGTACGAAACAAAGTTCAAGACTGATTTGCCTATGCTGAGGCAAGTTTTTGGTACTCCAGCACCTATCTCCACCTCAGCAGGAAGAAGGATTCAAAGAAAGAGGAAAGAAGAGCATCGAACCATAGCTGTTGACCTTCCTCCTATCACTGGTGATGCCTTGCTGAACACCAGACCTCCTCCCAGAAGCTTCTTTGAGGAAGGGAGAGTGATAGAGAATCCTGCTGACATCTTCTTCATAAACTTTTAGAACAATCAACTGTTCTTACGCCTGGATGAAATTGAAAAAGCGTCCACTAGGTTCATCTTGAGCATAAGAAGAAGGTGTGCTGAAACATCCAACAACAGATGGTTCATCAGCAAGTTGGATGAAGAATTGGTAAAGCCTCACAGAAGGGATGACCCAGCAATCAGGATCGCCAAGCAAGAGGAAGCTTGGGAAATTGAAGCTGCCAACTTATAGATGTCTTATAATGTAAATGCTACATGTATCAGCTTGTAATGTTTAAAGATGATATATTAGACATCTTTTCATCATTCCTTTATTCTTATCAAAGTCTAGTCTACTCAGCAAGTCTTCTCAGCGAATAGGGGGAGATTGTTGAGTCAAGGATTCGCTGACCAGACTTGGTCGCTGACGTGTGTCGTCAGCGAATCATCAGCGAAGTCAGTGACTCTCGTCAGCGGGTGGTTTCTTTCCAAATTGTGAGTCAAGGCGGGAAGAATTCAAATCAAGTAAAGACAAGAGTCACATGGTGGTTCTTCCAACTAGATATTACCTTATATGGCAAAGGTACAGTTGTGACCAAAACAAGGGTTTTCACTTTCATATCCGTTTTGGTAAAGAAGACAAAGGCTTCTGGATCCAAGTACGTCGAGCAAATGAGATGTCGACAACCACCATTCTATCACTATCATTGTAAGGTTGTGTTGCCCTAATTCCTCCCCTATATAAAGCAACACAGCCGCATCATTTACACTTTGTGTTTGTCACCACAAGTGTGTGTCACTTATTATTTCTTGTAATTGTTTTAGTTTTCTAGTTTGTCTAAAACTAAACAATTATATTGTTCTTGTATTTTTCTTGTAAGACAAGTTGTAATATCGACCATGTATTCACTGTTTAATCAATGATACATATGATTAGACTTGCATAGTTTCTTGTACTTGAACTTTATTCTTGTTCTTGTTCTTTACTTTCTGCATTTACTTTCTTGTCTTAATTAATCTCATATAAGTGTGCAAATTGTGGACTGTCATGATACATCAGCAATATTTTATGATAATAATAATAAGATTAACTGTTCAACATATATATATATATATATAGGGGTTGGGTATTGTAAAACAAGTATTAAAGTAAAACAAATAAGACAAGATCTTGACCCTTAGATCATGGTTAAATTGATGCACGAAGATTCACAAAGCAATTGATGCACGATGATTTTCATGATGCACGGTGATTTTCAGTGAACAAAAACCTATTGTTTTATTTGTTTTACTTTAATACTTGTTTTATTTTACTTAAAACCTATATATATATGCGAAAAGTGAATATGGGGCTGTTATGAACCCACTTGGGTGAAAAACCCTCACATACTAATTTTTTAATATTTTGAATAAATATTTGGTTCCCCATGTTTTTTATGTTTTGAAAAATGGTATGTGAGGGGTTTTCACCCAACTTGGGTGCCTAACAGCCTCATATTCTCTTCCCCATACATATATATATATATATATATGTATTATTATATATATATATATTTTATATATATAAATTATATATATATATATATAATATATATATATATATAGGTTTTAGGTAAAATAAAACAAGTATTAAAGTAAAACAAATAAAACAATAGGTTTCTCTTTACTGAAAATCACCATGCATCATGAAAATCATCGTGCATCAATTGTTTCGTGAATCTTCGTGCATCAATCTAACCATGATCTAAGGGTCAAGATCTTGTCCTATTTGTTTTACTTTAATACTTGTTTTACAATACTAAAACCTATATATATATATATAATATAATATATATATATGGAAAAGTGAGTATGGCTGTTATGCACCTAACTTGGGTGAAAAACCCTCACATACTAATTTTTTAATATTTTGAATAAATATTTGGTTCCCCATGTTTTTTATGTTTTGAAAAATGGTATGTGAGGGGTTTTCACCCAACTTGGGTGCCTAACAGCCTCATATTCTCTTCCCCAACATATATATATATATATATATATTTATTATTATATATATATTTTTTATATATATAAATTATATATATTATATATAATATATATATATATATAGGTTTTAGGTAAAATAAAACAAGTATTAAAGTAAAACAAATAAAACAATAGGTTTCTCTTTACTGAAAATCACCATGCATCATGAAAATCATCGTGCATCAATTGTTTCGTGAATCTTCGTGCATCAATCTAACCATGATCTAAGGGTCAAGATCTTGTCCTATTTGTTTTACTTTAATACTTGTTTTACAATACCCAATATATATATATATATATAAAATTTATGTATATAATTGTTTATAATATTCTATTTTTATATATATGAAGCATATTATAATTTATTTATGATACAATTTATATAGCTACCGTACATCGTACGGGTATTAGGACTAGTATATATATATATAAACTTTAAAATCTATAGGTTATCTTATTAGGAACAATATTCGACATCAACATCAATCAACATATTAAATAAAATTCTTCCAATATTTTAAGATTATATTAAATAAAATTCAACATCCAATATTTTAAGATTATATTAAATAAAATTCTTCAACTATTTTATTATATTAAAAAGACATTATAACCTTATTTTGATTAATTAATAAAATTGTCTCTTTTTCTTTCTCAATTCTTCAACTCCTATTACTTATATTACTTATAATAAGTTATTAACATGAAGACTTCAAAAACTTGAGTTTAAGATCCGAAATCACAAGACTATTTGTCGTCGTCCACTATGCTTACAAGTTCCGATTTTGATGTGATTGTAAAAATTTAAGGTAAATCTAAAACTCTAACCAAACATATATTATATTTATCATTACTGTTTATTATAATTTAGTTTCGATCATCGGTTTACTTTAACCATAATTTATTTCATACGCATGAGACATATTTGAATTTCTTTATGATAGAATTTATATAGCTACCGTACATCGTACGGGTATTAGGACTAGTATATATATATATAAACTTTAAAATCTATAGGTTATCTTATTAGGAACAATATTCGACATCAACATCAATCAACATATTAAATAAAATTCTTCCAATATTTTAAGATTATATTAAATAAAATTCAACATCAACCAACAGAATTGGATCAGTGATTGGAGCCATTGCTTTTAGAGACAGAGATAAATGGTTCGATCCTTATGTCCAGTAAGGCTAGAGGTCTCATTCAAAGCATTGGGAGTTACTTTATTTTACTTTTTATTATATTCCAAAAAAAAAGCGTCCATATAATAGGAAAAGATTGGCACGAAATCCTATATATATAACCCTTGCAAAACCCTATATATTTAACCCTACACTTTATATACGAAAAATATTGGCACGCTAAGAAACACGGCCGTACGTACATAATCGAATTCCCTAAGAAAAAGATGAGTGGAGAAAGCAGCGCTAAGAAAATATCATCCAAAACCAACACCGTACGTAATCGAATTCGTTTTTATTTTTAATTAATGCATGCCTTTTTTTCTTGTTAGAATTATTCTTGTCGTATCTAGTGTTATAAGTTTATGATGATGATAATTAAGGAGAATTGTATAAACTGCATGCAGGTTGCCACAAAAATTGTACCTAATGATGCCCGCAAAGGTTTCAAGAATGGAAACTTTGTTTGTTCACCGTTTTCACTTGAGACTTTGATGGGAATGCTTGCTGCTAGAGCCGAAGGCAAAACTTTGCAACAGTTGTTGGAATTCCTTGGACATGAAACTCTTGACCAGGTTCTTTACGAGTCGCCAAGTGCCAAACTCCTTGCACAACTTTTATCAAACGAAGGCCGTGGAGGAGATGCTGGTCCTGATATCGGCTTCGCAAATGGAGTTTGGGTAGACAAGAAACTGATCGATCGTGTTCAATCTTGTTATAAAGAGGTTCGATCTGCAAAGTGTTTACAAAACAGAACCAAGTTTTGTAGACTTTGAAAACAAGGTACATGCTTTAATCCATATATTGCTTTCTTTCTTTCTACACATAAATATAAATATATATACATATTAATTAAACCTAAATTATGTTAAGTAATTGTATTATTAAACTTAACTTCTTTTATATGTAAAGACTGAATCAGCCAGAATAATAAATTCATGGGTAAACGAGAAAACTAGAGGTTTGATTCCCGCTATTCTTGGTGTCAATGATTTGAAACGTGTGGCGATTGTCCATGCGAACGCTCTATATTTCAAAGGATTGTGACATGATGATTACTTTGATGTAACACGTATAAAGGAGAAAGACTTCCATCTCATTAACGACGGAGAGACGACTGTTTCAGTCCCCTTCATGACTAGCAGTCACACGTTCAGTTATGGATCTTTTAAAAGTTGCAAGTTCCTTCAAATTCCATATAAACGTGATGAAGGCGAATCGAAGAAATTCTCCATGTATATCTTTCTCCCAGACAGGAAAGATGGATTGCAGGATCTGTTGCAACTTTTTCACTCTGATCCTGCGTTATTTCATCGTAAATTTAACTATAAAGTTGATTCATTTGATGAGCTCTGGATACCCAAATTCAAGATATCTTATCAATTTGAAGCTCAAGATGTTATGAAACAATTGGGACTGATTTTGCCTTTTCATCCTTATAATATGGAGCTTACCAAGATGATAGAAGTTGTGGAACCTGGAGACGATATGCTATATGTCAAGAAAGTAATTCAGAAGTCTTTTATGGAAGTTGACGAAACAGGAACAGAAGCTGCTGCTTGTGAATACAGTGACGACGACGTGGGATTTTGTATTTGGGATCTTCCGCCTCCAAAACCAAGTTTTATGGCAGACCATCCGTTCATGTTCATGATAAGGGAAGACACTTCTCGAGCTGTTTTCTTCTTGGGAGTGGTACTCAATCCCCGTGCTACGGATTGATTATAAATGGTTGTTTAGACTTTATTTCAAACTTTTTGGATATTTCATGTTTCGGTCGATGATGTGTACGTTGTTTAGACTTTATTTTTTATGGATATTTCATGTTTCGTGATGATGTGTACGTTGTTTAGACTTTATTTTTTATTATCTCTTTCTGTTTTATATAGTATTTGTTTCATTGATGTCATGATGAGTTAGTATAAGTCTTTGAATTTTGCCACTCTGATTTTTTTAAAATGCCTTCATCCCCTATATATCATCCCCTGTGGTGATACTAAGATTTTTTTGTTGCCTTTTAATTTAATCCGAGTTGTGTTTTACAAACAGAGTTCAAGCTTTATCATTCAGATGGGCTTTTTCTTTGTAGTGTGGTCCGTTTGAATCTTTGACCGTGCTGCTCTGGTCTGATCCTTCCCTAAAATATCACCCTTTTTGTTTCGTCATCAAAACGGTTGGTGAAATATTGATTGGGTACATAAACAATCATACTCGTAATTGGTTAAGGTCGCACATGTGATAGCAGGTTAAATATGATTACTAAAATTATTTTATCTCATTAATATACTGGTTTGTCCACTCGGAAACACCCCACTAAAGAGATGTATTTAGTAAGAACGTGTAAACAATGCTAAATCGTGTAAAAGGTTATTATGTGTGAGAGAGAGAATGAGAGAAAGTAAGGAAATGGAAAATATATTATTAGGTGTAAAATATTACAAGAGGTGAGGAGGGGTTTATATAGGCATAGATATTTCACTAAACCCCCTCCTTAATTACATACAAATCCTTCACTAATTACAATACAAACCCCTCCATACATAATTAAAGGACAGAAGTATTACAATAATACAAAACACGCACTAACTAATATTTTATGCTAACATTCTCCCCCTTTAGTGTTGTTTTGTAATTGATCACCGTCTTGATCTCTTTTTCTTTTTCTGCCTTCGGTTTCTTTTCTTAGTTGACGATTCTGGTTTGTCTTGTTGGGTCCCTTGATCTTTGAAATCCCTTTTCTTGTATTCACTGAACTTCTCCCTCCAGTACTTTTTTGGAATAAAATGATACTTTGGATCATCTGGGCGGTTTGGTGGCTCAATGATGTTGTCGGCAAAGTTAACAGGAGGTATGTTGTGAGGACCAAGTTCGTTGTTCGGAGAATATCTTACCCAAGTGCCTTCCGGGATATGAATCACACCACGACGTTCTTTTGGCAATCTAGCCTTTAAAATCTCTCTGGTTTTCTGTCTGTGGTTGATCTTTGCCCTAATCTTCTTTATCACCTTCATTAATCTTTTCTTCTCTTTTTCAGACTCTTCGAACTCATGAAGACTTTCAAACACACTCTGGCATTGCCTCAATGTTCCATCAGAGTAGTTGGAAAGTTCCTCGAGTCTAATGAAGATTTTGTGCCCCTGATCACTGACAAAAACAAATCCTTGGGGATTATCAAACACAGCACCAGTGTTGAAGTTTTCTAGATTAACACCTGGGATTCTTTGATTGGGCACGGTGAGGTTGATTTTCTTCCTTTTCTTCTCGATCCCCAGTTGGAAGTCTTTTTGGGTTTGGCTCAAGATAAGACTATCCATATATCTCTTGATAGCATAATAGGCCTCTTGATTTTCTGGATCAGGTTGAATGAGTTTGCTAGCAAAGTGATGGAGAAGAAAAATCAGATCATCAGCAGAAAGGAGATTGAATCGGGCTTCATTGATTATATACTTGCGATTATCTTCGCTTCTAACTACAAACCACATCAACCCCGGTCTACGTGCAAAGCCTGCATCTCGCCATTCTTTGAAATGAATGCTGATGACTTCAAAAGTGATGGAGAAGAAAAATCAGATCATCAGCAGAAAGGAGATTGAATCGGGCTTCATTGATTATATACTTGCGATTATCTTCGCTTCTAACTACAAACCACATCAACCCCGGTCTACGTGCAAAGCCTGCATCTCGCCATTCTTTGAAATGAATGCTGATGACTTCAATTATTTTTAGCTTGAACTGATCTTTCCATGCTTTAAGGATCCTTTGACTTCTGGCTTCAACAAGATCTTTCAGATACTTTTCTCTTTGATGGTCAAGATCATATGCACGTCTCGCTCTGATTTCATCAATATCAATCTTCACCAGTTCTTGTTTCTTCGAGAAAATCTCATAGGCCTTTTCTTCAAGAAATTTGGTGAATTTGAAGAGATGCGATGGTAGTTTGAGATAATCAATCTTCTTTAAAACATTCTTTTTGAAACCACCATCATTGATTTGATCTCTAGGAACCCTGGTGATCTGGTGGAGGTGAGGATTAGCAAGGTGATGAATTAGATTGTCGAAGTTCATTTGGTTAAGAGCGGGAATTGGTTGCGGAACTTTTGGAAAGGTGTCAAATCCAGGAAAATCATCATCATCATCAGAAGAGCCACTTCCATCATGTGGATCATTCTCGGGGAAGTCCAGATTATCAAAATCTTCACCAATAATCGAAGGATCACGAGGTAAGCCTTGTGATTGAGCATCAGCACGAGTATCTGAGCCTAGAATAACATCTGTAGCAGCACTGGCTCGAATCACAGACTCATCTAAATGTACCTCTTCAGTATGCTCTACATTATCAACAACATGCTCTACAGCTTCAACGTCTTGGGGAGGATCTCTCGATTGAGCATCATCTCCAACATCTGTATCACCAATAATTTCTGTAGCAGCACTTGCTCTAACATTCGCCACATCCTCATCCATGTTCTCCCCCTCGTGTTGATCCTGATCATCAGGATCATCACGTCTCTGTGGTACAACAGCAGCTTGCCTGCATGTGGCTTCAAGTTCAGCAATTCGTTTCTGAGCCGCTTCAAGTGTTGCATCGGCAAGAAACTTATCTTGTGCTGCTTGCTGCTGTATGAGATTTACTTGGTGTTAATGATCAAATCGGGCTTGGATAGATGCGAGAATGGCTTTGCCAAACGAATCGGTTTGGCCTTCAAGAGAGATCAAAGTAGCAAGTAATTCATCATACTGTAGGTCAAGGCGAGAGCGATTGGTAGGTGACATAGGAACAGAAGCAATGTGAGAATTATTTTTAGAGGAGGAGGAAGAAGAAGAAGATGAATGTGAAGGTGACGGTGATTTGTGAGAAAGGATTGGTGGAGGTTGAATAGAAGAAAAAGGTAAGACCAACGTGGATGTCGTTATCGCAATTATAGGCTCCGTTTGGTTTACAGTGCGGCCTGAAGGTTGAGGACCAACAGGGCTTCCTAATGATTGATGAAGTGTGGCTTCTACATTAGTTGTTGCGTAACGAATTGGCTTTGCACGAATGCACAGCACAATGTTACGGTTGGTTGGACTTCCGGGATCTTCTAGATTGCCCGTTGAACTAGGAGATGGGCGACGAGGAAGCCAGGCTAACCTAACTTCCTCAAAGCTTCTCTCCTCAGCGCCTGAATTAAGTGCTTGCTCGATGATGGCACCAACAGGTCTTCCATTCGGTCCTGGAAAAGGTTCACGAACCAATTCTCTGAATATTCTGGCAACGTCCAAGGAACGTGCGTGCACATTTTCAAGTGACCTAGTGGGCGATCTAGACTCAACAGTGTGATGAAATGAAAGTGGGAGAGAGGCAAGAGTCTCCGCGGCTTCAATATCGGCTTCCTCCGAATGAGGAATCGATAGTGTACGTGGTTGGTGCCCGTGCAAGAATGAAACTGGATCCTGTAAAGAGGATCCAGAGTGGCAAGGAGGTGTTACTTGCGAGGTTGTTTAGATCCGTTTGACCGATGCATATCGAGATCTGTACGAATCCAGATGTGCGGAATCCATCTAGATCCGTTCTTGAGGTTATACACAAACACGCATAAAAAATAACAATAATGAATGGAACAGGAGATAAAAACAAAGAATTCCTTTATCATTAGTCGAATGATTACAAGAATAAATCCGTTTAAAATACATCTCAATGATTCCGGATTACAATCAATCGAGACGACTCTTGATAAAGAATTACATGGTGGCGGAATGGCGTGGCATAGATCTCTACCCCGATCCCTATGGACGACTCTCTGTTGCAACTAGAACCATCAACTGAAATCAATAACCTAAGAAACCTATATATAGGCTGAACATATATGGGTTGGACTTGTTAATTTCGTGGCTGCCATAATTGCTTTGATGTTAATAACCTCAAAGGATTAACATCAAAGGATTAACATCAAAGGAATAACTTCAATAAAATAACTTCAAAGCCTCTAAAATGTCAGCCTTAGAATTGTATTGCAGCGGACAATAATAAGTGCACAGAAACTGCACTAACAGACTCCCCCTTTTCCGGTGCAATCAATTCTATCAAACATCGATAATCAATGGTTATAGAAAGGCTAATTTAATAGACTTTCCCTTAACTTATGATATCGGGTCTTCTTGTTGAAACTCGATCTTCTGGCACTGCATCCTGATCTTCAACCTACAAAATCCCTGTACCTCTATGGCAACCAACTAACTCAACACCTCTCATCGTAGTTCTCCCCCTCAACAGTAGCCACCTCCGAATTATGCATTGCAATCTTCCACCCTTGGATCTATTGCCCGAGAAATTAATCACGTCTTGCTTAACCGGCATATAATAGAGAAGTTGAATTTCCAACAATCAGTATCACATCAATCAGCTCCCACAAAGATAAGAAACTCTGCAACCTGAATCACAAAATGTAGTATCATAAATCCTGTGTCAACCAGCAGTGTCTGACTTTGTCTTGTACCTTCACAATTCCACTAACCACCTGAAGTCTTTCCTATCAGATCTCCCCTTCAGTTATATACACCGCCAAACAACATAAAGATCTTAATCTCGCAACCGACATCAAAAATCGCCTGATTATCATCTCTATATTTTTGGAATATAAATAGGTTCAATCTTCAAATACTCAACTACAAGTAACAAGCTTCATTGCTCCAATATTTCGACAAAGTTTCCACATCTGCTAGATATTGAAGATCATATGTTGTATAATCTAAATCAAAATAGAAAACACTATGATCTTCGTTCTTTACTCGGATGATCTATATACATAAAGCACACCATCATCTATAATTAGATCTTGGTTTTTCTCTCGAGTAACATAGAGTTTTGCTTAGAAACCTGAAAGTTTTATCCCCCCCTTTTCTCTGCAAAAACTCTAAAAATCAGCCCATCTTAGGTTTTAATTATCTCCCATTCTTGAGATTCTTCAAAAAGGCCTAGAGTTAACTTCGGTAATAACTCTTCGCCAAAAAAACGGGTTTTAATTCCCTGTCTTGTGTGCTTCATCGTATCTGAAGATCTATATTCTTCTCATACTGAAACACTCCAGAACCTCTTCAAACAACTTAGTAGGACATCGAGGTTAAATAAGGTCGTAGGATGGGTTGGAAGTTCAAAGAGATTTTAAGGTCAAAGAGATTTTAAGTTCAAAAAGAATTTAAGTTCAAAGGGATTTAAGGTCGAAGGGATTTTAAGTTCAAAGGGAATTTAAGTCACCACTTTATGTTTTAAAGATTTTAAACTCAAAGTGATTTAAGTTCAATGGAATTAATAAAGTCAATGGTTTTAGGTCAAAGGAAATAAGTTCAAAGGGATTAAAAGGAGTTCGATAGTTAGGGTTTTAAGGTTCGAAGGATTTAAGATCAAGAGAATAAGCTCAAAGGAAATTAACCTCAAATGAAATAATATTAACCTCAAAGAAAGTTAACCTCAAAGGAAGTATGAGGCTATTGATCGAACAAATGAACCTTGATAGACTTGATTAACCTCAACAGACTTATTAACTTCGTAGCACAGCAAGGCAAAATAAGATCAATGGACAAAATTAATTCCCTTTCTGATCTTCTTCTTCATCAACTACATCGCAGCCACCATATAGAAACCCTAATTCTTCAAATACTCCAAGAACAGATCTCGATCATGGAGAAAAGCCTCCCCTTGCTCTGATACCACTGTTAGTTCCGTTTGACCGATGCATATCGAGATCTGTACGAATCCAGATGTGCGGATTCCATCTAGATCCGTTCTTGAGGTTATACATAAACACGCATAAAAAATAACAATAATGAATGGAACAGGAGATAAAAACAAAGAATTCCTTTATCATTAGTCGAATGATTACAAGAATAAATCCGTTTAAAATACATCTCAATGATTCCGGATTACAATCAATTGAGACGACTCTTGATAATGAATTACATGGTGGCGGAATGGCGGGGCATAGATCTCTACACCGATCCCTATGGACGACTCTCTGTTGCAACTAGAACCATCAACTGAAATCAATAACCTAAGAAACCTATATATAGGCTGAACATATATGGGCTGGACTTGTTAATTTCGTGGCTGCCATAATTGCTTTGATGTTAATAACCTCAAAGGATTAACATCAAAGGAATAACTTCAATAAAATAACTTCAAAGCCTCTAAAATGTCAGCCTTAGAATTGTATTGCAGCGGACAATAATAAGTGCACAGAAACTGCACTAACAGACTCCCCCTTTTCCGGTGCAATCAATTCTATCAAACATCGATAATCAATGGTTATAGAAAGGCTAATTTAATAGACTTTCCCTTAACTTATGATATCGGGTCTTCTTGTTGAAACTCGATCTTCTGGCACTGCATCCTGATCTTCAACCTACAAAATCCCTGTACCTCTATGGCAACCAACTAACTCAACACCTCTCATCGTAGTTCTCCCCCTCAACAGTAGCCACCTCCGAATTATGCATTGCAATCTTCCACCCTTGGATCTATTGCCCGAGAAATTAATCACGTCTTGCTTAACCGGCATATAATAGAGAAGTTGAATTTCCAACAATCAGTATCACATCAATCAGCTCCCACAAAGATAAGAAACTCTGCAACCTGAATCACAAAATGTAGTATCATAAATCCTGTGTCAACCAGCAGTGTCTGACTTTGTCTTGTACCTTCACAATTCCACTAACCACCTGAAGTCTTTCCTATCAGATCTCCCCTTCAGTTATATACACCGCCAAACAACATAAAGATCTTAATCTCGCAACCGACATCAAAAATCGCCTGATTATCATCTCTATATTTTTGGAATATAAATAGGTTCAATCTTCAAATACTCAACTACAAGTAACAAGCTTCATTGCTCCAATATTTCGACAAAGTTTCCACATCTGCTAGATATTGAAGATCATATGTTGTATAATCTAAATCAAAATAGAAAACACTATGATCTTCGTTCTTTACTCGGATGATCTATATACATAAAGCACACCATCATCTATAATTAGATCTTGGTTTTTCTCTCGAGTAACATAGAGTTTTGCTTAGAAACCTGAAAGTTTTATCCCCCCCTTTTCTCGGCAAAAACTCTAAAAATCAGCCCATCTTAGGTTTTAATTATCTCCCATTCTTGAGATTCTTCAAAAAGGCCTAGAGTTAACTTCGGTAATAACTCTTCGCCAAAAAAACGGGTTTTAATTCCCTGTCTTGTGTGCTTCATCGTATCTGAAGATCTATATTCTTCTCATACTGAAACACTCCAGAACCTCTTCAAACAACTTAGTAGGACATCGAGGTTAAATAAGGTCGTAGGATGGGTTGGAAGTTCAAAGAGATTTTAAGGTCAAAGAGATTTTAAGTTCAAAAAGAATTTAAGTTCAAAGGGATTTAAGGTCGAAGGGATTTTAAGTTCAAAGGGAATTTAAGTCACCACTTTATGTTTTAAAGATTTTAAACTCAAAGTGATTTAAGTTCAATGGAATTAATAAAGTCAATGGTTTTAGGTCAAAGGAAATAAGTTCAAAGGGATTAAAAGGAGTTCGATAGTTAGGGTTTTAAGGTTCGAAGGATTTAAGATCAAGAGAATAAGCTCAAAGGAAATTAACCTCAAATGAAATAATATTAACCTCAAAGAAAGTTAACCTCAAAGGAAGTATGAGGCTATTGATCGAACAAATGAACCTTGATAGACTTGATTAACCTCAACAGACTTATTAACTTCGTAGCACAGCAAGGCAAAATAAGATCAATGGACAAAATTAATTCCCTTTCTGATCTTCTTCTTCATCAACTACATCGCAGCCACCATATAGAAACCCTAATTCTTCAAATACTCCAAGAACAGATCTCGATCATGGAGAAAAGCCTCCCCTTGCTCTGATACCACTGTTAGTTCCGTTTGACCGATGCATATCGAGATCTGTACGAATCCAGATGTGCGGATTCCATCTAGATCCGTTCTTGAGGTTATACATAAACACGCATAAAAAATAACAATAATGAATGGAACAGGAGATAAAAACAAAGAATTCCTTTATCATTAGTCGAATGATTACAAGAATAAATCCGTTTAAAATACATCTCAATGATTCCGGATTACAATCAATTGAGACGACTCTTGATAATGAATTACATGGTGGCGGAATGGCGGGGCATAGATCTCTACACCGATCCCTATGGACGACTCTCTGTTGCAACTAGAACCATCAACTGAAATCAATAACCTAAGAAACCTATATATAGGCTGAACATATATGGGCTGGACTTGTTAATTTCGTGGCTGCCATAATTGCTTTGATGTTAATAACCTCAAAGGATTAACATCAAAGGATTAACATCAAAGGAATAACTTCAATAAAATAACTTCAAAGCCTCTAAAATGTCAGCCTTAGAATTGTATTGCAGCGGACAATAATAAGTGCACAGAAACTGCACTAACAGGTTGGGGAGTCCTCGTCTTCTATCCTAGGAGTTGCATCCCGCGAGTATTGGTTTCATCTGTCGGAGGGCGATCGTTTTCTTTTTGCCCTATACCTAGCCCGGACCGCTCATCCTCTCCATTTTGTTTTTCAACCCCACCCTCATGACCACCTTGTCTCTCCGGAATATCAAAAATATCATCATGATGTTCGTGTGGAACATCTTCAACAAGTTCTTCAATAGTAGGAAGAGTTCGGGAATGTTTAATCTTGAACTTGCGAATTTTCTTTGAAGGAGAAGGAATCGAGGAAGATGGTTGAGATTCGGAAGAAGATGATGTGAGAGGTGAAGGAATTGAGAAAGATTGTTCAGGCGGAGGTGATGGTTCATCACGAAGAAGTGTTTTGGATTTAGATTTTGACTTTGATTTTGATTTGTGATGAGATTTGTGTTTCTTACGTGGTGGAGCGGAAGCAGATGGTGCAGTAGAAGAAGATGGTGCAGATGAGCTTGGTGCCTCTTCTCCAGCTAACCCCTCTTTTCTTTTCCTAGACCTATGACCCTCACTAGGCGACCTATGCGGGGGAGCGGTAGGCGGCTGTCGGCGTTGAGCTGCCATACCCCCGTCTAAAAACACTCTATAATTCATGAGGTCACTATCCCCATGGTGCACCAAGCGAAGGAGAGATTCAGGAATTGGCGAATAAGGAATGTTTTCCAAACCGGAGTTGCCGTAGACAGTTCCATATCGAGGAATTTGAACAATGTGGGTGCCGGGAAATCGTTGAATATCTGAATGAGAGTTAAGAGTGTTCTGAAGAATGACAGTTAGAAAGCGAATGAAAGGAATGTATTTCTTTGTGGCATTGAACTTCCCTCTGACATTAAGTCGAAGATGATCCCATGCAATTGCTGCAAAATCTATATGTACATCAAAGGCGATTCCATACAAGTAAGTCGTGAGTAATGATGGCATCTTGGCCTTTTCTTGAAGGAGATAAACAGTAATTGATGATAGAGCACAAGGTGAACCACAGTCGGTGAAGATTCTTCTTTTTGAAGTCTTGTAAATTATTGAGGGGACCGTGATAACCAAGATCTCCTACTCGATGGAGCATTTCCCGAATTGGTGGTGGTGCTACAAATTCGGTGGCGCCTTCCCGAGAAGTTGCAGAAGGAAAGCCAAGTACTCTACGGAAATCATCAAGCGAGAGTGTAAAAGCTTGAGTTGAACCATCACTGGTGAGGAGCTCGAATTGGAAGTACGGTATGCTAGTTCTTCCTCTTGGAGTGATATACTCAATTGTGCGCCATAGTTGATACAGGAGCTCTTCTTGATGCCTTGAGAAGATATGGTGAATGCACGAAACATTGGGTGATAAGAAAGCATGACCGGTATAATGCCATGATGACAGACAAACGGGATCATCAACTGAAAGTTATTTGGCATGTTATCTGTAGAGCCGTCACCAAGAAAGTCCATTCTGCGATTAACAAGAATACGAATAGGAAACATTGTTTCCAAGGTTAATTTATTCAAAGAATTTTAATCATACAGCGTGTTTCACAGAAGATGCGAAGGCAGTACAACAAGGCGTTCGATACCTTGCTTCTTAGGGAAAACCGTTGTAGGATGATGAAAAATAGTTTTCAGAAGATAAATGAAAAATAGAAGGTAATCTAACAATCATTTTCCAAAGGACTACAAAGGTAGTACATCAAGGCGTTCGATACCTTGCATCCTAAGGAAACTGATAGTTAGAGATAAACAATTTAGCATAAAAAAGAGTTCAAAAGATCGTGCAAAGTGTTTCATGTAAGACTACACGAGCAGTACATCAAGGCGTTCAATGTTGTGCATCGTACTGAAATTACTTGCAAGAAATTAGTAACGGAAGAACAATGATAAGCATAAGAAATAGGGACAAATGTATGTGCAGTCTGACAATTTGATGAACCAAGTAATGTTCACAAACGAATGACAGAAGAAAGCACAAAATATGATCTAAGAAAATAATTATCATAATCAAACCGAATGAAATTAAATTGAAAGTGAAATAAAGGTTTGAAAAAGTAATAAAAATTTTCTAAGAGTATTTATTAGGTAAAACCGGTTTTCAGAAAAATATGAAGAAAAACAGGTTTTCAAAATTGGGAAAAATTAGTTGTAATACCGGCTTTTATGAAAAGAGAATTTAGGAAAACCGGTAAAAAATTTTTTATTAAGGAAAACAGGTTTTCAAAGATGAGTTGGAAAAATTAGTTGTAATACCGGCTTTTATGAAAAGAGAATTGGGAAAACCGGTAAAGAAATTTTTTTGGCATGGTGCCTTTTTGAAGAAGTGAGAAATAGATAACTAATACCGGTTTTCGAAAGCCGGTATTACAAAGCATCAAGATACTTAGTAAGAAACCAAGTATCGATGCACTTGTTTTGTATTTCAAGCATGAAATCAATTAAGCACACACAAGTAATGTTAAAATCAGATAAGCATGAATTCAAACACTTATTAAAGCAAGTTACAATAAGAAGGAAGTAATTAAAGCACAAACGATCATAATTGAAACTAAGCATAGAATTATAAGTGAATGAAGATGAAATGACTTAATCAGAAATGAGATTATACCTGCTAATGTGTACAAGAAATAAGGAAAAGAAATCACAAAAGACAAGTAAAGCACCCCTGAATGAAAGAAAGGAAAACAAAAATTTTGTTAAGTGATGAAAACCGGTAATAGTGAAGAAATATATGAAAGCCGGTTTTAGAAAAGAATTTAGAAAGCCGGTATTAGATAAGAATTATGAAAGCCAGTAATAGTAAAGGAATAAATGAAAGCCGGTAATACAAAGGAAATACCTGAAAGACGGTATACGATGAATATACTAACTAATCCCGGTTTTCGTTTTGCAAGGTTTGAAAGAAAAAGAAAGCCGGTAGGAAAGCCGGTTTTGACCGAGAGAAAGCCGGTATTAATGAATAATTAAAAAACTTAGAAAAATTTTTGAGTGAAAGTCAAATGGGTCAAAAAGGGGTATTTATAGGAGTCAAAACCGGGTTTTGACTACCGGTTTTTATCCGGGTCAACTTTGGTCAAACCCGGGTTTTTTTTTTTTTTGGGAAAATATGGAAATCGTTGAAGGAAAGTTTTTGAAAGGAAAAGTTTTAAGAACTTAGAAAAATTTAGCAATTAAAGAAATAAAAGGAAATTTTGAAAGGACAAATATAAGAAAAAAGCAGGATATATACAAACTCCCCCTAGGAACATGCAAACTCAGAAAAATTCTACAAACTCCCCCTAGGAACATGCAGACTCAGAAAAATTCTACAAACTCCCCCTATAAGCATGCATTCTCAGAAAAATTCTACAAACTCCCCCTAGGAACATGCAGACTCAGAAAAATTCTACAAACTCCCCCTAGGAACATGCAGACTCAGAAAAATTCTACAAACTCCCCCTAGGAACATGCAGACTCAGAAAAATTCTACAAACTCCCCCTAGGAACATGCAGACTCAGAAAAATTCTACAAACTCCCCCTAGGAACATGCAGACTCAGAAAAATTCTACAAACTCCCCCTAGGAACATGCAGACTCAGAAAAATTCTACAAACTCCCCCTAGGAACATGCAGACTCAGAAAAATTCTACAAACTCCCCCTAGGAACATGCAGACTCAGAAAAATTCTACAAACTCCCCCTAGGAACATGCAGACTCAGAAAAATTCTACAAACTCCCCCTAGGAACATGCAGACTCAGAAAAATTCTACAAACTCCCCCTAGGAACATGCAGACTCAGAAAAATTCTACAAACTCCCCCTAGGAACATGCAGACTCAGAAAAATTCTACAAACTCCCCCTAGGAACATGCAGACTCAGAAAAATTCTACAAACTCCCCCTAGGAACATGCAGACTCAGAAAAATTCTACAAACTCCCCCTAGGAACATGCAGACTCAGAAAAATTCTACAAACTCCCCCTAGGAACATGCAGACTCAGAAAAATTCTACAAACTCCCCCTAGGAACATGCAGACTCAGAAAAATTCTACAAACTCCCCCTAGGAACATGCAGACTCAGAAAAATTCTACAAACTCCCCCTAGGAACATGCAGACTCAGAAAAATTCTACAAACTCCCCCTAGGAACATGCAGACTCAGAAAAATTCTACAAACTCCCCCTAGGAACATGCAGACTCAGAAAAATTCTACAAACTCCCCCTAGGAACATGCAGACTCAGAAAAATTCTACAAACTCCCCCTAGGAACATGCAGACTCAGAAAAATTCTACAAACTCCCCCTAGGAACATGCAGACTCAGAAAAATTCTACAAACTCCCCCTAGGAACATGCAGACTCAGAAAAATTCTACAAACTCCCCCTAGGAACATGCAGACTCAGAAAAATTCTACAAACTCCCCCTAGGAACATGCAGACTCAGAAAAATTCTACAAACTCCCCCTAGGAACATGCAGACTCAGAAAAATTCTACAAACTCCCCCTAGGAACATGCAGACTCAGAAAAATTCTACAAACTCCCCCTAGGAACATGCAGACTCAGAAAAATTCTACAAACTCCCCCTAGGAACATGCAGACTCAGAAAAATTCTACAAACTCCCCCTAGGAACATGCAGACTCAGAAAAATTCTACAAACTCCCCCTAGGAACATGCAGACTCAGAAAAATTCTACAAACTCCCCCTAGGAACATGCAGACTCAGAAAAATTCTACAAACTCCCCCTAGGAACATGCAGACTCAGAAAAATTCTACAAACTCCCCCTAGGAACATGCAGACTCAGAAAAATTCTACAAACTCCCCCTAGTAACATGCACAATAGAAAGATATTCTACAAACTCCCCCTAGGAACATGCAAACTCAGAAAAATTATACAAACTCCCCCTAGGAACATGCAAACTCAGAAAAATTCTACAAACTCCCCCTAGGAACATGCAGACTCAGAAAAATTCTACAAACTCCCCCTATAAGCATGCATTCTCAGAAAAATTCTACAAACTCCCCCTAGGAACATGCAGACTCAGAAAAATTCTACAAACTCCCCCTAGGAACATGCAAATAGAAAAATTCTACAAACTCCCCCTAGGAACATGCAAACTCAGAAAAATTCTACAAACTCCCCCTAGGAACATGCAAACTCAGAAAAATTCTACAAACTCCCCCTAGGAACATGCAAACTCAGAAAAATTCTACAAACTCCCCCTAGGAACATGCAAACTCAGAAAAATTATACAAACTCCCCCTAGGAACATGCAAACTCAGAAAAATTCTACAAACTCCCCCTAGGAACATGCAGACTCAGAAAAATTCTACAAACTCCCCCTATAAGCATGCAAATGAAAAATTCTACAAACTCCCCCTAGGAACATGCAGACTCAGAAAAATTCTACAAACTCCCCCTATAACATGCAAATGAAAAATTATACAAACTCCCCCTAGGAACATGCAAACTCAGAAAAATTCTACAAACTCCCCCTAGGAACATGCAGACTCAGAAAAATTCTACAAACTCCCCCTATAAGCATGCATTCTCAGAAAAATTCTACAAACTCCCCCTAGGAACATGCAAATAGAAAAATTCTACAAACTCCCCCTAGGAACATGCAGACTCAGAAAAATTCTACAAACTCCCCCTAGGAACATGCAGACTCAGAAAAATTCTACAAACTCCCCCTAGGAACATGCAATAGAAAAATTCTACAAACTCCCCCTAGGAACATGCAAACTCAGAAAAATTATACAAACTCCCCCTAGGAACATGCAAACTCAGAAAAATTCTACAAACTCCCCCTAGGAACATGCAGACTCAGAAAAATTCTACAAACTCCCCCTATAAGCATGCAAATGAAAAATTCTACAAACTCCCCCTAGGAACATGCAAACTCAGAAAAATTCTACAAACTCCCCCTAGGAACATGCAAACTCAGAAAAATTATACAAACTCCCCCTAGGAACATGCAAACTCAGAAAAATTCTACAAACTCCCCCTAGGAACATGCAGACTCAGAAAAATTCTACAAACTCCCCCTATAAGCATGCATTCTCAGAAAAATTCTACAAACTCCCCCTAGAACATGCAAATAGAAAAATTATACAAACTCCCCCTAGGAACATGCAAACTCAGAAAAATTCTACAAACTCCCCCTAGGAACATGCAGACTCAGAAAAATTCTACAAACTCCCCCTATAAGCATGCAAATGAAAAATTATACAAACTCCCCCTAGGAACATGCAAACTCAGAAAAATTCTACAAACTCCCCCTAGGAACATGCAGACTCAGAAAAATTCTACAAACTCCCCCTATGAACATGCAAACTCAGAAAAATTCTACAAACTCCCCCTAGGAACATGCAGACTCAGAAAAATTCTACAAACTCCCCCTATAAGCATGCATTCTACCAAACTTTTTCAACATGTCAATAATGTATTTATTTTGACAAATAAAGATACCATTTGACAATTGTTTGACTTGTAAACCAAGGAAAAAGTTTAGTTCACCCATCATACTCATTTCAAAGTGTTTTACCATCAAAGCAGAAAAGTTTTTGCAGTATTTAGGATTAGTTGACCCGAAAATTATGTCGTCTACATAGATTTGGATTAAAAGAATGTCACTTCCTTGTCGTTTGATGAACAAAGTAGTGTCAATAGAACCTTTGGTGAATCCAAATTTCAAAAGATAAGCAGTGAGAGCATCATACCACGCGCGAGGGGCTTGTTTCAGGCCATATAACGCCTTATCTAACCTGTATACATAGTCTGGACGTTTAGGATCGACAAAGCCCTCAGGTTGATCGACATATACCTCTTCTTTTAGCACACCATTCAAGAAAGCTGACTTGACATCCATTTGATAAACAGTAAAGTTCTTTAATGCCGCATAAGCAAGGAAAATACGAATGGCCTCGATACGAGCAACAGGAGCAAATGTCTCATCATAGTCAACCCCATCTTGCTGAGAATAGCCTTTAGCAACCAATCTGGCCTTGTTTCGAACAACAACCCCATTCTCATCCTTTTTATTCTTGAAAATCCACTTGGTCTTGATTGGCTCTTTCTTCGTGTAAGGATTGGGGACTAATTTCCAAACTTCAAGACGCTCAAACTGAGAAAGTTCTTCTTGCATGGCCTTTACCCAATCAGGATCACGAAGAGCCTCATTGACGTTTTTGGGCTCAACCATGCTTAAGAAGTTGACAAATAAGCATTCATTGGCAGAAGCAGCGCGAGTAGTTAACCCAGCATTTGGATCTCCGATTATCTGAGTGGGAGGATGAGGAAGCATGGAGCGAGACCATTTCCTATAATAAGGAAGTGGATCAGCGGGATCATTATTTTCACCAGGATTAAGAAAACCAGGAGAATGTTGTTCAGCGACTTGCTCAAAGCTAGACTCATTGGGTAGAATAAATTCTTCTTCATCCGAGTCAGAATCAGTAGATTGATTAGTTCTTTGAGAATTTTGCTGAGCAGGAACTGATGAATGATCAGGCGGTGCAGACGAAGAGTTAGAAGATTCAGAAGAAGATGCATTTGTAGAAGTAGAATTGACTGAAGGTGGAGGTGATGAATCATTAGAGGAGGTTGCAGAAGATGAACTTTGTTGATCAGATGACAAGTTCTCAGGCTGAGAGATAATGGAATCTGAATTTTCAGGTGTAGCCAAAGGTGGTTTTAAAGCAGGAGACTGATCATGATAAAATTCTTCAAACAGCATATCTAATGCTTGAGTAGTTGGAGTAGAGAAAATTTGAGTGTCAGAAGATTTAGTCTTTGGAGTGGAAACTTGTGGACATTGAAGATCGGGTCTTGAACTGTTGTGTTCAAGAACCATTCCAGAGAGTTCATCAAATTTAACATTCATACTCTCTACAATTTGCTTGGTTCGACGTATATAGACACGATACGCAATAGAATCTCTTGAGTAACCAATGAAGTATGCTTCATCACCTTTTGGTTCAAACTTTCCAAGATTATCACGATCATTAAGTACATAACATACACATCCAAAAATATGAAGAAAGTTCACATTGGGTTTTCTATTGTTGATGACTTCATATGGAGTTTTATCAAACCTCTTGTTGATGATGGATCTATTTTGAGTAAAGCAAGCAGTAGCAATAGCCTCAGCCCATAGATTTGGAGGCAATCTAGAGTGTGCAAGCATAGTACGAGCAGCTTCAACAAGAGTACTGTAAGTGCACGTCTATGTCAATAGCAGTCTAGATTGTTTGGGCTTATATTATTATATGTCTTTGTAATGTGATTGTCATTAATGAACTTAGTATTATGCATAGAATACTAGATTAAGTTGAAGTATTGAATGTATAGTAAATCCTGTTGTGTGAATTGCGAGTTCGCAATTCACAATAGGTAATACGACCCCGTATTTGCAGGGTCAAATACGAGGCCAATCACAGAATGCGACCTCGCATTAGTGATGGGCTGGGCTGGGTTTGCGAGGCCGATGTGCTGAAGCCCATGTCGGGTGTTACCTATATAAACCGAACCCTAACAGAGTTTAGGGTTGAACATTTGTCGAAATATCAAGCAGGTATTGCAGGTTATAGTCGTCAAAGGTTGTTCCGCTAGCCCGAAGAAGATCTGCGAGGCCGCAGATGATCTAGGGGCTTTTGTTGATCAGATGACTAAGTTCTCAGGCTGAGAGATAATGGAATCTGAATTTTCAGGTGTAGCCAAAGGTGGTTTTAAAGCAGGAGACTGATCATGATAAAATTCTTCAAACAGCATATCTAATGCTTGAGTAGTTGGAGTAGAGAAAATTTGAGTGTCAGAAGATTTAGTCTTTGGAGTGGAAACTTGTGGACATTGAAGATCGGGTCTTGAACTGTTGTGTTCAAGAACCATTCCAGAGAGTTCATCAAATTTAACATTCATACTCTCTACAATTTGCTTGGTTCGACGTATATAGACACGATACGCAATAGAATCTCTTGAGTAACCAATGAAGTATGCTTCATCACCTTTTGGTTCAAACTTTCCAAGATTATCACGATCATTAAGTACATAACATACACATCCAAAAATATGAAGAAAGTTCACATTGGGTTTTCTATTGTTGATGACTTCATATGGAGTTTTATCAAACCTCTTGTTGATGATGGATCTATTTTGAGTAAAGCAAGCAGTAGCAATAGCCTCAGCCCATAGATTTGGAGGCAATCTAGAGTGTGCAAGCATAGTACGAGCAGCTTCAACAAGAGTACTGTAAGTGCACGTCTATGTCAATAGCAGTCTAGATTGTTTGGGCTTATATTATTATATGTCTTTGTAATGTGATTGTCATTAATGAACTTAGTATTATGCATAGAATACTAGATTAAGTTGAAGTATTTAATGTATAGTAAACCTGTTGTGTGAATTGCGAGTTCGCAATTCACAATAGGTAATACGACCCCGTATTTGCAGGGTCAAATACGAGGCCAATCACAGAATGCGACCTCGCATTAGTGATGGGCTGGGCTGGGTTTGCGAGGCCGATGTGCTGAAGCCCATGTCGGGTGTTACCTATATAAACCGAACCCTAACAGAGTTTAGGGTTGAACATTTGTCGAAATATCAAGCAGGTATTGCAGGTTATAGTCGTCAAAGGTTGTTCCGCTAGCCCGAAGAAGATCTGCGAGGCCGCAGATGATCTAGGGGCTTTTGTTGATCACCAAGTTATTGTGAGGGATTCCGCACCTCAAGATAACTGGATCAAGCTATTGACGATCCGTACCAGGGGACTTACAAGTATGGTTTCGTCTTTCCACTACTCCATTTTGTTGAGGTGTCCGAGCAGCAGAAAATTGATGAGTAATACCGACTGAAGATAAGAAAGATTCAAGAGTAGAGTTCTTGAATTCGGTACCATTGTCAGATCGAACAATACGGACGGTGGATTGAAGATTCACTTGGGTCTTTTTGATGAAGTCGATGATTACTTGAGGTGCATCACTCTTTTCACGAAGAAAGTATACCCAAGTATAGCGAGAGAAATCATCAACAATAACAAGAATGTAGCGCTTAGCATGGAGACTTTGAACACGCATTGGACCTCATAAATCCATATGGAGAAGATGTAGAGGAGCTTCAGTGCTGAGGTGCTTCTTTGGTCTGTGAGACGGTCTCTTCAGTTTTCCAATTGCACAAGCTGGACAAACATGATTCATATCATATTTGAAATCAGGAAGACCTTCGACAAGTTGTATGTCAACAAGAGCATTAATCGTTTGAAAGTTTAGATGAGAGAGGCGTCTATACCATAACCAAGATTGTTGAGCTGAAGCTTTAGATAGAAGACAAATTTCTGAAGATGGAGTTGGGATATTATTGAGATCAATGGTGAACAAGTTGTTATCTCTAGAACCAGTGAGAATATCAACACCTTCTTCGGTCTGGACTTTACATTCATATCGACGAAAGCGCACCTGAAGATCATTATCACAGAATTGGCCGACACTCAAAAGATTATGGCCTAATCCTTCAACATAGGAAACACGTTTGATGGTGATTCCATTTTGAACAATATCTCCATAGCCAAGAATAGGGGCGATATGATCATTTCCAAATCTCACAGTTCCCATGAACCGATCAACAAAGTTCTTGAGTAATGATTTGTTACCAATCATGTGTCTAGAACATCCGGAATCGACATACCATACACAGATAAGGTATTCCTGTAAAATAAGGAAATATGATTTTAGGTACCCACATAAACTGGGTCCATGAAAGGTTAGGGGTTCATCATGCAAGCACAATTATTTAAAGGACAAGAAAAACTAAATAGAAACAATAGAGAAAGAAAAGCAAACATAAACATTAATCAAACACACGAATAAACACACAATCCAACATTGAATTTATTGAAAACAAGTAAACACACAAACATAATCCAAATTTAAAGGTACGAATTACAGATCAAACTAATTATTAAAAGGTATGAGAACAAGATGGACTAGTCCTAAAAGCATTTGAGCTATCTAAAGCATTAGACCT
The DNA here is from genome assembly GCA_034093135.1 of Erigeron breviscapus. Taxonomy (NCBI): domain Eukaryota; kingdom Viridiplantae; phylum Streptophyta; class Magnoliopsida; order Asterales; family Asteraceae; genus Erigeron; species Erigeron breviscapus. The sequence continues at coordinate 6,712,489 of CM067168.1, read as the reverse complement.
ACGAACTATCCACACTTGTTTCACAGAGGTAGAGATCCCATCAAGCTTGACTTTCCTAGATGCATGTAAGTATCTATCTTTAGGAAGCCATTTACTTCGACAATTTAAGCACAAGTGACCTGAAACATGAACACTGGCACATTCTTTGTGACAATGATTTTGAAGCATTAGATTATCTAGCAAATGTTGTTTTTCATCAAGAGTTCTTTGCAGATCTTCAATTTGTTTTTCCAAAATCAGGATCATATGATTGATCTTCTTCTAAAATATTATTAAGATTAGGAAGATTTGAGAAATCCATTTAAGCATATTTAACCTTTGGTTTAGATTCCACACTCACACTAGGGACATTTGGTTCTGGGGGACAAGAACTTTCTTTGGATGAGTTTGACACATTAGCTTCTTTGAAGAGTGTGATTTTGGAATCTTTGTTAATGAAAATTCAACCTTGTCTTCCTTTTGAACAAATTGTTTTTCAAAATCAGGATCATATGATTGATCTTCTTCTAAAAAATTATTAAGATTAGGAAGATTTGAGAAATCCATTTTAGCATATTTAACCTTTGGTTTAGATTCCACACTCACACTGGGGACATTTGGTTCTGGGGGACAAGAACTTTCTTTGGATGAGTTTGACACATTAGCTTCTTTGAAGAGTGTGATTTTGGAATCTTTGTTAATGAAAATTCAACCTTGTCTTCCTTTTGAACAAATTGTTTTTCAAAATCAGGATCATATGATTGATCTTCTTCTAAAAAATTATTAAGATTAGGAAGATTTGAGAAATCCATTTAAGCATATTTAACCTTTGGTTTAGATTCCACACTCACACTAGGGACATTTGGTTCTGGGGGACAAGAACTTTCTTTGGATGAGTTTGACACATTAGCTTCTTTAGAATCCTTTGATTCATTTCCCAATTTCTCACTCACTTCACTTGACTTAATTGGACAATAACATCCCTTGAGTGAATTTGATGCCTTTTCTGTATTTGACAAGGATTGAATTATAATATTTTTGTACTCTAATTCAATTTTAACTTTATTAAGTTCCTTAATCACTGTCAATCTTTGTTCTTTCTCTTTCTCAAACCTTTTAGTTAAAGCATCAAATTCATTCAAGTAGGTTTGCATTTCTGCATAAAACGTAATGGGTTCAGTTTCAAAAGCAGTTGGAAAGAAATAATCATTTTCAACATCTTGTTCACATTCAGTTTTGAACGGAAACATGAACAACTTCAAGAATTTTCTTTGTGACACTCTTTTCCTTTTCTAAATCAAGTTTTAATGCATCAATCTCATCCAAAGAAATCTGGGTATCAATTTGGGTCTCAATGGTGGTGCTGTGAAGGTCTGTTTGGGTTGAAACATTATAAGTCTTAACAGAATCCCATTCAGTTTGCACAAAAGCATTAACAAGATCACATGCAGAATCATTAGAATAAGTAGAAGATTTCATAACATCACAAACCGGACAGTTAGGTTTAGCACAATCATAGACAACGCCAATTGGTGGGATAGAAAGAACTGGCACATTCTTGTGACAATGATTTTGAAGCATTAGATTATCTAGCAAATGTTGTTTTTCATCAAGAGTTCTTTGCAGATCTTCAATTTGTTTTTCCAAAATCAGGATCATATGATTGATCTTCTTCTAAAAATTATTAAGATTAGGAAGATTTGAGAAATCCATTTTAGCATATTTAACCTTTGGTTTAGATTCCACACTCACACTAGGGACATTTGGTTCTGGGGGACAAGAACTTTCTTTGGATGAGTTTGACACATTAGCTTCTTTAGAAGAGTGTGATTTTGGAATCTTTGTTAATGAAAATTCAACCTTGTCTTCCTTTTGAACAAATTGTTTTTCAAAATCAGGATCATATGATTGATCTTCTTCTAAAATATTATTAAGATTAGGAAGATTTGAGAAATCCATTTAAGCATATTTAACCTTTGGTTTAGATTCCACACTCACACTAGGGACATTTGGTTCTGGGGGACAAGAACTTTCTTTGGATGAGTTTGACACATTAGCTTCTTTAGAATCCTTTGATTCATTTCCCAATTTCTCACTCACTTCACTTGACTTAATTGGACAATAACATCCCTTGAGTGAATTTGATGCCTTTTCTGTATTTGACAAGGATTGAATTATAATATTTTTGTACTCTAATTCAATTTTAACTTTATTAAGTTCCTTAATCACTGTCAATCTTTGTTCTTTCTCTTTCTCAAACCTTTTAGTTAAAGCATCAAATTCATTCAAGTAGGTTTGCATTTCTGCATAAAACGTAATGGGTTCAGTTTCAAAAGCAGTTGGAAAGAAATAATCATTTTCAACATCTTGTTCACATTCAGTTTTGAACGGAAACATGAACAACTTCAAGAATTTTCTTTGTGACACTCTTTTCCTTTTCTAAATCAAGTTTTAATGCATCAATCTCATCCAAAGAAATCTGGGTATCAATTTGGGTCTCAATGGTGGTGCTGTGAAGGTCTGTTTGGGTTGAAACATTATAAGTCTTAACAGAATCCCATTCAGTTTGCACAAAAGCATTAACAAGATCACATGCAGAATCATTAGAATAAGTAGAAGATTTCATAACATCACAAACCGGACAGTTAGGTTTAGCACAATCATAGACAACGCCAATTGGTGGGATAGAAAGAACTGGCACATTCTTGTGACAATGATTTTGAAGCATTAGATTATCTAGCAAATGTTGTTTTTCATCAAGAGTTCTTTGCAGATCTTCAATTTGTTTTTCCAAAACACTTTGTGGGATATAAGGTCGAACTAAAGCAGGTTTTGGAACTAGATTTTCTTCCTCTGACTTTGAATCATTTGAATAAACCACAAGTTGTTGTTCACTTGAATTTTCATCAAGTTCAACAATTTTAACAGAGTGAGTTTTTCTTTTTGGAACAAGAGGAAGATTGAAAAGATCATTTGAATCATTTATGTGGTCATAATTACATTTAATCGCACATTTTGCTAGACAATCTTCTGTTTCATAATCACCATAACTTGGTCTTACATATTGAATGGTCAGGCCATATCTCATGAGATTGGCATCATACAAAGGTGGTACTTTATTTTGTGCTTTGAGCAAATTCTTTGGATTTTCAAAACACAACCCTTGAGTAAACCCATCTTCAAAATTTCTAGGCTTGTTTAAAAAGATTTGTTTATTGGATCGATCGATCTTGTAAACCTTCTCTTGATAAAACTTGATTTCTTCTTAAAGTTCATCAATTTTCTTATCAAGTTTTTGGTTATATGAATCTTTTATACAACAAGCATAATTTAAATCAGAAATTTTATCTTCTAATTCTTTTAAAGCAGGGTTAGACTCTTTAATTTTAAGTTTCAAGGATTCAAGGTCATCAGCCAAACATTTGCTCGAAACATTTCATTGGTCTTTTCAATTTGCACCTCTTTGATGGTCTTGGTTAATTCAAAAACTTTGGTCTCAAGTTCTTGCTTTTCAAGGTGCAACACAGAAGAAGGAGTAAAGGAAACAGAGGCTTTATTAGCTGTTAAATCATCAAAATCTTTTTGAAGTTTGTCATGTTTTATTTGGAATTCTTTCAAAGATTCAACTTTTTCTTTCAAAGATTCGACAGCTTTATCACAATCCAAATCATTCTTAAAGATTACCTCATCTTTCAAAGATTCAACTTTTTCTTTCAAAGATTCAACTTTTTCTTTCAAAGATTCAACTTTTTCTTTCAAAGATTCAACTTTTTCTTTCAAAGATTCAACTTTTTCTTTCAAAGATTCAACTTTTTCTTTCAAAGATTCAACTTTTTCTTTCAAAGATTCAACTTTTTCTTTCAAAGATTCAACTTTTTCTTTCAAAGATTCAACTTTTTCTTTCAAAGATTCAACTTTTTCTTTCAAAGATTCAACTTTTTCTTTCAAAGATTCAACTTTTTCTTTCAAAGATTCAACTTTTTCTTTCAAAGATTCAACTTTTTCTTTCAAAGATTCAACTTTTTCTTTCAAAGATTCAACTTTTTCTTTCAAAGATTCAACTTTTTCTTTCAAAGATTCAACTTTTTCTTTCAAAGATTCAACTTTTTCTTTCAAAGATTCAACTTTTTCTTTCAAAGATTCAACTTTTTCTTTCAAAGATTCAACTTTTTCTTTCAAAGATTCAACTTTTTCTTTCAAAGATTCAACTTTTTCTTTCAAAGATTCAACTTTTTCTTTCAAAGATTCAACTTTTTCTTTCAAAGATTCAACTTTTTCTTTCAAAGATTCAACTTTTTCTTTCAAAGATTCAACTTTTTCTTTCAAAGATTCAACTTTTTCTTTCAAAGATTCAACTTTTTCTTTCAAAGATTCAACTTTTTCTTTCAAAGATTCAACTTTTTCTTTCAAAGATTCAACTTTTTCTTTCAAAGATTCAACTTTTTCTTTCAAAGATTCAACTTTTTCTTTCAAAGATTCAACTTTTTCTTTCAAAGATTCAACTTTTTCTTTCAAAGATTCAACTTTTTCTTTCAAAGATTCAACTTTTTCTTTCAAAGATTCAACTTTTTCTTTCAAAGATTCAACTTTTTCTTTCAAAGATTCAACTTTTTCTTTCAAAGATTCAACTTTTTCTTTCAAAGATTCAACTTTTTCTTTCAAAGATTCAACTTTTTCTTTCAAAGATTCAACTTTTTCTTTCAAAGATTCAACTTTTTCTTTCAAAGATTCAACTTTTTCTTTCAAAGATTCAACTTTTTCTTTCAAAGATTCAACTTTTTCTTTCAAAGATTCATCTTTCTTTCAACAAGCAAGTGGATCAGATGAGGAGCTTCCTTCATTCTTCATTTGTTGCTTTTGAACAGCTCTAAGATTCAACTTCAACTTCTCATAAAGAGTATGAATAGTAAGTTTGCCAAATTCGTCTTGTTGATTGAGCTGAGTACCATAGACTTGCCATTCTTCATCAAGATGTCTTAGGAATTTGATGTTCAGTTCCATGTCAGTCTTTTTAACATCATTCTTTCTCAATTCGTTAATCACATTGCAGAAACGTGTATACACTTCCTCCAGAGATTCACCCTTCTCTTGCTTGAAAGTCTCATAAAGATCAAGGACATTGGATAATCTGATGGTTGAAGACACCTCAGAACCTTGCAATTGCTTTTCAATTTCATCCCAATTTTCTTTGCCGGTTTCATAAGAATCAACATTGCAGTAAATGTCATTTGGAAGAGCCATGTAGAGATGAGATCTTGCGAGATTATCAGCTTGAGTACGGTTCTTTTGAGCAGTGCTCCAACTTTCTTTTGGAAGAAGTTCCTTAGTGACTGGGTTTTTGTGAATAGCTGGGCCTTCGTCATAAGAAGCTTTGATGTCGTCACCAAGAGGTTGTCTTGCTATCCAGTCCAAGAATCTCTTTTTCCATTGAGGATATGAACCACGATACAAAACGGGAGGTCTTGAATCGGAACCGAGAATCAATGAATAGTCATCGACATTTTGAGAAGTTATGTTGAAAAACCGGTTTTTGGTAAAAATGAGTACTAATACCGGTTTTCAGAAAAACAGTACAAATGCCGGTTTTCAGAAAAATAAGTACTAATACCGGTATTCAGAATTGTAGTACTAATACCGGTTTTCAGAGTACTAATACCGGTTTTCGTCTCGAAATTTGGGCAGAATTTCTTTTCCCAAAATTAAGAATAAGAGAACTAATACCGGTTTTGGTGTAAACCAGGTATTATAATATCAAACAAACACAACCACACAAATCACTACTAATACCGGTTTTGGAGAAAATCTATACAAATACCGTTTTTGGTAAAATGTATAGTAATACCGGTTTTAAAATGTATAGTAATACCGGTTTTTGTGAAGAAAAATGGGCAGAGTGTTGGCTTAGAAAATGAAGAATTTAAGAACTAATACCGGTTGTTTGGGTAAACCAGGTATTTTCACAACCAAATCACACAACCACAAAGCCATTTAATAAATATAGGAAATTATGAATTAATATCGGTTTTCGTAAAAATCTTCACTAATACCGGTTTTCGAAATCACTAATACCGGTTTTCGAAAAGTGAAACGAGCAGAATTTCGAGTTGAGATATGATGAATTTGTGTACTAATATCGGTTTTGGTGTAAACCAGATATTTTTAGGATATAAATTTGAAAAATAAAAATTTCACTAATATGAAAGCCGGTAGGAAAACCGGTAATGATACTGAATGAAAGCCGGTATTACAACAGAAATTCAAAGAAAATGAAAACCGGTATTCAGAACAGAAAGCTAAAAATTCAAATTCAAGCCATTTGGTTTAGAATTGGGATTTGAAACTTTTCAAGATGATTATAGGAAGGTAAAGAGTAGGTTAATGATAAAAAGGAAGAAACTTTAACATGTTTAGTGGGTAAAGATTGGAACTTTCGGTAAAACGGTAAAAACACAATTTAGCACAAATATGAACAAAATCAAGCCATGGATCTTTCACAAGTTATGATTTTGCTCTGATACCAATTGTAAACAATGCTAAATCGTGTAAAAGGTTATTATGTGTGAGAGAGAGAATGAGAGAAAGTAAGGAAATGGAAAATATATTATTAGGTGTAAAATATTACAAGAGGTGAGGAGGGGTTTATATAGGCATAGATATTTCACTAAACCCCCTCCTTAATTACATACAAGTCCTTCACTAATTACAATACAAACCCCTCCATACATAATTAAAGGACAGAAGTATTACAATAATACAAAACACGCACTAACTAATATTTTATGCTAACAGAACGCAGCAAAGATCCCAGGATTGGTGCAGACTATTATGATTTTGTTTGCACAATCAACTATCAGATGGATGTTAAGGGATCTCATGATTGGTTTTATTTAGATGAGAGTAAACCATGAGCTTTATATGTGTCATGAAGCTCTTTCCTATCATAATCCATGAGTCTCTTAAATAACGGACTTACGTTAGCCCGTTTAACAATCAGCAAGCAAAATCCTAATAAAAATTATAGGTAATCAAAGCATATCAACGCGATACTCAAAAACCAGACCACAAAATCCATTTATTTCTACTGTCCACTATTTTCTGTGACCCCATCTTCCTCACCAGGTATTCAACTTATCCTCTTCAAACAAAAAGAACAAACTTCACAAGTTTATTCGTAGAATAAAAACTGACATCCTAATTTGTTCATTGCCAAAACTAAATACAGTATAAATTAAAGAACTACTCATGGACTTCTGGACTTCATGTAAAAATGAATTAAAACTAATATAGATTTTGATAATAATTCTAGATGACTCAAAGATTAGAATACAAACGAAAGAGATACTCATATTATTATTAATCTAGAAATTAAAGATAGTTTTGATACAAGAAAATACTAAATTGAACAAACCCCCAAATCTGGTAAAACATGAATAACGATTACATTGCAAAGAAGGAAGGGAGACAACGGTCAGAAAAAGGGCAGGGGAATGTGCGAACCCTAAAGGCTAGTTAAGGATGTATATATAGGCCTAGGGATCTTCATCTTCAGTCCTCATGTCTTTAGTCTTTACAGCTTCAGTCCCTTTCCTTTCCATAGCTTCCTTTAAGTCCTCAGAATCCATAAGAATGTCACCAAAGGTCCTGCACATAAAATAAACCAAATAACTAAGAGTAATATATCAATTAAGTTGTCAAGATAACACCCCCCCTCCCCCACAACTTAATTGTGGAAAATGTTGAACAAGCCTAGCTTGTCACAAAGGAGTTTGTGTTGATTTAGTGAAAGGCCCTTGGTGAATATGTCTGCCACATTATTTTCTGAGGCAACCTTGACAATCTCAATTACTCATGCTAAAACCTTTTCTCTAGTGAAGAACAAGTCAAGTTCAAAGTGCTTAGTCTTTTCATGGAATACAGGATTGGCAGCAGTTTGCATTGCTGCCTTGCTATCACATTTGTTTTGAACAGGATCATAAGTATAAGTACCTAAATCCTTGAGAATTTTCAAAACCCAAATAATTTCACAAGTAACAGAACCTAGGGCTCTGAATTCTGCTTCAGCAGAAGATCTTGAGATTGTAGATTGTTTTTTGCTTTTCCAAGAAACCATGGAACCACCTAGGAAGAGACAGTATCCAGTGATACTCTTCCTGGCAGTAGCCTTCTTGGCCCAGTCAGAGTCTACAAAGGCATTAAGAGTGAGGGAAGAGCCTTGTTTGAAAATAATACCCTTACCTGGTGAGCCCTTCAAGTATCTAAGGACTCTTAAAGCAATTTTCATGTGAGATTCATAAGGATCATGCATATACTGACTCAAAATGTGGACAGAGTATGCAATGTCAGGTCTAGTGAGAGTTAAGTAAATAAGCTTACCAACAAGCTTCTGATACTCAGTGATATTGTCCAATGGTTTGTCAGAATCATCCTTAAAACAAAGGGAGAGATTACAGTCTATGGGTGTCTGGGATGGCTTGCATCCAAGAAGACCAAATTCAGAAATGAGGTCAAGACATTATTTCCTTTGTGACAAACATATGTCACCCTTAATATCAATAACTTCAATTCCAAGGAAATACCTAAGTATTCCTAAATCCTTAATAGAGAATTTAGAGTTAAGAAACTGTTTACAGTTTTCAATCTCATCAATATTGTTACCAGTAATGACAATGTCATCAACATAAACAAGAAGAACAATGAAAACTTTGTTATCAGTTTTAGTGTATAGAGAATAATCACTCCTACTCTGCACAAAGTCATATTCAGTTAAAGCACAAGTAAGTTTCTCATTCCATTTTCTAGGGGGCTGTTTAAGACCATACAGAGACTTAATCAATCTGCAAACCCTAGGATCAGAACTAGAATGATATCTAGGAGGAGGTAACATGTAAACATTCTCATCATGATCACCATACAAGAAGGCATTGTTGACATCTAATTGAAAAATTGGCCATTTATTATTAACAACAATAGTGATAAGATATTTAATGGTCACCATTTTGACAACTGGTGAGAAAGTCTCATCAAAGTCAATTCCTACTCTTTGTGAGTAGCCTTTAGCAACAAGTCTAGCTTTGTATCTATCTATCTCTCCACTAGACTTATATTTAATCTTATATACCCATTTAAACCCAATGGGTTCCCTACCTGGAGGCAAGTCAGTCAATTCCCAAGTTCCATTCTTATACAGGGCCTCTATTTCATTGTTCATAGCCTCAACCCACAAAGGGTCTCTACTAGCTTCAAGATAAGAATTTGGTTCATTGTGTTTATTTAAATTAGACACAAAACATGAAATTTCAGAGTTGAGATTAGAGTAGCAAAGAAAGTTGGCAATACTGTGCTTGGTTTTATTTCCAAGCACAAAGTCATGATATTTCTTGGGAGTCCTGGTAGTCCTGTTTGACCTTCTAAGGTCAACAGGGGCAGGTTGATCATCCCCATGAGTTAAAGGTATGGAATTATCATCAAGATTACCCTCAGAAACATTTTCTTCATCATTTGGAAGTGTTGCAATTGATGGTTGATCCCTAGCAGTCACCAAGGTGCTACCAGAGGGACCATTATCATTGCCATCACTTTCAGAGATGTAAACTCTCCCTTCATCATTGGGATTTTGGGCATTATTGGTTGAATTTTCATTTTCTAAGAAAACATAATCAAGAGGATTTAGACAAGTGCTATTCTTGTCAAAGAGAGGTGGTTTTTTAATTCATTAATCATTCTTAAGGGAAAGACATTTTCATAGAATTTCACATCTCTTGAAAACAAGACAACTTTATTTTCCAAACTAAGAAGTTTATATCCCTTCTTTTCATTAGAGTACCTAATAAGGATACACTTTTCAGACCTACTAGAAAACTTATCATGATTATTTAAAATAGTAGAAAAACAAAGACAACCAAAAGCCCTTAAATGGGAAAGATTAGGTTCACTTTTAAAAATTAACTCATAGGGTGATTTTCCAGACAGACAAAAGAGGGTAACCTGTTAATCAAGTAAGTGGCAGTTAGAACACAGTCAGACCATAAATTAAGAGGCAACCCCCCTTGAAACATAAGAGCTCTTGCCACATTGAGCAAGTGTCTATGTTTCCTCTCAACAACCCCATTCTGTTGAGGAGTATGCACACAAGAAGTTTGATGAATAATGCCATGTTCATTCATAAAGGAATTCATTCTTTGATTAATGAACTCACTCCCATGATCACTTCTAACAGTTTTAATTCTTCTTTTAAACTAATTTCTTATCAAGTTATAGAAACTGACAAAGTTATCAAAAGTTTCATCTTTGCTTCTCAAAAGATACACCCAAACAGCCCTTGTGTGATCATCAACAATAGTGAGAAAGGATTTATATCATTCTCTGCTTTGGACTTTATAAGGACCTCACAAATCAAGATGAACTAAGTCACCTAAAAAATTAGTTTTATGTTTGCTTAGAGGAAAAGAGTCTCTTGTTTGTTTTGCCTTATGGCAGGTTTCACAAGGTGAAACTGTAGATCACCATCAAGTTTTAACTTAGTTTTAAGAGTGATTAAAACAGCTTTAGAGGGGTGCCCAAGTCTCTTATGGAACTTGGGTGGATAAGTGACATTCAAAATTAGTATGATTACTCAAAACATTGTTACCTTTGAACATATTTTTGAAAAAATAGAGTCCCCCATTTTGTCTACCACTCCCAATCACTTTCTTTGTTTGTAAGTCCTGTATAACAAAGTTGTTTTGATCAAAACCAATAAATGCCTTACTGTCTCTAGTCAGACTGTACACAGATAGCAAGTTAACACAATACTCAGGAACAAAGAGGACTCCAAACAAGACAATATCATCATTCAGTCTTAGGTCACCAATTTTAAGAATCTTGGCCTGGGTTCCATTTGGATGCCCAACAGTGAGGACAAGATTGGATATGTCATGAACATTTATTAACCAAGATTCATTACAAGTCATGTGAGTGTTAGCACCAGAAGCAGTGATCCACCCTTTCTCATACATAGTATTACTAGCATTCAAATTGAAACAAAAGAATTTCTCAAAGTGAGTGTTGAAGAAACAGTTTGAATTAAAAAAGGTACCTGCCATATTGGCTTGCAACCCTTTGGAGGGGTTATCATTCAACAAGTTCATAAGCTTAGCATACTAATCAGGTGTGAGAGACATAGTGGGACTAGGATCAGAACCAGACTTAGTACCAAAAAGACTAGAACTAGAGGAAGAAGCCTCATTCACCACAGCATTGTTATTGGACCTGTAATAAGAGTAAGAGGTGTTCCTTCTACTAGGGGTATCCCTTCCATACCCAGGAGGGTAACCTACAACTTCAAAACATCTGTCTAAGGTATGACCATATTTGTGACAGCCAGTGCATTGCAGAGAAGTGTTAGGACCTCTTTTTTCAAAATTTCTATTGTTTTCAAAAGGTTTAGTATGCTCAAAATTCTTGTTATTATCAAAACCTTTTTTGTTAAACATTCTGTTACCAAAATTCCTTTTATTATCAAAAGTCCTTGCAACAAAAGCATGATTTTGAGATTTTGAGGAAATCTCATTGGAAGGTATACCCCTATGAGATTCCTCTCTTGATATCAAGGCAAAAGCAGCCTTAACATAAGGCAAGGGATCCCTGGTTAAAATGTTACTTCTGATTGGTAAGTACACATCATCTAGACCCATTAAAAATTGCATTAGTTTCAAAAGATTGTGATGGTCCTGTATTTCTTTAGCTGCATTGCAAGTGCAGGTAGGAAGTTTAGCCAGGGCATCAAATTGTTTCCACAGAGAGTTCAAAGTATGATAGTATTCAAACATAGGTCTTCCATTTTGAGTTAGAGAGTGAATTTTGTGATGCAGATTAAAAGTAATAGAGCCATCAACTTTATCATAAGTTTCCTTAAGTTCTTCCCAAACAGTTTTTGCATTTTTTGAAAATTTTTGACCCAAGTACAGTTCCTCAGTAACAGACCCAAGAATCCAAGACAACACCACAGAGTTACATCTATCCCACTGCCTAGCCAACACATCATTTTCCACAGATCTTACACAAAGTCCAGTTATGAATCCCATTTTGTTCTTAGTTTCTAGGGCAAGTTCCATAGTACATGCCCATACCTTATAATTTTCAGTTCCTTTTAGTTTAAAACTTATTAAAGGTCTCCCAGAAGTGTCACTAGCATGTAAATACAACTCATCACCAAAATCAAGTTTGCTAATCAAAGTACCAAACACATTAACATCATTAACAAGATCATCATCCACATCAGTAGGATTTTCATTTATAACATCAGCCATAATGACAGATAGCAAATATAAGCAGAGAAAAAAAAAACAATAACCAAATAAGAACAAGCAGCTACAAGAAAGCAGAAAAGACAAAAAAGGACCCTAAAGAGCAGGCAAACAAGAGGCCAGATTCAGGGTCACTTAAGTGCCAAGACAGGTATTGTTTGGTGCTCTCTCTTCTACCAAACAAGGTTAGAATAACACAAGCAGATAGAACAAGAATCCAAAAGCAGTAAAATAACACAAATAACAGATAACAAGATATAATAAGCACAAATAAGACAGATAACAAGAAATAATAAGCAAAAAATAAGGGATCCCAACCTATATGTAACAACCCTCAATTTCCGACTTGGACAATTTACTTAGATTTATCTAGGTATCTATCCCTAGAGGTTTATTAAGAGAATTTGCCTTTTAGACCTTAAGGCATAGTGATAATTACTCTAGTACAATGAAATGCCCATAGATGATTAATTGTCTTAGAAATGCCATCCACAATAACTAAAGATTATCCAAGTCAATCTCAAGGTTTATGAAAAACGATAACAATTTTTGCAAGTATATAATTTAAACAAGAAAATATCCAAGAATCCAAATAACTTAACAACTCAAATAATAACAATGCACATCAATAAAATTTCAAGTCAATTACATATATGTTGATATATTTACATACACGATACACATATATATACAATGTCTTATAATTAAAAAAAATGAATTACAACTTTAAATATATATATATATACAATGTCTTATAATTAAAAAAAATGAATTACAACTTTAAATATATATATATATATATAAAATAATAAAATTATATAAATATATATATATATATATATACATAAACTCTTGTAAAAATCCACCAATCACCATCCACCTAGCCATTTACTCTCTTGCACTCTCAACACTATTAGAAATTTGCATAACATAACCATCTCTACACAACTAGTACAAAAATAACCCTTAAAATGAACCTAGACTTAAAATTGGACTACACATACACACACAAACACCTTACACCAATAGCCACCACTCCACCCATGCAAACACCCAATGAGCATGCTCCTCACACCTCACTCCACCCTCCTTCAGGTTATTGAGGCCTTGGGAAGGCTCACAACTCTCATTTTTCCCAAGCAAAACACATACACAACTCCAAAAACTCTCTCCAACTCTCTCTAATTTCCTGCACTTTTTCCTTCTCTTTTTCGATTCAAACAAGGCAACAAAGAGCTCAAATCTAACTAATCTAATGTAATAATAAGTCCCATTGATCATCTATCATCTAGAGTCATGTATGATGGAAGCATGGAGTCGATTTGGAGGCAACAAGGGCACGAAATCAGCCCCCAAAGTGGCTGGTCGAACAGCAGCAGAAAAAGGGGCAAAACAAGTTCAATCTTCTTCCTTTCTTTTGATTCTTGATCATCAAAGGGTACCCAACTTGTTCCTTTGATTGTTCTTCATCTTTTTCTTCACTTTGTAGCTTATTTTCCTTTCTTTTCAAGCTTGTTACAGCCATGAAACACTTCAAGGGCAGCCATGAAATGGAGACCCAACAACACCATCAACCTTGTTATATTCATCTTCAAAGGTTGATAACTTGAACTCTTTTGATTATCATTTTCTTTACCTTTAAATTTATCACTAAATACATATGGATCTATACATGCATGCACATTTAAAAGGTTGATCTAAAAGAAACAATCATGAAAGAGTCACACATACATAAAAGATGATAAGTAATCTTGTCTAAAAATGTTAGATCTTAACATGCATGTTTAGATTTGCACTAGTTTTGATTGATTTTGATTTGGGATTTGAGAAAGACGATTGGTGACTTTAAAATTTGCTAAGAGATCTGTATATTTGATGTTAAAATCACACAAAAATGATCAACAAACTTGTTAGTGGTAATCTAGAGGCTAAAACAAGCAACCAACACCATTGGTGAGTTGTATTAACCAAAATACATTCTGACAGAATTAATTATCTGTCTTGGAACGGTTAAACGGAGCATGTGAGGACAGATTCAAGAAAAACTTTCAAAATAAAAGTTGTAGATAAACGAGTTAAGTTTAACCACCAACTGGAATTACTCAAAAATACTAAACCAAACAAAAGATATTATTTTTCTACTAAAACTGGTCAAAACTGCATTTTTGTCTGAATATTTTATCAACTTTAACAATTTTTATCTCCTAATCCATAAGGTTCCAGGAGGCCATACTTTGTGGAAAGTAAGTCCAATGTGTCCTAAACTTAAAATAAAATCATGGAATTTTTATTAAGAGCAAGACCCAAAGAACTTTTATAAAACTTTCGAGTATTCAAAACAGTGACTGTTTTGACCACTTCCATTTATAAAAATATTTAGAGGTAGTAAACATTCTTTATAAATTAAGCCAAAAATTACAAAATAAGTGGACACATATAGGTTATTGTATAAAAATCAGAAGGGTCCAAATAATTCGGTATAACCCCAAAACAGTAGCCAACATTTCATAAAAATGTGAAATAAAAACAGAAAATTCTGAAGTAAACCAATAATTTGTGTAATGGGCTAAAAGATACACTAAGGACCATAATGGGCTAACCCGGGCCAAATAATAAACCCATTGAACCATAAATCAGTAGGCCCACTTGGCCCAATAAACCATATAGCCCAATAACCAATAAAACCCACCAAGCACATAACCCAAATAAGGTTAAGCCCAATAACTAATTTAAGCCCAAAGCATTTAGAAGCCCATGACACTTAAGCCCAATTGGTAATGACCCATAACACTTAAACGAATTTCATGAACCCGAATAATCATAAGACATATCGAGAAAAGTGTGAGTTAAAAGATAAGTGTAATCAAAGTAACACAAAATATAATTAAGTGAGATGGACATAAGTAATTACATTAACCAAACTATAAAACGATACCACAAATGTTAATTCGTATTAAAATTGGTTACACATCCAATAATGTTTAAGAGAACATAACTTAATATGGCATTCCCATATTATAACCTAAGATGCCAAACGAAACCACAAATGAAGGCAAGTTACCGAAATTCTAACAACTTATAACTACATGTATAATGAAAGTGACCTTTCACACCATCACTCTCTACAACCAAAAAGATGCGAATATTAGCAATACACTTGGATCCCAAAATTTATGACAACATAATGAAAGTGGCATTTCTAAGTGATGGCTTAAGATAGGAACTTACGTATATTAGTCCTCTCATAGGGATAGTCTTGGCTTTGAAATGTGGTTGAGGACCATGATGGATATATGATCAAGGAAGCAATAGATGGGAAGTACCCATTTTGGATAAGTGGTTATGATGTGCGTCATATCAAGGTGAGTCATAGCCCCATTTCAAACTCTTTTATGTGTTTTACTTACGGGGTGAAAAGCATGAATAATTAAAATTGCTTTCCTTATATGAAATGATACTTTGAAAGAATGATTATGATATGGGAACTATTATTGTATGTTCAATATGTTATGAGAAATATGATGAGCTTGAGTACTGTCAAACGGTGGTCCCCTGTACACTACTATTAACTCATTGAGGCCTGTAGTTAGAGGGTTGCACAACTAGGATTCGTCCCCTCACTCACCAAGATGGCAGCGGGTTGACTGGCCGCCTAAGTGGCCGCCCTCATCTCCGGTCTGCCTAGGGGTGCTCTAATCTACTTTTATATATTATTGGTCGTCTCCATGGCATGACCCATTTATTATTATTATTGCACGTGATTGACAGCATGTGCTTCTATTATTAATTCTCCGGGACATATTATCATTATTATTATTTGGACGTGAAAGGGTCTTAGTAGTGGCTCAAGCACAAACTCATCAAATTATGCCTTTGGCTAAATATTATTGATATTATTTATGGTTGGTTATTATGGATTGAACATACGGTTTGGGTATTGGACCTTATATGGAATCTTGAAAGTTGTTGAAATTGGCGATATTGAAATATTGATGACCGAATGGTTTTGATATGATGTATGATTAATCAATTTAAATACTTTTTCTCTCACGATGAATTGGACAAAGGAGAACTTTATAATTTACCATGGATTCTCAACGTCTTGAAATGACGTTATGGTATTTTGAAAACTTGATGGTTTGATATGGGAATTTTTGCCGATCATGTGGTTTGGGTATGTTGATATCTAATAACATGTTTCTAAGTGTTTAAAATGGTTAAGTAACGAGATTTATTAAAAAACCTATGCACTCACCAACTACGTTTTCGTAGTTGACACTTTTTCTTCATGCTTTTCAGGAACTAGCGTAAGCTTTGAGGAATTATATGCATCATGATTATTTGCATTGCACTTTGGAGTCAAAGATCAAACCTTGTGATGGGCAATGGAATCCGCCTTGATCATTGTAGTATATAATTTCATGTATTTGTTATTTGTTTCGTGGACTTAATATCCAAGTACGGTGGACGCATTGTACTTGGGGATTGGCCCACATGCTTGTGCATTTGTAAACTCTTTTATCAACTAAAGCTATGGTGAATGTTATCTATTATCCTTTGTTTTGAATACTCGACTTTCTGTACATCTCATTGTTCCGCCTTAGTTGGGGTGTTACAGAAAATGGTATCAGAGCCTAAGGTTATAGAGAACATTGGGGTTCCTCCGGGAATTTCAAAACTATAGCCACTTTTCAAAAACAAATTTTTATAGTCGAGTCGAGCATAAGGTTAAGCGGATTAGTTTGAGCTTTACATGGTAGGACCCTAATTAAATGTAGGTCATGAACTACGTTTAATTATGAGAGGACCATGTAAAACTCAAACGGCCACTTGGACTTATGTTCAAAAGGATTCCTTTTCAAAAAAAAAAAAAGAAGATCTTTAATAAATCCATTTTTATGTGAATACTTGTTGCATTTAGACATTCACCTAAGCATATATATAACTATCCGAGACTTGCTTTACTTGAGGATTATGCTAGTTTAGTAGGATTCTCCTTATGCACATTAGAGGTGAAATGAACCTAAGATTGAAAGATATTTGTTGATATGTGCTACTCTATGCTATGACATGTGAATTTGGGCATGATTTGATTGCAATGTGAAAGTTGTAATGTGCAATGTGAAAGTTGTAATGTGCAATGTGAAAGTTGTAATGTGCAATGTGAAAGCTTGTAATGTGCAATGTGAAAGTTTGGAATGTGCAATGTGGAAATTATGAGAGAAATGCATGCGTGAAAGCTTTATGATTTATGATGTTGAACTTTAAGTAGCATATGCACTTTAAAACAATGTGATTACTATGAGGCATGAAATCATTTTGGGATATGACTTGTTTAAATTATTGGGTAATGAGGTTGATTATTTATGGTTGATTTGAAAAAGAATATGAGCATGACGAGTTGATAGGAAAAGTTTATGGACAATAGAGATATTAAAGCCTTCACCCATAAGATTGAGCTACTGGAAAACTAGTGCGTGAATATTTTGATGATTATGTAGTCATGCCTTTCTATTGAGATAATTATTGCGCCCTAAGGTTGAGCTATTTGAGGACTAGTGCATGAATGATTTAATGATTATATAGTTGTGCCTTATTATTGAGATAGTTATTATGCTCTAAGATTTGACTATTGAGAACTAGTACCTGCTAGATATGATGATAATGTGGTTAGTCCTTACTACTGATATAGATATTGCGCGTTGAGATTTGACCGCTTGAGAACTAGTGATTTTCCCTGAGAAATTGATTATGAATTAGAAATTTCCTAAGTATGAAAGTTGTCATTAAGTACCCTTCGATCCAATATTCGTTCACTCGTGCTCTTTTGAAATTATCCCACATCCTATTTCTTATGACACCACTATTCATTATGGCCATACGACAACGCGATATCATCGGTGGAGCATCTTCCCACGAACGTTGGATGATATACTCTAAGAATTGTAGTCCTAAGATATGACGCGACTCTATTCTCTTAGATATTACGCATAACCTTTGTATTCGATCTGAGATGGTACGAAACACATGGAAACGTCGGACGAAGTTGGAGACTTGTGTAACACCTCAACATGGCGGAATCATGGGGTATCACTTAGAAAAGCACAGCACGACATGGGAATTATGTAGAGTCAAACTATATGCATTCATAGGATTGAAACAATCCATAACTCACTCAAATGTATACAATAATCAATATCTATCAAAGATACACACTCAATCAATATTAAATGAAAATGTTTAACTCTCGTAGTCTCCTCCCTTCATGGCAAGTTTAGAAAATTCCACTTGCAATCTCCTCAGTTCATGGGCCGGGCAATACTTAGTAGTTATCATATTCTTGAACTCTCCCCATAAAAGATTATTAGCCGCATCAATTCCCAATTCATCAACTTCTTCGTTCCACCACTCAAGAGCCCCACCTTTCAACATACCGGAAGCATAAGTGATTCTTTGGTGGTAGGCACAACCACTTCGAGCAATGATAGATTCAATGCTCTCTAACCATTCCAAGAAACCCGTAGCACCACTTTCTCCATTAAATTCCGGGGCTCCACAAAGTTTGAAGTCTTTAAACAAGCATCCTGGTTGACGAACATCATAATCCGGTCTAGGTAAAACTTCTCCTACACCTACACCGTTTACATTTACGTTTTCTTGTTCATTTTGTACGGGAACCGCTTCATCTTCTGGTTCTTCTTGTCCGTTTACATTTCTCATGGCCGTTTGAATTCGAGCCACAAGATCCGGCATGAGATCATTTAAAGCTTGTGTGACAACCTCGGCGGTTATCGGGGGATTAGGATTACCCCGACCACCTCTGCCACCACGACCTCCACGGTTATCTCTTCCTCCACGACCACCTCTACCACTACGTCCACCTACAATTTCTTCTTGAGCTATCGGATCCTCTTGCTCATTTTGACGCCTATAGTTAGTGTTAGCTCTTCTTGGTCTAACCATCTTTCCTGAACACACGTATTATATTAACAAGTTAAGTCTCACAATTCACACCCGAATATCAAAATTTACCTTCAAGTAATACACCTAACATGATATATCATTTACATGATAATCAAAGCGACAATCATCATTAACCAATACGCCTAACATGATATATCATTTACATGATAATCAAAGCGACATTAAACCACAAGTAATCATATCAACAATCAACAGTTAAACAAACATGTACACTTTTCAGCCCGAATCTCAATTGAGTTGGGAGGGTTTACGAAACTCACCTTAGTTGTAGTGGCAAATCAGAACAGCAGATAATCCTCGTGACAAGTTAATCTTAGTACAGCTCAAAACACTTTGCAAAGTACTTTACTATGCTCAAAATGTATACAATAATCAATATCTATCAAAGATACACACTCAATCAATATTAAATGAAAATGTTTAAATGATAGTAGTTGATCCTAAGCATAACCCATTAAAGGGAAATAAGGATCACGGATCCAGAAAGTCCAAAGCAAGTCCAATCTTAGCAATGCAAGGACATAATCATCCATTTTGTCTCTGATTAACCTGATTACCTGAAAAGTGTACTAAAATACGTCAACATAAAGTTGGTGAGTTCGTAGGGACAAGTAACAAGGAATAACCGTGTCGGATACAACCGTTAACAATAAGTGAGGATTAGGAGAACTAATCACATCCAAGGAAAACCTATAAGGTTTCACATTATCACAATTTAATACAAGTCAACGTTCAATAATAACGATTCCATATAACGTTCAACAACGTTCCATAACAATCAATAACGATCAACAACGATGCGGCTTACATAGTTAATAATTAACAATGCGCTAACGGTGCGACTTATATAATGAATAATGCGCTAACGGTGCGACTTATATAATGAATAATGCGCTAACGGTGCGACTTATATAATGAATAATGCGCTAACGGTGCGACTTATATAATGAATAATGCGCTAACGGTGCGACTTATATAATGAATAATGCGCTAACGGTGCGACTTATATAATGAATAATGCGCTAACGGTGCGACTTATATAATGAATAATGCGCTAACGGTGCGACTTATATAATGAATAATGCGCTAACGGTGCGACTTATATAATGAATAATGCGCTAACGGTGCGACTTATATAATGAATAATGCGCTAACGGTGCGACTTATATAATGAATAATGCGCTAACGGTGCGACTTATATAATGAATAATGCGCTAACGGTGCGACTTATATAATGAATAATGCGCTAACGGTGCGACTTATATAATGAATAATGCGCTAACGGTGCGACTTATATAATGAATAATGCGCTAACGGTGCGACTTATATAATGAATAATGCGCTAACGGTGCGACTTATATAATGAATAATGCGCTAACGGTGCGACTTATATAATGAATAATGCGCTAACGGTGCGACTTATATAATGAATAATGCGCTAACGGTGCGACTTATATAATGAATAATGCGCTAACGGTGCGACTTATATAATGAATAATGCGCTAACGGTGCGACTTATATAATGAATAATGCGCTAACGGTGCGACTTATATAATGAATAATGCGCTAACGGTGCGACTTATATAATGAATAATGCGCTAACGGTGCGACTTATATAATGAATAATGCGCTAACGGTGCGACTTATATAATGAATAATGCGCTAACGGTGCGACTTATATAATGAATAATGCGCTAACGGTGCGACTTATATAATGAATAATGCGCTAACGGTGCGACTTATATAATGAATAATGCGCTAACGGTGCGACTTATATAATGAATAATGCGCTAACGGTGCGACTTATATAATGAATAATGCGCTAACGGTGCGACTTATATAATGAATAATGCGCTAACGGTGCGACTTATATAATGAATAATGCGCTAACGGTGCGACTTATATAATGAATAATGCGCTAACGGTGCGACTTATATAATGAATAATGCGCTAACGGTGCGACTTATATAATGAATAATGCGCTAACGGTGCGACTTATATAATGAATAATGCGCTAACGGTGCGACTTATATAATGAATAATGCGCTAACGGTGCGACTTATATAATGAATAATGCGCTAACGGTGCGACTTATATAATGAATAATGCGCTAACGGTGCGACTTATATAATGAATAATGCGCTAACGGTGCGACTTATATAATGAATAATGCGCTAACGGTGCGACTTATATAATGAATAATGCGCTAACGGTGCGACTTATATAATGAATAATGCGCTAACGGTGCGACTTATATAATGAATAATGCGCTAACGGTGCGACTTATATAATGAATAATGCGCTAACGGTGCGACTTATATAATGAATAATGCGCTAACGGTGCGACTTATATAATGAATAATGCGCTAACGGTGCGACTTATATAATGAATAATGCGCTAACGGTGCGACTTATATAATGAATAATGCGCTAACGGTGCGACTTATATAATGAATAATGCGCTAACGGTGCGACTTATATAATGAATAATGCGCTAACGGTGCGACTTATATAATGAATAATGCGCTAACGGTGCGACTTATATAATGAATAATGCGCTAACGGTGCGACTTATATAATGAATAATGCGCTAACGGTGCGACTTATATAATGAATAATGCGCTAACGGTGCGACTTATATAATGAATAATGCGCTAACGGTGCGACTTATATAATGAATAATGCGCTAACGGTGCGACTTATATAATGAATAATGCGCTAACATGTCCATATCAACAATTCAATCATACAATCAATCAAATCAACAATCAACAGTTAAACAAACATGTACACTTTTCAGCCCGAATCTCAATTGAGTTGGGAGGGTTTACGAAACTCACCTTAGTTGTAGTGGCAAATCAGAACAGCAGATAATCCTCGTGACAAGTTAATCTTAGTACAGCTCAAAACACTTTGCAAAGTACTTTACTATGCTCAAAATGTATACAATAATCAATATCTATCAAAGATACACACTCAATCAATATTAAATGAAAATGTTTAAATGATAGTAGTTGATCCTAAGCATAACCCATTAAAGGGAAATAAGGATCACGGATCCAGAAAGTCCAAAGCAAGTCCAATCTTAGCAATGCAAGGACATAATCATCCATTTTGTCTCTGATTAACCTGATTACCTGAAAAGTGTACTAAAATACGTCAACATAAAGTTGGTGAGTTCGTAGGGACAAGTAACAAGGAATAACCGTGTCGGATACAACCGTTAACAATAAGTGAGGATTAGGAGAACTAATCACATCCAAGGAAAACCTATAAGGTTTCACATTATCACAATTTAATACAAGTCAACGTTCAATAATAACGATTCCATATAACGTTCAACAACGTTCCATAACAATCAATAACGATCAACAACGATGCGGCTTACATAGTTAATAATTAACAATGCGCTAACGGTGCGACTTATATAATGAATAATGCGCTAACGGTGCGACTTATATAATGAATAATGCGCTAACGGTGCGACTTATATAATGAATAATGCGCTAACATGTCCATATCAACAATTCAATCATACAATCAATCAAATCAACAATCAACAGTTAAACAAACATGTACACTTTTCAGCCCGAATCTCAATTGAGTTGGGAGGGTTTACGAAACTCACCTTAGTTGTAGTGGCAAATCAGAACAGCAGATAATCCTCGTGACAAGTTAATCTTAGTACAGCTCAAAACACTTTGCAAAGTACTTTACTATGCTCAAAATGTACTACCGGGTACCTAGAACAAGTATAAGATCAACTTTTAAGCTACCACAAAGCCTAAGTGCAAAATAAGGAAATTTCAGCATGTTCCCAGCTTTGCGCTATCTACTTGACAACGACTTTGGGAAGTCAGGAAGACCAGATACAACAAAACTTAGTTCTAGACATTTGTTGGGCACTCAAAGGCCTTTTCAAAAATGTAAGGTTTGACTCTTGAAAAGCTTTAATAAAAGAGTTATGATTTTTACAAAAACAAACCTGTAGCCTCGTCAAAAATTAGACCAGTTCTGAAAATCGTCGTTTTTGGCACTCTTCTGAGCAAAACCAGAAGAAACTTCGTTCTTATCAAATTTTACTGACACTTGGACCTTTCCAAAAATATAAGATTCGTCTCCTAATTCGTCCAGATGAATCTTCTATGATGTTTGCAAGATGACTGAAAATTTTAGTCCTATAGAGTCTTTAAATTCAACTTGAAACTTCAAGTGATGAACCCAAGACTTTATGGACTTGATTGTTTTGTGTTATGAATGTGAAAGAGAGAGAAAAGAGCAGAGATGGATGATAGAATGATCATCAAATGCTTGCTTATATAGCCCAAGAGTTGCAACTAAGTGCCAAGAACACACACCTTGGCCATGAGGTGTTCATCATGTGTTTACAACTCATCCTTGAGTGTAATGGCTGAAACTTTGGCCTTAAAACAAACTAGAATTCAGTAGGAACATGTTCATTGCATGATTACAAGCTATAATCCAAGTCTTGGTTAGTTTGTGTGGGGTTTATGTCAAGAACACAAGCTTGACTTGACTAATTGACTTTGGTTGACTCTAAACTTTGTTTCTTGATTATTATTTGTGTAATTAAATGTAGTAACTAGTCTATATAAGTATAATTACTTTTATCTATGTGGTTATAAATCAATTACATGTATTTATATATTTATTAGTTATCTAATTCAAGTACACAATTGCATATTTATTTTACTAGTATGTACAATATATCTAGCTAGTTAATTGATTCCGAGATTAATAACATAAACAAAATATTCATGAGCGTACAACTTTTATAAATTATTATAAATCCATAATATGGATAAATCATTTCATATAATATAAAGGTTGTGTCGGTTTTTGTCCTATTAATGGAATTATCATCTAACCACTGACACTGTTCCACCGACACTGTTTCACCGACACTGTTCCACCGACACTGTTGTAACCGTACATTTAAGGTTTCGTATATACGTTTTTTCTGTTACCACAGTTACTCAATTATCATCTATTATATAATTTCCATAACATCTAATGGGCCAATTTCATAGTCTGCTACTATGGCCCCAAATTCTTAGAAGTTCAAATATGACATTATAATTGACCCAATTTACAGATAAATGTACACAATTATGTCCAAATTTCCGTTTATTGAAATAGTTAATCAAATTACATGCACAGTCAAACGGTAAAAATCATAAATGTTACAACTTGTGAAGGGCGAGTGGTATTAGAGCCAAATTACGATTCGACGACACTGGTAGGACACATTCCGATATACATTTTAGACGACACATTCTTGGGATTGTAGCTTCGAAATTTGGTGCGATATCTCTATTCTAACACGCATACACAAACACATATCCATATTATCTAAGTCGGTGCGACGTATATTGACGTCACTGAAGGTTGGAGTCCATTGATCAATGAGAGACATAGAAGTGATTTATTTAACTCACGCAAGGAGTCTGATTCGGGCCTTAATGATTCTTTTGTTTCTATATTTCATATTTCATTCATTCGAAACCAAATTCTATATTCTTGATATTCTTGATGATTCAAAGTAATGATCACCACCGCTGCTTTTCAAAAGCTAGTGACCTAACAACATACAACTCACTTACGCAACACTCGTCAATGGCAAAATCGAGTAACTAGTACCCTGCTCTTGCTGCGACATCAAGGGATGCGAAAGACGTTAAGACATCAGTTGTCCGTAAGTGAAATACTCGGGATAACTATATAGCATAGAAAATGCTATTGGATCACATACATAATGTAGGAAGTGGAAATTATGTGGTGTGAGCCAAGTACAAGGAAGCACAATCGAAGAGTATACTAAGCCTTAACTTGGAGAAAGAATCGAAGGTCTTTCCTATCTATGTAGATCGACCAAAATGAAAGATTGAGTGGTCAATGAAAGGAAGGTCGTGTGACATGAAGGTCACCCTTGGCTAAGTATAAGGACTTCCTTAAAACATTGAGGGGAACACTAGCAATGTTGCAAAATGAAGGCACATGGAGGAAGAAAACCTAGGATAAAAAGATGATTAGGATGTGTTGAGTGGCCTTCAAGTTTTGGTAAGTAACAAAAAGGATTCCGAGCTATCCTTTCTCTTTTCGAAATAAGCGTGTAGATGGAGATTTGTTACACGGAGGAATAAGAAATTTGGTGAATTGAAGATCATCAAGGAAGGCGAGTTGAGGTGAAGAGTAGGAAATCCCTTACATTTTTCAGGAGAAAAAAAATGTTGAGGGGGTAATCACAACAAGGAAGATACTCGAACTAGGAGTACGAAGCGCGAGATTATACTTTATTTTTCAAGAGGAAACACTCGCCAACATCGTTGAAAGAGATGTGGAGTAGAAAGTATCGTAAAGGAAGACGATTTCACCCAAATGGCGAAGTGAAGGCATTGATACCATCTACAAGATGTAGTTCTAGTGGCGTTTACCTTTATGGCGGTCCACTCGTTATTATTTGAATATCACTTGGAAAACCTCCATCGGAAAATAGCTATTAGTAGAGTATATCAACCGAGCTTAGAGAAAGCGGTATACGCTTAACGCCTGATGGAAGCTAGCTTTACCAATGAGGAAATGTATGGTCGATAAGTAGAGAAAGCACGGTGATCCGTGATGGTTATCCCCTCAAGGTCAACGGTCGTATGGAAGTACGCTAAAATAAGATGAACTTGGGTGAGAAATACGTGGCAACACATGGTGAATCGTCAAGGACCATCGACCCAAGGAGCAGTGCGCCTAAGAAAAGAGAAGAAGGAAAAAAAATATGGAATCGCTAAGTTAGTAGTGAAAGTAAATAAGGAATGCGACGCTAGAAGTCAAGGCACATACTACCTCAACGATCAAGGAAGTTGGTCGCTGAACTAAGTTTCAAACAACTACAAACTCCGGGAAGAACTAGTTATGGAACGTTTGAACGAAAGCATGATAAGGATAACACACATCTGTGATGAGTTAGGATTAAAAGATCCGTATCAACATGATGTGACGAGTACTCCTGAATTAACTTCAAGGACTAGCGACTGCGCGTGTATCATTCAAGATGACGATTACTCTAGTAAGAGATGGATCCGAGTGGCGAAACGGTAAGGAGTATGGTTACCCATAAGAAAACGAAAGGAAGTACACAAAGTGACAATGGAAATGAGTAGCCACTAACGATCGATATTCCAACGTTTCTTACTATTTTTATTGTAACTCAAGTTACGGACCGTTTGTTCATTTTACACCTCCGATTGATAATCTAACCATCGTCTCATTTATTACTATTGCTCTATGTGAGAATACATACAATTAATCTATAGTCGTCTCAGGAAGTGAGCGACATTCGCAACTTTTTCGAAGTTTCTAATCACGAGGAATGTTAGGGCACCAAGGAAGAGATGCCCCCAACTATGGAGGTTAAAAAGCTTGTAAAAGAAATGAAAAAGGTCATGATGAAACCTAGTTGAACTCTCACATTTTATACGTCTCTGTGAAGTTATCCTTACCGTCAATCTATTCATTTTATCACCGTGTGAACGATCGAACTTCGAGGACGAAGTTGAAGGACAAAGACGAGTATGAGAAGTAAAATGGAACTATCCATGGCCGATTCCCCTTGCACGCCATAAAACAACAGAGACGACACTGAAAAACCCTAAAATGAGGTACTACAAAGATGTAACTTTACAGTTTTAGTGCTTTTGCATAAACGATTTGCAAGCCAATATCGGCAAAAGCAAGAGAAATTGGTAACGATGCGACTTAACGGATAACACAAAGGCGGCCTTGGAAAATAAGGACGAAGTTGAAGGACAAAGACGAGTATGAGAAGTAAAATGGAACTATCCATGGCCGATTCCCCTTGCACGCCATAAAACAACAGAGACGACACTGAAAAACCCTAAAATGAGGTACTACAAAGATGTAACTTTACAGTTTTAGTGCATTTTGGCATAACGGGTTAGTATCATTCTTGTTAAGGGGGTAATCCCTTAACAAGTGATTAGTCACAAACGAAGTCAATATTTTCAAGTAGCGGCAAGCGTGTCCAACGTCAAATCAAAGAAGGATGAAAGTAGGCGAGAAGCCATTGGAACGATGGTTTAATTGGGAAAGAAAACGATAAAGGAAGTACACAAAGTGACAATGGAAATGAGTAGCCACTAACGATCGATATTCCAACGTTTCTTACTATTTTTATTGTAACTCAAGTTACGGACCGTTTGTTCATTTTACACCTCCGATTGATAATCTAACCATCGTCTCATTTATTACTATTGCTCTATGTGAGAATACATACAATTAATCTATAGTCGTCTCAGGAAGTGAGCGACATTCGCAACTTTTTCGAAGTTTCTAATCACGAGGAATGTTAGGGCACCAAGGAAGAGATGCCCCCAACTATGGAGGTTAAAAAGCTTGTAAAAGAAATGAAAAAGGTCATGATGAAACCTAGTTGAACTCTCACATTTTATACGTCTTTGTGAAGTTATCCTTACCGTCAATCTATTCATTTTATCACCGTGTGAACGATCGAACTTCGAGGACGAAGTTTCTGTTAAGGGGGTAATGATGTAACAACCCTCAATTTCCGACTTGGATAATTTACTTAGATTTATCTAGGTATCTATCCCTAGAGCTTTATTAAGAGAATTTGCCTTTTAGACCTTAAGGCATAGTGATAATTACTCTAGTACAATGAAATGCCCATAGATGATTAATTGTCTTAGAAATGCCATCCACAATAACTAAAGATTATCCAAGTCAATCTCAAGGTTTATGAAAAACGATAACAATTTTTGCAAGTATATAATTTAAACAAGAAAATATCCAAGAATCCAAATAACTTAACAACTCAAATAATAACAATGCACATCAATAAAATTTCAAGTCAATTACATATATGTTGATATATTTACATACACGATACACATATATATACAATGTCTTATAATTAAAAAAAATGAATTACAACTTTAAATATATATATATATACATATAAATATAAAATATATATATATATATATATATATATATATATACATAAACTCTTGTAAAAATCCACCAATCACCATCCACCTAGCCATTTACTCTCTTACTCTCAACACTATTAGAAATTTGCATAACATAACCATCTCTACACAACTAGTACAAAAATAACCCTTAAAATGAACCTAGACTTAAAATTGGACTACACATACACACACAAACACCTTACACCAATAGCCACCACTCCACCCATGCAAACACCCAATGAGCATGCTCCTCACACCTCACTCCACCCTCCTTCAGGTTATTGAGGCCTTGGGAAGGCTCACAACTCTCATTTTTCCCAAGCAAAACACATACACAACTCCAAAAACTCTCTCCAACTCTCTCTAATTTCCTGCACTTTTTCCTTCTCTTTTTCGATTCAAACAAGGCAACAAAGAGCTCAAATCTAACTAATTTAATGTAATAATAAGTCCCATTGATCATCTATCATCTAGAGTCATGTATGATGGAAGCATGGAGTCGATTTGGAGGCAACAAGGGCACGAAATCAGCCCCCAAAGTGGCTGGTCGAACAGCAGCAGAAAAAGGGGCAAAACAAGTTCAATCTTCTTCCTTTCTTTTGATTCTTGATCATCAAAGGGTACCCAACTTGTTCCTTTGATTGTTCTTCATCTTTTCCTTCACTTTGTAGCTTATTTTCCTTTCTTTTCAAGCTTGTTACAGCCATGAAACACTTCAAGGGCAGCCATGAAATGGAGACCCAACAACACCCTCAACCTTGTTATATTCATCTTCAAAGGTTGATAACTTGAACTCTTTTGATTATCATTTTCTTTACCTTTAAATTTATCACTAAATACATATGGATCTATACATGCATGCACATTTAAAAGGTTGATCTAAAAGAAACAATCATGAAAGAGTCACACATACATAAAAGATGATAAGTAATCTTGTCTAAAAATGTTAGATCTTAACATGCATGTTTAGATTTGCACTAGTTTTGATTGATTTTGATTTGGGATTTGAGATGGACGATTGGTGACTTTAAAATTTGCTAAGAGATCTGTATATTTGATGTTAAAATCACACAAAAATGATCAACAAACTTGTTAGTGGTAATCTAGAGGCTAAAACAAGCAACCAACACCATTGGTGAGTTGTATTAACCAAAATACATTCTGACAGAATTAATTATCTGTCTTGGAACGGTTAAACGGAGCATGTGAGGACATATTCAAGAAAAACTTTCAAAATAAAAGTTGTAGATAAACGAGTTAAGTTTAACCACCAACTGGAATTACTCAAAAATACTAAACCAAACAAAAGATATGATTTTTCTACTAAAACCTGGTCAAAACTGCATTTTTGTCTGAATATTTTATCAACTTTAACAATTTTTATCTCCTAATCCATAAGGTTCCAGGAGGCCATACTTGGTGGAAAGTAAGTCCAATGTGTCCTAAACTTAAAATAAAATCTTGGAATTTTTATTAAGAGCAAAACCCAAAGAACTTTTATAAAACTTTCGAGTATTCAAAACAGTGACTGTTTTGACCACTTCCAGTTATAAAAATATTTAGAGGTAGTAAACATTCTTTATAAATTAAGCCAAAAATTACAAAATAAGTGGACACATATAGGTTATTGTATAAAAATCAGAAGGGTCCAAATAATTCGATTTAACCCCAAAACAGTAGCCAACATTTCATAAAAATGTGAAGTAAAAACAGAAAATTCTGAAGTAAACCAATAATTTGTGTAATGGGCTAAAAGATACACTAAGGACCATAATGGGCTAACCCGGGCCAAATAATAAACCCATTGAACCATAAATCAGTAGGCCCACTTGGACCAATAAACCATATAGCCCAATAACCAATAAAACCCACCAAGCACATAACCCAAATAAGGTTAAGCCCAATAACTAATTTAAGCCCAAAGCATTTAGAAGCCCATGACACTTAAGCCCAATTGGTAATGGCCCATAACACTTAAACGAATTTCATGAACCCGAATAATCATAAGACATATCGAGAAAAGTGTGAGTTAAAAGATAAGTGTAATCAAAGTAACACAAAATATAATTAAGTGAGATGGACATAAGTAATTACATTAACCAAACTATAAAACGATACCACAAATGTTAATTCGTATTAAAATTGGTTACACATCCAATAATGTTTAAGAGAACATAACTTAATATGGCATTCCCATATTATAACCTAAGATGCCAAACGAAACCACAAATGAAGGCAAGTTACCGAAATTCTAACAACTTATAACTACATGTATAATGAAAGTGACCTTTCACACCATCACTCTCTACAACCAAAAAGATGCGAATATTAGCAATACACTTGGATCCCAAAATTTATGACAACATAATGAAAGTGGCATTTCTAAGTGATGTCTTAAGATAGGAACTTACGTATATTAGTCCTCTCATAGGGATAGTCTTGGCTTTGAAATATGGTTGAGGACCATGATGGAATATATGATCAAGGAAGCAATAGATGGGAAGTACCCATTTTGGATAAGTGGTTATGATGTGCGTCATATCAAGGTGAGTCATAGCCCCATTTCAAACTCTTTTATGTGTTTTACTTACGGGGTGAAAAGCATGAATAATTAAAATTGCTTTCCTTATATGAAATGATACTTTGAAAGAATGATTATGATATGGGAACTATTATTGTATGTTCAATATGTTATGAGAAATATGATGAGCTTGAGTACTGTCAAACGGTGGTCCCCTGTACACTACTATTAACTCATTGAGGCCTGTAGTTAGAGGGTTGCGCAACTAGGATTCGTCCCCTCACTCACCAAGATGGCAGCGGGTTGACTGGCCGCCTAAGTGGCCGCCCTCATCTCCGGTCTGCCTAGGGGTGCTCTAATCTACTTATATATATTATTGGTCGTCTCCATGGCACGACCCATTTATTATTATTATTGCACGTGATTGACAGCATGTGCTTCTATTATTAATTCTCCGGGACATATTATCATTATTATTATTTGGACGTGAAAGGGTCTTAGTAGTGGCTCAAGCACAAACTCATCAAATTATGCCTTTGGCTAAATATTATTGATATTATTTATGGTTGGTTATTATGGATTGAACATACGGTTTGGGTATTGGACCTTATATGGAATCTTGAAAGTTGTTGAAATTGGCGATATTGAAATATTGATGACCGAATGGTTTTGATATGATGTATGATTAATCAATTTAAATACTTTTTCTCTCACGATGAATTGGACAAAGGAGAACTTTATAATTTACCATGGATTCTCAACGTCTTGAAATGACGTTATGGTATTTTGAAAACTTGATGGTTTGATATGGGAATTTTTGCCGATCATGTGGTTTGGGTATGTTGATATCTAATAACATGTTTTCTAAGTGTTTAAAATGGTTAAGTAACGAGATTTATTAAAAAACCTATGCACTCACCAACTACGTTTTCGTAGTTGACACTTTTTCTTCATGCTTTTCAGGAATTAGCGTAAGCTTTGAGGAATTATATGCATCATGATTATTTGCATTGCACTTTGGAGTCAAAGATCAAACCTTGTGATGGGCAATGGAATCCGCCTTGATCATTGTAGTATATAATTTCATGTATTTGTTATTTGTTTCGTGGACTTAATATCCAAGTACGGTGGACGCATTGTACTTGGGGATTGGCCCACATGCTTGTGCATTTGTAAACTCTTTTATCAACTAAAGCTATGGTGAATGTTATCTATTATCCTTTGTTTTGAATACTCGACTTTCTGTACATCTCATTGTTCCGCCTTAGTTGGGGTGTTACACTATAGGCCAAACCCTTCACACCCAGAGCTCTCCAAGTGTAAAGAAAGTTTGCTACAGAGAGGGTAGGAAGAAGACTTACAGAGGGGTCTCCAACAGTAATTCCAAGATATCAATAAGGGACCAGGCAACCAAAGATTCAAACAAGGATATTTTTGGTGAATATCCAGTGTTCAAACCAACTAAAGATTCTACAATGGTCAGATCTGTCTTTCAAGAGAAGAAGACCCAACACAGAGAATCAATGTATCCGCTACTAGTGGTAAGGCTACAATCCTAAGAGAAAGAAGAGCCCCACAGCACGAGCAGAAAAGGGAAAAACCCTAGAAACAGAGTTTAATAAAAAACCCTAAGTAAAAGATAATTTTTAGAAGATAATAGATGATAATCAATCGATTGAATATAAACCCTAAAAAAGGCTATACCCAGATCGAGAATAAGCAAGATAAAAAGTTTTGATATAATCAATCGAATCTAACCAAAGTCAGATACGAGATAAGAGCCTACGCTCTGATACCATGTAAAAATTAATTAAAACTAATATAGATTTTGCTAATCATTCTAGATGACTCAAAGATTAGAATACAAACGAAAGAGATACTCATATTATTATTAATCTAGAAATTAAAGATAGTTTTGATACAAGAAAATACTAAATTGAACAAACCCCCAAATCTGGTAAAACATGAATAACGATTACATTGCAAAGAAGGAAGGGAGACAACGGTCAGAAAAAGGGCAGGGGAATGTGCGAACCCTAAAGGCTAGTTAAGGATGTATATATAGGCCTAGGGATCTTCATCTTCAGTCCTCATGTCTTCAGTCTTTACAGCTTCAGTCCCTCTCATTTCCATAATAAGTTACGTAATCTGCTTGTTACTTTGTCCTATATGATGAATAATGGGTGTAATCTGCATGTTACTAAAAAGTTGAATTTATGTCATTTTGTATCAATTTTACTCATTTAATGATTAGGTTAGGTGAATTACTCATTTATATATTAATATTGTTTTGATTTTGGTGTTTTTACTAATAAATTTACTATGAAATATCGTAACGAGGCTAAAGCCAGTTGTCTAGTGAATGTATCAGATTCAGATATGCCTCTTGGAAAATAGCACACATTGGAAAAAGATATAATCAGAGTATGTATAATGTATATGTATGTGCTTAGCTAGTGGACTACAATATACTGTTTGAGTTTTGATTCGTTTGCTATTAGGCCAGTTCTTTTTCATGCCTGTGAAGTGAAATTCTCTTATTAGTAGTTTTTATCTTGTGTGGCCAAATCCGTCTCTCGTTGTTTTTGTTGCTAAAAGTCTAAAACTATCAAGTATATGAAAGTCGCGTTATTGTTATTATCATTGTGTTCAAATGGTTTTACTTATATTGCTCTTATTATGTATGCATTTGATTCAGAGTCCCCAACTCTGCCTCCTCTCTTCAGCCCCACTATGAGGCCGCCTCCCCCACCATCACGTTCAGGTTATTAACTATCCCAGTTTCTTTCCTGACTGTTTTGCTCATTCTTTGTTGAATATATTTTGTTTATAATTAACAATTCCACTTAATTGAAAGTCCTTATTCACTTAACTGGTCTACGACTTTGTGGTTCAACATTTGCAGCGAGTCTATTAGCTAATACTGTATATAAGTATTCATACACCTAAACGATAAACTGTACATTGTAAGTAGAGATTCTAGCATGTGGTAAAGTTAATCCGACATTGTGACCCTTGTATAGGATGTTTTGGAAGAATTAAATGCCATTATGAGTATCTGACTTCATTTCTCGTATTATATGTGATTTAGTTTTTGTTTTTTTGTCTCATGGAATCAATGATATAAACCTTGCGTATCATGCATTTGCCAATGAATTCCATTCATTTGATTTTGTTAACATAAAGTGCATGGCAACTATTGCAGTTTCTGATGCTCATCAATCTCCTCCTCCCCCATATCGTCCCCAATCTCCTCCTCCTTCTCCTCCATCGCCAATCACCAATCCAAGACCTGCCAACAATGCATCTGACTGAAACCATCGACATCAGAGAAGAGCAACGGTCCCACCAATCTGGTGCTAACAACAGTTATCACTCTCACTGCCGTATACATGCTGTTTTTTGTTCGTGTTCCTGTATTCATCTTTGACTTTGATCAGTATATAGCAGGTATGGAACTCTAGATCAAACTTCATATGGTGTTGTTTTCTCTGAATCAATTCTGCTTATATTTAGGAACTAGACCATAGCATGGATAGACAATCTGATTTACATGTAAAGATGAGTGTATGAGATCTCTATGGGTTCAATAATAAATGTACAGCCCAGACATCAATTGAGCAGCCTATCTAAGCATATCAGCTAACGTGTGTAATCTGCTTGTTACTTTGTCATCTTACTGTACCGTGTGTAATCTGCTTGTTACGTAATTTTATCATCTGATCATCTTACTGTACCAGTTCCACCTTATCTATTTTTTAGGAGCACAATATCCAATTATGGGTGCTTTAAGCTGTTTTCCCCCCTTTTTTGCAGGTTTTTAAGGGACTGTTTGGAACTTGTATTATAGCTTTTTTGCTGTTTTAGCTGCTGTTTGAAGTTTTTTTTGTGTGCAGAATGTCTTGGTTGTTTCGAGGTCATTCTGCAGCTCTTTTTTAAGAATCTGAAAATGTGGCACAACGTTTTGGTGTGACTAGGCAAGAACAGAATCAAGCTGCAGTGAGTTTCTAATTTTAAGAATCTAATATATATTTCAACTCCATCTCTGTAGGAATTTCATGTTTTTTTTTAAAATATATATTTGTCTCCTTTTTAATGTATTGTACGTATTTGTCAGATCGGGGAAGGTAAAAAAGAATACACGGATGATGATTTGGATGAAGTTCGTGAAGAATGGGCAAATTATGTGGCAAACTTCATTTCCCGGTCTTGAATTTTATATAATTTAGCGGTTGTAAACTTCTAATATTAGAATTTAAAATAACTTGTAGTTGTATGAAACAAATTGTTTTGATATATATGAAATGCGTTCTTTTGCTATTTGTGTATTTATTTGTATTATGAGATTAACTGTTATTTAATGTGTGGATATTAATAATTTTATAAAAAAAAAAATTTTTTTTTAAAATTTGAACCATGACACGCAAAAAAGGGGTCATAAAATAGTGTCATAAAAGTTTGTCGTAAAAGGGTGTCATAAAAGCGTGTCATCAATTCATGACGCGCCAAATGCGTGTCATAAAGCTTTATGACGGGTCGATTTATGACACCAAAAAGCGTGTCATCTGACCCCTTTTATGACACGCATTCGGTGTCATTAAAGGTATTTTTTCTAGTAGTGATAGCTTCCTTTAAGTCCTCAGAATCCATAAGAATGTCACCAAAGGTCCTGCACATAAAAGAAACCAAATAACTAGGAGTAATATATCAATTAAGTTGTCAAGATAACACTTCATGCTGAATTGTTGGGCTCGGCTTGTACTATAACAACCCATGCTTGGTTGTCTTAGGCCGACACCTTCTGCTGGACCAGCTGTTGTGGATAAACATCATCCCCTTCTTCAGAAAAGTAATCAATCTTGTATGCATTATCGTTGACCTTAGCAAGGACACGAAAAGGACCATCTGAACAAGGACTAAGCTTGGAACAATGTTTTGAAGGAAGTCGTGCCTTTTTGTAAGTGTACCCAATGTAAATCACCATGCTGGAACCATGTACCTTTATCTCGACGATATTTCAGCAGTTCATTTTCTTTGTAATTCAACCATGTACTTGTTGATGAATTCTTTTAATATCAGCTGTTACTTTGCATCCCTCTGTACTAAATTTGGTAGAAGTTTCCAACACAGCAAGATCAAGAGGTATATGTGGATTGAACCTGAGGCCTTAAACAATCTTAAAAGGGCTTTAACCTGTTGTTTTACTAGGAGCTCGGATATATGCAAATCCAGCTTGAGGTAAAAGGTCTTCTCACAGTTTACAGTTAGACCTGAGAAGAGAACGTAATAATGAACCAAGAGTACGATTCGTTACCTCTGTCTGGCTGTTGGTTTGGGGATGATAAGAAGTGCTAAACTTTAGTGTGGTGCCTAATTTACGCCATGAACTGTACAAGGTTTGGATGCTCCAAGTTGTTTAGAACTCTTATATCCTGAAACAAATTGAAACTTTGAGTCTCAGAAATGATACTAATTAATATTTTAACATAATACATTTAGGCTTTGAGTCATCCACCTCCATTACGATATGACGGCACCCAAGGAATTTGACAATAAATAAATGTTATAAATGGACATTAAATATTTTAGAGAAGCTTTTGTGGTAAAATCACCATAGTTCATGGACTGAAAAAATAGATAGAATCGCAAGAGAAAGATCTGAATGTGTGAACTCAAGGTGTACTATATATGTTTTCATATAACCAGCATCACATATAAGTTGTCCTTGCACGATAACAAGTTACTATTCTACACTTGTCATGGAAGATGAATATGCATTATGCATGCACACACACAACAGACAATGATCCAAATGCAAGAGAGAAAAAGGGGTGTTGAAATGGGCAGGTAAAGCAAGTTGGATAACGTGTCAAAATGGGTAATCTTTTTGTTTTAGTCAAAACAGAACATGTTGGGCAGACTAATCCATAAACAATTTATAATCTTATTAACTTCATGGATAACTAATAGTATAATGAAATAAATACACTCTAAATTAATCAATTAGTCTTTTGCGTTTGATTACCTTCTAGATGACTTTCAACCAGTTTGACCTCCTCAATCCAGTTTAGTTAAAACATTGGTTCAATTCATTGGCCCCTTCAGAGATAAAACATATCCTCTAAACACATTGCCCCATTTCTATACACACAACAGACAATGATCCAAATGCAAGAGAGAAAAAGGGGTGTTGAAATGGGCAGGTAAAGCAAGTTGGATAACGTGTCAAAATGGGTAATTTTTTGTTTTAGTCAAAACAGAACATGTTGGGCAGACCAATCCATAAACAATTTATAATCTTATTAACTTCATGGATAACTAATAGTATAATGAAATAAATACACTCTAAATTAATCAATTAGTCTTTTGCGTTTGATTACCTTCTAGATGACTTTCAACCAGTTTGACCTCCTCAATCCAGTTTAGTTAAAACATTGGTTCAATTCATTGGCCCCTTCAGAGATAAAACATATCCTCTAAACACATTGCCCCATTTCTATATACACAACAGACAATGATCCAAATGCAAGAGAGAAAAAGGGGTGTTGGAATGGGCAGGTCAAGCAAGTTGAATAACGGGTCAAAATGGGTAATTTTTTGTTTGGTCAAAACAGAACATGTTGGGCAGACCAATCCACAAACAATTTATATTCTTATAAACTTCATGGATAACTAATAGTATAATGAAATAAATACACTCTAAATTAATCAATTAGTCTTTTGCGTTTGATTACCTTCTAGATGACTTTCAACCAGTTTGACCTCCTCAATCCAGTTTAGTTAAAACATTGGTTCAATTCATTGGCCCCTTCAGAGATAAAACATATCCTCTAAACACATTGCCCCATTTCTATATACGCAACAGACAATGATCCAAATGCAAGAGAGAAAGAGGGGTGTTGGAATGGGCAGGTCAAGCAAGTTGAATAACGGGTCAAAATGGGTAATTTTTTGTTTGGTCAAAACAGAACATGTTGGGCAGACCAATCCACAAACAATTTATATTCTTATAAACTTCATGGATAACTAATAGTATAATGAAATAAATACACTCTAAATTAATCAATTAGTCTTTTGCGTTTGATTACCTTCTAGATGACTTTCAACCAGTTTGACCTCCTCAATCCAGTTTAGTTAAAACATTGGTTCAATTCATTGGCCCCTTCAGAGATAAAACATATCTCACATTGTCCCATTTCGATATTCATGGGTCGAAATTGTCATATCCTCTAAACACATTGTCCCATTCTTTTTTTGTTTTTTTTTCCCCTGTCTTTATCTAGAATCTAGACCAGAAAACATGAAGTGAACTGAGTCAGAAGAATAACCTGCTCCAACTGCCTTACACATTCAGATGATTTAGTATCAGAAATGACATCGACTTCTTACAAGGCGCACAATTCAAGAGGTGTATGTGGATTGAATTTGAGGCCATAAACAATCATGAAGGCGGCATTAACCTTTCGTTTTACTAGGAGCCGTGATACACAAATTCAGCTTGAGGTAAAAGGTCTTCCCATTGTTTGAGGTTAACCCTGAGAAGAGCACATAATAACGAACCAAGAGTACAATTCGTTACATCTGTCTGGCTGTTGGTTTGGGGATGATGAGAAGTGCTAAACTTTAGTGTGGTGCCCAATTTACGCCATAAACTGTACGAGGTTTGGACTTTGGATGTTCTAAGTTTTTTAGAACTCTTATATCCTGTAACAAATTGAAACTTTCAGTCCTAAAAATAATACTACCCGTCATATTACATACTATATTTAGGCTTCAGTCACCCACCTCATTGTGAATATAATACAGTAGCAAAGAAATAAATGATTTACGTATATATACTTCGGGTCCTATTGCACACAATCTGGCTTACAACTCCCAACGGATTTGACAATACATAAATGTACATGAAATGGATTGCATTAACATTATCGATTGAAACATCGATAAATTTTATATTTTTTTGAGGAGATATGTGTTTTTTTTAAACGGCTATGTTTTTAATAATTTAATTATTAATAATCACAAAAAGCCAAACAAATGTTAATTACATTTAAATTAAGTATTTATTATGATTTATTTTTTTATGAAAAGTTAAAAAGTGTAAATTAGTGATGGAAACAAAAATAAATTAATGCCATTCTTTTTTTGTTTTTTTTTTTTTTTTTTTTTTTTTTTTTTTTTTTTTTTTTTTTTTTTTTTTTTTTTTTTTTTTTTTTTTTTTTTTTTTTTTTTTTTTTTTTTTTTTTTTTTTTTTTTTTTTTTTTTTTTTTTTTTTTTTTTTTTTTTTTTTTTTTTTTTTTTTTTTTTTTTTTTTTTTTTTTTTTTTTTTTTTTTTTTTTTTTTTTTTTTTTTTTTTTTTTTTTTTTTTTTTTTTTTTTTTTTTTTTTTTTTTTTTTTTTTTTTTTTTTTTTTTTTTTTTTTTTTTTTTTTTTTTTTTTTTTTTTTTTTTTTTTTTTTTTTTTTTTTTTTTTTTTTTTTTTTTTTTTTTTTTTTTTTTTTTTTTTTTTTTTTTTTTTTTTTTTTTTTTTTTTTTTTTTTTTTTTTTTTTTTTTTTTTTTTTTTTTTTTTTTTTTTTTTTTTTTTTTTTTTTTTTTTTTTTTTTTTTTTTTTTTTTTTTTTTTTTTTTTTTTTTTTTTTTTTTTTTTTTTTTTTTTTTTTTTTTTTTTTTTTTTTTTTTTTTTTTTTTTTTTTTTTTTTTTTTTTTTTTTTTTTTTTTTTTTTTTTTTTTTTTTTTTTTTTTTTTTTTTTTTTTTTTTTTTTTTTTTTTTTTTTTTTTTTTTTTTTTTTTTTTTTTTTTTTTTTTTTTTTTTTTTTTTTTTTTTTTTTTTTTTTTTTTTTTTTTTTTTTTTTTTTTTTTTTTTTTTTTTTTTTTTTTTTTTTTTTTTTTTTTTTTTTTTTTTTTTTTTTTGAGGAATATGTGTTTTTTTTAAACGGCTATGTTTTTAATAATTTAATTATTAATAATCACAAAAAGCCAAACAAATGTTAATTACATTTAAATTAAGTATTTATTATGATTTATTTTTTTATGAAAAGTTAAAAAGTGTAAATTAGTGATGGAAACAAAAAGTTTAAATTAATGAGATTTTTTCTATAATATTAATATAATTAATAATTAAAGCTTTTCATTAATATAAACTAAATAAAGAGTTGCATTTATTTGATCATTTTTTATTATTAAATAAATTAAATAAGAGTTGTATTTATTTATTCAAATTAAACAAAGATCGACTTATTTTTTTGTTATTAGACATATTATCCAACAAAGTATTAACTATTTTGAAATTTAGTCAATGTGTAAATTGGTGATGGAAACAAAAAGTATAAATTGATTTAGACATGTATTGATTAATTTAATTTTAGGGAATTAAGAGTTGTGATTGGTCAATAGTTATTAGGTTAGTTGTTATATATTATACTAATTTGGGATCGCCCTGTAAAGTCCCTCACATGATGGTTTAACCCACGAGTGTAAAATAACAAGTCAAGTATGAACTAGATTTGGACTAGTATTACTTTAAATAAAAATGCAAGAGTATAAGTAAAGTAATAATGACTTAAAACAATATTTAAACAAGTAAATAAATGGTGGAACACAAATGTAATTTCCAAGTGTATTTTATTTATTGATGATAAACAAAATACAAGATTGTTTCGGAACCTAGATATTACAAGTATGTAACTATCTAAACAATCTTTGAATTACAAGTGATCTATACTTGCTAAATAATCTCCTTGGATCGATATACTTAAAGTTGTGAAGTATAACTGTTTTGATCGAGAATATTTTAGCAAGTTCACCAAATTACAAAAAAGTAATTTGTACGAGGTATGTGACTTTGTATTTATAGGCAAATAAATTCAACAGTGAATTTATTATGCCGTACAAATATGGTTGCATGCATTTAAGGCAACTACTTTAATTCCTTAAATGCATTGGTTAAAGTACAAGGATAAAGTCATGTTGATGTGACTTGTCATCCTTTTAACCAACCACCTTTACACACGTATTGTACTTTTATCAGTAGACAAATGGGTTGTCCGTGTAAAAGCGTGTAAAGGCATAAAGTCAATTCCTCGTAATCAGTGTTTAGACTTGTAAGGTCTAGAACACTGATAAAGGCTCCAGTCGGGAGATCTGGTAAGACTGTCAGTGGGCTCCACTGTTTGTCAGTCTTCTTTCTTCATACTTCAGTCTTTGACTTCAGTAAGAATGTCTTCAGTAGAAACGATCTTGACTGGAGTGAAGTCCAGTGAGCAAATCTGGAGGATTCCAGATTTCCTGTACAAGTAAATAGCTCACTGGTCTTCTATTATTTCTGGACAAATCTTCAGTAAGGCTCCAGTCTTCAAGTCTGGAGCGAGTCCAGTAAAACTGGACCTAACAAATTCCCCCTATTTGTTCAGAAATAATGCAAGGTTTTTCAAGCTTTTATCTATACAATTGTATGCTTGAAAAAACACTTGTTTTGACTTAGTCTAAAAATTTAAGTTACTAGAAAACACTTTATAGATCATCAGTGTTCCAGTTTCATCTTTTAGTTCTAACTTAGACTAAATATGATCACTTACTTATGAATCAAAAATTGCAACTATATTTACATACATCAACTGATAAACAGTTACAATTTTGATCAAAAATAAATTACA
Source organism: Erigeron breviscapus (assembly GCA_034093135.1). Lineage (NCBI taxonomy): Eukaryota > Viridiplantae > Streptophyta > Magnoliopsida > Asterales > Asteraceae > Erigeron > Erigeron breviscapus. The sequence goes on along the minus strand of CM067168.1, from coordinate 6,671,048 downwards.
ATACAAGTAAATGATAAAAGAGTTAGGCCCTTCTCTTTGAAGTCTGTCCTGGAGCATCTTCAGTAGCCTTTCTCTTTGGAGATGGAGAAGATGGTACAGAAACTGGTGGTCGCATACCCAGAGCAGCTTCCATCTGTTGTATTCTCTTCCAGACCTTCTCAATCCTCTTCATAAATGCTTTGACATCAGAAGTTAAATCAGTTTCCCCCCTGAAAGTCAAGCCTATCTCCTTCAGTTCAGTCCATCCAAACGACTGGACTGAAGCATTCTTCCTTTCATCCACGAAGTTACCTTCTCTGGTCAACTTCACTTAAAACCTGGTCATCTGTTCATGATTTTCAGCAAACTTAATCTCAGCACCTATGATCCTTCTGGCATCAGCCCTGAACGTCATCAGTTCATTATACTTATCTTTCAATTCGGCAGCCTGAATCAATGCTTCAGTTTCCCTGGATACCTTTTCTTGTTCCAAGGCAGACTGAATTTCTTCACGATTTATTCTTAATGAAGTATCCAAGGGAATGAAGGTACTGAGGTCTGCATCTCTGGCTGCCTTGATCTGTTTGGCAGTAAGTTTGGGTAAACCCTTTATTTTCTTACGATATTCAATCTCCAGAGCTGCAGCATTTTGTCTGACCTTCTTTTGGAGGTTCACCAGTTCCTCCGTTCTTTGTCTGATCAATTCAACTATGCTGACACCATAAGTCACTGCATCATATGTTTGTTCTTCTTCAGAGTACCTTGAGCGTACATAAACATCATCCATTGCATCCAGACATTGATGAACTCTGGGGTCTTCCTTCATTCTTTTATATACATCAACATGTATGCCCAACCTGCCAGCATTGTAAGAATCAAGAGTCCCCATCTTTGCCATTTCCATTTTGTGAGCCTGCAGTTCATCCTTTTGCCTTTTCTTAAAAATTTCAATCATTATGCACTCCTCATCAAGTCTCTTTGAAGTGTCATCATCAGCAGTAGGAAATTCTGATGAACTCCCAGTGGTTTCAATTTCTCCTCCAGATACCACATGTTGCTTTCTTTTTATTGACTTCAGAGAAGTTGTGATATCTGGGAATGCTTCAAACTGGGGCTCACTGGCATCAGTACCAGCAGCCTCTTTTTCCTGCACAATGGCTTCAGTACCAAGTGCCTTCTGAACTTCTTGTGCACTGGCATCAGTACCAGGCACTTCCTTTTGTTGCACAATGGCTTCAGTGCCAAAGGCCTTTTCGATTGCACTGGCAACCACTTCTTTCTTCTTTTCAACAACCTGCACATTCTTTTCAACCTGCACATTCTTTTCAGACTTTTCCCCCTTGGAATGATCACCAGTTCTTGACTTGAGATCATTCCACAACTGTTCAAGCATGTGACGGTCTAATGACCCAAATGTTCTGCCTGCCATTGGAGTTATGATATTCACAGTACTCCTCAAAGCAGTCACTTCCTTCTTAATAATCTGAAGTTCTTGAGGCAAGTGTTTTGGCATTTCATTATTGATCATGCTGACCACCTGTGGCAATAACTCATCTTGAATGCTTCTTAAAACTGACCCGGAGATCTCTTCAGTGATTTCTTTCAACATGCTATGTCTGAACTTCTTAGCACACTCATCACTGATGTAACTGACAACAGAGTTCTGGTCAAGGACTGGCCTACTTTCCAGACGGCTTACTGACTCAGTCAATTTCTGGACTTCTTCTTTCAGACCTGCCAGTGGTTGTACAATTTCTGCCTTGACTGCAGTCTGAACAGAAGTTACCAACTTTTCCTCCAAGCCCTGGACTGCCACTTTGAAATTTTCAGAGTTTTGATTGGTGGCCAGTACAAGCTCATTCAACTTCTCAAAAACAAGTTTTTCATTACCAGCAAAAAGGTTCATTTCTGATGAAAGATTATTTTAAAATCAGAAACAACCTGAGAAGATGACTGGAGTGATCTCTCCTGGTCCGCCACCTTACTTAAAAGGCCTTGGACCTCGGTGGAAGAAGAAGTGGAAAGACCACCAGGAGGAGTAAGTTCAGATTCCATTCTAAGTACCAATGGAACTTGTGTCTGGACTGCTTCATTAGATGTTTCAGTTGTTGTAACAGTCGAGTCCAGCACACGAGAGAGATTCAGTGGAGCTTCAAGTGGTGGGGGTTGATTTTGTGAAATTTGAAGTGAGGGTGGATTAAAATATGGAGTGTTTAGAGGTATTGAAAGTGGTGGTGGTGGTGGTGTAATAATGGATTCTGGTGGTGGTGGCATTTCTGTAGAGATAAGTGGTGGGGTGACTGAAGCAATAACAGAAGTAACAATATTTTCTACTTCATCACCCAGAAAATTCATATTGACATCAAACATATTACCTTCAGACATTGGGGAATCTACCTCATCCCAATCTGGAGCCGTCCCAACTATCTGATCATCCACTTCTCTATTTAAATCCAATTGAGCATCATGCTCACCAATCACCTGTTCAACAATCTGTACAACATTTTCCTCCTACTCAATATTTTGTTCTTGCTCAACAATAAGAGACCCATCTGCATTCATGATATCACCAGGATGGCTTGATTTGGCTCTATTAGGATTGACCTGAACTCCATCCTTTCTAAGACGTCTGGAAGTTCTTGGTCGAGTGGGGAGTTCTAGAGGTACAACAATTTCAGTCTGCTCAGGAGCCACTTGGGTTACTGGTTGCACTATTTCAGCATTGAGGACTCCAGAGGGTCCTTCACCAATTTGGTTCCCACCTGGAGCCTCTTCTGGCTCATCTGGTGATGATGGTGCATCATTTCTAAAATGGTTCAGCATATTTACAGGAATTTCAACCTCACCAGCTCTTGATTTTAATGAACTCAATTCCCTCAGATAATCACACACAGAAAAATGATTTGTATCGTAATCATACTGATCACCTAGAGCTCTTAGAAAAACAAGTGACAGAAAACGAATATATGGAATATGAGGTTTTCTACCTTTCACTTTTAGACGCTCAACAAGGTCATCGAAGAAAATCTGAGCAAAGTCGACCCTGTATCCAAACCATAGGCAGTAAGCAATCTGGAGTTGCATTTGATTTATCTGATCCAACCCTCCAGAGCTGCCACCCAAACACTCAACAAGATGAGTGAAGAAGTATCTCTATGAGTCTGAAAGCTTGCTCATGTAGATGGTGCCTTTTCTTGATAACTGGCCATGCTCATCCAGTATATCAGTATGTCCCATTAGTCTACACACATCCCTGTAATTTAGACCAGTAGGGAGAGTAATGGCCATCTCATTTTCAGCCAAATAATTCAAATGAAGAATATCTCTAAGAGAGTCAACAGTGAGAGTGAAGGCCCTGGTGCCTTGTTAAAATGTGTAGTTGATAGATTGAGTGTTTTCAACATACACAGCAGTGTACCAAAATTCACATAAGTAATCGTGATACATTTTTCCGGGATTGAGAGTAAGAGCACCGTATAGTGGACAACTGAGGAAAAAGGCATTCAGTCATCCAATGAGAGAAGTGGGAGCATGAGAGGTGCTAGAGAGTCTAGCCATCCAATTATTCATATTTATTCTATCGCCTTTGCCTCTAAAGTAATATGAGGTGCCTTTACTACGGTGGCAATGGGAGCATATTCAGCAGCGAGAAGATTTTTTACAGAAGTTGTTTGTCGAGGAGCCATTGAATATGTTATAAAAGTGAAAAGGAAGATGAAATTAGGAATTTATGAAGATTTGATGAATTGAATATGAGAGAGATTGATGATTGGAAATTTAATGAAAAATGAGTAAATGAAGAAATTTGAAGAATTGGGAGTAAATGAATTTCGAAGTAAATGAAAATGAAAGGGAATGTGGGTATTTATATAGGAGAGAGAGTGTGGAACTCAAACGGTTATTTTTGAATTTATCAAATATAATTTTGATCGGATTTTGAAATCCGCATTAAATACATCACATCACACATAAATGTGTGACGGTTTACAGCCCACAAACAGTACCCACTAGTTCCTTTTGTCTTCCCAAGGTAAAAAGTTCCATCATTAGGTTTGAAAATTTACATGCCACGTAGGATAATAAGATAAATATCTTTTCAAAGAGTTTGCATACGTGGCACGCACAAAGACCAAGTATTAAAATATTATGACTGACATACCATGACTCATTTCAGTGCATCTGGAGGTTGACTGGACACTCCAGTATCACTGGTGGATTAGGCTAGTGATGCATGCACTGATGGTACACTGGAGGGACACTCCAGTAAAGTACCAATGACAACCATTTGAAAGTCTGGCAATCTCAAACATGCACATCAACTAATACAGACAAGTGAGAGGGACACATTTACAAGGAGACAGAAGTTACCTCAAACATGCACTTCAACCTATCTAATTACCAGTGAGAGGGACACATTTACAAGGTACCAGTGATATTTTCCAGAAAATTTTGTCCAGTGAGAAATAAATTAATAAATTCCCCCTGAAATTAAAACATTTTAAGGACAAGAAAATATATGGTCTGAGTCTTCCCCCTGGAATGTTGATCCATAAATCTATTAATGCAAAGATAGTACACAAAGGCGTTCGATATCTAAGCAGTCATAGATGTATAAATCTTTAAATCAAGGATCCCTGATAGTACACAAAGGCGTTCAATACCAAGGTTCCAGATTTAAGGGTTTAACATTCCCAACTCACCAACAAGATATTCAAATTTTTTTACATCCAGTGGTTTGGTAAAAATGTCAGCGAGTTGTTTGTCAGTGGGAATAAAATGGAGTTCAATGTTACCTTTCATAATATTGTCACGAATGAAGTGATACCTGAGATCGATGTGCTTTGTCTTTGAGTGCATGACTGGATTGTTTGAGATAGCAATGGCACTGGTATTATCACAAAATATAGGAGTTTTTGAATATTTAATACCATAATCAAGAAACTGGTTCTTCATCCAGAGTATCTGAGCATAACAACTGGCTGCAGACACGTATTCAGCATCAGCAGTGGACAATGAAACTGAAGTTTGCTTCTTACTAGTCCAGCTGACCAGTTTGCCACCAAGGAAATGACATCCACCAGTAGTGGATTTCCTGTCTATCTTACAACCTGCATGATCTGAATCTGAATAACCCATTAGATCCATGCCTGAGCCTTTGGGATACCAAAGACCCAAACTGGGGACACCCTTAAGGTATTTCAGTATGCGCTTTACAGCAAGCATATGAGATTCTTTTGGATTAGACTGATATCTGGCACATAAACATGTTGAAAACATTATGTCTGGTCTATTGGCAGTTAAATACATCAGTGACCAATCATGCCTCTATAGACAGTGATGTTCACTGGTTTTACATCAGGATCTGAGTCCAGTGTCAGTGGTGCAGAAATTGGAGTGGGTTTTGATGGTGAAGAGTTCATATCAAGTTTCTTTAAAAGATCTCTAACATATTTTTCCTGATTAATAAAAATACCATCTTTGGTTTGTTTAATCTGGAGTCCTATAAAATATGTTAATTCACCCATTAAACTCATTTCATATTCAGAGGACATGATTTTAGAAAATTTCCTGCACATGTTTTCATCAGTAGACCCAAAAATAATATCATCAACATAAATTTGTACCAGCAGAATATTACCTTTTTCACGAAGAATAAATAAGGTATTGTCAATTGCACCTCTTTTAAAATCATTTTTCAATAAGTGTCTAGTCAGAGTATCATACCAGGCACATGGGGCTTGTCTGAGACCATAAAGTGCTTTGTCCAGACGATATACCCAGTGAGGATGCTTTTTATCAACGAAACCTGGTGGTTGTCTGACATACACTTCTTCTTCTAACTTTCCATTAAAAAAGGCACTCTTTACATCCATCTGGTAGACCTTGAATTTATGATGAGCAGCGAATGCTAAAAATATTCTGATCGCTTCAAGTCTAGCCACTGGAGCAAATGATTCATCAAAATCAACATCTGACTGGCAGTACCCTTGTGCTACCAGTCTGGCCTTATTTCTGATTATGTGGCCATCTTCATCTACCTTGTTCCTGAAGACCCATCTTGTTCCAATTGGTTCTTTCTTGCCAACTAGGAAAGGGACCAGGTACCAAACCTTGTTCCTTTCAAACTGGTAAAGCTCTTCTTGCATAGCAGTCACCCAGCTTGGATCTTCCATAGCCTCGTCAATCTTCTTTGGTTCATTCAGTGATAAGAAACTCATATATAAGCATTGATCACTGGAGGCTCTTCTGGTCTGAACTCCTCTACTGGAGTCACCTATGATCTGATCGATAGGATGAGCTTTTGTCCATCTGGAGTACTGACCAGGATTGTTACTGACAACAATATCAGTGCAAGAGTTTAATTGAGTTTCAGGATGAGGATCCTGCCAGACTATTTCAACATCTTCATCTGAATCAGTAAGATCACGATTTGCATCATGAAATTCTTCATTTGAAGGCATTTCTGGTATAACTTCAACTGATACTGATACTGGGGGAGTAGTACGAACATCTGATCCAATAATAAGTTCAGAGGGTAGTTTGAACTTTATTGAAGGATAGAAAGGTGTACTACTGGGGGTTTTCTTCTTTAGAGCTGGTTCCAAGTCAGAATGACTGGAAACTTCTTCAGGTGAATCTTTGCAGTTGATGGGATCAGATTCACAGAAGATAATTGGATTTTCTGGGGGAGAATCAAGGACTGGCTTTCTATTAATTGCATTATTCGATTCATCAAATGTAATGTGTATTGACTCATGGACCTTCTCCAGTCTCTTGTTGTAGACTTTGAAGGTCTTGCGAATGGCTGAATAGCCTAAGAAATACCCTTCATCAGCTTTGGCATCGAATTTGCCTAACTGACTGGAGTCGTTCAGAATGTACACTGGACATCCAAAAACGTGAAAATAACCAATATTTGGTTTTCTATTTCTTAAGACTTCATAGGCTGTCTTCTTGTGTCTTTTGATGTAAACAGACCTGTTCTGGGTGTGGCAAGCAGTAGCAATTGCTTCAGCCCAGAAACTGGTAGGTAGACCAGATTCAGCCAACATACTCCTGGCAGCTTCTATCAGCGTTCGATTCTTTCTTTCTACAACTCCATTCTGTTCTGGAGTTCTTGTTGAGGAGAAGTTCTGGGAGATGCCAGTGTCAGTACAGAATGACTCCAGAGTTGCATTCTGGAATTCTGTTCCATTGTCACTTCTTAACTGACATACCTTTCGCTTATTCTTGAGTTCAATCTGCTTGATAAGAGTGATGATTTCAGCAGCAACTTCACTTTTAGACCTGAGAAAGATCACCCAACAATATCTGGAGATTTCATCTACGATCACCAGGGTGTATCTTTTACCAGCACGAGTCTGAACGTTCACTGGACCAAAGAGATCCATATGAAGCATGTGAAGTGGTTCAGTTATGCTAAAGTTCTGTCTGGTCTTGAAACTGGCACGCTTCTGCTTTCCCATCTCACATCCTGGACATGGCCTTTCCTTTTTGAAGGAAACTGAAGGTATCCCATCTGCCAGTTGTTTTCTAGACAACTTATTAATATTTTTGAAATTTAAATGGGATAACCTTTTATGCCATAACCAGTTTGTGTCTTCATCAGCTTGAGTATAGAAACACTGCTCTGAAGGAGAGCTTTCCATATCCATCTCATACACATTCCCTCTTCTGGGAGCAATCAATACCACCTTCCAGTCTTTGTTGAATACAATGCCATGAACAATATTGAACAGAACTTGATAGCCATCATCACACAGTTGACTGACACTGATCAGGTTATATTTCAAACCATTCACATATGCAACTCGTCTGAATTTGACTTGTCCATTGTTCAAGAACACCATACCCCTCAGTTTTTCCACAACCATCATTTCCAAAAGTAATTGAGGGTCCATCAGAAATTATGAACTCCTCCAGCAGGGTCTTACGTCCGGTCATTGTCCTGCCAGCTGCACTGTCAAGATACCACGTATGTTTCTTTCGATCGCCCTGCACAACAGAAATGAGCTTAATTGAAGGTTTAATGGTGGAATTATGTATAGTGTGTGAAAAGTGTGTTTGTGTGTGAAATGGAGGTTGAAGATGATGTAGAGAGAGAAAGTATAAGTTTAGAGAGAAGTAACTATGGAATTATGATGGCGTTAGTTACATTATTAAGATACAAGGGGTATTTATACTAATTACATTAAGTTTCACTTAAGCCCCTTGTACTTTAAGAACAATACAAATGTAACTCCATTTACAATTTAACACCACTATTTATATTTCTAACAATCTCCCCCTTGGTGTTGAATTGTAAATGTTACATCGTCTTCGGTCTTTAAATAAACATGATGAGCCCATTTGTTGAAAATCTTCAATGTTGATTGGACTTTGAAGCTTTCTCATTGTCTTCAACGTCTTGTATCAACCTTGACTTTGAATCTTCTCAACAAACAAATATTCTTGACGATGACTTTCTAAGACTTGATCTTCTCTTGCAACTTTGAATACTTTGGAAGCATCTTTGAAATCTTTGTAGCTTTTGAGCTTTCACAACTTGAACTTTTGAATGTTGATTTCAACTTGATGTTGCTTGAAGAAGTAACTTGAACTTTGAGTAGCATGCGGAAGCTTGGTTTTGACTTTGAATTCCTTGAATTCTTTTGGTATTGCGGAAGCTTGGTTTTGACTTTGAAATCTCTTGGCATTTCGGAAGCTTGGTTTTGACTTTGAAATTCTTTTGGCTTTCGGAAGCTTGGATTTGACTTTGAATTCTTTTGGCTTTGCGGAAGCTTGGTTTTGACTTTGAAATCTCTTGGCATTTCGGAAGCTTGGTTTTTGGAGTGCGGAAATTTGAATTTATCTTTAAAACTTCAATTCTTGGTCTAACTTGTCTCTGAATCAACAATCATCTTGGAACACTCAATCATTTGATCAGTTAACATTTGCTCCCCCTCAAACAACTATCTCGGAGCAAATTATTCAATAACAAATCTTTAATCTCTTGCTCCCCCTCGAACAAACAATCATTTCGGAGCATATTTAACATTTCATGAGTTTACTCTTGCTCCCCCTCAAATGAACAATCTCTTCAATTAAAGAACAAACTTAACTATCCAACTTAATTTTCTTTGTAGCATCAACAAACGACAATCTCTATTCAATCTCAAACTTTTCATTTCTTCTCAAACATTATTCAATCTCAAACTCTTGTGATCATCAACCACTGGTCAATTATCCAATAAATCTTTCAATTATCGGTATCATTTTTCTTTTGCCTTTTGCCTTCATTGGTTTGACAGGCGGTTCCAGAGATGCATCTAGTGTTCAACTCTACATTTGTGACATGGGTATCATTCTCAGCTGGTCTCTTTGATGAACATACTGAATTCTGTGAAAAGAAGACCATCAAAAATTTATTACAATATTGTAAAAAAGTACATGTACACATGATACAAGTGACATTTTAATCCAAACTCAAATCTAGTACTCCATACTCTCCATAGTCATGTAACACTAGAATGTATAATTGCAAAAGGCAAATA
>CM067168.1:6636341-6660536 GCA_034093135.1 Erigeron breviscapus | reverse complement strand
TGAAAATACAATCAATACATCAATGATTACCTGCTTGACTCGATGATCGATCAATTTACAACACCAAATCGTTTGAGCCAATACTTAATTAATTGCTTTAGGATTCAAGAAAGGATTAATTGCTTTATTATTTGCTAATGGCTGCTTAATCGCATATCGTGGTCTGGGCAAGTTTCTGAATTTTGTAAAAGTGATTTATGCGGCGCACAGATGGGGCATGCGGCGCATATTCAAGTCTGATGGACGTTTAGGCTTGTTTTAGTGCTCATTTGACCCATAGACCTTAGGTTTAAGTTATGTTGATGTTTAAGGAACTTGCAGATGTTCTTTAAGGTCCCGTTTATGTTACATGTCAATTATATGTATGTGATAGGTAGTTGGGAACTCAAGAAAGATACGTTAAAGTTGCTTATTGATCGTTGTGCTCGTCGTCAGGTAAGATACATGTCTTTTATCACGCTGGAGGCACAACAAAAGTAGTTTTCTTTAATTAACCTCTTAACTGGATTATCCTATGTGTGTTGGGTTTTCCAGGTTATGCGGGAGGTTATGTGGGAATGTATGTATGATGAAGTGGCTTATTACGATATGATGATGTTTAAAGTAAAAGTAAATATGTGCATATGAAGTATGATGCTTACGATTACGTTGCTAATGAGGTAGGGAGTAAACCCTAACCTTAATTTATATATAGATAAAGTGGATTGAGACCTCAAGGAGGGAAGGGATCGAAAAGGAAGCAGCCAAGAACCATTTATACATATTTATGTATATATATCGAGAGTGAAAGGAAGGAAAGGAGGGAAGAAAGTTCACTCCGGAAAGAAAGTTCACTCCGGGAAGAAAGTTCACTCCGGGAGGAAAGTTCACTCCGGGAAGAAAGTTCACTCCGGAAAAAGTTCACTCCGGAAAGAAAATTCACTCCGGGAAGAAAGTTCACTCCGGGAGGAAAGTTCACTCCTGGAAGAAAGTTCACTCCGGGAGGAAAGTTCACTCCGGGAGGAAAGTTCACTCCGGGAAGAAAGTTCACTCCGGAAAGAAAGTTCACTCCGGGAAGAAAGTTCACTCCGGGAGGAAAGTTAACTCCGGGAAGAAAGTTCACTCCGGGAGGAAAGTTCACTCCGGGAAGAAAGTTCACTCCGGAAAGAAAGTTCACTCCGGGAAGAAAGTTCACTCCGGGAAGAAAGTTCACTTCGGCCGAGAATAACTCTTGGTGAGAACGAATCTCGACGAGAGTGAAGAGAAGAAAGAGATATCCGAGAGTGAGTAGTGGGACCCAGCCGAGAGTAACTCTTGAGGAGAGAGAAACCGGAGTGAAAGTTAACTCCTTCCTTGAGTGTTTCCTTAACTCCCTCCAGGAGTATATGTAGCGAGAGATATGCTCCCTTGAGGAAATCAGTCGAGAGTCATATATATACATATGTATGTCTCCTTGACCTAATAAAAATGAATATGGTCCACGACAGCCCAGCAAGAGCCCCACAAGGCCGAAAGCCATGTCGGAGGTGAACCTTGAGAAGCCTAGTCGAGAGTAGATGCAAAAGGAATCTCCCACCTCTCATTATTTACATGTGGGATATAAACACATGTCTCTATAAATACGTTTAATTTCCCAGCGCTTATATAAGTATATATACGAATATACTTATGGTCGGGAAACCTCTCCTTGAAAATATCAAAAATGACCAAGGAATACGATGACGTGGCTATGACCACTCTCCTCGACACACTTGTCATAACGTCTCTCTCGAAGGTTCTATTCCTCGTCATTTTGGGTCAGGTCCTAATAATGAAGGCCCAAATCTGACAGGCCCATGTACGAAGTTACCCTAATTTGTACAGCCTATAAATACCCAATCATTGGGTGTCAGATTCATTCATCACATTCAATATTCATTTTATCACATTTACACACACATTTTCATTCTCTCTCTAAATCTCTCAATCAATCATCATCAAAATCATCAAACATTCAACATCCTCCAGAGATTGATACATCTCTCTGGGAAAACCATTATTCACCTTAGATTCGCGAAGAATTTAGTAGGTTTGCACTACATAGTAGGAGATTATAATGGTTTTCATGGTTAAATCCCTTTTGTGATTGAGTTTGACAATTCATGCTCAAACATTGGCGCCATCCGTGATTTTACTGATTACTGGACGGTTTTTTGTTGTTTCAAAGCAAAAATCTTCATATTTGTTCTTGTTTGTTCTTTAGTTTCATATGGCTGAAGAATCCACTCCAATTTCCCAGGTTGTTTCTTCTGGGTTGGGGGTAAACATTGATGGAGGAGAATCTCCATTGATAAATCTGGAAACTTCTGATGATGGCATTCAAAGAAATTCAAGTGAAAAATTTCCAGAATTTAGTCCTAGATCTGGTGAAGTAGTGACAAATGCAACTAATGTTGTTTCTGGTGGTGGATCTAGGTGGCCATCCAAGGTAAGCTTTGCATCTAGCGTTGGGTCTAGTAGTATCAGTATGGGACCACTTTTTTCCATACCCTCACCTTATGTATCTCCCTCTATGTCTTTGTTCTCAACACCCCCAACCCACTCATCTTCTATCAATGCACTCTCTTCTGGTCCAAATGGCATAATAACTTCCACCATGGCTAGCATGCCTAGTTCTTCCTTGGTGGGAGGTCAGGCCAGTTCCTCTCAAGCTGTAACCATCCAAGAAAATCATTTGTTAGAGTTGATAAAATTAGCTGCCAAAGGCACTCAGCAGGTACAAACACCAACCCCTCCTCCAACCGATTGGTTTTCTCAACTCTCTGCTGTGTTAAGACCAACTCCACCTCAACTGGCCCCACAACCTCCCCCACAGCCTACAGGCATGGAGTCCATAATGAAGTTGTTGGTGGATGAGATGAAGAAGCAAAAGCCAGTTGAGCCTGTTCCTGAACCGGTCAACCCGGCGAAAGAGTTGTTAAAAATGTTAAAGATAGCAGCAGGGGAGGAAGCTGATGAGCAAGCGAGAGTTGCCAAGGTGCCAAAGTTAGCTACTAAGTCAAGGTTTTGTGATTGGGTGGCAAATTATGCTTTCCCGGATGGCCAGAAGGTCCCTACCATTGTTGGTACTTATGATGGTACTAGGGATCCGGAAGATCATCTAGCAATCTATGATCAAGCTGTGCTAACAGAAAAGTGGGTAGATCCCGTGGCTTGCCATTTGTTCCCAGGTACTTTACAAGGTTATGCCTTAGAGTGGTTCACTAAGCTCCCAGAGAAAAGCATCAAAGACTATGCAGATTTGAAAGAGAAGTTTATAGCTCAGTTCGTCCAACAGAAGAAACGTCAAAGAAGTCATTTGGAAGCTCACCTAATAAGACAAAAAGAAAGCGAGCCACTAAGGGATTTCATTGCAAGATATACTGAAGAATGCCAGAAGATACCTGGGCTCCCGGAAAGCCAGCAAATCTCGGGCTTCACCTTGGCATTGCTCCCTGGCCAACTCCAAGATGATTTAAGCAAGAGAATTCCATTAACATTTCAAGAAGCTATTAATACGGCATATGACTTCATTCGGTCCAAGGAAACAACCCTCCTTGTGAAGGGAGTGGTGAGGAAGGATAAGTCTGGAGGAGGATTGGCTAGTGAGGAGTGGAGTCGACATGACCTAAGACGAGAAGAACGTCGGGAGGAACGTCTGGATGAGCATCGGGAGAAAAGGTTTGGACCATACATCAAAGATGCACCAATTGGTAACTTAATCAAATTCCCTAGAGAAATTTGAACACTGAGATAGTGTGCGCTACTTTCAAGCCCCCCTCCCCAATGACCTTCAAGTCCGGGAAAAAGAACATGAACCAATATTGTGAATTCCATGAGGACCATGGACATGACACTAATGCATGTAGACAACTAAAGTGGGAGATCAAGAGGGCATTGGATGAAGGGAAGCTCGAGCACCTAGTCCCAGGAGCTAAGCGAGCAAAGAAGACCTTTACATGGCAAAGGAAAGTGGTGGAAGGGGAGGATGATCCAGGAGAGCCTGAAGGCCATGTATACATGGTCCATGAATAAAACATCCCAACCTCCCTCCTTTGAATACCATTCCTTTCCTTCCTCACTTTCTCAAGCATCTTGATTAAGCTACTTTGTCAAGGGTTATCACTTTATATATTTTTATGTCATTTTACTTCAACTATAGTTATGTTTCAACTATGGTTATGTTTGTTGGTCAGATCATGTGTCCCAACCTTATCATTCTCATTAACGAAATATCATTTTCTTTTCGAAAATATTTGGTCAATAAATTGATATAAGAATATTTTAACTATGAGACAAGCTAAAAGGGTAATCCGAATGAAAATTCCAGAAGTCAAGTGCTAAGATGGAAGAAAGAATTCCTAGCCAGCTTCTGACACGGATTATAAAAACCCAAATACCAAGTGCCTAAAGGCTAAGGCATACCTCATATGTATGAGTGGAAACTACAAAAAAGGGATAAAAGCTACAAAGCAATCCCCAGCAAACACTTAAAATGATTTTCATCTTCCTCGCCCATGAGGATAGACACTTCGTAAGAATAATAATATAAAGTGAATATCTAAGCTAAGCTTGACTAGCAATCAGAAAATTTTCATCCTCTAGACGGAAAGCTTAGTTAACACTTAGAAAATTTTCATTATTCTCACCTACCGGATGGGAGTAGAGTGCTTCTCACTGGGAAGCAAGACACGAATAAGACAAAGTCTCACCAAAGTGTGAGTTCCAGAGTGTAACAAGCCAAAATTGGGCCCGGCTGAACACTAACAAAATTTATTCATCTTTTTATTCATGGGATAAAAAGGTAGGCACTTCTCATCGGGAAGTGATATATTTATTCATCTTTTTGTTCATCGGACAAAAAGGTAAGCACTTCTCATCGGGAAGTGATGTTGATGAAGGGATAGCGAAGAAATTACTCCACCCACATCAATTTTACGTCTTATTCATTAATTGGATGATAAGATAAGCGTTTTCTATTGGGAAGCGGCGCGCGCATAAAATTTATTCATCTAAAAGGTAAGAACTTCTCACCGGGAAGTAACAATACTCGCCGCGAGTAATAAGACTCTTAAGACCCAGACGTGGGCGAAAGACAAAATAAAATAAAATTCAAAATGCAAAATCCTTGTGAAAAAACCCTTTGCGGCAAAACAATTACTTAGTGTATATATATGTATACTAGAAGGCAAAGTCCTTTATTTTCCGACAACATTTAAAAGGTTAGACAAAGAAAATGATACAAGTAAAAGTTCAAACCCAAGTTATGTAAGAAACAAACTTAAGTTTGAACTTGGGGGACTTGATATATATAGGCAAAGCCATATATAAGGGAGGCATCAAGGAACTATAGATGGTTGTCTTAGAGATGTACAAGGAAAGTGATTCTTTGACAGAAACAAATAACAAGTCTAAGGGAGAGCGTTGCTTTTCTCTTTTTTTTCTTTTTTTTTTTTTTCTTTTTTTTTTTTTTTTTTTCTTTTTTTTTTTTTGTTTTTTTTTTTCAATTTGCTTTCTAGCAATACTTCTTTCAAGCAAAATACAAAATATAATGTCTTGGTGAAAGTAAAAATGATCGAGAGATGCTTGGTCGAGAGATACACCATCCGAGAGTATGTCGAGAGGAACATGTTTTGTTGTGACCTGGCAAGGCTCGTGGAATAGATTGAGAAACATAATTGGGCCAAAGCCCAAGTTATCCGAGAGGAGTTATCCGAGAGTGCCCCTGGAGGGGTCCATCCGAGAGTCACCTCAAGAAAAAGAATAGAGCTGCCATCAAAAAAGAAAGTGAAAAATCTTAGTTTTCCTCTCGTCAACTAGAACCAATAAAGAAAGTAATTAAGAAAGAAGAAGAGTGGAGAAAGGAAGATCCTTTCAATAAAAGAAATCCTTATTTGGGATTCTTTTCAAAAAGATTCTATGAGAAAAGAAATATTTGTACCTCTTTCTCTTTACTTAACCACTTCCAAGAAAAGGTTACACTTGATCTCTCTGTTACTCCTACCGATGTCAAAAAGAGACAAAATTAGAGATCAAAAAGAAAAACACTCTTGACCTCAAACAAAAGAAAGTAAAGGGAAAATCCCCACCTTTTTCTCCTTATTGTTGCTCTGGCCGATCCAAAAAGAAATAGGATAAAGTTTTGTCTATGGATACCTTTTGGTGACCTCCAATCCAAAAGCAAAAAGAAAAAAGATATAAGAAAGAAATTCTTATTTTCTTTTTACCCTCCTTGTTGCGAAGAAAATAAAATAGTTAGAAGAAAGGGAGATTTCGGAGACACAACAAAGAAAATCGATTAAGTTCAAGCCTAAATTTTTGAGGATAAATTATACACTTGAACTTGGGGGACTTAATGAGGTAGGGAGTAAACCCTAACCTTAATTTATATATAGATAAAGTGGATCGAGACCTCAAGGTAGGAAGGGATCGAAAAGGAAGCAGCCAAGAACCATTTATACATATTTATGTATATATATCGAGAGTGAAAGGAAGGAAAAGGAGGTGAAGAAAGTTCACTCCGGGAAGAAAGTTCACTCCGAGAGGAAAGTTCACTCCGGAAGGAAAGTTCACTCCGGGAAGAAAGTTCACTCCGGGAAGAAAGTTCACTCCGGGAAGAAAGTTCACTCCGGGAGGAAAGTTCACTCCGGGAAGAAAGTTCACTCCGGAGGAAAGTTCACTCCGGGAAGAAAGTTCACTCCGGGAGGAAAGTTCACTCCGGGAAGAAAGTTCACTCCGGAAGGAAAGTTCACTCCGGGAAGAAAGTTCACTCCGGGAAGAAAGTTCACTCCGGGAAGAAAGTTCACTTCGGCCGAGAATAACTCTTCGTGAGAACGAATCTTGACGAGAGTGAAGAGAAGAAAGAGATATCCGAGAGTGAGTAGTGGGACCCAGCCGAGAGTAACTCTTGAGGAGAGAGAAACCGGAGTGAAAGTTAACTCCTTCCTTGAGTGTTTCCTTAACTCCCTCCTGGAGTATATGTAGCGAGAGATATGCTCCCTTGAGGAAATCAGTCGAGAGTCATATATATACATATGTATGTCTCCTCTTGACCTAATAAAAATGAATATGGTCCACGACAGCCCAGCAAGAGCCCCACAAGGCAGAAAGCCATGTCGGAGGTGAACCTTGAGAAGCATAGTCGAGAGTAGATGCAAAAGGAATCTCCCACCTCTCATTATCTACATGTGGGATATAAACACATGTCTCTATAAATACGTTTAATTTCCCAGCGCTTATATAAGTATATATACGAATATACTTATGGTCGGGAAACCTCTCCTTGAAAATATCAAAAATGACCAAGGAATACGATGACGTGGCTATGACCACTCTCCTCGACACACCTGTCATAACGTCTCTCTCGAGGGTTCTATTCCTCGTCATTTTGGGCCAGGTCCTAATAATGAAGGCCCAAATCTGACGGGCCCATGTACGAAGTTACCCTAATTTGTACAGCCTATAAATACCCAATCATTGGGTGTCAGATTCATTCATCACATTCAATATTCATTTTATCACATTTACACACACATTTTCATTCTCTCTCTAAATCTCTCAATCAATCATCATCAAAATCATCAAAACCATCAAACATTCAATATCCTCCAGAGATCGATACATCTCTCTGGGAAAACCATTATTCACCTTAGATTCGCGAAGAATTTAGTAGGTTTGCACTACATAGTAGGAGATTATAATGGTTTTCATGGTTAAATCCCTTTTGTGATTGAGTTTGACAATTCATGCTCAAACAGTTGCCATGATATGTTTAAGATATGTGTTGTTGATAATGTCGTTGATATGCCTTAATGTTGATATGTGATGGCTTGTATGTGGGACTTAAGTATGATATGTCTAGTTCACTAGATACACGTGGGAATTGCTATGAGTTGTGCACGTTAGTGGAATTAAATGCAAAGGTAGACGTGGGACTAATTAGGTAACGATTGTACCTAATGTTAAAGTAAAATGTGAGATGTGGGAAACCGTTCTAGCCTTAGTGTTAGTGCGTAAAAGTAAGAAAGATATAAATACATGGGAAATGCTATAGCTAAACACGTGAGATTGATGTGGGAAGTGTTAAGCTTAACCCATGCTAGTTGAAAAGCTAGTGTGTACGTGGTCGCTTGAGTGGCTCCTTGCGGCATAGTTACGTGGGACTAGTATTTCCGGGTGAAGTGACTAACCACCAATGTTAAAAGCATGACGGGATACTATGAAAATGGCATTTGCCTTTCCTAAAAGTTAAGACGTGGGAAATCGTGCTAGTTGTAAAGCTAGTGCGTAATATGTAAATTGATTAAAGATGTAAGATGTGGGAATAAGCTGATTAAGATAACTATAAGAATATGTGAGAAAGATGTACGTGTAATTTAAGACGTGGGATTACAATGTGACGTGAGATTTATGTAAGATATTCGTAGAAGAATAACTTCGTAAGTTAAGTTCGTACGAAGAATAACTTCGTAAGTTAAGTTCGTACGAAGAATAACTTGAAGTAAGTTCGTACTAAGAATAACTTCGTAAGTTAAGTTCGTACGAAGAATAACTTCGTAAGCTAAGTTCGTACGAAGAATAACTTCGTAAGTTAAGTTCGTACGAAGAATAACTTCGTAAGTTAAGTTCGTACGAAGAATAACTTCGTAAGTTAAGTTCGTACGAAGAATAACTTCGTAAGTTAAGTTCGTACGAAGAATAACTTCGTAAGTTAAGTTCGTACGAAGAATAACTTCGTAAGTTAAGTTCGTACGAAGAATAACTTCGTAAGTTAAGTTCGTACGAAGAATAACTTCGTAAGTTAAGTTCGTACGAAGAATAACTTCGTAAGTTAAGTTCGTACGAAGAATAACTTCGTAAGTTAAGTTCGTACGAAGAATAACTTCGTAAGTTAAGTTCGTACGAAGAATAACTTCGTAAGTTAAGTTCGTACGAAGAATAACTTCGTAAGTTAAGTTCGTACGAAGAATAACTTCGTAAGTTAAGTTCGTACGAAGAATAACTTCGTAAGTTAAGTTCGTACGAAGAATAACTTCGTAAGTTAAGTTCGTACGAAGAATAACTTCGTAAGTTAAGTTCGTACGAAGAATAACTTCGTAAGTTAAGTTCGTACGAAGAATAACTTCGTAAGTTAAGTTCGTACGAAGAATAACTTCGTAAGTTAAGTTCGTACGAAGAATAACTTCGTAAGTTAAGTTCGAACGAAGATAAGTTAAGTTCGTACGAAGAATAACTTCGTAAGTTAAGTTCGTACGAAGTCTAAATTCGTAAGGTGTAATTCTGGAATTTTACGTAGCCAGTCTTAAGTTCGTACGAAGGTCCATTTAAGAAGTTCGTACGAAGAATAACTTCGTAAGCTAAGTTCGTACGAAGAATAACTTCGTAAGTAAGTTCGTACGAAGAATAACTTCGTAAGCTAAGTTCGTACGAAGAATAACTTCGTAAGTAAGTTCGTACGAAGAATAACTTCGTAAGTTAAGTTCGTACGAAGTCTAAATTCGTAAGGTGTAATTCTGGAATTTTACGTAGCCAGTCTTAAGTTCGTACGAAGAATAACTTCGTAAGTTAAGTTCGTACGAAGTCTAAATTCGTAAGGTGTAATTCTGGAATTTTACGTAGCCAGTCTTAAGTTCGTACGAAGTTCAAGTTCGTACGAAGAATAACTTCGTAAGCTAAGTTCGTACGAAGAATAACTTCGTAAGTTAAGTTCGTACGAAGAATAACTTCGTAAGTTAAGTTCGTACGAAGAATAACTTCGTAAGTTAAGTTCGTACGAAGAATAACTTCGTAAGTAAGTTCGTACGAAGAATAACTTCGTAAGTTAAGTTCGTACGAAGAATAACTTCGTAAGTTAAGTTCGTTTTCTAAATTCGTAAAGAAGCTATTTTCGTAAAGTAGAACGAACGAAGATAAAGTTCGTACGAAGAATAACTTCGTAAGTTAAGTTCGTACGAAGTCTAAATTCGTAAGGTGAGTTCGTAGAAGAATAACTTCGTAAGAAGTTCGTACGAAGCTAAATTCGTAAACTACAAAGCAAAACGAAAATGAAGTTTAAATTCGTTTAACGGCCTATCTTCGTAAAGTGTGACTTAAGTTCGTTTTCTGATTAAATTCGTAAAGAAGCTATTTTCGTAAAGTAGAACGAACGAAGATAAAGTTCGTACGAAGTCTAAATTCGTAAGGTGTAATTCTGGAATTTTACGTAGCCAGTCTTAAGTTCGTACGAAGTCTAAATTCGTAAGGTGTAATTCTGGAATTTTACGTAGCCAGTCTTAAGTTCGTACGTGCTAAATTCGTAAACTACAAAGCAAAACGAAAATGAAGTTTAAATTCGTTTAACGGCCTATCTTCGTAAAGTGTGACTTAAGTTCGTTTTCTGATTAAATTCGTAAAGAAGCTATTTTCGTAAAGTAGAACGAACGAAGATAAAGTTCGTACGAAGAATAACTTCGTAAGTTAAGTTCGTACGAAGTCTAAATTCGTAAGGTGTAATTCTGGAATTTTACGTAGCCAGTCTTAAGTTCGTACGAGGGTCCATTTAAGGTCCTAAATGACTTATATTCATTATGTTAATGTACGATAGGTGTCGGAGGTTACCTATAGGCAATACTAGCGTTTGTTTGCGCACGTATACTTCTATCAGGTAAGATACACTACTTTGTCACGCTGGGGGATCAACTAAAAGCTGGTTTCAAATCATAAATACTTCCATTCGGTATCTTATTATTGCATGTGGGCTTAAGGGTTACTTGGGAGGTATTATGGGTTATGCAGTTGACCATGAGACCTGAGATGCAGTCCCTATTGTAGTGTAATGCAGTATTGCTTAATGTAGTATGTAGCTATGCAGTTGATGTAGTTTAATGAAGTATCTTTATATGCATGATGTATAGAAATGAAGTTGATGTGTGATATGCATGCTTGACTTGTACGCCTAGTTCACTAGACTTGCTAGGTTGCTATGTCACTTGCACGTTTAAGGATCCAAACGTAACGAAGTTAAAGTGTGTGAATGTCTAGGAATGTGTGTTACCTAGACTATATGTGTGTGAATGTTTGGGAATGCAGGGACCCAATCTATATGTGTGAAATTGAGCTCATAAAACAGATGCAGTGAAAAGTGTTAAGCTTAACCCGTACTAGCCTTAGCCGGGCGAGTGCGTAGATGCAGTTGTTGCTTGGGTGGCTCCTCGCAACATGGTCTTTATAACGCAGGGCGAGTAATACGAGGGGTTTGACCAACCTCCACATACGGATTACTCAAGGATTGGCTTGCCATTCCTTAACGACGTAAGATGAGCAGTCTTTTGACTAACCATCCAGTCGGGTGTGATGCAGGGCACACTTATATGCAGTTAACGAAGATACGTGTGACAATGTGTGAACTAATAAAGCAGATAACGAAGATATGTGTGATAATGTGGGAACTAATGCAGGATAGGCACTTTTAGGATGATTATCCTAATTGAAACGAAGTTGAGATGCAGTATATGTGTGAACGTGTGATGTGTGTTGTGCCTAATATAACTTGTCTAATAATGAAGATTGTTTTAATTGGACAATTGCTTTTAAATTAAGTGTTATCTTACTTAGCTATTCTTATAGCTAACACTTGTTTCTTTAATGTGGTTGTTCCCTCAGGTTTAGCTTGATGGAAACTAGATGCAGGACGTGTGAGCTTGGGTAGACGCAATGCAGGAGCCTTAGCTACCCTTAGACGATGCTTTCTTTAGACATTCATTACATTTCGTATTTAATGTCGAATTTATGTAGAGACGTGTGAACGGTTGTTTTATGTTGGGCAACCGTTGGGTTTTCATTTGACTATTGTTTGATATGGCATGTAACACCAAATAAATGCAGAAACCGAAATGTTTTTATCGGTTTTGACTTTTAAAGTCTTTACTTCCGCAATTTAACACCGTTAGGTGAAAAGTTTTTGAAAACCCATATTTTTAAACGACGGGTGTTACAAGTTGGATGCATAGACTTCCCTTAGTCCATGATTCGCTACTTTATTTACATTTATGATACTTGTAATGATGAATGGCATTTATGTTGGTGCCATGACTTGGATTTCATTGATATCATTTTGATGATGCACTTGGTAACACCATTTATTGAAAGTACCAACCATTTCGGTTGGGGCAGTTTTTAAAGTGATCTATTTCCGCTACGTTTTAAATGCCGTTTGGCAAAAGTTTTTGAAAATCCAGGTTTTAAAATGACGGGTGTTACATGTTGGTATCAGAGAAATGGTTTAAGTGAACCAAAGACCGACCAAAAGCCATAGGTTTTGGACTTAAACCGTAAGGGACTTTGATAGGCTTAAGTAGTGATGCTTTAGCCTTATGTTGAAATGTTTTTGGACGGGTTGGGAAGAGTAAGAGTGTAGGTTTGAGGCAATATATGTTATATGATTTGCTATGTTAAGTTTGCCCTAACCTCTCGTTGTTTGTTTTAATCCGTCCATAATCGTCGTTATATGTAGTAGACAAGATGGTTAATACTCGCGCTAACACTGCTCGAAGGGATGGGGCAACCGCTAGTGTTACTCCTCCTAATCAAAATCGGGATGGCAATGATGTCAATCAAGGGCAGCCCCGTAGGCCACAACCGGAAATTCGTGTGGAGAACATCCCACCAAGAAATGGTTTTGAGGATGAAGATCATCCGGTTCTTGAAAGGATTCCTACTCGTGCTGAAATGTTTGATGAGTTGAGGGCTATCCGGGTTCAACTAAGGAGAACTCAGAATGAGCTAAGGCAAGCAAGGGCTGAAAGAGAAGTTAACTCACACGAGGAAGAGCGTTTGGTTTCTTACCTCTCCAATCGTGCCGAGCCATCCATGATAAGGACACAAGATGAACGGGTGAGTGATCGGGTTGTTGTACATCCTGAAAATGTTATTACTGGAGGAAACGGGATTCAAGTTGGTTATGTTCCTCGAGCTAAGGAGTTCAAGTATGATAGCTTCCAGAAGTGTGGTGCGAAAGAGTTTGATGGTACTCAGGATGCTGTAGGTGCTTTGGAATGGTTGGATGATATAGAGGTTGTGTTTGCTTCATGTTATTGTCCCGAAGATATGAAGGTGTTGTGTGCTTCCCGTATGCTTAAGAAGAATGCTCGCAATTGGTGGAGATCAACTACTGTTTCTTTGGCTCCCGAGGTACTAGCTGCAATGCCTTGGGGTACTTTCAGGGAGAAGTTCTTGGAAGAATATGTTGGTACTCGTGAATTGAGGCTGATTGAGAAGGAGTTTAGAGCTTTAACCGCTAAGCCCGGTGCCATAACTGAGTATGCTCACTCATTTATGGAAAAGCTCAAGTTTGTTGGTCACATGGTTCGTAGAGAAGTGGATCAGATTGAAGCTTATTGTGATGGTCTCCCTTCTAGCTATCTTGGCCTTTGTAGGCAACATACTACATTGTCTGCTGCTATTAAGGAGTCCAAGAGGTTAGATGATGATTTCAAGTGTGAGAAAGTGGTTTATAAAGCTGATGATAAGAAGAATGGATTCAAGAGAAGGTCTGAAGAGTCGTCGGATTCTGGAAAGAAATTTAAGAGTGGTTCGTCTTATGAAGGAAAAGATGATGGGAAAGCTAGTCAGTGGTGTTCAGCTTGTAAAGCTCACCACAGTGGACCATGTTCGAATAAAACTAGAAGATGTGATAAGTGTGGTAAGCAGGGACATGTTGCTTCTAACTGCAAGGATAAGACTCGATGTTACAAATGTGGTGAGACGGGACATTTGATTGCTGGTTGTCCTCGATGGAAAGATGATGCGAAGAAGGATGATACTCCAAAAGCCAAAGCTCGAGCATATCAGATGATTACCGTGGAAGACGAGCATGATGATGAGGTACCCAATAAAGCAGTTCCCTAGTAGTTTAATCGATTATATTTGTGCATATATGTGTATGTGAAATGTGTGTTTATTGTGTGTTTCGTAGTTAGTATAATTATGCCTTGATAGATCGTGTTGGAGATGTTGGACATTATGATGTGTGAGTATAGTTAAAGGTACACGTGTGAGGAATGATATAGTTATAATTATGGTCCGGAACATAATTATAAATGTATCATGATGCAGGCGTGTTCATTTGACGGTATTCATATTGACTAATGAAAGATATGAAATTAAGGGATGTGGAAAGGAAATGGTTGGAAATGTGGTTGAATATTAAGTGGTAAATGTGGTAAAATGCTGACTATACGTGTGTGGAAAGTAGTGAGAAGTGAAATGAGGTGTTGATGTCATGAAATGATTCTGAGGACAGAATCCTTTTAAGGAGGGGAGAATTGTAACATCCAAAACTTTTTGACGTTGACCGTAACTTGTCGTTAGCGACCGTTAGTTACTATGTGTTTTATATGTGCTTACGTGAATTAAATGATTTACGTGAGATATGTGTTAAAGTGATTTAAAGTAATGAAATTAAAGTTGATAATGATTAATAAAGTAAATTAATGTTCCCGATAAGATATAGGGTCGATAAGTGTTCCCGTAGGCGTTAAAAGAGCCGTTAAGGGCCGAAACGAGTTGTAACGAAGTGCGAGGGCCTAGATGTAAAGTTTTAAAAGTTGTTTCAGTATAAATAGGGCATGGTGGTCGACCTAAGCACCCTTTAATCAGATCTAAACCCTAGAGAAGTCTTTCACACAAAACCCTAGGTCAATTCTTCAATAACTAGTCGATTTCGGGGGATTTCGGAAGGGTTTTTGCTTGCTCTTCGATCCGTTAATCAATCCTACAGGTATTATATCATCATTTGATTGTTGATTAAATTTTAAAGTAGGTTTTGTCTCTGTAGATTCGACCTTGAGGGTTGGGGTTGTTTAAAGTTGATGTTTTCGGTTAAAAACGACGTTTTTGTGAGTAAAATCGTTAATTGAGATGATTAACTATATAAATATGCAAACTTTAATGATGAATAATGTTTTTAAGATGTATTAGAGTGTATTCCAGGTGGTTAATTGGAAACCCACTTGAGGTATTGAGTTTTTGATCAACACGTTACCGATTTTATGTTTTTCGGGTGTCTTAAAGAGTGAATCATTGTTGTATTTGATTCAAGGATCAATTGATGTGAAACGAAATCGCGAGTTCTGGTCGAATCCAGATATGCGGCGCACAGGAGGCTTGTGCGGCGCATATCGTGGTCTGGGCAAGTTTTTGAATTTTGTAAAAGTGATTTATGTGGCGCACAGATGGGGCATGCGGCGCATATTCAAGTCTGATGGACGTTTAGGCTTGTTTTAGTGCTCATTTGACCCATAGACCTTAGGTTTAAGTTATGTTGATGTTTAGGGAACTTGGAGATGTTCTTTAAGGTCCCGTTTATGTTACATGTCGATTATATGTATGTGATAGGTAGTTGGGAACTCAAGAAAGATACGTTAAAGTTGCTTATTGATCGTTGTGCTCGTCGTCAGGTAAGATACATGTCTTTTATCACGCTGGAGGCACAACAAAAGTAGTTTTCTTTAATTAACCTCTTAACTGGATTATCCTATGTGTGTTGGGTTTTCCGGGTTATGCGGGAGGTTATGTGGGAATGTATGTATGATGAAGTGGCTTATTACGATATGATGATGTTTAAAGTAAAAGTAAATATGTGCATATGAAGTATGATGCTTACGATTACGTTGCCATGATATGTTTAAGATATGTGTTGTTGATAATGTCGTTGATATGCCTTAATGTTGATATGTGATGGCTTGTATGTGGGACTTAAGTATGATATGTCTAGTTCACTAGATACACGTGGGAATTGCTATGAGTTGTGCACGTTAGTGGGATTAAATGCAAAGGTAGACGTGGGACTAATTAGGTAACGATTGTACCTAATGTTAAAGTAAAATGTGAGATGTGGGAAACCGTTCTAGCCTTTGTGTTAGTGCGTAAAAGTAAGAAAGATATAAATACGTGGGAAATGCTATAGCTAAATACGTGAGATTGATGTGGGAAGTGTTAAGCTTAACCCGTGCTAGTTGAAAAGCTAGTGCGTACGTGGTCGCTTGAGTGGCTTCTTGCGGCATAGTTACGTGGGACTAGTATTTCCGGGTGGAGTGACTAACCACCAATGTTAAAAGCATGACGGGATACTATGGAAATGGCATTGCCTTTCCTAAAATTTAAGACGTGGGAAATCGTGCTAGTTGTAAAGCTAGTGCGTAATATGTAAATTGATTAAAGATGTAAGATGTGGGAATAAGTTGATTAAGATAACTATAAGAACATGTGAGAAAGATGTACGTGTAATTTAAGACGTGGGATTACAATGTGATGTGAGATTTATGTAAGATATGTTGATATGTGTGATATAATCGTTGATAGGCACAAATAGAAGTAATTACTCTACATGTGCTAATATGAATACGTGTGACAAGTTTATGTGTGGTATGCCAAGTTATGATATGAAGCTACGTTTAAGTGGTAAGTCTATGTTGATATGATATGATGTATATGTTGATATGAAATGAAATGTGATGCAATGTGGGAAAGGGAAAGTATGGGTTGAACTATGATTGTCGTGGATGGTAAGTAATGTGATTATGTTTTGATAAGTAAAATATGACGAAGTTTTATGAAAGTAAAATGAAGAACGTTTTATCAAAATGTGTATATCTTACTTAGCTAATTTTATTAGCTAACACTTGCTTTTATGAAAATGTTGTGTCCTTCAGGATAAGCAGGTTTGAGCTAGAGAAAGGTTTAGCTCGTGAGATGGGTAGATGCAATAAATAGCATAGATTGTTGAATGCTTAGACTTCCCATAGCCTATGTTTCGGCTACATTTTCATTTATGATACTTGTTGTAGATGCAGATTTGTGTGACAGTAGCAACGTAGATTTGATTAACGTTTTTGTTCTTAAGAATATCTGTGTAATCGTTTAAATAATAAGTCATTAGGACTTACGTTTGTATTTAATGATTACGTTTGAACTTTAATATACGATCATGTTATGTTTGTGTGTTATATAATTGTTTTGCAGGTACAAGAATGTAGAGCCAAGGTTTATAAGTGTCATAGAATACTTAAACGATGGCTGAACGTTATGTACTAAGCAAAATAAGCATCCAAGATACGCACTTCGTGCTAACGTCATCAGTACGTTGTGGTGTCCTCGTGCTGACGTCAGCACAATGGGAAGCCGTATGATGGATCTAGGCTTAATCACTTCGTGTGAAGCCCAAGCCCACACGAACACAAACCCTAGTAGTATAAATACATGTAATTTTAAGCATTTCGCAACGAATTAAGAACTTAGAAGTCGAATTGTTGCTCGTGTGACCTCCAACACGAACTAGCACTTCGTGTGTGACCTTAGGTTGGTTAATTACTGATTAATCGACGAAAGGCAGTAGCAATCTAGTTATCTCAAGAGGATTCCGCACTCTTGACATAACGAATCACGTCTTATTTACGATCCATTCAACGGTAGGGACTTACAAGTGGTATCAGAGCCCTAAGGTTGATTACCAGAAGGTGTAAGATCGTTTGATTTGCTATTTATTGAAAAATCAGTTCGAATTTCAAGTTTTTATTGAATTCGTTATCGTCTTCGCGTGACCTCGTGCTTACGTCAGCACGAGGTGATCTTCATGCTCAGATACGTGACAAGTGTCCTTTGTGTGGATTACTTCGTGTCACGTGCTTCTCGTGTGACTTCGTGCCACGTATACACGAACTCAGCTTCTTCGTGCCACGTCTGCACGAATTGAATTGCTACAGTAACATTTTTTGTTAATTTTCATTTTACGAGACTTAAAATGACTACTGTACCTGCTGCCGGAAACTCTCCTAATGCCACACTTATCAATCAACTTATCATGCACGATCATGAGGTTGGTCGTGGAAACACACCTCCAAAACTTTTCCGTATGGAGAATTATTGGATGTGGAAAAGAAGTTTTGAAGATTATGTTCGTCTAAATGATATTGATATGTGGGTGGTGATAACTCAAGGTTTTGATTGGCCGACTTATGAGAAAAATGGTGTAATTGGTAGATATACTTATACTGATATGCCAAACGATGAAAAGAAGAAATACGTCGTGGAAGGAAAGGCTCTTTCAACTCTTACTATGGCCTTACCACAAGAAAGTGTACATTTGTTCAAAAAGTACAATACTTCAAAGGATTTGTGGACGCTCTAGGAAAGTACTGTGAGGGCGATGCTACTTTGAAGAGAAATCGTATTAAACTTCTTAAACGTCAGTATGAGCCTTTAATGGACTGAAAGGAGAATCTCTTGATGAGATAATTGCTCGATTCAGTCATCTGACAACTGAGTTATCATATTTTGAGGTTGTCTATCCTCAGACTGAGTTAGTAGATAAGTTTTTGGACTCACTACCAAAAATATGGACTGAATATGTTCATCACCTTCAAGATGACAAGGAATACAGTTCATGGGACTTTGAAACAGTAGTGTCCAAACTTAAGAATAGAGAAATGAAGAGAAGAATCAAGGATACTCATGCGGATTTTACTCAAGATCCATCTTTATATCATGCTTCTTCAGTTCATTTGGCAAGTACTAGCTCAGGATCCAATGCATTTCTAAGTGGTGTTGAAGCTACACCAATAGTTGATGCAGATGGAATTGCAGGTTATGTTGCTTATGACAATTCCACAACTAATGTTAAGAGCAACACTCAGTCATATCATTCCATGCCAATGAGTATGAGCTCAGCAGAGGGAAGAATGAATCTCTACTCAGCCTTTTGTTCGGCTCATGAAGCTTATATTGGTGGAAAGGTTACTGATCCTGCATTGATTGATGATGATTACAATCAGATAGATCCTGATGATTTAGAAGAAATGGATCTACAGTTGCAGCTAGCTCATGTTGTTCTAAAAAGTCAGAAGATTTTCTCAGAGAACTGGAAGATTTTTGGGTAATGGCACAAAAGGTTTTGACAAATCCAAGGTGAAATGTTATAATTGCGATGGATTTGGTCACTTTGCAAGAGAGTGTCAACGTCCAAAGAGGACTGATAATACCGTTGCTGGTATACAAAACTACAATCAAGGCGGTATTACTCCACCCAATTACCAGAAAACTCAAGCAATGATTACTTTTCCTGCTACTCCTCAACAGCAAGGTTCTCCTCAGCTTCTGGAGTCCAAGGCTATTGTTGTTCAAAATCCAGATGGTACTTATCAGTGGGATACACAATCTGAAGATACTTCAAATCATGCATTTTTAGTTGAGATTTATGATGACTATGCGCATGTTGCAAATGAAGTTGCTGCTGTATACACTAGTGAAGAGAGATTATCTGAGATAGTTAAGCAGAATATGAAGAAGGTTGCTGAGATAGTGAGATCTGAGAGTGAACCTATGACAGCTGTTAAAGCTACTGAAGGAAATACTGAGTCATCTAAACCAGTTGATGACGTTGTCGAGAAGAGCATTGAAGACCAGATGAAAGAATTTGTGATACCTGAAGGTATGACAACTGAAGATTTTGTTGCATACATGGCAGACTGCAAGGCTGTAGATCAGAAGGTATCATGTTCTTTGCTTTCAATTGTAAATGTTTGCAAAATGGTGTCTGAAATGAAACTTGAGGTGGTTATCCTTAACAAAGCCGTGTTAAACTTGACTAGTCAAAACTCTACTTTTAAGAAGGAAAACGACTCATTTTTTGCCAAAAATTCTGGTTTGGCAAAACAAGAACATCTTTATAAAGATAAAATTCGAGCTTTAGATAAAGATGTTCATGTTTTAAAAGAAAAATTAAGAGAGTCAGTTTTAATGGAAAAAGTAGGTAATGAACAGTATGCTAAACTAACTGAGGACTTTTCTAAGAAAGAGAAAGAGTTAGTTGATGCTAAACTAGAAATTGTTAAGCTTAACAACAGACTTGAACAAATTAGAGGTTCTGAACTTATAAGATCAATGCAGTTGCAAACTCCTATTCCACGAGATTCAAAGAATAAAAGTGGGTTGGGAATGGATTATAAAGAAGTTAGAGGTCCTTTTAATGATAATTATAGTGAATCTCTAACAAATCTGACTGAGAAAGAAGAAATTCTTGTTGATCAATCTTCTTTGTCTCAGACAGAAAACCAAACTGATTATCTTAAGAACTCTAAGAGTTCACTGAAGAAGACAAGACCTAAAAAGAAGAAAACTGAAACTGTGACTTCATTTGTCAAACCGTTGGATCCTAATAATGCTGTTTTTGATGCAAATGTACTAGTAGGATCTAATTGTGTGAATCCAACTTGTCATGTTGAGAAAATTATAAAATGTTTTACAATGAAAGGATGTGATACTGTATTCACATCTACTGAAATGATTTTGAGAAAATTGATCATGACAAGATTGATAAGGTTTGGAATAAGGATGAATCTACATCTAGTGAGATTACCTTAACACCATATTTATTTAAACCAAGGATTCAAAATAAAGTACAGTTTTCAAATAACAATGAATCAAAGGGTCTGTCAAAAGAAGAATCGGCCACAATTCAACTAAAGGAATGTTTAGGCGTGACTTCTGCAGAGTCTGATATTAATGCTAGGAAATTGAGGGCAGTTAGATCATGCTTTTACTGTCATGAGCTAGGACATGTTTATAGTTGTTGTCCAAATAGGAAGAGACGTTATTCAAATAAAAATGTCTCTTCTACTGCATCAAGTGATTCTGATATTATGGCTCATAATGCTCGATCTAAGACCCCCAAACGACAGGGACATTCACAAAATGATACAAATTGTATTCATGAAGGTGGAAGTCCGAGTCGATCTCATACACCTCATAGGAGCAATTCACCTAGGAATAAGCAAGTTCAACAGAATCGGTCACCTCCTCGTAGAAATGGAAATGCTTCCAAGTTCTATGATCGATTAGAAACTACTCCTAGATTTGGTCCACATTCACCTAAGAATTCTCCTCCTAAGACTCGTTTCATTTCACCATCTAAAAGAAAATCGATGACACCATCTACATCCAAGGCTCCAACTGAGAGCGATGGATATTGGACCGAATTAATTTTGAGAGATGAATTCGGAAAACCTAAACCTCAAAAGGTTTGGGTACCCCTCAGAAATTAACATTAATTTGTGTTCATTGTGCAGGGAGAACCAAGGAAGCCTATCGGTCTTTGGTATGTTGACAGTGGATGCTCTCGGCACATGACAGGGGACAAGAAATTGTTGTCCAACTATGTAGATATTAATGGTTCTTATGTTAGTTTCGCTGGTCCCAAGGGCGTCAATATCTCAAGCCAAGGTGATGTTGTCAATGGTAAAATTACATTGGAGAAAGTCAATTATGTGGAACAACTATCTCATAATCTCATGAGTGTTTCTCAGATTTGTGACAGAGGGAATCATGTCCATTTTACTGAGAAGGAAGCACTTATTTTGAAACCGGGGTATGTTATTCCTGGAGACTGGATCTTATTGAAAGCTCCTAGGAAGAAAGACATCTATGGCCTTATGTTAGGTGTTGATGATTCGAAGGAGCCAATTTGCTTATTAACAAAAGCAAATGAATCTGAATCTTTGTTATGGCATAGAAGAATGGGACATATTCATTTCCGAAAGATGAATGATATTGTCAAACATGGTTTGGTTGAAGGTGTTCCATTGAAAAGGTTTGAGATGGAAGATAAATGTGTACCTTGTCTGAAAGGTAAACAGCAGAAGTCTTCACATAAACCAAAGATTGAAAATTCTATTACCAAGCCATTTGAGTTACTTCACATGGACTTGTTTGGTCCTGTGAATGTAATAAGTATAGGTGGGATGTATTATTGTTTGGTGGTTACTGATGATTACTCGAGATTCTCGTGGGTATTCTTTCTTCAAACGAAAGATGGAACTCCACAGATTTTGATAAATTTCTTTGTCAAAACTGAAAATATTTATGGAGTGCGTGTTAAGAGAATCAGGAGTGATAACGGAACTGAATTCAAAAATAAAATGTTGGAAGTCTTCTGTATGTCCAAGGGAATCCAACATCAATTCAGTGCACCGTATGAACCACAACAAAATGGAGTTGCTGAAAGAAAGAATAGGACTTTAATCGAAACAGCCAGAACAATGCTTGCTGATTCAGGGCTTCCTGCTATGTTTTTGGCAGAAGCAGTGAATACAGCATGTCATATTTTAAATCGGGTTTTGGTAGTTAAGCGTCATAATAAGACTTGTTATGAGCTTCTACATAAGAAGAAACCAAATTTACAGAATGTTGAACCATTTGGTGTTCCGTGTACCTTCTTGAAATATCTTCCTCAGTCAAAGTTTGATCCAAATGTTGAAGAGGGATTTTTCATGGGTTATAAAGCGGGTACTTCAATTCGAAAGGTTTACAATCAACAGACATGCAAAGTTGACTTAGGTACTAATGTCAAGATTGTCAGTCATAAACCTACTATTCATTCTGGAACTGGCAAGAATTTTGATTATGATAGTCTGTTTAGTTTGTTACACGGTCCTGCTTCTTATTCAGGTCCTGACAAAGTTGATGAAGTGATCATTTTAAGAGATCATATGGACTATACTCCTACATCTCCTCCTGTTCAAAATGTTGATACTACTCCAACCAAAGTTCAGTCTACTACTGTTGTTGGCGAAAGTAGTAAGAACAATGATGAGACATCAGACATTGATGTTAATGAACCTGAGAACACTACTCCAACTACTCCTTTAAGGGTTCCATTGCCAGATGATGATCCTATTTCTGAAGAATCGGAAGATGATTTTAGTTCTCCAGAATTTCAAATTCGTTCGAATTTAGGAGAAAGTCTAAATATTGATTCGGTTCCTCAATATCGAATAAATAAGGCTCATCCTGTAGAAAATATTCTTGGTGATGCTTCAGAGCCTGTTCGAACTAGAAATCAGTTAAATAAGGAGTTGACTAGTTTATTTTGTAAAGTAAAGGATTCAGGACGAATAACTGAGTGTTTGTATTCCTGTTTCATTTCATAAGAAGAACCTAAGAATGTTAAGGCTGCACTTCAAGATCCTTTTTGGGTTGCAGCTATGCAAGAGGAATTAGCTCAATTCGAGAAACTTGGAGTATGGGAGTTAGTAGATGTGCCTAGAGGTAAAGAACCGATTGGAACTCGTTGGGTATTCAAATGCAAGCGAGATGACAAAGGATCGTTACAAGGAATAAGGCACGTTTAGTTGTTCAGGGGTTTGCACAACGAGAAGGATATGATTATAACGAAACTTTTACGCCAGTTGCCCGGATTGAAGCTATAAGGTTTTTTTTAGCCTATGCAAGCTTTACAGGTATAAAGGTGTATCAGTTAGACGTTAAGAGTGCCTTCTTGTATGGTGAAGTTAGAGAGGAAGTGTATGTTTTTTAACCACCGGGGTTTGAAGATCTAATTATCCAAGACGAGCATATCGAATTGATAAGGCTCTTTATGGATTGCATCAAGCACCTAGAGTGTGGTATGAAAAGTTGTCGACACATTTGTTGACAAATGGTTTTACAAGAGGATCGATAGACAGCACATTGTTTATCAAATGGCGGAAGTAAGATTATTTGATTGTACAAGTTTATGTTGATGATATCATTTTTTGTTCATCTAATGTAAAGATGTGCAAAGAATTTGAAATGAGCATGAAAAAGCAGTTTGAAATGAGTGTTATGGGGGAACTACAATTCTTCCTCGGACTGCAGGTTGATCAGAGGAAAGATGGATTTTTCATTCACCAGTCTAAGTATGTTGATGACATCTTGGAGAGGTTTCAAATGTTAGAATCCAAGACATATGGTACTCCTATTCAGCTAAATCATGGTTTAGGGGTTCTTGATCCTAAAGATATGCCTGTTGATGCAACTTATTATCGTGCTATCATTGGCTCATTGATGTATCTGACAGCTTCGCGACCGGATATTATGTTCGCTGTTTGTCTTTGCGCTAGATTTCAAGCTAGTCCGAAAGAGTCACATTTAGCTGCAGCAAAGCGTATCCTACGTTACTTGAAAGGAAACCAAGGGCTTGGTCTATGGTATCCTATGGGAGGATCGTTTGAGTTTGTTGCATATACTGATTCGGACATTGGCGGTTGTAACAACGACAGGAAGTCTACAACTGGAGGATGTCAGTTCTTAGGAGGGAGACTTGTATCGTGGCAGTGTAAGAAGCAGACATCAGTTGCTCAGTCTTCATGTGAGGCAGAGTATATGGCTGCTGGTAGCTGTTGTTCCCAG
>CM067168.1:6553841-6631341 GCA_034093135.1 Erigeron breviscapus | reverse complement strand
CTTTGATTCGCACTACGGTTTAAGGACGTAACATTGAGTTTACTGCTGGAGACTTAAGGACTATTTTGGACTTAGGAAGCGTCGAAATGGAACAAGGTCCTACAGAGTTTGAAGAAAGCTTTGTTGACGGTGCTATTAGACGTATGGGGTATGTGAACGAGATCAAGCATCCATATCCTAAGAATCGCATTAGAGGCAAATGGAGATTGCTTACCTACTACTTGTTGAGATCTATAAGTCATCGGAGTGCAGGTCATGATCAAATGAATATACAGACTGCTTCACAGTTGGCTGCACTTGTATTGAACAAGCCATATAGCTTTTCTCAGTACATTTATGACAGTTTTGTTAGGCAGTTGAGAGCTTTTGGAAACGAAAAGAAATTCTTTTTATTTCCAAGGTTTGTTATGATAATCATTCGGCATAGAGCAGCTGATTTATCTTTTGATGGTCCTACGTTTAATTTGGGTCGTCTTACACATAGAGTGTTTGATGATATGATGAAACATTTAAGGGGTAATGGTGTTCCGGCTGATGTTGATAATCCACCACTGTTCGGGCACTTGATTAATCCTGATTATGTAGCTCCAAGAGAAGGTTGGGAAGATGATGAACCCGTTGTTGTTGCTGCTAATGATGCTCACGGACAAGATGATCCTCAAGAAGAGCAAGTTGATCAGTTTGAGGGATTGAATGATGTTCCTTTGTTTACTGATGTTCCGGAAGATGATTCGGAGATGGAAGCTCTAGAGGAGGATATTGATGATCCGGCAAATCTTGTGATGCCGACTACTAGGGTTTCTAATTCTACCTCTGCTCCAGTAGATGTTGTTGGTCCTTCTGAACCACATGTTGTTGCTGTTAATGCTGATGATGGTTCAGAAACTGAAGATGCAGATAGGCCACTGAAGAGAAGAAGAAGACAAGGGAAAGGGATTGACGCTGTTGAGAAGATTCAAGCCCTTCAGCGACCTCAGTCAGATATTGATAGGGAGTTTGCTGAGTATCATTCTGCTATGGAGATGTCTCATACATCCGGATCAGTTGATACACCATCAGTTGCTGCCTTAAGAGCTTCTGTTACTGAAGTTCCAGTTTCGGTGTCTACTACTTCAGTTGGTATATCTGTTGGAGAGAAAAGGCCGAGAACCAAGTTCACGATTCGTTTAGATGGTTCTCACGCTAGAGTTGTCACTGAGGCTACAACTGTTACGACTACTAGAGCTCCAGAGTCGTCAGTTCGTCAGGATCCAGAGCCGATAGTTCCTGCTCCTAGGCCTCGTTCTACTCCTATTCAGGCGTTAGTTCCTGTTGCTACAGCTATGGATCGTCTGTTGTTACCATTGCAAAGACCGCAGATGCCTCCATCAGGAACTTTTCATGTTCGTATGCCTTCATTTGAGACTACGATGCCACCGCCTGCTTCTACATCGCACATTGCTTCTACTTCAGATTCAGCTTTGCCAATACAAGTTCAGCTGAGTCGTATTGTTTCGGAAAAGAAGTTATTAGAGATGCGAGTCACAGCATTGGAGAAACAGTTGAACCTCCAAGCTGCAAAACATCAGGAAGAGATGGACATTATGACAGCACTTGTTCATTCTCTTGGTGATAAAATTGACCGATTCTTGTCTCAAGGGGGAGATAAAGATGGTTGTAAGGATGATGAGCTAGCTAAGAAGCAAAGAGATGATGATCAAGATCCAGCTCAAGATCCAAATCGAAGCCAACCAAACGATGGTGAGACAGAGAATCAAGGTCAAGGTCAAGATACTGATGTTGATGTTGTGATTAATTCAGAGACTGCAGATGTTCAGGGGGAGTCGCCAAGACAGAAAGAGTCAGAGATTGCTGGTACATCTAGTGCTAGTACATCTGGGACTCAGAAAGGAAAAGCTATGATGGCTGCTGCTCCAGATGCAGATCCTGAAGATTCAGACAACTCGTCAGATGATGAAGATTCCAATTCAGGTAACTCTAATTCTAGTAAACGTCCTGATTATCATAATCCACGGAGTGTGAGATCAGAAGAAGATAGAATAGAATGGGAGATTGCAGAGAAATTTGGAAATGATCCTCATATTCGAGTTGAGGCAGAAGCTAAAGTATGGGAAAGTCATAACTTTGAGGTTGACCAGGCCAATATTGATCTTGATAGTGATCAATGGTCAGATACAGATCGTCATAAGAAAGAGAGAAAACGATTAATGATTTTAAATCATTTACCATTTGTCTCTGGTTCTAGTTCTGATGATCCTGAAGACTCAGATTATCAACCTTAATGTTATTAATCTTTGTTGGTTAAAATAGATAAAGATTATAAGATAAATATTGATGTAATTGTTACATTATATTTATGATATAATATTATTTATTTTATCATGTTTATGTATTTATACTTATTTTTATGTCTTGACTTATATATTTTATGTTCTTTTATCTTTGTATGTTTGAATATGTTAAATTGCAGATAAGCTTCAAATAGGTGCATTGGACGATATTGATGATGACTTTGATAGTATCATTGATGAAGATCTGGAAGAAGGAGAATTTGTTTCTGAAGCTGATAGACTAAGGTTAATGGAAGAACCTTATCATTTCAATCGTGTCTTTAATGAAGATAGAGACATTCTGGTTGAACCAATAGCTGAAGAGGAACATTTCAGACTTAATCCGATCAGAGAAAGTCCAGATGATCCAAGAAATGCTACAAAGTTAAGATTCAAAGTGTTTGCAAAGATAGTGCATGAAGAACATGAATATATTGTTGATCTAGGCTGGAAGATCTATACTTCAGTTGGTACATCTGTTGGAGAGAAAAGGTCGAGAACCAAGTTCACGATTCGTTTAGATGGTTCTCATGCTAGAGTTGTCACTGAGGCTACAACTGTTACGACTACTAGAGCTCCAGAGTCGTCAATTCGTCAGGATCCAGAGCCGATAGTTCCTGCTCCTAGGCCTCGTTCTACTCCTATTCAGGCGTTAGTTCCTGTTGCTACAGCTATGGATCGTCTGTTGTTACCATTGCAAAGACCGCAGATGCCTCCATCAGGAACTTTTCATGTTCGTATGCCTTCATTTGAGACTACGATGCCACCGCCTGCTTCTACATCGCACATTGCTTCTACTTCAGATTCAGCTTTGCCAATACAAGTTCAGCTGAGTCGTATTGTTTCGGAAAAGAAGTTATTAGAGATGCGAGTCACAGCATTGGAGAAACAGTTGAACCTCCAAGCTGCAAAACATCAGGAAGAGATGGACATTATGACAGCACTTGTTCATTCTCTTGGTGATAAAATTGACCGATTCTTGTCTCAAGGGGGAGATAAAGATGGTTGTAAGGATGATGAGCTAGCTAAGAAGCAAAGAGATGATGATCAAGATCCAGCTCAAGATCCAAATCGAAGCCAACCAAACGATGGTGAGACAGAGAATCAAGGTCAAGGTCAAGATACTGATGTTGATGTTGTGATTAATTCAGAGACTGCAGATGTTCAGGGGGAGTCGCCAAGACAGAAAGAGTCAGAGATTGCTGGTACATCTAGTGCTAGTACATCTGGGACTCAGAAAGGAAAAGCTATGATGGCTGCTGCTCCAGATGCAGATCCTGAAGATTCAGACAACTCGTCAGATGATGAAGATTCCAATTCAGGTAACTCTAATTCTAGTAAACGTCCTGATTATCATAATCCACGGAGTGTGAGATCAGAAGAAGATAGAATAGAATGGGAGATTGCAGAGAAATTTGGAAATGATCCTCATATTCGAGTTGAGGCAGAAGCTAAAGTATGGGAAAGTCATAACTTTGAGGTTGACCAGGCCAATATTGATCTTGATAGTGATCAATGGTCAGATACAGATCGTCATAAGAAAGAGAGAAAACGATTAATGATTTTAAATCATTTACCATTTGTCTCTGGTTCTAGTTCTGATGATCCTGAAGACTCAGATTATCAACCTTAATGTTATTAATCTTTGTTGGTTAAAATAGATAAAGATTATAAGATAAATATTGATGTAATTGTTACATTATATTTATGATATAATATTATTTATTTTATCATGTTTATGTATTTATACTTATTTTTATGTCTTGACTTATATATTTTATGTTCTTTTATCTTTGTATGTTTGAATATGTTAAATTGCAGATAAGCTTCAAATAGGTGCATTGGACGATATTGATGATGACTTTGATAGTATCATTGATGAAGATCTGGAAGAAGGAGAATTTGTTTCTGAAGCTGATAGACTAAGGTTAATGGAAGAACCTTATCATTTCAATCGTGTCTTTAATGAAGATAGAGACATTCTGGTTGAACCAATAGCTGAAGAGGAACATTTCAGACTTAATCCGATCAGAGAAAGTCCAGATGATCCAAGAAATGCTACAAAGTTAAGATTCAAAGTGTTTGCAAAGATAGTGCATGAAGAACATGAATATATTGTTGATCTAGGCTGGAAGATAAATGCTACGCGAGAGTTTAATATTAGAAATTTTATTATACCTCCGGCGGAGCAAGACCCTCAGTTTTGTATAAATATATGGGTTCCAGTTTATAGAGGACGTACTAGTATGCCAATGGGTGGATTTAATAAACCGTCGATGTTTTGGGAGTTCATCTCAGACAAGGACGCACCTACGTATTTCTCAGTGATACAGAGTTGGTTCTATGATCATAGAATTAAGCTATTTGTTATCAAGAGAAAAGAAGGTTGCCAGTATATGTCAATCAGTGCAAGACATTTCCAAAGTCTTAGTGAATCTGATTTGATAGACTTAGGAAGGAGATGGTTCGTTAATCTTCAGAAGATTGGAAATGCTGATTATTATTGGCAAAGATTCCAAAGAGAAAGAATTTGGCATTTTAGTGAAAGAGGTTTGAAGCCTGAAGATAGGATGATTAAACCTAGGCCAATGAAGAAGATTACAAAACCAGATGGCACAGTTCATTTTGTTCAAAGAAAGATTGAATGTGTTAAAGAAGTTCCTGCTATCAAATGGGATCAAGATTTGCTGACAAACATGACTTATTGGCAAATAGATATCAAGTCAGACGAAGCACAGATGTTTGTTGATGACTCAAAGAAACAGATGTTGCTGCGCATGTATGATCCAATGCAAGTTGTCAATTTGTCAAGAGGTGATCAAAGAAGACTGATTGAGACACCTTGTTCAGCTGTTAGATTTTGGAGAACAGAAGTTAGACGCTATCAGAATATTCTTGGTTTTTGTTTGGTCGAGAAGATTCATGCAAATAGCATAAGACTTTTGTTTGATGGTCGAGTTTGAAGTTCCAGATTAAAGAACGTGTTAAAGAAATCTAGTCGCTAATGTCAATGGGGAGTCTGTAGATGCAGATTTGTGTGACAGTAGCAACGTAGATTTGATTAACGTTTTTGTTCTTAAGAATATCTGTGTAATCGTTTAAATAATAAGTCATTAGGACTTACATTTGTATTTAATGATTACGTTTGAACTTTAATATACGATCATGTTATGTTTGTGTGTTATATAATTGTTTTGCAGGTACAAGAATGTAGAGCCAAGGTTTATAAGTGTCATAGAATACTTAAACGATGGCTGAACGTTATGTACTAAGCAAAATAAAGCATTCAAGATACGCACTTCGTGCTAACGTCATCAGTACGTTGTGGTGTCCTCGTGCTGACGTCAGCACGAAGGGAAGCCGTATGATGGATCTGGGCTTAATCACTTCGTGTGAAGCCCAAGCCCACACGAACACAAACCCTAGTAGTATAAATACATGTAATTTTAAGCGTTTCGCAACGAATTAAGAACTTAGAAGTCGAATTGTTGCTCGTGTGACCTCCAACACGAACTAGCACTTCGTGTGTGACCTTAGGTTGGTTATACTGGTTAATCGACAAAAGGCAGTAGCAATCTAGTTATCTCAAGAGGATTCCGCACTCTTGACATAACGAATCACGTCTTATTTACGATCCATTCAACGGTAGGGACTTACACTTGTAATGATGAATGGCATTTATGTTGGTGCCATGACTTGGATTTCATTGATATCATTTTGATGATGCACTTGGTAACACCATTTATTGAAAGTACCAACCATTTCGGTTGGGGCAATTTTTAAAGTGATCTATTTCCGCTACGTTTTAAACGCCATTTGGCAAAAGTTTTTGAAAATCCAGGTTTTAAAATGACGGGTGTTACAAGAATCATGTGAGACCATTTAGTGGGAAGAATATCACAAAATTTCTCCAAAAGTATATCCTTGTCTTTCTCAACCCCCAGTCCTCTTAACTGGTTTATAATGCTCATAAATCTGGTGTAAGTACCAGTTAGAGACTCATTGGGGAGAGCAAAAAATGACTCATACTTTTTGTTTAGGGAGACTTTTCTGGTAACAACAGTATCATCACCTCCCACATGCTGGTTCACCAGTTCATCCCACATGGTTTTAGCACTGGGATAGAGAACTAGTGTGGGAATTAGGGTTTCTGGAACAGCCCCGAGGATCATGTTTTTAAGGAGGGTATCAAGATTTACCAATCTCCTCTCCTTTTCGGACCAGTGTTCCTCCCTCTTTTCCCTTCCACTTCTTGATCCAGTTGGGTCAAGGAGTGCATTGATAGGAAGTCTAGGCACATAGGGTCCTTCATTTAAAATTTTCATCATATTCCTTTCAATACCAGTAACATGCAATATCATCTTAGCTTTCCACGTACCAAATTCATCACTGCTCCCATTGAATTTAGGAACAGGATTATTCGAGTAGTGCACATGCACATGTGGAGAAGCAGGAGGTTGAGGAGGTGGAGGATTATTATTAACGGGTGGTGGTTCATTAAAATTAGGTTCAGGATTACCTTGTGTATTTTCTGGGTTAGCCATCGTGAAACAGATCTAGGCAAGTATATTAGCCTTCTGCTCTGATACCAAATGTAAAGTC
Organism: Erigeron breviscapus; assembly: GCA_034093135.1. NCBI lineage: Eukaryota > Viridiplantae > Streptophyta > Magnoliopsida > Asterales > Asteraceae > Erigeron > Erigeron breviscapus. Next base: position 6,624,409 of record CM067168.1, on the reverse strand, counting down.
CCTCACACGATGGTTTAACCCACGAGTGTAAAATAACAACTCAAGTATGAACTAGATTTGGACTAGTATTACTTTAAATACAAATGCAAGAGTATAAGTAAAGTAATAATGACTTAAAGCAATATTTAAACAAGTAAATAAATGGTGGAACACAAATGTAATTTTCAAGTGTATTTTATTTATTGATGATAAACAAAATACAAGATTGTTGCGGAACCTAGATATTACAAGTATGTAACCATCTAAACAATCTTTGAATTACAAGTGATCTATACTTGCTAAATAATCTCCTTGGATCGATATACTTAAAGTTGTGAAGTATAACTGTTTTGATCGAGAGTATTTTAGCAAGTTCACCAAATTGCAAAAAAGTAATTTGTACGAGGTATGTGACTTTGTATTTATAGGCAAATAAATTCAACAGTGAATTTATTATGCCGTACAAATATGGTTGCATGCATTTAAGGCAACTACTTTAATTTCTTAAATGCATTGGTTAAAGTAAAAGGATAAAGTCATGTTGATGTGAATTGTCATTCTTTTAACCAACCACCTTTACACACGTATTGTACTTTTATCAATAGACAAATGGGTTGTCCGTGTAAAAGCGTGTAAAGACATAAAGTCAATTCCTCGTAATCAGTGTTCAGACTTGTAAGGTCTAGAACACTGATAAAGGCTCCAGTCGGGAGATCTGGTAAGACTGTCAGTGGGCTCCACTGTTTGTCAGTCTTCTTTCTTCATACTTCAGTCTTTGACTTCAGTAAGAATGTCTTCAGTAGAAACGATCTTGACTGGAGTGAAGTCCAGTGAGCAAATCTGGAGGATTCCAGATTTCCTGTACAAGTAAATAGCTCACCGGTCTTCTATTATTTCTGGACAAATCTTCAGTAAGGCTCCAGTATTCAAGTCTGGAGCGAGTCCAGTAAAACTGGACCTAACACGCCCTGTAGTTGCGGAGGTCTTGTGTTGTGAGTACAATGTTAAATTTCAAAAAAAAAAAAAAAATCAATAAAATCAGCTAAAACCTAAAGTTAGATATCTACTAATTTATTTTCATCACAATTCCTGTCTATATTTTAATTATTTTAATTAACAAGATATGTTATTCGGTTAATAACTTTAGCTAATAACTTAATATTACTTTTTATAAAATTATTTATCCATATACTAATATAAACAAATGTGGCTGGAACTTTTAAAATGATATGGATTAAGTTTCTCGATCATGATTTAATTAGATAATACAATTATTATCAATATCATAAGTAATATTAGATCTTGACCAATAATTCTATGGAAAATCTTTCTCGCTATTATATTAGGCTACATCATGCGGGTATTAATATTAACTGGTAATTGTACAAAGCAAATAACAAATAAAAATTTTGTCAATGAAGTTGATGATCTATCCATAAAATTTTTGACTTTGAGATAATCTAACCGGGTTCGAATACCTATATTTCTTCCCAAACGTTCATAGTTTGTTGTTTTTTAAAAAATTAAATATTAATTAAAAGCAATGATCATAAAAGAGAAAGTTGAAGAAAAAAACTCGTATAAAAATAAATTTAATTTTATAATTAGAAAATAAATGGAAAGGAAACACATGAAAAAGATAATAAAGGAGTAAAAAGTAAGAAATAAATAGAAAGTAAACGAATGAAAAGGAAAATGATAAATCCTCTTAAAGATTAGCCTAAAAATCCTCTTAAAACTATAAGAAGATAACATGTGGTATCCACTAATTCTCTTTCCTAATCTTGCCCCCTGATTTTTTCACATGTCGTCATATAATAGTTAGGAGGATTTTTAGGCTATTTTGATAGGAGGATTAATTTCCCGAATGAAAAAACAAATAAATTAAAAAGCTAAAAAGAAAACCCAAAGCTGACAACCAAGAAATTTTGAACAGTGAAGCGTCACTCGAAAGTCAGTGGGGTACGAAACCATATGCAAGTTTGAAATTGTAACAGGAGCATCCCATTGATCAAAATCCACATTTAAAACCCCATATCAAAGATTTGATTTTTTTTTATCGTACTAGAAAAGAAATGGGTAGCTGTTTTTCGACCACCAAACTCATTGGTTCCAACAGTAGTGCACCATCAACCACCACTGCTGCCACCCTGGTCCACCACCCACCCCACCTCCGGTCAACCACAACAACTTCATCTAAAATCACCACTGTATGTAACTTTTCTTTTCTTTATTTTTTTATTTTTTGTTTATATATGTACTTATGATTCAAGGAACCCACTAATAATGTCAGTTTTGTGTCTTTGATGTTGTTCCTTTTGTTAAAAATCTGCTTTAGGCTTACAGCAAGTGAGGGTGCATTAAACCGTTTAGGAGCCCTAAAAACGAACTTTTAAGATGAGGCATTAGCGATTAGTATACATAACAAATATAGAGAAATGTTTATTTGAAAAATAAAATTTTCAGAAAACTAGAAAACTGGACAAAAGACTGAACCTAACACATTGTGTTAAGTTTCAAATCACAATGTGTTTTTGATAGCGCATGAAAGCCAAAAAACTGGTCAAACACACTGTGATTTGAAACTTAACACAGTTTGTTTTTAGAAAACACATTGTGTTAAGTTTAGATCACAATGGGTTTTGACCAGTTTTCTAGTTTTCACGGAAAAGTTTTCAAATGATTACAACCCAACAAATATATATATATATATAGGGAAAAGATAAAATGAGTCCAGCTTATTTTGAGTCCAATTTGAGTCCATTGATTTTCTTCCATGTCCTCAAATTCCAACCACCTCCTACCACCACCACCATCATCTCCGACCACCACCATGATTTTCCGGCGACGGCGACCATCTCCGGCGAGACTTACACATGTGTAAGTTATATGGACCCTTTTTGGACTCAAAATAAGTTGGACTCAATTTATCCTGCCCCTATATATATATATATATATTACATAGATTTTCTTGTACAAATTCTTTAATGAATAGTATTAGAGTATTTTATGGACTTATTGCTTAAATTTGGAGCTCTTAAGTTCAACATTTAGCAGTTGTGGTGCATAAATCTTTTAACACCCCTTTTTTAATGCACTCCTTGATGGATTGATGATGATGATTAACAATGTAATTCGTGATAGTAGCTAATGGGGTTGGTGGCCCATTGGTAAGGTCTTTGACCTTGGGAGGATCCACCTGGGTTCGAGTCCCACTTTCCACATTTGTGGGGGTGGATTAGTAGGAGATTTTTCGAGAGTCCTGGATTTCATCCCAGGCATGCGTGTAATTAGAAGTAGATTTAGATTAAAAATGCCGTTCAAAAAAAAATAAATCGTGATAGTAGTATGTTGAATATAATTGATCAGAGATATATATATTTACATGCTTAAACATGAACAACAAGCTCGCAGAAGTACATAAATTTTTTTGCCTGGCACCTGCAAGGCTGTACACAAGCTCGCACCATGCGTACAACCGTGCTCTTTTTCATCCGCATCATATTCTTAAATTTTCATTTTATTGCATTATATTGTCAAATTTTCTTTACATTTTATCTACAAGGATTGAGTTGGTTGTTTTGTATTCAAATTATTATAAGCTTTGTTGTTCAAGTTAAACAAGTGGTTTTATGAATGGGCAATGGGTATCATAGATGGCTTGGTGTTCCAGGTTGCTGTGTTATGAATCATCATTAGATCTGTGAGATTTGCATAGCTACAAAAGATTGGTTGTAATGCTGGGATATCCATGCAGTTTCAAATCTTTGGCATGTGTTATGGATGTATGTAGTACTTGGTAGTACAAGTGACGACTTTATTATATGACATAAAAACTCATGGGAGGATAACTAAAATAACATCATGTAATGTTACGTTCTGTGTTTGTGTGTTGATTGTATGAAGACTGCAGTACTTTTACTTGGCTACCCCCTCGCCTAATATGGCTTATGGTGATCATGAATTTCATATGCAGGTTGCTACCAAGGTTCTACTAGATGATTCCCAACATGGATTCAAGAATGGTAATTTTGTTTGTTCGCCAATCTCACTTGAGATCTTATTGGGAATGCTTGCTGCTGGAGCGGAAGGAAAAACTTTGAAACAGTTGTTGGGATTTCTTGGACATGAAACCGTGGATCAATATCATTCCGAGTCCCCTAGTTCCAAAGTTCTAGAAAAGATCTTATCCAACTCGCACAGTGACGGCAAAGGTCTTGATATCAGTTTAGCGAATGGAATTTGGGTAGACAAGAAGCTGCCTATGATTCAATCTTGTTACAAAGAGGTGCTCAGAACTGTCTACGGAACAGAAGCCAAACGTGTCGACCTTAACAATAAGGTAAATGTATAAAAATTTTGTTTTTTTACTAACACGAATTAGTTTGAATATAATTTTATTAATCAAGTTTTGGTTATGGGTGAAGCCTGATCAAGCAGCCAAAGAAATAAATTCATGGGTGAACAAAGAAACGAATGGCTTGATCCCGACTATTGTTGATGAGGGAGATTTGAAAAATGAGGAAATTCTCCTTGCAAATGCTGTTTATTTCAATGGATCATGGTCTAAACCATTTGAAAAATATAGGACAACGGAGAAAGACTTTCATCTCATCAACGGGAAAACTGTGTCAGTCCCCTTCATGACTAGCTATAAAAAGTTCAACTATGGCTCTGTTAAAGACTTCAAGATCCTCCAACTTCCATATAAAAGTGAAGGTCAGGCGTATCAGTTTTCCATGTATATCTTTCTTCCAGATAGGAAAGGGGGATTGCAGGATCTGCTGCAAGTTTTTCACACTAATCCTGCTTTATTTCATGAAAAATTTGACCTTGATCCACGGTATTTGGTAAAGATACAAATACCCAAGTTCAAGATTTCTAGTAAATTTGAACCTCGAGATGTTATGAAACAAATGGGATTGACATTGCCTTTCAACCCTATGAATATGGAGCTTAGCCGGATCGTAGAACCTGGATGTCCCGTTGGAGATACGCTTTATGTCTCGAATGTACTTCAGCAATCTGTTATTAAAGTTGAAGAAACAGGAACAGAAGCTACTTCCCTAAGTTATGTTACTTTGAGTGGAGGGGGTGCCCCTACAGGCCCTATTTTTGTGGCCAATCATCCTTTCATGTTCATGATCAGAGAAGAAACTTCACTTGTTGTTTTCTTTATGGGTGTGGTGCTAAATCCCCTTGCAGAATAGCTGTTTTCTTTATCAATATGGTCCTCAATCCCCCAGTTGTTTTCTTTAGTTGTAGCTCTATCTATCTTTTGGGTAGCTTTGTTTGAATATGGTGCTCAATCCCCTAGCTGTTTTCTTTGGTTGTAGCTCTATCTATCTTTCATATGGATAAAGGATGATGTTTTAGTTTGAATTTGGGTAATTTATTTGGTTTTATATCTAACCTCTTTCGAAACAATTTGATCAAAAATCTTTTAGAATCTTTCACTTCTAAGCATGGTTTAAAATTTCTTTTATTTTTGTCTATTTAAATATTATTTTCTTGGGGGTTGTTGCATTGTTATCCTGTACATCCCAATATGTTTTATCTTCTTTTTGTTTGCAAATTATATATATCCAACACAAAAAGAAAGTGAAGTAACTACCAATTAATACCGTTTTCACAGGATGTGGGTTCCAATACCATCTTAATTTGTCTTGCAAAGAAGTGATGATCAAACCCTTAATCTTTGTACCCTTAGGCATGAGTATTAACCATTTGATCCAAACATTGCAATTTTTAAAATCCCTTAGCAGGTTTGGGCCAGAAAATAAAAAAAGTTCTACATGTAAACTCCAACTTCATGATAGCACCCAACTTTCTTCTTTAGCATGCTGTTATTGGGTTTTGCTTTCTCGATCTACTTGGATTCCCAAAGACAATCGCGTTTGAGTTAACGCCATTGCACCATGTTTTGAAGAGTGATCCCTTGGGATGTTCTCTGCGAGGAAATGACTAATGGCGAAACAATGTTAAAATCTATAGGCTGTTGTATATTTTAGTGTAATTGGATTAATTTGTTTGATCGATAACGTCATAATAATACATCATATAGGCTTGGAGGTGCGGAGTGCACGCTTATCTGAATTTATTATGACCTTAGGGGCGAAGGTACGGGGGTCCGGGGGCAGCGCCCCTGGGAGCGGGGTCCAAGGGGCAGAGCCCCTGGCTGGGGTCTTTATTTCCATTGAATTGTTATGGTAAAAATCCTTCCGAAAATTTAATTTTCGGAACTTAAGGGACCAAAAGTGGCAATCGAAGAAACCCTTGTAATTAACTGCCGTTTAGGCAGTTATGGGCCAAAGTAATATAGATATATCCCGTAACTCATATTATGATCATATTCTTTTCTCTTTTTCTGGTTCTTTCTCTCAAATAACAACACACAGAAAATTCTAAATTCTCTGAATTGTATCCGATTGAATAGTTTGGGTGAACCGCCAAATTGATTCAACTGAAAGTGATTACACGCCTTTCAGATGACGAACAACGATTCTGGGAAGGATATGATGAAACCCTTTGAGAAATTGGACAAGTTTACTGGGCAGGATTTTCGTCGCTGGCAGAAAAAGATGCACTTTTACTTGACGAATTTGAAAGTGGTGTATGTTCTGAGTACCCCATGCCCTGAGGCTGTTGAGAATGAAACCCTGGAACAAACTCGCGCTCGTTCAAAGTGGGAAAACGCTGACTACATCTGTCGTGGTCATATTCTTAACGGTATGTCTGATTCCTTGTTTGATGTCTATCAAAACGTAGAGTCTGCAAAAGATGCGTCTAGTAAGAAATTTCTTGTTAGTAATTTCATTAATTATAAGATGGTAGATACTAGGCCTGTCATGGAACAATATCATGAATTGCAAAGGATGCTAGGACAGTTTGCACAATACGATATGAAAATGGATGAATCTATTTCTGTTTCTAGTGTTATTGACAAACTGCCCCCCTCTTGGAAAGATTTTAAGAATAATCTGAAACATAAGAAAGAGGAAATGAGTCTGGTTGAACTTGGAAGTCACTTCCAAATTGAACAATCCATACGTGATATGGAAAAGGTATCTGTTGGTGGTACTAAAACCATGGCTGGTTCTTCTGTGAACATGATGGAGGAGGGTGAATCCTCCAAGGCTGGTAAAGGGAAACGAAAATCTCAAGGCAATAACAATAAAGGTTCTGATAAGAAACCAAATTTGGCCTGTTGGAAGTGTGGAAAACCTGGACACTTGAAGCGTGAATGCAGGTCTGGTAAGGGTAAAGGAAAAGGCAAAAACGAGGCTGGTTCAAGTGGATCCAAGGATCCAGAAAAACAAGCAGGTTCGTTTTTGGTACCATGTGATCATTCTGTTCAGATTTATTATATATCATTAATATCTGAAGCATTTTATGTGCAGGATGATGATATTTCGTGGTGGACAGATTCAGGAGCAACATGTCATGTTTGCAAGGATCTTCGATGGTTCAAGGACTTTAAACCAATTGAAGATGGATCTTTATTGAAGATGGGCAATGTTGCTACTGAACCTGTTAAAGGAATAGGATATGTTCTATTAATATTTACTTCTGGAAACTCTTTACTCTTACATAATGTTTTATATGTACCTGGAATTCGTAAGAACTTAGTATCTGGTATTGTATTGAATAATTGTGGATACAAGCAGGTCATTGAAAGTGAGAAGTATATCTTGTCAAAACATGGAACCTTTATTGGATTTGGATATTTGAATGGAATGTTTAAATTAAATTTGGATGTTTCTTCTTTTGATAATTCTATTTGCATGACTTCTACCGTTTCTAGCAATAATTTTAGCAAATCAGAATTATGGCATGCTAGACTAGGACATGTACATTACAAGAAATTAGTTGACATGTCGAAAATGAGTCTAATACCTTCTTTTGATGTTAGTAATGAAAGGTGTAAAACTTGCATGTTGACTAAGATTACTAGATAACCTTTCACTAAAAACGTCATTTGAGATACAGAGTTATTAGAACTCGTGCATAGTGACTTGTGTGATTTCCATTCTACTCCATCACTTGGTAATAAAAAGTATGTGGTTACTTTTATTGATGATGCTACTAGATATTGCTATGTTTATTTGTGTCACTCAAAAGATGAAGCTCTTGATAAATTTAAAATCTATAAAGAAGAGGTAGAGCTTTATCATGGTGTGAAGATTAAAACCCTTCGCACTGATAGGGGAGGTGAGTATTATGATCCAGTGTATTTTCAGTCCACTGGAATAGTACATCAAACCACGGCTCCTTATACACCACAGCAAAATGGTGTATCAGAAAGGAAGAATAGGACACTAAAAGAAATGGTTAATTCCATGTTGTGCTATTCTGGGCTTAGTAAAGGTTTTTGGGGTGAGGCTATGTTAACAGCCTGTCATTTATTGAATAGAGTTCCTAATAAGAACAACAAAGTAACCCCTTATGAACTTTGGCATAAAAAGACTCCAAATCTGAGTTATCTTAGAGTTTGGGGCTGTAGAGCAGTGGTGAGACTGACTGACCCTAAGATTCATAACATTGGTCAAAGAGGTATAGATTGTATCTTCATTGGTTATCCCGAAAAGTCTGTTTGTTATAGGTTCTATGTCATAGAACCTAATGACTATGTATCCGTGCACTCTATTGTTGAGTCAAGGGATGTTGATTTTGGGAATGAGGATAGGTTCACATCTTTACCTAGACCTGGAGACACGGTTGCAAGCTCTAGTAACACTGGTGGAAATGACCAAGTGACTGAGACACCTCCTGAGCCTAGGAGGAGTGAAAGAGCGAGAAAACCCAAGTCTTGTGGGGATGATTTCCAATTGTATTTGGTGGAAGGATCAAGGGATGGAATTGATTTTCAATATCAATATTGCTTTAATGTTGATGATGATCCTAAGACCTACAGTGAAGCTATGGCTTCAAGGGATGCTGCATTTTGGAAAGAGGCAATCTAAGATGAGATTGACTCTATCATGCACAATAATACTTGGAAATTGGCTGATTTACCACCTGGGTGTAAGCCTTTAGGTAGTAAATGGATCTTCAAAAGGAAGATGAAGGTGGATGGAAGCATAGACAAGTATAAAGCTAGATTGGTGATCCAAGGCTTTAGACAAAAGGCTGGAATTGATTACTTTGACACCTATGCTCCTGTTGCTAAGATTACCACCATTAGATTATTGCTAGCACTTGCTGCTACACATAATCTTGTAATTCACCAAATGGATGTTAAGACTGCCTTTCTAAATGGTGAATTGGATGAAGAGATTTACATGAAACAACCTGAAGGATTTGTCATGCCTGGTAATGAACAAAAGGTTTGTAAATTAGTAAAATCTCTTTATGGTCTGAAGCAAGCCCCTAAGCAATGGCATCAGAAGTTTGATGAGGTGGTGTTGTCTCATGGTTTTGCATTAAACCAAGCAGACAAGTGTGTCTATAGCAAATTTGACACTTCTGGTAAAGGAGTGATCATTTGCTTGTATGTTGATGACATGTTGATTTTTGGTACTCACCAAGATCAAGTTGATAAAACTAAGGAATTCTTGTCATCAAAGTTTGATATGAAAGACATGGGGGAGGCTGATGTGATTCTTGGAATAAAGATCATACGTGGAAAACATGGAATTACTATCTCTCAATCTCATTATATTGAGAAGATATTGGATAAATTCAATCACAAAGCTAGTTCTCCAATGAGTACTCCTATGGATCCTACTCTAAAACTCGTGCCTAACAAGGGAGTTGCAGTGAATCCACTTGAATATTCAAAGGCTATTGGATCTCTCATGTATGCCATGGTTAGTACTAGGCCTAATATAGCCTTTGCTGTTGGAAAGTTGAGTAGGTACACTCACAATCCTGGTTTGATTCATTGGCAAGCGATTAATCGAGTATTTAGATACTTGAAAGGAACCAAGGATTATGGTTTGACTTATACTGGATTTCCTTCTGTTCTTGAGGGTTATTCAGATGCAAGTTGGATTACCAATTTGGAAGATCATTCTTCCACAAGTGGCTGGGTATTCCTTCTTGGAGGTGGTGCCATATGTTGGGCATCGAAGAAACAAACTTGCATCACTAATTCGACAATGGAATCTGAGTTTGTGGCATTAGCAGCAGCTGGTAAAGAAGCTGAATGGCTAAGGAATTTGATATATGAAATTCCATTGTGGCCTAAACCGATATCACCCATATCTATCAGATGTGATAGTGCAGCCACGTTGGCTAAGGCATATAGTCAAGTATATAATGGGAAGTCTAGACACTTAGGTGTTAGACACAGCATGGTACGTGAGTTAATCACTGATGGTGTGATATCTGTGGTGTATGTGAAAACACAACACAATCTAGCCGACCATTTAACCAAAGGGTTGAATAGAGATCTCGTGAATAAGTCGGCTATAGGGGTGGGATTAAAGTCCGTCAGAAATCTCTGATCATTGAGATACCCAATTCCCATCTAGTATGACGCTAGATGCTGAATTCAATGTGGAAGGCTTAATGTTTAGAGATTGGAACACATTTAAAGATTCATCCCAAGGTATGTGTTCGGACCTGCAAGATAAGGAGGTTGAATGTTTATATTCTTAATAGCTCTTTTGACAAATTGCATATGCAGGTGCAAGATTAAAGGAGCTACCTATGTGAGCATGAAGTTTAGCCGCTTCAAGAAGCTGGGACTTGGCTTTGACATGCTTATGAAGGATAGGGACATAGGCTAGTAAAACATATGTCAAGATAGAACTACTATGTGTGTAAACTTTTGTGTACATTATCTTCGTGTATTCAATAGAGTTCCCAGGGTTCAATCGTTACGACACCCTGAAATTCGAATATTCGGAATGTGTAATGTACTAATGTGAAATTCAATCGTGACGACATTTCATTTATGCAAAAGTTTGAATGTTTGAGATGGTTTATAGTTAATCATGGATTACACTAAAATAGGGGAGGATTGTTGTATATTTTAGTGTAATTGGGTTAATTTGTTTGATCGGTAACGTCATAATAATACATCATATAGGCTTGGAGGTGCGGAGTGCACGCTTATCTGAATTTATTATGACCTTAGGGGCGAAGGTACGGGGGTCCGGGGGCAGCGCCCCTGGGAGCGGGGTCCAAGGGGCAGAGCCCCTGGCTGGGGTCTTTATTTCCATTGAATTGTTATGGTAAAAATCCTTCCGAAAATTTAATTTTCGGAACTTAAGGGACCAAAAGTGGCAATCGAAGAAACCCTTGTAATTAACTGCCGTTTAGGCAGTTATGGGCCAAAGTAATATAGATATATCCCGTAACTCATATTATGATCATATTCTTTTCTCTTTTTCTGGTTCTTTCTCTCAAATAACAACACACAGAAAATTCTAAATTCTTCTGAATTGTATCTAATTGAATAGTTTGGGTGAACCGCCAAATTGATTCAATCTGAAAGTGATTACACGCCTTTCAGAGTTTGATTATATCCGGTTATCTGTTCGTTATTCACGAATTTCCCCAACATAGGCTATTTATAAACGAATAAAAAACTACTCGTATTTTTTAAGAGTAAGTTACATAAACCATCCCTGTGGTGTGCATATTTTATCACTAACCATCCCTACTTCAGAATATTTGCACTATCCATCCTTGTCTGGGTATAAGTGTGACACAAACCGTCCCTCCTCTTAACTCCGTTTGATTCTCAACGTTATTTCCCATCAGCAGTCCGTCCCACATGAGGGTATAATGGTCAGTTCTCCTTTCCCTTCTAACCTATCGTCACATATTCATTGCTATTCCTAAAACCTGTTACGAATAAGAATAAAAAACAAAGCCTTTTCACTTCCTTCCCAATCCATGGCTCTTACGCTATGGTATATACGCAAGGGTAAAGAATCAAGTTTTGATCCAAGCGAGGTTTATGGTAAGTCACATCTTATTTTGTTTAAAAACCCTAATATGATAAGTATTTTTTGATTACATGAAACATATATATTTCCATTATTTTAACAGGAAAAAGCCCTACATTATTCTCTTTGATGATAAATCATGGTGGTATGTTTACTAAATATCCTGGAAGGTCTTACATTGAAGGTAAAATAGACTATGTTGATTTGATAGACTCCGATGAGTTCTCTGTTCATGAACTCAACGCTATGATGTTAGAGTTAGGTCACGACAGCTCAATCCCACTGTACTACCATTATAAAATTCCCAATAGTGACTTAGATTTTGGTCTTCAAGCATTAAAGATGTCATCAGTTTGTTGCAATTTACTACTACCCATAAAGACAAATTACCAACTGGTGAGAATCTATAAAAAGGTAATTCCCACATGCCCTTGGGTGTTGCACATATCTAAAGGCAAAAAAGATCAAGCTTGGAGAGTGAAAACTTATAAGGATGTGCATAAATGTCTACAAACCAGGGAAGTGAGAAAGTGTACATCCACTTTTCTTTCAACGGATATTGAAGATCAAATCATTCCAAACCCAGATGTACCTCCTAGAGCACTACATGATCAAATGCAGAAGAAATATGAGGTCGGTCTTTCACATATGAAGATTTACAGAGCAAAACAGAAGGCTCTTGATAGAGTTAGGGGCTTATCAATAGAGTATATTAAGGGATTACGTATTAGAGGTTCAGAGAACAAATCCAAACACAACAGTTACACTTGATGTTGAAAGAGAGCACAATCCATCTAGTCCTACACTTGATGGGAGTTAACGTTAAAAATCAAACGGAGTTAAGAGGAGGGACGGTTTGTGTCACACTTATACCCAGACAGGGATGGATAGTGCAAAAATTCTGAAGTAGGGATGGTTAGACACCACAGGGATGGTTTATGTAGTTTACTCTATTTTTTAATAACGTATTCAACATCAACATATAAAATAAGATTAAAATTCTGAAAAATTTATATAACTGGTCTATTTAGCAAAAAATCTGGCATAAATTCCCTATTTTAATTTTTAAATCCGCTATATATTTAACCCTACATTTTATTTACAAAAAATATTGGCACAAAATAACCTAAGAAGATGGGTGGAGAAAGCAGCCGTAAGAAACAAAAGACAGAAGATCGGGAAAAGCTTATCTCCACCAGCACCATATCAGCCAAAACCAACACCGTAAATGAATTCTATTTTTTCTAAGAGAGTTAGTTTATAATGATGATCAGGAGAATTTTATAAACCGGTTGCAACAAGAATTTTACTTGATGATGCCCACAATGGTTTCAAGAATGGAAATATCGTTTGCTCGCCATTTTCACTTGAGACGGGGTTGGGAATGCTTGCTGCCGGAGCCGAAGGCGAAACTTTGCAACAGTTGTTGGACTTCCTTGGACATGAAACTATTGACCAGCTTCTTTCCGAGTGGCCAAGTGCTATACTTTTGTCTCAGATTTTATCTGACACAGGTTCTGGAGGAGCAGGTCTTGATATTGGCTTAGCAAATGGTATTTGGGTAGACAAGAAACTCATCACTCGTGTTCAATCTCGTTACAAAGAGGTTCTGCAAAGTATTTACAAAACAGAAGCCAAGTTTGTGGACTTTGAAAACAAGGTACATGCTTTAAGTCCCTTGCTTGCTTGCTTTATTTCTATAAATATAGATACAAATATATAAACCTAGCTAATTTATATTTACTTACTATACTTGTTTTATGTGTGAAGACCCATCAATCAGCCAGAAAAATAAATTCGTGGGTAAACGAGAAAACTAGAGGTTTGATCCCCACTATTGTTGATGGCGAAGATTTGAAAGATTCGGTGATTGCCCTTGTGAATGCCTTGTATTTTAAAGGATTGTGGTCTAAACCGTTTAATCCAAAAAACACAAAGGTGAAAGACTTTCATCTCATTAATGGAGAGACTGTTTCGGTCCCCTTTATGACTAGCTTAAAGAAATTCAACTATGGTTCTTTTGAAGGTTGCAAGATCCTTCAAATTCCATATGAAAGTGAAGGCCAAGCGAATGAATTCTCCATGTATATCTTCCTCCCCGATAGGAAAGATGGATTGCAGGAACTACTACAAGTTTTCCATTCTGATCCTGCTTTATTCCATGAGGATTTTTACCTTGAACCACGCTTTTTGGAAGAGCTATGGATACCCAAGTTCAAGATATCTTATGAATTTGAAGCTGATAATGTTGTGAAACAAATGGGACTGACATTGCCTTTCGAACGTACAAATGAGGAGTTTAGACGGATAGTGCAGCCAACTGGACCTGAAGATAATATTTATGTCTCAAAAATACTTCAGAAATCTTTTATTGAAATTGATGAGACAGGAACAGAAGCTGCTGCCGTTTCTTGCCTATTAATGGGATTACCCGTGTGTACATCATACCGTCCACCTCCACCTCCACCGGCAAGGTTTGTGGCAGACCATCCGTTCATGATCATGATAAGGGAAGACACTTCTCAAGTTGTTTTCTTCAATCGGTGTGGTACTCAATCCCCGTGCTACGGATTGATTATAAATGATTGTTTAGGCTTTATTTCAAACTTTTTTGGATATCTCGTGTTTCCATTGATTGCCTTTATGGCAATTGATGTCATGATAAGTTAGTATGAGTCTTTTAGTGTTACTTAAATTTGCCTCTAAATTTTATAACAATACCTTAATCCCCTGTATAATAAACCTCTATCCCTGATTTTGGGCTAGTTTAAGACGCTTTAAGGTGTTATAATGATTCCTATTAATCTAGGATGCCATAAGGTGAAGTAACAGGGTTTTGTACTGGCTGATGATAAATCGAAAAAGGTTTACTCTTTACTACATGGTTATGTAAATACTAGCCCGGTATACCTTATAACTTTTTTTTATTTAAAGTTAATTATCGATGCAACATCTCATTTAATGGCAAAAAGTAAATCCAAATATGTTATATGTGTTATTTATGACCAACTTGTATTCATATGTGATTGAAAAGGACAGTGAAAGTGCAATAACAGCTTTATATGTTTTGCTGTCAACTCAGTGACATAGTCAACGTTTGTGTTTCTTGAGGTTGAGTTTCACTGCTCGAAAAAAAAAACTAGAATTCATCCACCAGTTCGTAAAAAAAACCCAAATTTGTTACATTGAGGAAAGAAAGGTCTAGGATCATATTTATATATACACACAATATACATGGTAAAAGTGCTATTCAAATATAAGCACATACAAATAAATTACTAACAATACAACATTTATGAAGTAGTAGACCAGAAGCAGAACCAATATACTAATTAATTATGGCTAAAGTTTTTCTAGTTCCCTAAATTTCTATTTGTTAAATAATCTGAAGTTAAGAGTGAAGGAAAAAACATTTTACAACAGGTAGGTTTCCCTGCTAGGAGTCGTTGGAAGAGAATATGTTCTGGCACCCACGGATGTTGAAGGTAAACGGCTATGAACTTGTGAAATCCCATAATGGTGTGTCCTAAAGTTGACGTCGGAAGCATCAAGGGTTGACCGAGGTGAGTGGCGAGTGGCTTTTGAAGTTTTAGTCTCTGAATAAGGTTGTTTCGGTGTTCCGCTGCAGAAGAAAAATATATTTCAAGTATAAATTTTGACCTCGAAAAAAAAGAATATTTCACCACTTCTCAAGCGAGGAAGATGAAAAGCTTACCATTTAAACTGTAATCTTCCACGTTTAGGCAACGTGCATTGTGAGGATTGCACCATATCTTTGGGGTGAGCTGGAGAGTCTCTTGGATTATGAAATATTTCCTGGAATACCACAGAAGAACTCTAAAATAAGGATTTGGAAAATGAAGAATGATAAATTGAAAAAATAGCAATCGATAACGTACGTTCAATCTCAGACTAGAAAACTCTTGTTTGCAGAGTGAAATATTGTGATCGAATGAATTACACACAAAAGGATGTTCAAGTAGCAAAGCAGCCGATGAGCGATTTTCTGGATTCCTCTGCAAGCACCGACTGAGGAAATCCTTCCCTTCCGCTGATAAAGTTTCCGGTATAGGTGGTGATCTATGCAACACATTGAACATTGCTTGCACCTAATAATGCATGAATCAAAACTATTAACTTAATTGGAACAGAATCATGAAACAACACTATAGCCACAAAGTTAACTAAATTACCCCATTAAATTCGCTCCATGGAGGTTTCCCAGTCACCATCTCAATGACTGTACATCCCAAACTCCATATATCCATGGTAAATGTATGTTCTGGGTTTGAATCTTTTCGCATAACTGCTTGCATAACCTGCACAAACAAGATGATGATTTCACAGGCCCGTTTTGAATGGGATCCTTATTTTTGTAATTATTAGACATACCTCTGGAGCCATCCAATGTGGACTGCCCTTTAAAGAAAGATCAGTTACATGTGCAGAAAGCTATAAAAACACACGGAGAAGAGTATTAGAGAACACCATAGCCTGGACAAAGATGCAGTGAAAACAAACTAATAACGCGCCAACTTTGATGGTAGGACTGGCTAGAGGAGGTTGTTAAGATGAACGTAAAATAGAGAAACAATTACTAATTTTCAACTTACATGTTTCGCCAACCCAAAGTCTGCAAGCTTCACCACTCCATATGCATCAACAAGCAAATTTGCTCCTTTAATGTCCCTGTTTAATGGGCATGAATAAATAATTTTTATAACTCATAAGCACCAATAAATATATATGTGCAAATCTTTTTCAATTTCCTTATTCTAACTACAATTTAATGATAGTTTAGATTATCGGTTTTTGCAATGAATAAATATACCTGTGAACAGTCTTCTTGCTATGCAAATAGGCCAACCCTGAAAGAATGTGACGTGTAAAATTTCGAATTACAGATTCTGTTACAGCTGCACAGCGTTCCCGGATATATTTATTTATCGGCCCAGGATGAACATACTCCAAATATATACAAAACCGGTCCTCTACCTGTATACAAGACAGACTTCTATCAATAAGCATTTTTTGTTATGTTAGAACAAACCAACATATAAAAGAGACTTACAAAAACTCACCACTTCTGAACCCATATACTGTACAATGTTTGGATGCTCTAAATTTTTTAGTACTCTTATTTCCTGAAACATATTGAAACTTCCGGTCTTAGAAATAATACTAAGTTTAGGCTTCAGTCACCCATATACATGGTGACAATTATAGCAAATAAATAAATGATGATAGTGGCCATGAAATGAAAATCCATTTATATATACTTCGGGACCTTTGGCACATACATTCTGGTATAGCATTATGTACAAACAATCAACTTACATTATGACGCCCAAGGGATTTGACAATACATGAATGTACACGAAAGGGAGCATCAAGTGTTTTATAAAAGCTTTGTGGTAAGATCACTATAGTTCATGGACTGACAAATTAAATAGAATCGTAAGAGAAAGATCTAAATTTGTCCAACCCACGGTGTACTATATATGCTTGCATATAAACAGCATCACATGAAGTTTGTCCTTGCATGATAGTCGGTTACCATTCTGCACTAGTCATGCAATATAAATATGCATTACTTAAAACATATGCATGCACACACACAACAGACAATGATCCATTACCCACATGCATGAGAGAAAGTGGGGTGTGGGTGGGGTGGAAGGAGCATGTTAAGCAGGGTAACGGGTCAAAACGGGTAATTTTTTTGTTTGGTCAAAACAGACCGTCTTGGGCAGACCAATCCACAAACACTTCATATTCTTATTAACTTCATGGACAGCTAATGTGTTAAGAGATTAGTATAAACCTATATTACTAGTATAATGACATTCTTAATAAAGCTATTAGTTTTATGCATTTGATTACATTCTTGATGACTTTCAATTAGTTTTACCTGCTCAATCCATTTGAACATTTTCTTTTTGTGTTAAAACATTAGTTCAATTCACTGCCTGTAGAGATAAAACGTACCCCACGTTGACCCATTTCTATAGACATGGGTTTAAATTGTCATATCCTCTAAAAAGCATTAATCAGATATTTCCTTCTATTTATCTAGAATCTAGACCAGAAAACATGAAGTGAACTGAGTCAGAAGAATAACCTGCTCCAACTGCCTTACACATTCAGATGATTTAGGGTCATCACATATGACATCGACTTCTTTCAAGGCACATAAACTCCCAGTCTCACTACATGAAAGAAAAAGTTAAAAATAAAACACACTGCAACAAAGGATATTTCAAATTATTCCTCATGCCCTATGACATACCGATTGGTTGCTTCATAAACAGTACCAAAAGTACCCCGTCCCAAAAGTTTCCCTTTTTGCCATTGACCTTTTATTGGCTGCCCATCTGGTTTGTCAAAACTTTGGCGTTGAGAAACAGGTTTTGAAGGTGCAGGTGGAGGTGGAAGCGGAAGAGGAAGTGGGTGAACATTGGCATTGTTAGTTCCAGTTTTACAATTCAAGTAAGGACTTTGTAACGGTGGACTGTGCGGTTGACAACCTCTTCTTGAAGGTGGTGACAAATGGCATCCTTGAGGAATGGTAAATGCAGAATCAAAAATATCGACTGTGCTAAATCTTTTGGGGCTTAGAGTAGGACTAGTCAAGGTGGTTGATGGAGCACTCCTAGCAGGAACATCCAACCTGATGTCATCATGAACCTTTTCACCATTGTCTTGAGGACGACCTCTCCGACGATGATAAGTTGAAGTTTTAGGCGATACTGGGACACCACAACCCTTCGTTTTTATCCTATCAGATCTGCAACTACAGTTTTTTATATATAATTATAAGGAAAATGTTAAATACAGCCCTAAGGGTTGTAGTTAACATATACAAAAAAATTTGTACCTTCCATATCAAAAGTCCAACCTTGAAATTTATGGTAAGTGTACAACTATTTATGTAACTTAACTACAGCACCTAGCGTTGTACTCGTATTTAGCAAGACCCTTTTAACAAAGAAGATGAAAGTTACCGTTTATTATACTTTTACTGAGTGCACAGATCTTACCAAAATTTGATTAAGATTTGTGCACTCACTAGAACTATAATCTCCCTTTGTAAATCGTAACTTTCATCTTATTTGTTAAAAATCAATAAGTATGAAGTTGATAATTAAATGGTTCCAAATGTAATGTCAAATTGCAACTCTCTTTTGGATATAAATCAAATAATTGCAATCTCAAATTTTTTTACTAGAGTAAAGTAAAGTTCATTACATTAAAATAGAAGGCAAGCGGGCAAGAAGTTGCACGGCTACTCCTTTTACAATGTCAAATTGTCTTTCATTTTACAATGTAGTTCCAAAAATATATATATTCTAATCTACTAATTCCTAACATAAACAGGCAAAATAAGTACTAATCA
Source organism: Erigeron breviscapus (assembly GCA_034093135.1). NCBI lineage: Eukaryota > Viridiplantae > Streptophyta > Magnoliopsida > Asterales > Asteraceae > Erigeron > Erigeron breviscapus. The sequence goes on along the minus strand of CM067168.1, from coordinate 6,605,134 downwards.
TTGCATTATTATACTATTGATTGTAATAATAAACTTACCGGTCATTTCCTCCTTCCGCCTGAAGCCGCAGCTCGTCATTAGGAAGCGGCAACGGTTGCGGCACGGCAGACACCGACCAATGTTCCGGCAACTGCGGCGACGGAGACTCCAAAATCACAGAATCCGAAACCGGAGTGTGCGGCAACGATTTAGACCGAACACCGTCACCTTCTTCCGGCGCAGAATATTCCTCCGCCGACACATACCGGAGCTTCCTCTGCCTAGTCAATCTCTTCTTCAATTGCGGTGAATACAACCCTCCGTTATCCGAATTCCGGCACGATTCCGGCGAAGATTTCGACGAATTATTATTATAATTAAAAAAATTACTAGGTATCAAATTAGCAGGTGAAGATAAATGAAATCTTCTTTTACTAAAGAATTTACTCATGATTTACTTTTATTTATTATTACTAAATTTTGATCAACAAATATGATGAATTTGAAGTGGTGGAAATATATAAACTGAAGAAGAAATGAAGTCTTTGTATTGACTTAATTCAGTCAACATTTTTGAATTTTGGAAATTTAGATGTTAGTTTCTTTATGAATGTTAAATATTTATGAAGTGAAGAACACGATTAATTGTATATATAGATGAAATATGAAAAGCCTTATCATCATCATCATCAATATCATATATTCTTGTTGTGTTGTGTAAATTGAAAGAAGTGAAAGGTCAAAAGTCAATGCTCGTGGGCATACTGGGTCGTACCTATACGTATAGTTTTTGTATATATATATATATATATATATATATATATATATATTTTATTTTATTATGAATTAAGGTGGAAGGAGGGAACAAGAAAATATAGTAGTAGTAATAGTAATAGTAATAATATTATATATAGTGTTTTGAATTTTCAAAAGCTGGCCAACTACAACGTACGTCCACGTACGAGTAGAATCGAAAAGAAAGTCGTATAAATAAGGGTGAGGATTCCACAAGTTCCCCAACTTGACTAGTTAAGTTAGGGAAATCTTGACCTTCGAATTAAAATCAAAGGTTAAGATTTAAAGATTATTTGAATCTTAACCTTTGGTTTTAGTCTAAGAGTCGAGATTCTTCTAACTTGACCCCTCAAGTTATTTTCAACTTGAGGGGATCTCTACCCTATAAATAAGGGAGAGATTCCCTCAAGTTCCCTAACATGTTAGGGTGATCCCAATCATTAGATTAAATCTAAAGGTCAAAATTCAAATATCATATTTGAATCTCGACCCTTGGATTTAATCCAAGGGTTGAGATGTTCCTAACTTGACCTCTCAAGTTAAAAACAACTTGAAGGGATCATTTCCCTATAAATAAATGGTAGTAGTGTGTACTGTGTAACACCGGAAAGAAAGGTATGGGACCCTGGATATATACAAAAAGGATAATGATTAATATGCCTAATTGGTATGCTTAAAGATAGGCCTAAAGATAAGATGATGACACATTGCATGATCAATGGTAAATATTAGGAGAAAAAAAACTCATGAGGCATGTGTCAAACATCTAAGTCATTATGCATATCTTTAGGTCTATATTTTAGGTCTATCAATCATTTTTCATAAAAAAAAAAGGATGAGTAAAATTTCCCCAAATGATTAGAATAATTAAGATAATATCAAGTTCAAGCAAAGTTCGATTTTGTTTCTTGAATGTACGAAGTTAATTTAAAGTGAAAAGTCATGGTTTTTAATATTATTTGTACACACAAATTTCTTGTAAAATTAAGATCGAGTTCATAGTAGGTAAGTAAAGTATGGATGGACCTTCATATATAACGCATTAGCGCCTTCAAACTATGTCTACACTTGTTCCCAATTAACGCCAAGACGAAGGACATTGACAACCACCCATGATATTGATGCTTAATTAATTTGGACACGTTTTGTGTCCCTTGCTTGCATGTTGCTCCAAGCTTGCATGTTGATTTAAAGAAAAATTTATATGAAATTATGTTTGAACCTCCTGGCTAATTAATCCATAAACTAACATCAATTAATATTTTTTTATTACAAATCCACTCATTAAGTTTGTGGTACGTACCGCACTTGGCTTGATACCAAATGGACTTAATTTGGTCTAACGATATGTCTTTGCTGTTAGAAGAAAAGGCACTATTTAACCCTCTTTCGACATGAAGATGGGGTAAATGAATAAAACGAACAATTTTAGAAGTGGGTAGATGAATAAATAAAACACTACGTTTGTGGGGTTGAAAATTACTTAACAAATTAGTGACTGTCTGAAATCTTCAACACACGCTCTTTTTTTTTTTTTTAAGTTTGTTGTCAATTTATATCTATTTTTGTCATTCGGAGATGAAGTGGCTTTCTGCCGGCTGCCTTCACCGCCTGTCGGTGAAAATGGACCGTTGTTTATATACGCCCAAATGTACGTCACCAACCCATTTTTTTAATGTTTTTCTTAAGATTTAATTTTCTTAAGTAAAAAAATTAATCTTTTTAAATATTAGTTTAAAAATTCTTTTAAAATTATATAAATGTGATAAGTGAATTTCATTTATTCTATTATTTAATCTTACCTCTTGAATTTTCACATGTCATCGTCTTATGAATTTTTGGACTTATATATTCAAGAGGATTACTTATTTCCTTTCTGTCAATATATCAAGACATGTGTGACGGTGGCATAACAAAAATGGCCGGCCATAACTTAGATTCTCTTTGTTTTACGTGTAGTTGTGTTTATTAAAGTTAGAGTTAATTGCATTTTTGGTCCCTGTGTTTTGTATGTTTTTGCAGGTTCAGGACCTTTTCGGGTTTCATTGCATTTTTGGTCCCTATTTTGGAAACCTTTTGCAAATTTGGTACAAATTAACGGTGGTTGTTAAATGAAGTCGTTAAGTGTTGTTAGAATAAAAAATTGTGTTTAATTATAAATTTCTAAAAGTGTAAGGGGTATTTGTGTTAATAGCGTTGGTCAAACGTTTGTCCTGTTGTCACTGAGATATACACGTGATTGTTTTGTAAAAATTTATAAAAAATTACGGGCTCTATAAATGAAAGTTTTGTAATTTAAAACGCGTCGGGAAAACAAAATTCACGATTTATCCCTCCTTTCTTCGAGTAAAAACTCGAAACTGATACCACTCGACTCATAATTCCACCGCGCACAAACCCTGACCAAAATGAACTTCAGAAACCGTCGTCAGAAAATATGGCAATTTGCCGGAAAACTTAAATTTGCGATTTCTACTTTGTTTTTACGAATTAAAACACGAAACCGGTACCAAAATGCCCAGGTTTGCATTCCGCACAAACCCTAGCCTATTATTCTATCAAAAAACTTTGCCGGAAAATTCGCTGGAAAAGTAACTGTAAACGAATCTAATGAATCGAAAACCTTAAAATATTAATATGCCCGGAATCGGATCGCGAACAAAACCTGATGTTTTCCAGATCAATTTGACAACTTGCGAAAACGGAATCGAAGAGGGAAGTTTGCAGAAAAAAATCTTTTTGTTTTTTTTTAAATAAAAGAAATGGATATAAAAGCAATAAAAGAAATAAATTGTGTTAACATGACAAACGTTTTGACTAACACTATTGACACAAATACCCCTTACATTTTTAGATATTTATAATTAAACACCATTTTTAATTCTAACAGCACTTAACGACTTCAATTAACAACTACCGTTAATTTGTACCAAATTTGCAAAAGGTTTCCGAAATAGGGACCAAAAATGCAATGAAACCTGAAAAGGTCCTGAACCTGTCAAAACATACAAACCATAGGGACCAAAAATGCAATTAACTCTTAAAGTTATGACATACCGTCGGTGCATGGGTAGTTAAATGAACAGATCGAAATTATTAGCAACAAATTAATATTATGATGAGTGAGTTAAAAGTTAACTTTTATCGAGTCAGTTATTTTGGGAAAAGATAAATTATAAGGAAATGATTAATTTACCTAATCATAGAATCATGATACATGACGAAATAAAGAGAGTAGATGAAGAAAGATAATGACTGAATTACACATGTCAAATTTTGATGTTATTAGAAAAATCTTTAGGCTATTTTTTAAGAGAATTAATCATTTTTCTAAATTATATATAATGAAATTTCATATTTTAAAAATGTAAGTACCTATTTTTTTTTCTAACAGCAAGTACCCATTTTTGACAAATGTTTATACCTCTTTATAAGAAAATATTATTTGATGACACACCAAAAATATTGCTAGTATTAAGTTTTTAGTTTAACGACACTTTTTAACACGCGCGTTGTGATCGAATAAAACTTTTTTCTCACTTTCACTTGCAGTTAGAGACTCAAAATCATTTGTCAAAAATTTCTGAAAGGCATTGTTATGGTGACTAATTAGTTTATTTGGAAAGCGATAAACGAGCTTAGGTACAAGGATGGTAAGGTTAGCCTAGAGAAGATAATTCACAACATCATCAAGTCCGTTTGTTATCCTTGATACAAGCATAGAAAAAGGCATTACTCTTTATTAAGGAAAAAAATCAAAAAATGATTTTAAAAAATAATAATATAAAATTTACTTTTCATAATTAATAATCATATTTGTATTTATTAAGTTAAAATTAAATATAAAAAAGTTTTTAAGAAAATTATATATAACATCATCATTTTGATGTAATGGATTAGCCAAATAATATTTTGTTGTAACATTTAAAACAATAAGCTACATATTATTGTGTAAAATATTAAAAGAAATGTTTATATTCTATCCATATTATCTCTTTAGTAAAAAGAAGAAGTTATTATATATTTATTTGACTAATATGAAATGATTTTTCTGATAAAAATTAACAATCTTTCTTTAAAAAAAAAAAAAAAAAAAAAAAAAAAAAAAAGATCTTTATTAAACTCGTTTTTATGAGACAACGTGTGGACTTTCATTTCTACAAAATTAAAAATTTGTATTTTATATAATGATGTAAAGTGACTGGTTACTAGCTTTGCTAGTTGAAACTTTCTTTAATGGCAACCTAAGTGTACACTTCATCATATCATTTTAGGAATTTTGATAATGAATGACAATGAAATCATGTTCTTAATTGTGATTCTTTTGTGTATTTTTCTTATACAAAGTTTAAAGTCGCATTTGAAGTTTTCTTTCCTATTAAGCTATAACAAAAGGTCTTTGCTTAAACTTTAAAGTCAAACAGAAGAATTTTTTATTTATTAAGTTATTTTTTTGAAAAAAAAAATGTTTATATATAAGTTAAATGTGTTTGATTTTGTGTAAAATATTAAAAGAAATGTTTATATTCTATCCATATTATCTCTTTAGTAAAAAGAAGAAGTTATTATATATTTATTTGACTAATATGAAATGATTTTTCTGATAAAAATTAACAATCTTTCTTTAAAAAAAAAAAAAACTTTATTGTTACAACATGACGTATGGAAACACCACGACAACGTGTGGACTTTCATTTCTACAAAATTAAAAATTTGTATTTTATATAATGATGTAAAGTGACTGGTTACTAGCTTTGCTAGTTGAAACTTTCTTTAATGGCAACCTAAGTGTACACTTCATCATATCATTTTAGGAATTTTGATAATGAATGACAATGAAATCATGTTCTTAATTGTGATTCTTTTGTGTATTTTTCTTATACAAAGTTTAAAGTCGCATTTGAAGTTTTCTTTCCTATTAAGCTATAACAAAAGGTCTTTGCTTAAACTTTAAAGTCAAACAGAAGAATTTTTTATTTATTAAGTTATTTTTTTGAAAAAAAAAATGTTTATATTCTATCCATATTATCTCTTTAGTAAAAAGAAGAAGTTATTATATATTTATTTGACTAATATGAAATGATTTTTCTGATAAAAATTAACAATCTTTCTTTAAAAAAAAAAAAAAAACTTTATTGTTACAACAAAAAAAAAAAAAAAAAAAAAAAAAAAAAAAAAAAAAAAAAAAAAAAAAAAAAAAAAAAAAAAAAAAAAAAAAAAAAAAAAAAAAAAAAAAAAAAAAAAAAAAAAAAAAAAAAAAAAAAAAAAAAAAAAAAAAAAAAAAAAAAAAAAAAAAAAAAAAAAAAAAAAAAAAAAAAAAAAAAAAAAAAAAAAAAAAAAAAAAAAAAAAAAAAAAAAAAAAAAAAAAAAAAAAAAAAAAAAAAAAAAAAAAAAAACTAAATCCTGAATTACACATGCGAGAGAAACTACGACAATCTGACGATAAACCTACAAAATTAAAAGAAATTCTCCGGCGAAAAACTCCGTCGAAGCAACTTAAAAAACTCTCCGGCGAAGCAAAACTTATGGACGAGGAAGAGATTATTGAAGATGAAGAAGGCATATTTGCGGATGAAGAAAAATATTATAGGTACGTACCGAATCATCTTTGATTGTTCATTGGTATATACGTGTTGAGTTGAAAATAACCTAATTAGAAAATCATGTTTGATTGTGAATTAGCATATATATTCTTGCTACGGACCAATCATGATTGATTATACATTGGCTTTTATGTGTTTTTCTGAAAATACTAATTCAGCCAATCATGTTTGATTGTACATTGACTTTTATGTGTTGTTCTGAAAATGACTTAATTAGCAAATCATGTTTGATTGTACATTGACTTTTATGTGTTGTTCTGAAAATGACTTAATTAGCAAATCATGTTTGATTGTACATTGACTTTTATGTGTTGTTCTGAAAATGACTAATTCAGCCAATCATCTTTGATTGTACATTGACTTTTATGTGTTGTTCTGAAAATGACTTAATTAGCAAATCATATTTGATTGTACATTGACTTTTATGTGTTGTTCTGAAAATGACTTAATTAGCAAATCATGTTTGATTGTACATTGACTTTTATGTGTTGTTCTGAAAATGACTTAATTCAGCCAATCATCTTTGATTGTACATTGACTTTTATGTGTTGTTCTGAAAATGACTTAATTAGCAAATCATATTTGATTGTACATTAGCACATATGTGGTGTTGTTAATGACATGGCTTGTCCAATCATGTTTGATTATACATTTGATTGCACATGTTGTTATATTCAATCAAATTTGATTATAAACAAATTATGTGTTAATATGTAGCTGACATGTATCTTTTCTGTTTTGAAATAGTTTATAGCAAAAATGTAACATCAAACGTACTTAACAACACCGAATTTTGAAACACCAGGAAGGTCAATGTACATCGTGCTAATAGTGGATCCAAAACTTCTACTGGTGATAGGAAATAGTTACGGAACACTAGAACAGTGTGAAGTCGTGTTCAAAGAGTATGCCTATCATGCCGGATTCGATATGAGAAGATCTTGTCAGAAAAACTACAAAGAGCAAAAGGATCAGTCATAAGTACTTTATTTGCCACTGGGAAGGAACACCGAAGAAGGTTTGAATGGATACTTTAGAAGTGTAAGTCCCAACTCAATAGATGGTACTACCTGAAGACACCTCAATGTCGATGGTGGGGTTACTTTGCAATATAAGCGCTGAACTGGAGACGACCAGTTGCAGTGAGTATATATCAAGTTCTTGGATAGATTACTTATTTAAGTGACAATAAGTAAAAACAATGCAATAATATAAAGTACTTGTAAAGTAAATTGGTGAGACAATATGTATTCTTCAAGTGTAATTTATTTATTAACTTTAAATAAATTACAAGGTTGTTGCGGAACCAAGATAATACAAACTATGTAAATATCCTAACAACCTATGAAATACAATTGATCTACACTTGGAAATTCTCTTGACAATCGAAACACTTAAAGTTGTGAAATGTTCCTTTTTGCGATTGAGAGAATATTGCACAAGTTCACCAAGAATATTGCAGGTTTGCAAAGTCTGTTTTTGTGTTGTGCAAAGACCTTTATTTATAGGCAAAGTTGACATTGGGATGTCAACTTTGGCCGTACAAATATGGTTGAGAACATTTAAGGAATAGCATTTAATTCCTTAAACGTTGTGAAAAGTTACAGAATAAAGTAACTTTTCTCAACCTGCTTTATGTACTCTTTTGTACTTTATACATAGATAAATCCTTTTATCCGTGTAATAGCACATAAAGCATAAAGTTCTTTTCCTCGTAATCAGTGTAAAGCTTTGTAAGTACTTTACACTGATGGTCTCCAGTTTGTAACTGAGTAGAATGTCAACTGGGCCTCGCTGCCATTGTCATTCTCTATCTTCCACTTGTTGTCTTCGACTTCAACTGGAATGATTCTTCAACTGGTCAGTTCTCAACTGGAGGAAGTCTTCAGTTGCGTTAACTGTACGCTGCAACTGGACTTCAATATATTTCTGGACAAATCTTCTTAGTCTCCAGATGCAACTGGAGACTGTCCAGTTTCAGCGAAACTGGTCCTAACAAATTCCCCCTATTTGTCCTGAAATATTGCCAAGTCTTTTTCAGTTCTTGTATCTATACAAGTATGAACTGGAAAGACTTGTTCGATTAAATCTATCTAAGTTTTCCAAGGCATTTTTATAGATCAATAAATGCCTTGGGTTTTTCTTTTGAGTTTGTTAGATTCAATCTGTTATCTACCTTGTGGTTACAAACTGGTAACTTCATTTATACGAGGAAATGAAATTTACATAAGTTACAGAATGTAAAATAAAATACAAGTAGATAAACTAGAAAGAGAACTTAATCAGATGGCCCTTCGCCAGTTCTCCTTCTCTTTGACACTGAAGAGATAGGACGAGAGTCTTCAGGATCAATGTTCAACTTCAGCCCCAGATTCTCTTTGTGTTGAATCTTGCCCTTTAAGAAATTGACCCATGCTTTCTCAAACCTATTCTTTTGTGCCTTAGCTTCCAAAAAGTTCACCATCTCTACCCATTCAGAGAACCCATATTGCATTACACCAGGATTGTCAGTTTTAACTAGTGGCCCTCTAGTATAACTGACTTCAACATGAAAGTACTTGGTGCCTGGCTTAATTGTTACAAAAACACCATTGATTGCCCCACTGTGCTTTCTGGTTGACATGATCTGGGAATAATACTTTCTAGCTTCAGATTCATTTGAGATTTTAATAGTCCCAGCTCCAGCAGCCTGCACAGCAACCTTGATGTCATCATTTGAGATTTCGCCAGTTGGTTCAAGGAAGGTTCTAAGGTCAGCATCTCTATGCAGTGGTTTTCTTGGTTGAGGGTTCCTTCTAGGTGGATTCAAGACCCTTTTCACAACCTTCTTAACATTTTCAATTCTTTTCAGAATCCCACTGGCCCGATTCTCTTTAGCCTTCTCCACTGATATATTCAAATTTCTGGCATCATGCTCAGCTTCATCATCAGGATAGTGCCTGTCCAGTTCAATGTCAAGCATTTCTTTTAACATACCCACTATCCTTGCATCATCTTTCACTCTGGCATATTCCTCCTTAGTGATTCCCAACAAGTGAGCATCACTAATGTCAAGCAATTTTTTTTTTTCTTTTTTTTTTTTTTTTTTTTTTTTTTTTTTTTTTTTTTTTTTTTTTTTTTTTTTTTTTTTTTTTTTTTTTTTTTTTTTTTTTTTTTTTTTTTTTTTTTTTTTTTTTTTTTTTTTTTTTTTTTTTTTTTTTTTTTTTTTTTTTTTTTTTTTTTTTTTTTTTTTTTTTTTTTTTTTTTTTTTTTTTTTTTTTTTTTTTTTTTTTTTTTTTTTTTTTTTTTTTTTTTTTTTTTTTTTTTTTTTTTTTTTTTTTTTTTTTTTTTTTTTTTTTTTTTTTTTTTTTTTTTTTTTTTTTTTTTTTTTTTTTTTTTTTTTTTTTTTTTTTTTTTTTTTTTTTTTTTTTTTTTTTTTTTTTTTTTTTTTTTTTTTTTTTTTTTTTTTTTTTTTTTTTTTTTTTTTTTTTTTTTTTTTTTTTTTTTTTTTTTTTTTTTTTTTTTTTTTTTTTTTTTTTTTTTTTTTTTTTTTTTTTTTTTTTTTTTTTTTTTTTTTTTTTTTTTTTTTTTTTTTTTTTTTTTTTTTTTTTTTTTTTTTTTTTTTTTTTTTTTTTTTTTTTTTTTTTTTTTTTTTTTTTTTTTTTTTTTTTTTTTTTTTTTTTTTTTTTTTTTTTTTTTTTTTTTTTTTTTTTTTTTTTTTTTTTTTTTTTTTTTTTTTTTTTTTTTTTTTTTTTTTTTTTTTTTTTTTTTTTTTTTTTTTTTTTTTTTTTTTTTTTTTTTTTTTTTTTTTTTTTTTTTTTTTTTTTTTTTTTTTTTTTTTTTTTTTTTTTTTTTTTTTTTTTTTTTTTTTTTTTTTTTTTTTTTTTTTTTTTTTTTTTTTTTTTTTTTTTTTTTTTTTTTTTTTTTTTTTTTTTTTTTTTTTTTTTTTTTTTTTTTTTTTTTTTTTTTTTTTTTTTTTTTTTTTTTTTTTTTTTTTTTTTTTTTTTTTTTTTTTTTTTTTTTTTTTTTTTTTTTTTTTTTTTTTTTTTTTTTTTTTTTTTTTTTTTTTTTTTTTTTTTTTTTTTTTTTTTTTTTTTTTTTTTTTTTTTTTTTTTTTTTTTTTTTTTTTCCCTTGGCAGCATCTAGACCTGCCCTTATGACTTCCCATTCAGAAGGATGAGATGGCAACTGGACTTCAATATATTTCTGGACAAATCTTCTTAGTCTCCAGATGCAACTGGAGACTGTCCAGTTTCAGCGAAACTGGTCCTAACAAATTCCCCCTATCAATCACATCTTCATCACCTTCAACCCTTTGCTCACCAGTTTCAGTACTGGCAGCCACAACCATTTCTCTACCAATTTGACTTCCAGATGGAGCACTTCCAGGTGCAATTGGTGCAAGGACTGCACTTTTTTTTCCCTTGGCAGCATCTAGACCTGCCCTTATGACTTCCCATTCATAAGGATGAGATGGCAACTGGTCAAGAGGCTGCCATGATTGTATGTCCTTGCATTCTTTAAATATTCTGCACATCATCCTAAAAGATCTCCACAGATGGTTGGTCTCTTTAGACTGGGTCAGAACATTTGCTGCAACTTGTTGCTGACCAGTCTTCAGTTCATTCAAAGTCTTAAAATCTTCATCCAGACCAGAAACCACCTTGTCCTTAACCTCTTCATCCTTTTTCTTCAAATTTTCTACTTCAATGGTCAGTTTATCAAGACACTGAGTATGATTTGATACCTGGGTGTTTAAAGTATCTATGCTGCCCCTCAACTGGTTGATCTCATTAGTGAGTGGGGCCAGATCAACCTGAGGAGTGGCCAGCTTGGTTGATCTCATTAGTGAGTGGGGCCAGATCAACCTGAGGAGTGGCCAGCTTGGTGATCTCAGCTATCACCCTTTCAATCAGTTGTGTTTCTCTTGCACCCAGCGTATCATCAATTTTCTGACCAACTGAAGTCATCAACTGCTGCCCAAGCTCAGTCACATTCAACCCAGGTTTTTCAACTAAATCTTAACCTGCTTTTCAATCTCCCTTAAATCAACTTCAGATCTTCTAACAGTGTTACCCAGCAAATTTGAGATTGAGGTTGTGACTTTGGTCTGAGTAAGGTCAAAGGCTTCTTTCAAAGAAGTGGCCAGATTGTTGCAGCCAGTGACCAACTCATTGAGCTTGTTGAACACCAAGTCTTCATTGGTTGAAAACTTGTTAATCCCCAGATCAACCACTTTAATATTGGTCAAATGATCCTTGTGGTATCTGGAGAAAGACTTAGTGTTTTTGTCAAGTATCTTTTGAATATCCTCCACCCTGGTAAGAAGATTTTGGATATCGGCTTGGAAAGACACAAATTGACTGTCCAGTGACGGAGGGGAAGGTGTCACTGGACCAGCAACGGATGCCACTAGAGCCACTGGGGAAGGTACTACAAGAGTAGCCTGATCAGATGGTGACTCAGTGACAGTTGAAGAAATAGGAGGGGTTGTAGAAGAAGGAACAGAAGTAACAATGTGTTGATCATGCTGAGAATGCTCAGGTGTGATCAACGGCGGCGGTGGTGGTGGCATTTCTCGAAGGAGTGAGAACTGCCCAGATGGTGATGGTGCCATACGTCTGTTTCCAGATATATAGCTATAAGTGGGAAATGGATTTTCAGTAGGCTCATTTTCTTGAGATGGTAAAATTGAAATTGAAGTATATGGAGGCGAGACATGAGATGAAGGGTTTTGATCTTGTACAGAAGACTCAAAAATCTCAATGTCTGATGCAGTACCTTCAGAATCCGAAGATTCAATAAGGATTTCCTCGTCATTAACACTCATGTCCAGATCCATGAATGTAACTGAGGGCTGACCAGATGGGTCAGTCTCCAGATGACCTTCTCCAGTTTCCTGGAAGGTAGCATCTGTTGGAGGATCAGTTACCGAGGTAACTTCACCAGGGATAGAGGTCACTGGGGTTGCCTCAGTTATAATTGCTCTATCCACAATCATAACATCATCAGCCGTAGAGTTTGGAACCTCAGTCTCCAACAGTGACTGGCCAGAGACTTCGTCAGTTCGTGCAAGAGAAGTGTCAGAAGATAGGCCGTGGACACTTTGTGCAGACTCAACTCTAATCTGGGTTGGGGTAGCCCAGTATCATCTTCACCACCCTCTCCTACAGAAATTGCGAGAGTGGCTGCTTGCGGTTGTCCCATTTGACTTTCTCCAGGTTCCTGTTGGGAGGAAACTGGAGGGCTGGTTTGGTTTCTACTGTCAGTGGCAAGTGCTGACTTAGTCCTAGGGCGACGTGTTCTTGTTGCCTTTGGAACACCTGAAAGACCTGTTGGGAGGTCTCCAGGGTAGATAGTTGAGGGGACAGACACGCTGGAGCTGGAGGGGTTAGACTGTTGCCCGGGTTCGGCAATGGTCACAATTCCAGCAGACGAACCGGTGGGTCCCTCATTGTTTTGAGGCCCGCCCAGTTGTCTTTCCGACTCACCTTGGACTGGTGCATCAGTTTTAGAGAATGCCAGCAACATTCTCTGAGGGATCTCAACCTCCCCATCGACAGATGTTAGGGAGTCGAGATTCCTCAACAACTCTGGTACAGTGTACAGTGATTGAGTATTGTGATATTCCTCACTGCCCAGAAGTTGAAGGAAACAGAGTGACAAATACCTGGAGAAGGGGATGCATAGTCCCCTGGAGCCCTTTAGTTTAATCACCAGGCTTCTGAATAAAATATCGGCAAAGTCAACTCTGAGTCCATTCCACAAGCAGTAAGCCATCTCTGCTTGTGTGGAGTTGATCTGGTCCAATCCACCAGAACTCCCACCCATGCTTTCAACTAGGTGAATGAAAAAGTACCTCCAGGATGGTGAGAGGCCCTTCATAGTCATAGCACCTTTAACTTTCAATACCCCATTCTCCAAGCACTCCTTATTCCCCATATCCAGGAGTACTTGACGAAAATTGATGTTTTGGGATATCACAACTGGAGATTCACCCTCTCTCCAGTAGTTGAGGTGCAGAGCATCCCTCAACGTTTCTGCAGTAATAGTACACTGGACTGATCCATCTTTAAGGGTGAAAGAGATAGATGAACAGTCTTCTGAAAGTTCTGCTGTGTACCAAAACTCACACAAGTAATCATGGTACATCTTGTGTGGGTTGAGGGAAAAAGACTCGCCGAGGGGAGAATCACGAAGAAAGGCTTGGATTCTCCCGATTAATGTATCGGCGGCTTGAGTCCCTCTCAAACTGGCCATTGGGTTGTTTGGATTCAATTTAATTGATGCAGAATTTGAAGGGGCACCACTGGCTCGTTTGACATTTTGAAATGGATTATAAGGGACTGTAAGCAGATTTACATCCCTACTTCTAGATTTAGGTGCCATTATAGAATATGAAACTGAAAATTTGGGAATTAGGGTTTTGATAGAGAGAAAATGAAGAGTTTGATGATGATTGGAAGTAAATGAGAGAATGTGAAAAGAAAGTAAATGTGTTCGGAGTAAATAAGGGGTATTTATAATGAAATCATGATCCCAATGAAATACCAAGAATTATATTTTATTATCAAAACTCAATTTTGTAGATATTTTACAAAAGTAATTTGAATTTTGAACTAAAAATTTAATTCTTCGTGTTAGCATTAAATGTTACGACGGCTTAACTTACCCACGCGCCCACTAACTTTTACATTCCCAATAAAAATAGTTGTCTTTTAAAAAAATGACTTTAAACACGTCATATGACGATATTGAGTGGGTTAAAACACTCGAGTACCATCACGTGTCACAAATATTGACCAAGTATTTTCCAACGTTATAAAAGTCTGGTTAACCACCAGTTTTAAGACAAGACCAAACATGTACACTGGAGGATTAGTCCAGTGCCAGTTCCAACTGGAGAGTTCTCCAGTTGCCATTTTCAAACAAAAGGAATTTTGGTAAGAAAATTTATTTTGAGTCTTTCCCCCTAAAATGATGATCCAGAAATCGATTAGTGCCAGGATAGTATCACAAAGGCGTTCGATAGCCTGGCGAGCAAAGATTATCTGGACCTCCTCAACTGGAGAACTTCATCAGTGTCACTGACGCGTTCATAACAAAAATCTCCAGTTTTAAGGATTTAACATTCCCAGTTCGCTGATGAGATGTTTAAAAGTTTTCTCATCAAGAGGTTTTGTAAAAACATCAGCGAGCTGTTTGTCAGTGGGGATGAAATGAATTTCAATGTCTCCTTTCCTAACATGATCACGAATGAAATGATACCTGATATCAATATGCTTTGTATTAGAGTGCATAACTGGGGTGTGAGATATAGCAATTGCACTGGTGTTGTCACAAAAGATTGGGGTCCTTGTATACTTTTGACCATAATCTAGTAACTGGTTCTTGATCCAGAGAATCTGGGCACAGCAACTGGCCGCAGAAATGTATTCTGCCTCAGCAGTGGACATAGAGACTGACGTCTGCTTCTTGCTGGTCCAACTTACCAGTTTTCCTCCAAGGAAATGACAACCACCAATTGTTGATTTTCTATCTATTTTACAACCTGCATGATCTGAATCTGAATAACCCATTAGATCTAACCCTGAGCCTTTGGGGTACCAAAGACCAAGGCTAGGACACCCTTTCAGGTATCTGAAGATGCGCTTAACAGCGTGCAAATGTGATTCTTTTGGGTTAGCCTGAAATATGGCACATAGACATGTTGCAAACATTATATCTGGTCGACTGGCAGTTAAATACATCAGTTAACCAACCATACCACGATATTCAGTGGTGTTCACTGGTTGCCAGTTGGATCAGAGTCCAAATTTAAAGGTGCTGCAATAGGTGTGTTTTTCGATGGGATAGAATCATATTTGTATTTTCTTAACAAATCTCTGACATATTTTTCTTGGTTTATAAAAATTCCATTTTCATTTTGCTTAATTTGAAGACCCAAGAAAAATGTTAATTCTCCCATTAAACTCATTTCATACTCAGATGACATTATTTTAGAAAACCTTTTACACATTGCATCGTCAGTTGAACCAAATATAATGTCATCAACATAAATTTGTACCAATAAGATATTACCTTTTTCTTTCAAGATAAATAAGGTATTATCTATTGCACCTCTTTGAAAGCCATTTTTAAGAAGATGTTTAGTTAAAGTATCATACCAGGCTCTTGGGGCTTGTCTTAGACCATACAAAGCTTTGTTCAGTCTATATACCCAGTGAGGATGCTTCTCATTAATGAAGCCTGGAGTCTGTTTAACATACACTTCTTCTTCCAATGTTCCATTAAGGAACGCACTTTTGACATCCATCTGGAAGACTTTGAACTGCAGATGGGCTGCATAAGCCAGAAATATTCTGATGGCTTCAAGTCTTGCAACTGGAGCAAAAGTTTCATCAAAATCAACGCCCCCTGCCTGAAAATATCCCTGGGCAAATAATCTGGCTTTGTTTCTTACAACATTTCCATCTTCATCCATCTTGTTTCGGTAGACCCATCTTGTACCAATGGGTTCTTTCTTTAACCCTGGTGGACAAGGAACAAGTTCCCACACATTATTCCTTTCAAACTGGATGACCTCTTCTTGCATAGCTTCCACCCAGCTTGGGTCTGCCATAGCCTCGTCAATCTTCTTCGGTTCAATCAGTGATAAGAAGGTGACGTTTAAGCATTGCTCACTGGTGGCTCTTCTAGTCTGAACCCCACTACTTGGATCTCCCACAATCTGTTCAATTGGATGTGCTTGAGTCCATTTAGTGTATTGACTAGGCTGGTGCAAAACAATATCAGTGCAAGTCACCTGGGGATCTTCTTCAGTTGCAGCAGCTTCTGTAGGAGGATCAGTCCAAACCACTTCTATATCCTCATCAGAGTCAATGAGTTCACGATTTGCATCATGAAATTCTTCATTAAAAGACATTTCTTGAAGAACTGGAGAAGTTGGAGTTTGAACTGGTGCTGATATTGGAGTGGCACGTACATCAGATCCAATCACCAATTTCTGTGGTAAGTTGAAATTGATGGAGGGATAGAATGAAGTGTCACTGGTGGTGCTCTTCTTCTTAACTGGTTCTAATTGAGTGTAATTGGAAACATCTTTTGGTGAAACAACTGACTGATGAACTTGGTCAGTTTCATCAAAATTTATTGGAACGACTGGAGAAATATCAATGTTTGGTCTCTTGTTGACTGCTTCATTTGATTCGTCAAATGTGACATGAATTGTCTCATGAACCTTTTGGAGTCTATAATTATAAACTCTAAAGGCCTTTCGAATATCTGAATAGCCTAAAAATACACATTCATCAGCTTTTGCATCAAACTTTCCAAGCTGACTGGAATCGTTTAAAATATAAACTTGACAACCAAATACATGAAAATATCCAATATTTGGTTTCCGATTCCTGAGTACTGCATAGGCAGTCTTCTTATGTCTCTTGATGTAGACTGACCGGTTTTGGGTGTGACAAGAAGTTGCAACTGCTTCAGCCCAGAAACTGGTGGGAAGACCTGATTCAGATAGCATGCTTCTGGCCGCTTCTATCAGTGTGCGATTCTTTCTTTCCACAACTCCATTCTGCTCTGGAGAGTGTGCTGATGAGAAGTTTTGAGAGATGTCAGTGTCATTGCAAAATGTTTCAAGTACCTTATTTTGAAATTCAGTACCATTATCACTTCGCAACTAACAAACTTTTCGAGTATACTTGAGTTCAATTCTTTTGATGAGAGATATGATTTCAGCAGGTGCATCACTTTTAGATCTGAGGAATACAACCCAGCAAAATCTGGTGAATTCATCAACCACAACTAGAGTGTACTTCTTTCCAGCTCTAGTTTGAACATTCACTGGACCAAAGAGGTCCATATGAAGCATGTGAAGAGGTTCAGTGATGCTAAAGTTTTGCCTTGTTTTGAAACTGGCCCTTTTCTGCTTGCCCATCTCACACCCTGGACATGGCTTTTCTTTATTGAAAGAAATCTGAGGTATCCCATCTACCAGTTGTTTGCGAGACAACTTGTTAATATTTTTGAAATTAAGATGGGATAATCTTTTATGCCACAGCCAGTTAGTGTCCTCATCAGCCTTGGTATAGAAGCACTGCTCTTTTGGAGCTGGTTCCATATCCATGATGTACACATTTCCTTTCTTGGTGCAACCATCACCACTTTCCAATCCTTGTTAAATATGGTGCCTTGAGCAATATCGAACAAAACTCTGTAGCCATCATCACAAAGTTGGCTTACACTGATCAGGTTGTATTTCAAACCATTCACAAATGCAACTCTTTTGAATTCGACCTGTCCGTTATTGAGCACACCATATCCTTCAGTCTTTCCACTTTGATCATTACCAAACGTCATTGCCGGTCCATCTTGGACAGTGAACTCTTCAAGCAGGGGCTTACATCCGGTCATAGTCCGGCCAGCTGCGCTGTCCAGATACCAGGTGTTCTTCTTTCGATCGCCCTGCAAACCCACAAAACTCATTAGTTATTTTTGTGAACCCATCTTTTCTTTATGGGTTCACTGGACTTCACTACAGAAGTCTCAGCTAATTGTGGTGTTAAACTGAAGACTGCATCTGGATCTTTTTCACCAGCTCCAGGTGCAGGAGTAAAAACGATTGGTATTTGATACTTGCTCCCCTTTTTCTTATCAAATTTTGTTCCAGATGGAACATTCTTTTGTTTTGGTTTTGAAGGGGGTTTAATATTTTGTTTTTCAACTGGAGGTGATGAACCTCCTTCCAGATTTTTAATTCTGGCAGTACAACTCTGAACCTGTCTAGACAAAAGTTGGAGTTGACTTTCCAGTTTAGACAAAATATTATTTTCATCAGGCTGCTGAACCTTGGACCTTGGTTCAGCTGGGGTTTTGGTCTTTTAAGTCTTGGGCTCCTTAGACTTCTGAGGTAAAGGCTTGTTTCCAGAAGCCTTTTTAACTGGAGCACTAGCCTGATTGGCTCCAGGTTTAACCTCAATGGGGGTGGTCTCAATGGGTTTTGACAGTCCACTAATTTGCACACTTATATTTGTTTAAACTAAACAAGAAAGTAAAGAACAGAAAGTAAAGAACACAGAACGTTCAAGTAATACTGCTAACTATGCAAGTCTGATGACTCGCTGATGACTCGCTGATGACTCGCTGATGACTCGCTGATGACTCGCTGATGACTCGCTGATGACTCGCTGATGACTCGCTGATGACTCGCTGATGACTCGCTGATGACTCGCTGATGACTCGCTGATGACTCGCTGATGACTCGCTGATGACTCGCTGATGACTCGCTGATGACTCGCTGATGACTCGCTGATGACTCGCTGATGACTCGCTGATGACTCGCTGATGACTCGCTGATGACTCGCTGATGACTCGCTGATGACTCGCTGATGACTCGCTGATGACTCGCTGATGACTCGCTGATGACTCGCTGATGACTCGCTGATGACTCGCTGATGACTCGCTGATGACTCGCTGATGACTCGCTGATGACTCGCTGATGACTCGCTGATGACTCGCTGATGACTCGCTGATGACTCGCTGATGACTCGCTGATGACTCGCTGATGACTCGCTGATGACTCGCTGATGACTCGCTGATGACTCGCTGATGACTCGCTGATGACTCGCTGATGACTCGCTGATGACTCGCTGATGACTCGCTGATGACTCGCTGATGACTCGCTGATGACTCGCTGATGACTCGCTGATGACTCGCTGATGACTCGCTGATGACTCGCTGATGACTCGCTGATGACTCGCTGATGACTCGCTGATGACTCGCTGATGACTCGCTGATGACTCGCTGATGACTCGCTGATGACTCGCTGATGACTCGCTGATGACTCGCTGATGACTCGCTGATGACTCGCTGATGACTCGCTGATGACTCGCTGATGACTCGCTGATGACTCGCTGATGACTCGCTGATGACTCGCTGATGACTCGCTGATGACTCGCTGATGACTCGCTGATGACTCGCTGATGACTCGCTGATGACTCGCTGATGACTCGCTGATGACTCGCTGATGACTCGCTGATGACTCGCTGATGACTCGCTGATGACTCGCTGATGACTCGCTGATGACTCGCTGATGACTCGCTGATGACTCGCTGATGACTCGCTGATGACTCGCTGATGACTCGCTGATGACTCGCTGATGACTCGCTGATGACTCGCTGATGACTCGCTGATGACTCGCTGATGACTCGCTGATGACTCGCTGATGACTCGCTGATGACTCGCTGATGACTCGCTGATGACTCGCTGATGACTCGCTGATGACTCGCTGATGACTCGCTGATGACTCGCTGATGACTCGCTGATGACTCGCTGATGACTCGCTGATGACTCGCTGATGACTCGCTGATGACTCGCTGATGACTCGCTGATGACTCGCTGATGACTCGCTGATGACTCGCTGATGACTCGCTGATGACTCGCTGATGACTCGCTGATGACTCGCTGATGACTCGCTGATGACTCGCTGATGACTCGCTGATGACTCGCTGATGACTCGCTGATGACTCGCTGATGACTCGCTGATGACTCGCTGATGACTCGCTGATGACTCGCTGATGACTCGCTGATGACTCGCTGATGACTCGCTGATGACTCGCTGATGACTCGCTGATGACTCGCTGATGACTCGCTGATGACTCGCTGATGACTCGCTGATGACTCGCTGATGACTCGCTGATGACTCGCTGATGACTCGCTGATGACTCGCTGATGACTCGCTGATGACTCGCTGATGACTCGCTGATGACTCGCTGATGACTCGCTGATGACTCGCTGATGACTCGCTGATGACTCGCTGATGACTCGCTGATGACTCGCTGATGACTCGCTGATGACTCGCTGATGACTCGCTGATGACTCGCTGATGACTCGCTGATGACTCGCTGATGACTCGCTGATGACTCGCTGATGACTCGCTGATGACTCGCTGATGACTCGCTGATGACTCGCTGATGACTCGCTGATGACTCGCTGATGACTCGCTGATGACTCGCTGATGACTCGCTGATGACTCGCTGATGACTCGCTGATGACTCGCTGATGACTCGCTGATGACTCGCTGATGACTCGCTGATGACTCGCTGGAAAGCAAACCACCCGCTGACTCGCTGATGACTCGCTGAGACCGATGAGAGTCAATGACTCGCTGATGACTCGCTGATGACTCGCTGACGACCCACGTCAGCGACCAAGTCTGGTCAGCGAATCCTTGACTCAACAGGTTTAGTTTTGACAGTCTCAGGTTGATCATATGGAGTTTCAACCCTAAGAGCTGGAGGCAATGCATGAAGATCTGGTATGAGAGCTGCCATTTCAAGATCTCCATATTTCCATGCATTTTTCTGGGCATCAATAGTTCTAGAGAATACATCAAAACTCTTTCTAGATGCTTTTACCCACGACTTGATAATCATTTGTTCTTTTTCAAGAACAGATTTTAATTTCTGATTTTCAAGTTCAAAAGCCTCAATTTTCAAAACTGACTCCTTGATAGCCAACTGGACACTTTGTAAATCATTTAATTGTGGTTTCACATTGTTCAGTTCAGTTAAGATAGTATCCAGATATCTTTCACTGTCTGCTCTAACAGTTTCCACAAAAGCAAAATCACCACTTAATGATTCAGCGAGGTCCAGTTTCAGTTCTGGATCAACCTGGTTGTCATAATCACATACCTTTTTCAAAATGATGTCCGCCCATCTTCCAGTGATGACATCTTCTTTTGCCACGTGTTGCTGTTGATCTTCCAAGGCCATGAAACACATGTCCCTTTCCTCTTCATCATCAACTGATGAGTCATCAGAGTACTCCTATTTTCCCTCAGTTTGTGCCATCAAGCACTGATCCTTTTCTTTTTCCATGGACAGGAGGGCAATCTGGGCCTTAAGCTTCTTATATTTAGCTTTATAGCTATCATCAGGCCGATTGAAATTTGGGACAGAGGGACCAGTTTGGTTGTTCATCTGACTAGATCTGCATTCCTTCATAAAATGACCTTTCTTACCGCATTTATAGCAGGTAAGATTGGTTTTATCCAGAGAGTTGGAGCTGGAAGCATTGTTTGGGCCATTCAATCTTTTAGATTTATGCTTAAACCTATTAAAGGTTTTAGCAATCATGGCTACCAGATCATCATCGTCAGTTTCATCACAACCATCACTGATTTCAGTGGTCAGTCCAGAGTTCAAGAAACTGTTTAACATCTCCTTCATTGAGTGTGACTGGACACTCTCTGCAGACATTAAAGCTCAGTTATGCTAGCAACCTTGGGACTCTGGGCATGGTTCATGGCATCCTGCTCAGCCACCAGTCTTGCTGCATTATTATCTTCAGTGAATCTGAAGGCTCCATAGAGCGATGCAAGAGTGTGACTGTGCAGGTTTTTACCTTGTCTTAAGACAAGAACCATTTTTTCCCATTTGGAAGGGAGAATATCACAAAATTTCTCAAGAAGAATATCCTTATCCTTCTCAACACACAAGCCTCTCAACTGATAAATGAGGCTAGAAAACCTGGTGTAAGTACCAGTTAGACTTTCATTGGGAAGTGCAAAGAAGGATTCATACTTCTTGTTCAGGGCAACCTTTCTGGTGACAATGGTGTCATCACCTCCTTCAAACTGAATGACTAATTCATCCCACATTGCTTTGGCACTGGGGAACAACACAAGTGTTGGAATTAGGTCTTCAGGGACAGCTCCAAGGATCATGTTCTTGAGTCTGGTGTCCAGATCTACAAGTCTACGATCATCATCAGACCAGTGGTCTTTGAGCTTTTCTCTGGAACCTCTTCTTCCAGTTGGATCTAGAAGAAAACTTACCCCAAGATACATGGGTATATATGGTCCATCCTTAAAGATTTTCAACATATACCTCTCTATCCCACCAAAATGCAAGAGCATTCTGGCCTTCCATGTACCAAAGGTCTCACTATTTCCATCAAATTTTGGAACAGGAGTGTTAGAATAATGTACATGGACATGGTTTGGGGCAGTAGGAGGTGGAGGGTTAGTATTAACATTTTGACCAGGTGGAATATTAACATTTAGAGGGTTTTCACCTTGAGCAGAACCATCCCCACCTTCAGTAGTAGTCATCTAAGCAGATCTAGGCAAGTATATTAGCCTTTTGCTCTGATACCACTTGTAAGTCCCAACTCAATAGATGGTACTACCTGAAGACACCTCAATGTCGATGGTGGGGTTACTTTGCAATATAAGCGCTGAACTGGAGACGACCAGTTGCAGTGAGTATATATCAAGTTCTTGGATAGATTACTTATTTAAGTGACAATAAGTAAAAACAATGCAATAATATAAAGTACTTGTAAAGTAAATTGGTGAGACAATATGTATTTTTCAAGTGTAATTTATTTATTAACTTTAAATAAATTACAAGGTTGTTGCGGAACCAAGATAATACAAACTATGTAAATATCCTAACAACCTATGAAATACAATTGATCTACACTTGGAAATTCTCTTGACAATCGAAACACTTAAAGTTGTGAAATGTTCCTTTTTGCGATTGAGAGAATATTGCACAAGTTCACCAAGAATATTGCAGGTTTGCAAAGTCTGTTTTTGTGTTGTGCAAAGACCTTTATTTATAGGCAAAGTTGACATTGGGATGTCAACTTTGGCCGTACAAATATGGTTGAGAACATTTAAGGAATAGCATTTAATTCCTTAAACGTTGTGAAAAGTTACAGAATAAAGTAACTTATCTCAACCTGCTTTATGTACTCTTTTGTACTTTATACATAGATAAATCCTTTTATCCGTGTAATAGCACATAAAGCATAAAGGTCTTTTCCTCGTAATCAGTGTAAAGCTTTGTAAGTACTTTACACTGATGGTCTCCAGTTTGTAACTGAGTAGAATGTCAACTGGGCCTCGCTGCCATTGTCATTCTCTATCTTCCACTTGTTGTCTTCGACTTCAACTGGAATGATTCTTCAACTCGTCAGTTTCTCAACTGGAGGAAGTCTTCAGTTGCGTTAACTGTACGCTGCAACTGGACTTCAATATATTTCCGGACAAATCTTCTTAGTCTCCAGATGCAACTGGAGACTGTCCAGTTTCAGCGAAACTGGTCCTAACAAGAAGCATAAGAAAATAAGATTTGAACGAGTACACACGAATGCACCAGTTGTATGTTTCAATGAGAACACAACTTCTGATGCTTCCGGGATCAACTAGCAAGATAGTTTTATTTTACTACAATTCATTGATATTAAAAATTAAATGTTTAAATTTTAGCATATTTTTATACTTGCTTCATAATTTTTTTTAGATTTGTGATGAATTGTGTTATTGTAATGACCAATCAAACATGATTGGGAATATCCAATCAAAGTGATTGAAAATGTGATGTGCTTGAATAATGGGTAGAATGTGTCGTTGTATTGATCAATCAAAAGTGATTGGAAGGAAGAGACTAGTTTGGGTAATCAATCGTAGGCATAGATTGCTGATGGTATTGATCTACGATACAGGCATGTAGTGATCGCCTAGCCTAATAAATCTGTCTATTAAATGTATTTGATTCTCTCTACGAATCAAATTTGATTGTACACAAAATCTAGTGAAAATGAAAATCATACAAACATATCGCATTTGCTTGTTACGAAATTATAAAAAGCATTAAACAAAAACATTTAAAAATGAGAACAAAAGAAAAAGTACGCGTTAAACATTACTTAACATTACTTAACAGTACAAAAATGTAAACATATATTCGTTAAATAACAAAGTACGTATTGTACAAAAATTTAGAATCGAAGGTACATGCATTGAATCCTGTGACCTCTACGGCTGATTCATAGAATCCTGAACCGACGTACATCAATTCCATTTGGAAAACAACACCAGAAAAAATCTGGACGAGGTCGACCAACTGCATCTTTTTATAGCTTTCGTAATAACTCCGGTTATAAAAGTTGAGAACAAAAGCCCTGTGATAAGCAATGAAGGTTAAGTTAGGTTGCTTTATTCAACTGAGTAGAATGACAGAAAGCAAGATTTAATCTCCTAATATGGCATGATGAAAATCATAAACAACTCTTCTACGGATATATAAGGCCAGAAACACCAACATTGGCAACAAAACTTCATATAACTTATAAAACAATCAAAAATTAAGACAAATCGCCATTTGTTAGTTTGAAATGTTTGTATAGAGACGAAAAAGTTCAACTCACCGGAACAGTCCAAAACGGGATGGTGCTATTTTTAAAATGACCATAATTGCTAGTAGTAGCGAAGGAATCAACAAATCGTGCATATGAGTCCTCGCCAATACTAGTCCATGAGACCTTACGGTATGTGTTTTCCGCTGTGAATTCATCATTTGCTGGTGTGCAGAAATCTTGCTTGTTTTGATGTTTCCTCAACACCTCTAAAGAATCAACTATTTAAAATGGAGCATTTATTAGATAATTCAAGTGCTAAAGTTACAGAAGATAGTATTTGAAATAATCGCGCATAATAGTGTCAACTAATAAGACCCGACGCATGCAAACACGAGTTGTCATGTAAACTTAAAATCCATGTAAACGCATAATAGTGTCAATCAAATGCTTACTGAAAAGTTTGTGTTGTAGATAAAAATTAACATATAAGTAAAAAGAAAACAACATTTCATACGGAACAAAAAGCTGGTTTTTTCTTCGCGGGAAACAACTCTGCAATTGTTTGCTCTGCATCAACTGCATAAACAAACACATCGCACAAACATACCAGATTGAATGAAAACAGAAAACCAAACATGATAAGTAACAATGTAACATAAAATCATATTGCTGATGCAAAAGCCCAAAATCATGAAACATAGATCAATTGATGAACTTCACGGCGCAAAGTACCGCCAGTCAATCATAAACATGGAATTCATATATGCAATCAAGTTTGATAGACTAAACAATCATGTATGATTAAGCATGAAAAGTACATCTATTGATGAAAATCATGGCGCAAAGCACCGGTAGTCAAACATAAACATAGAATCCATATACAAACAAGTTTGATAGAGCAAGGAATTTTATTTTAAAAACAAAACATAGTATACATGTATACAAATCATGTTTCATCCACTAAGCAGGTTTATTATTAACACAAAAAATTGACCACATATATACAATCATGTATGATTTAGCATGAAACGTACATCTATTGATGAAAATCACGACGCAAATAAAATCGCCGACAGTTAATCATAAACATAGTCTCCACATATACAATCAAGTTTGATAGACTAAGCAGGATTATTATTACCACAAAAAATAAACTCCATATATACAATCATGTATGATTGATGCAGGCAAAAAACAAAACCCTAACTGTTCCTCTAAGCATTGAACGTACATCTACAAAAAATGTTTATCATCCAAATTTAGCTGTTCATCAAATTTAAAAATCAAACAAAACCCTAAAAATACAAAAAAAAACCTAAAAAATTAAAACACATAAAACTAACAATAAAAAAAGAAATAAACGAATAAAATGATAAACTTACATATATATATATATATATATATATATATATATATATATATATATATATATATATATATATATATATATATATATATATATATATATATATATATATATATATATATATATATATATATATATATATATATATATATATATATATATATATATATATATATATATATATATATATATATATATATATATATATATATATATATATATATATATATATATATATATATATATATATATATATATATATATATATATATATATATATATATATATATATATATATATATATATATATATATATATATATATATATATATATATATATATATATATATATATATATATATATATATATATATATATATATATATATATATATATATATATATATATATATATATATATATATATATATATATATATATATATATATATATATATATATATATATATATATATATATATATATATATATATATATATATATATATATATATATATATATATATATATATATATATATATATATATATATATATATATATATATATATATATATATATATATATATATATATATATATATATATATATATATATATATATATATATATATATATATATATATATATATATATATATATATATATATATATATATATATATATATATATATATATATATATATATATATATATATATATATATATATATATATATATATATATATATATATATATATATATATATATATATATATATATATATATATATATATATATATATATATATATATATATATATATATATATATATATATATATATATATATATATATATATATATATATATATATATATATATATATATATATATATATATATATATATATATATATATATATATATATATATATATATATATATATATATATATATATATATATATATATATATATATATATATATATATATATATATATATATATATATATATATATATATATATATATATATATATATATATATATATATATATATATATATATATATATATATATATATATATATATATATATATATATATATATATATATATATATATATATATATATATATATATATATATATATATATATATATATATATATATATATATATATATATATATATATATATATATATATATATATATATATATATATATATATATATATATATATATATATATATATATATATATATATATATATATATATATATATATATATATATATATATATATATATATATATATATATATATATATATATATATATATATATATATATATATATATATATATATATATATATATATATATATATATATATATATATATATATATATATATATATATATATATATATATATATATATATATATATATATATATATATATATATATATATATATATATATATATATATATATATATATATATATATATATATATATATATATATATATATATATATATATATATATATATATATATATATATATATATATATATATATATATATATATATATATATATATATATATATATATATATATATATATATATATATATATATATATATATATATATATATATATATATATATATATATATATATATATATATATATATATATATATATATATATATATATATATATATATATATATATATATATATATATATATATATATATATATATATATATATATATATATATATATATATATATATATATATATATATATATATATATATATATATATATATATATATATATATATATATATATATATATATATATATATATATATATATATATATATATATATATATATATATATATATATATATATATATATATATATATATATATATATATATATATATATATATATATATATATATATGAATACCAACAATACATCAGCATCTTTACCTTGATAGTAAAAATAAATTGTAATTCAATACACCACTGTTGGCCACTTTGTGGTTATTTTCCGCCCAACATCCGGTCGATCAAACAAAAAAAAGGAAATAAACGAATAAAATGATAAACTTACGAGGATCGGCCGGCGAAAAACTCCGCACAACCTGGTAGTCGTTGCCGACAAGCTGTTTCTCTTTCCTTGAATAGGTAGTGTTCATCGCCTTCGACATTATCACCTGTCAGTATAGGAAAAGTGATTATCTTGAAATTTGGCCGGAAAAACCTAGGGTTTTGAGAGAGAGAGAGAGAGGGACGACGGTGATTGGAGAATGAAGATTAGTCGGCGGTCTGAGAGCGATTAGAGAGAGAGAAATGACGGTTTGGTGATGAGAGTGTGTTACTGTGTTTGAATGAGAGGGAGTAAGGAAGCGTACAGTGGAAGTAGAGAAAGAGCAGGAGGGGTAAAAAGACCATAATACCACTCCGTGTTGTTTTTTAAGTTTATAAAAATTAGAGTAAATTACAAATTTGGTCCCTGTCGTGGGTCAAAAATTACCGTTTTCGTCCCTACCTTTCATATATTACCGTTTTGGTCCAAAAAACTTTGGTCCGTCAACGCTTTTGGTCCAATTTTCTAAACAGACGTTAAACACCCATCACGTGATCTGCACGTGATGGGTATTTTAGTCTTTTCATTATTAGCACAGGGACGAAAACGGTAATTTTTGACCCACGACAGGGACCAAAATTGTAATTTACTCTATTAATTATGTTATTAAGTTTAGGGTTTAATATATATTCAATGTATTATCTCTCTCTTTCATCTTTGAATTTCTTCTCTCTTTCTCCTCTCCAGATTCCGGCCAGCCACTGCCGGACCGCCGCACAACATGCCGGAAATAAGTAAAATGCTACAACAATACATCAGCATCTTTACCTTGATAGTAAAAATAAATTGTAATTCAATACACCACTGTTGGCCACTTTGTGGTTATTTTCCGCCCAACATCCGGTCGATCAAACCAAAACAAGGAACTCAAAATCCGGCCAAAAGAAAGAAATAACAGTCTAACGGCGGTGGTGGATTATAGAAGTTCATAATCAAACCCAAACAGTCGCCGGAACGCCATTGCTCACACCAGCCACCGTCGACCACTGTCATCAGATCACTGCGGTTTTCCATGGACCTAAACCCCATGATTCTGAACCCGATATCATCGATAATGAAAAGGAGAACTCCAGCCAGCCCTGTGGTTTACCCTAATAATCAAATTCCGACAAAACATGAACATTTTTCCAGGTACCAAAACAAAGTTTAAGATTCATTCCTCTTAGGCGCAGGTTTATAAAATCAATTAAAAACATAGTACCAAAACACGATGGATATTTCTCACAAATCCAACAAAATAAATTCATATCAATTTATCAAATTTCATAAAAAACTGTTTCACCTTCAACAACAATCATATACTTACTACCTGCTGCTGCTGCTCCGTTATAGACCCGACACCTCCGCCTATTTCCCCTGTTGCTGCTCCGTTATAGACCCGACACCTCCGCCTATTTCCCCTGTTGCTGCTCCGTTATCTTCCATCGTCATCAACACTGTTAATGTTTGTGCAAGAGACTTGTTTATGTTTATATGCCACCTAAGATCGACGGCCAGATGGCCGGAAAAGAGGCCGGCGACTCAAGGGAGAAATGAACACTGGTAGTCACCCACTTTTTAAATCTCGATAGGCTACTTTATTTTTTTCCCAATGAATGTATGTATATGTGTATAAATTATGCATCTGAAAGGTTAAAACAAATGATAATGGTGGGTTTGATTTTGGTCCCTGTCGTGGGTCAAAAATTACCGTTTTCGTCCCTGTGCTAATAATGAAAAGACTAAAATACCCATCACGTGCAGATCACGTGATGGGTGTTTAACGTCTGTTTAGAAAATTGGACCAAAAGCGTTGACGGACCAAAGTTTTTTGGACCAAAACGGTAATATATGAAAGGTAGGGACGAAAACGGTAATTTTGACCCACGACAGGGACCAAATTTGTAATTTACTCTTAAAATTAACAATCAGATCTAATTATGAAATGGAAGGCCAGGATTTGGCCCTTAGTTTTCAAGAAAAATCTTTGATGCAAATGAACAATTCTCCCAGCTATTATCCAAAGTATAGTAGAGTATGTATCGAATATAAAAAGAGGAAAATGGAAAATAAAACACTTTGGACTAAGTCTCTTTGCAGATTAAGCATTCTAAGCCAGCTATCTAATAAATCCAAACCCCAAAAAGTATAAATTTATCTTTATATATGTTGAAAATTTATGATCCCTAAAGTGACATTGGCATGTGTGGATGTCTATATTTTTTATTTTTTATTTTTGAATGGTGAATTTCACTGGAAACTTCGTGTCGCGATTCGACATCGAGAGGTCTAGCATATATTGTCTTAACCGGGTTCGCGCTAGAGAGCTCCCTCAAAGTAGAAAGTCTATTTCAAATACCCGAGGGGGAAAAAAACCCCTACTAATCCGCCCGAAGGCACAACGATTAATAGGGGTAAACCCTGTCCCCTCAGACTTGAATATGGGTATACCCAAGTCAAGCCCTCATGAAGGGACTTAATTCCTATATCCTCCTCAAGGCTTGAACACAAAACCTAATGCAAGGGGATGGTTTTTCAACCATTGAGCTTACAAAATGGAAGTATAGCGACACATTGAGTCTACCACCAACTGGTTCACACTTGTTGGGTTTATCTTTTCCTCTTTTCGACGCAATTCCTATTTAACGTTATTTTCTGTTCAACTTTTAAAGATCACGAAATCACAATCTGCAATATTTTTCTTTCCATAGTAGACTCATTCATATTATGTCTTTCTTTACATCGTAGACTCATTCATACCATGTTCGTTTATATCGTGAGTACAGTAAACTGTAAAGACTACCATAAGAAAAATGATATATAACCCATAAGAAAAATGAATTCTACCAAAGGAGCAAAAAACTAACAAAACAATGTGTTTATCGACTTTAAGATGCCAAAGAGTTACAAATATTTAACAAAACTCATGTCTAAAGGAACCTGGTTGGAACATATTCATTAATCCTAAGAGGAAAGCTGTAAAACTCTTCGTTTCTACTATCGCCTTTCTTTTTCTGAAACGGACCCCACCATGGTATCCCTCTCTCGTCTCTTGCATGGTGTGCGTCTAGTGTGTTGTCTAGTAACGCCCCAACTATCAACGCCACCATAGGAGCCGATGCAAATACAGTGTTCAATATATCATCAAACTGCACACACACACCGATATTAGTTAAACAATCAACATAAAAGTCAAAGGATGTTATAACTTGACATTTGTGGTCCTTTAATACTTACCCATCCAGCACCCGAGTGCACAGGTCCATGGCCAGTCCCGCCATTGGTGTTGGACACAAAATATTGAGGTATAGATATCCCAAGAAACAGTGTTAATCCCATTATGTAGATGTTCCTCATTGAGTTATTGTTTGTGAATTGAATAAAAGTGACCCCAACCGCAGCTGTTAATAGACAAAAACAGATTCTTAGACAATTATAAAAGGAAAATGGTAAAACGAAATTTTAAAAAAAACACACCTACGAGACCATACAACACACAGTAAATGGCTGCGAATATTGGGAGTGGAATTGATGCAAAGAAAGCTCCGAACTTTCCTGAAGTACAACAGAATTTTAAATGAGGTATAGTGGTGGAAAAATATATTGTGTTGGGTAACAAGTCAAACAGGTAGTTCTGCACAGCTTGGGTTAAGCCGAAACATTTTTCTGGTCCAAACCATACATACAATTAGTAGGTCAAATGCGATTACAAAATATATAGTACTTCGAAGTTATGACCTATTGAATAACATGAGTTTAGGAGATTTTATGCATTAGGCTTGTAGAATGTTTCCATGTAAACCAACTTTTTTTTACTTTCCCCCTCTGGCCCATATATGTCAAATAAAGCCCGTCCTGACCCATCATAAATTCACAAGTATATGGATCAAAATCTCTGGTGAGATGAAAACAAGAAAAGAAGTAAAAAGGCAAGTGAAGAAAAATTGCAGACCGAATATGGAGAAAAAGAACATGAAAATGGTGGATATCTGAACCACTCTTCGACTCCCCACGTGTGTTAGAGCAAGAAGGCCAACGTTTTCACTGAATTCAAAAATGTACATGCATTTAGTGTGTCAAAAAAATACGTATATTCGGAGATTTGCACAATAAGGCACGAGCTCTTACACTGATGCATTTGTGCCAACAATTGAACCAAATATTCCATCAAGCAGCTGCCCAACACCCTTCAAGATCAAAGAAACACAAGCTTATAATTTTCTTGTAAAGTTGTAGTTTTAAGAATTGAAACGGGAACAATGAACGTGTGTGAACCTGTAGACCAATGCTTCGGCTAAGAACATGTGCTGGAGGAGGTGTAGCACCCGCAAAACGTGATGCAGCTATAAACGTACCAGTGGACTGTACAAAAAACAGCATTAATAAAATATGATATGAATTCCCATATTTTACTGAAACAAGAAAATGTTTAGATTAAATAAACCTCTACTGTTGTGACTAAAGCAGCTCCCATCATTCCAAAAACATGGCTTGCTCTGAATATCGGCGTACCCCATTGAAACGGATATGGGACCTTAATCCTACATATGGTCAACACAAGTTTATTTGACTCAAAAAACTTTTTGGGCAAAATATGTCAAATCACTGTAGATGGTTTACCATGGAGCAGATGACATAAGGAAAGAACGGTCGGTCCTGCAACTACGTTTGGTTGCTTCCCCAACATTGTTATAAGCACCGGCTGCAGTCAGGATGGCTGCAAAAGCCCAAACAAGCGCAATGCAGAAAAGCAAAGCAAATCTCTCGAGAATTTGATGTCCAGCCGGATGGAGCCGCTTCAAGTACTACAACATAATATCAGCAATTTTCTTTAAGTGAATACACTTTGACTTACCTAGTCAAACCAAAACTAGGCTTTTTTTTTCAGTTCATAGATACAATACCTGTTGAAGGACAACCAAAAATACAAGCATAGGCAGGCCAAGCTCAACACACGTTGCAAGCTGCACATTGTACACGACACACTCAGTTTTGTTTTACAGAAAACAAGAAAATTTTGAATACAAAAGACTTAGAAAGAAGATTAAACCTGTGGAAAACCCCTTCCAAATAATCCAAGACCAACAACACAGACATACGGGACAACAATAAGCGGGGTGAGAAACCTGCACATTAAAATTTCAGCATGGAATAAATATATTATGGAAACAGAAGAAGAAAAAAAGAGGTGAAAGATTGAACAAAGATGGTTATATTACTTTGTGAATTCTCCCCATGCCCTGCTAAATCCAAGAAGCATATTGATGAATGACGAAATTATCAGGGATCCTTGAATAGCCCTCATAGTGTGAAGAAATCTCTATTATGTAAAGCTAGGATTAAAACATGGCCCCGGTGCACCAAATAGACAAAATTTAAAGTTTGTATTCTATAATATGTGTAGTTATACCTCGTGCTCAGATGAGAAATCTTCATCTTTGAAATCATTTATGATTGATATAACAGCTAAGATATAAGCAAAAGATGGTCCCATAACCGTAGGAAGACGTGTACCAAGTAATGCTTGGAAAAGTGTATTCAGCCCCGACATGAACAACAGCGCTTGAATGACACGGGCCTTATCACCCTATACACCTCAAAAGAAACAAACTTAATTTAAACATGATAAAATTCAACCATATATGTGAAATCTCACATTTTTACTGTTCAAAAGTATTAAAGAATATATATTCATGTAAGGCTCACCGCGCTACCACCCATTCGAGGAACAAGAATGGAAGCGATCATGACTACACTGCCAAGCATTACAATGTAGTGTTGGAATGCCAAGATAGCAGTTTGGGCTGCATAATTTTGATCAACCAAATAGTTGTTAGGATCGACAATCTCGTATAAAATTAAAAGTTGCACCAAAACAAAAAATCAAAAATACTAAATTTATGTGGTTCACATTTTGCCTTTATGAATTCCTGTTTAAAAACTTTTATTATATATCATGAGTTTGTTAACATATGAAGGGATTTGTAGTATAATTTAGGACCAGTCATGTATCATTAAAGCGAACAACTTGATGATCAACCTAATCTACCAATATATTAATCTTTCAAACAGACTACAATCCTAAAAGTTGTTAAAAAAAATTCAGAAAAGACATAAAAATAAATTCCTATATATCAATTTAGAATTAAAAGTTAGTTTGGCTTGACCAAATAGTCAAATAGGTCAACATTAAACTATATATGTCCCTTTCTTTCTTTACAACAAAAATAAGCAGTCTTTAATTCTTTGAATTTCACTAAACCTTCTATAATCACTAACCATGCCTAATAATAAGTTACAAATTATAAAAATTTACTTTAAAAAAACCTTTTTAAAAAAAAAAAATAAATCAATAAATAAAAAGTTTCTTTAAAGATCCACAAAAAGGGGAAAGAACCATGCCTTTCAGAATTTAAGTACCTAAAATAAAAGATTTTTATGCAAAAAGATAAAAGCTTTAACAAGCCATTTCATGAATATTCAACTTTTCAAAGATTCAAAACATATTTCAAAGCTTTCCCACAAAAACTTTTTTATATTTTTCTTAAGTTTCAATCTTTATAAGAATTAACTTAAGTTTGATTCAAAGATAAATTCAATATTTTTAGGAAAAAAAAACAAAAAAAAAATAAATATCAAAAAACAAACCCCATGAAGGATTGGAATGGATGCAATAGTTGAGCTGAAGAAGCTGTTCTGCAGGTGGATAAGCAGGGCCTCTAGCTGAACCTAGTGGCTGTTGGACGGTGGTTGGCGGCGGTGGCGCCGGAGCTGGTGGCTGCTGATGACCGTTTTCCACCATTGAAACACACCCAACTAGTAATAACTTGTAAAATCTTGAAAATTTAAAAATCGTAAAATACTTTGAACTTGGAAGTAGTGTGTGAATGTGTGTGTGTGTAATGAGATAGATATATTCAAAGTATGTATGTATGGAGGTTTCTTGGAAAAATGAAATGAGTAGTAAATGTAAGTTATAAGTAAATTTAAAAAATAATTTAAGTTGTTTGAATAGAGGAAAACCAGATCTTTAGCATGTTCAGAACTATATTAAATAATAATAAAGTGTCATATATGTTATAATAATAATAATAATAATAACTTTTTGTTAAACAAAATATGTTAAAAGAGCAATGTCTCTAGACGTAAACGCATGGCCATACATGATACTACTGCCATACTTGGCTTCGCATATTTATTAACAAGAATTTCTACCCGGGCGTTAGTCCGGAGAAAAACAAAACTCTCATGATAAAAGTTAAAAGACATTAAGTTGAAAACCAAATTTTCGTGACAAAAGTTATGAAACTTTGGTGGATAAAGTTAAAAAACTCGAAGTTATGCGAAAAAAGTAGCTAAGATGAAACTCTGGCGAAAAGTTTTAGACTTTTAGTTAGCTGTCTAATTACGGAGGCAAAAAGTATAAATTTTTTTCTTTTTTTAAATAGTTTTTGTAGAAAAGGGGGGGAAAATTAGATAAAAAAAAAAACCATTTCTACCCGGGCGTTGGCCCGGGAGAAAACGGTTAAAAGGCATTAAGTTGAAAACCAAATTTTCGTGACAAAAGTTGTGAAACTTTGGTGGATAAAGTTAAAAAACTCGAAATTATGCGAAAAAAGTAGCTGCTGTCTAATTACGGAGGCAAAAAGTATAATTTTTTTCTTTTTTTAAATAGTTTTTGTAGAAAAGGGGGAAAAAAATTAGAGAAAAAAAAAGAACCATTTCTACCCGGGCGTTGGCCCGGGAGAAAAACAAAACTCTCGTGATAAAAGTTAAAAGACATTAAGTTGAAAACCAAATTTTCGTGACAAAAGTTATGAAACTTTGGTGGATAAAGTTAAAAAACTCGAAGTTATGCGGAAAAAAATAGCTAAGATTAAACTCTGGCGGCAAAAGTTTTGGACTTTTAGTTAGCTGTCTAATTACGGAGGCAAAAAGTATAAATTTTTTTCTTTTTTTAAATAGTTTTTGTAGAAAAGGGGGAAAAAAATTAGAAAAAAAAAAGAGAAAAAGAAAAAATAAGCCGGTACTGTTCATGGCTCGAGCCGCTGAGCCGAGCCGAGCCGCCGAGCCGGTTACTATTTAAGGCTTGGCTTACTATTCATAAGTCAAACCTTAAATGTTATATATATATATAACAAGAATTTTAACCCGGGCGTTGCCACGGGAGGCATATCGCCGCCGCACCATGCAAACATACATCTAGCATTACTCAAAAGTTTGGACACTTAAAGTTTACTGTAAGAAGTAGAAAGTAATGGATAGATAAAGTTGAAAAAATCAAGAGTTCGATGGTAAAAGTTAGAAACCTTATAATAAGAGATAAAAAGTTAAAAAATAAAGATTTGATGATTAAAGTTAAAAACCCTGTAAAAATTAAAAAATTTGTTACTTAAGTTTGTATAAAAATGTTAGGCTAAAGTTAAAAAACCTAAAAGATAAGTGGTAAAAATAAGAAACTTTAAAAGTATTAAAAAAAAAAAATTGAAAAAGACAAAATTGCTATAGTACCCCCGAGTCTTTATAATAAGAGATAAAAAGTTAAAAAATAAAGATTTGATGATTAAAGTTAAAAACCCTGTAAAAATTAAAAAATTTGTTACTTAAGTTTGTATAAAAATGTTAGGCTAAAGTTAAAAAACCTAAAAGATAAGTGGTAAAAATAAGAAACTTTAAAAGTATTAAAAAAAAAAAAAAATAAAAAATAAAAATAAAAAAATAAAGATTTGATAATTAAAGTTAAAAACCCTGTAAAAATTAAAAAATTTGTTACTTAAGTTTGTATAAAAATGTTAGGCTAAAGTTAAAAAACCTAAAAGATAAGTGGTAAAAATAAGAAACTTTAAAAGTATTAAAAAAAAAAAATATTTTTTTCTACAGTAAATGCTACAGTGGACTGAGAGGGGGAGCCGACTTTTGCTCTTTGTTATATATAATAATTTGTAGAAAAGGGCTGAAAAAAATTAGTAAAAAAAAAAATAAAGAATAATTAAAGTTAAAAAAAAATTAAAAAATTTGTTACTTAAGTTTGTATAAAAATGGTAAAGTTAAAAACCTGTAAAAATTAAAAAATTTGTTACTTAAGTTTGTATAAAAATGTTAGGCTAAAGTTAAAAACCTGTAAAAATTAAAAAATTTGTTACTTAAGTTTGTATAAAAATGTTAGGCTAAAGTTAAAAACCTGTAAAAATTAAAAAATTTGTTACTTAAGTTTGTATAAAAATGTTAGGCTAAAGTTAAAAACCTGTAAAAATTAAAAAATTTGTTACTTAAGTTTGTATAAAAATGTTAGGCTAAAGTTAAAAACCTGTAAAAATTAAAAAATTGTTACTTAAGTTTGTATAAAAATGTTAGGCTAAAGTTAAAAACCTGTAAAAATTAAAAAATTTGTTACTTAAGTTTGTATAAAAATGTTAGGCTAAAGTTAAAAACCTGTAAAAATTAAAAAATTTGTTACTTAAGTTTGTATAAAAATGTTAGGCTAAAGTTAAAAACCTGTAAAAATTAAAAAATTTGTTACTTAAGTTTGTATAAAAATGTTAGGCTAAAGTTAAAAACCTGTAAAAATTAAAAAATTTGTTACTTAAGTTTGTATAAAAATGTTAGGCTAAAGTTAAAAACCTGTAAAAATTAAAAAATTGTTACTTAAGTTTGTATAAAAATGTTAGGCTAAAGTTAAAAACCTGTAAAAATTAAAAAATTTGTTACTTAAGTTTGTATAAAAATGTTAGGCTAAAGTTAAAAACCTGTAAAAATTAAAAAATTTGTTACTTAAGTTTGTATAAAAATGTTAGGCTAAAGTTAAAAACCTGTAAAAATTAAAAAATTTGTTACTTAAGTTTGTATAAAAATGTTAGGCTAAAGTTAAAAACCTGTAAAAATTAAAAAATTTGTTACTTAAGTTTGTATAAAAATGTTAGGCTAAAGTTAAAAACCTGTAAAAATTAAAAAATTGTTACTTAAGTTTGTATAAAAATGTTAGGCTAAAGTTAAAAACCTGTAAAAATTAAAAAATTTGTTACTTAAGTTTGTATAAAAATGTTAGGCTAAAGTTAAAAACCTGTAAAAATTAAAAAATTTGTTACTTAAGTTTGTATAAAAATGTTAGGCTAAAGTTAAAAACCTGTAAAAATTAAAAAATTTGTTACTTAAGTTTGTATAAAAATGTTAGGCTAAAGTTAAAAAAACCTAAAAGAATAAAAAAATAAAAAAAAAAAAAAAACCCTGTAAAAATTAAAAAATTTGTTACTTAAGTTTGTATAAAAATGTTAGGCTAAAGTTAAAAAACCTAAAAGATAAGTGGTAAAAATAAGAAACTTTAAAAGTATTAAAAAAAAAAAAATTAAAAATTGAAAGTATAAAAAAGTGTATTAAAAAATGTATTAAAAAAAGTGTATAAAAAAAGTGTATTAAAAAAAGTGTATTAAAAAAAGTGTATTATAAAAAAGTGTATAAAAAAGTGTATTATAAAAAAGTGTATAAAAAGTGTATTATAAAAAAGTGTATAAGAAAGTGGATTATAAAAAAGTATATAAAATAGTGAATTAAAAAAAAAGTATTATAAAAAAGAAAAATGTAAAAAAAAAAAAAAGTGTATAAAAAAGTGTATTATAAAAAAGTGTATAAAAAGTGTATTATAAAAAATGTATAAAAATGTTTAAAAAAAGTGTATAAAAAAGTGTATTATAAAAAAGTGTATTATAAAAAAGTGTATTATAAAAAAGTGTATTATAAAAAAGTGTATAAAAAATGTATAAAAAATGTATTAAAAAATGTATTAAAAAAATGTATTAAAAAAATGTATTAAAAAAAGTGTATTATAAAAAAGTGTATTAAAAAAATGTATTATAAAAAAGTGTATTAAAAAAAGTGTATTAAAAAAAGTGTATAAAAAATGTATAAAAAAGTGATTATAAAAAAGTGTATAAAAAAGTGTATTAAAAAAAGTGTATTATAAAAAAGTGTATTATAAAAAGTGTATTAAAAAAAGTGTATAAAAAAGTGTATTATAAAAAAGTGTATTATAAAAAGTGTATTAAAAAAATGTATTAAAAAATGTATTAAAAAAAGTGTATTATAAAAAATGTATTAAAAAAATGTATTAAAAAAATGTATTAAAAAAATGTATAAAAAATGTATTATAAAAAAGTGTATTAAAAAAGTGTATTATAAAAAAGTGTATAAAAAAGTGTATTATAAAAAAGTGTATAAAAAAGTGTATTATAAAAAAGTGTATAAAAAAGTGTATTAAAAAAAGTGTATATAAAAAATGTATTATAAAAAATGTATTAAAAAATGTATTAAAAAAAGTGTATAAAAAAGTGTATTATAAAAAAGTGTATAAAAAAGTGTATTATAAAAAAGTGTATAAAAAGTGTATTATAAAAAAGTGTATAAAAAAGTGTATAAAAAAGTGTATATAAAAAAGTGTATTAAAAAAAGTGTATAAAAAAGTGTATTATAAAAAAGTGTATAAAAAAGTGTATTATAAAAAAGTGTATAAAAAATGTATTATAAAAAAGTGTATTATAAAAAAGTGTATTATAAAAAATGTATTAAAAAATGTATAAAAAAGTGTATTAAAAAAATGTATAAAAAATGTATTAAAAAAATGTATTAAAAAAATGTATTAAAAAAATGTTTAAAAAAATGTATAAAAAAGTGTATTATAAAAAAGTGTTAAAAATGTATTATAAAAAAGTGTATTAAAAAAAGTGTATTATAAAAAAGTGTATAAAAAAGTGTATTATAAAAAAGTGTATATAAAAAAGTGTATAAAAAAGTGTATTATAAAAAAGTGTATAAAAATGTATTATAAAAAAGTGTATAAAAAAGTGTATTATAAAAAAGTGTATAAAAAAGTGTATTATAAAAAAGTGTATAAAAAGTGTATTATAAAAAAGTGTATAAAAAGTGTATTTTAAAAAAGTGTATAAAAAAGTGTATTTTAAAAAAGTGTATAAAAAGTGTATTATAAAAAAGTGTATAAAAAGTGTATTATAAAAAAGTGTATAAAAAAGTGTGTTTTGTTTTAAAAAAGTGTATAAAAAAGTGTATTATAAAAAAGTGTATAAAAAAAAAAAAGTGTATAAAAAAGTGTATTATAAAAAAGTGTATAAAAGTGTATTATAAAAAAGTGTATAAGAAAGTGGATTATAAAAAAGTGCATATAAAATAAAAAAAAGTAAAAAAAGTGCATATAAAATTAGATTTTCAATGGACCTTAGTTTGCGACTACAAATCGATAATGTTCATATATCGCATAATTTGTTTTAATTATTTTTCATGCCATCATTATTAGCCGTTATATTTAGAAAAAATCACATGATTAGCCAAATTTCATTGCGATTATACCGGATTAGCCAAGTTTTTTTTCCCCACAAAATAGCCAAGAAAATCGCAATAAACTGACAAAATCGCAATGAGATCTTCAAAATCGCAATAAGATTAACGAAATCACAATGAGATTATGAAGAATCGCAACGAGATTCTAAGAATCGCATAGAGATTATCAGAATCGCATTGCGATTCTCAGAATCTCGTTGCGATTCTGCAGAATCTTGTTGCGATTTTGAAGTTCTTATTGCGATTTTGTAGATCTCATTGCGATTTTGTCAGTTTATTGCGATTTTGTTGGTTATTTTGTGAAAATCCAAAAAAACTTGGCTAATTTGGTATAATCGCAATGAAATTTGGCTAATGACGCGATTTTCTCTTAAAATAAGAACGTGATTTTGGTCTCGGTGTCCTGTCTGCCCTTACTTGCGAAAATAGGAACTAGAGAGAAGCACACAACGAAAAAAAAAAACGACCACAACCACCCGGACAGCCGAAACCATTAGAAGGACGGAGACCAACAGAGAAAAAAACGGGCCGAGGAAACGCGAAAGACCAAAAAAACGAAGCGGGGAACGAAGCAAAAGCGCCACAAGGGAGCGAATAGAGGGAAAAGGAAAAGCAGAGGTAGTAAAGTCGGCAACACCGTAACAAGAAGAAGAAGAAAATAGGTAAAAAGGGAAGGAGAGAAAGACAAACAGCGGAACAAGGTAAAGGAGCAGTACGGAAGAAGGAGCGACAGGAAGGACAGTAGAAGAAAAATAAATCAGGGGGGGTAGACGCGATAGGGGAAGCGGGGAATTAGGAAAAAAGAGACAGAAGGCCAGAAACAAGAGAGGTAGACGAAGAAAAAGAGGAACAAAAGGGAGCAATAGGAGACAAACCAGAGAAACAAGAAGAGGGAAAAGAAGAAAAAGGAGAAAAGAGATCGAGAGGAAAGGCACGAGTAAGAAGGCCGAGAAAAAGGAAAAAATAAACAAAAAACACAAAGAGAGAACCAAAAGAACAAAGTCGAGCCATAACAAAAGAGAGCCAAGGAAGAGAAAGACCGGGGAAGAGAAAAAAGAAGAGATACTAAGAGCAGAGAAAAGAAACCCTGAGCCAGGAACAAAAAGGGAAGAGGGCAAAGAGAAAGGAGGGCAGACAAAACAAAAAACAGACAATAACGACCCATCGAAAAAACAAAACCAAAAAAAAAACGGGGAGAGGTCGATGAACAAGACGGGAGCGAAGACCCACTGAGCAACAAGTGTAACCAGACGTAGAAGAAAAGGGGAAGTGGACAAGAAGAGAGGAAAAAAGAAAGAGAAGAAGGCAGACCAACAAAAACTTGGCTAATTTGGTATAATCGCAATGAAATTTGGCTAATGACGCAATTTTCTCTTATATTTATAGGAAATTGTGACTTGAGTGGTTTTAGGTAAGTAAAACAAGTATTAAAGTAAAACAGATAAAACAATAGGTTTCCTTTATTCAAAATCACCGTGCATCATGAAAATCATCATGCATCCTGTGCTTCGTGAATCTTCGTGCATCAATTTAACTATGATCTAAGGGTCAAGATCTTGTCCTATTTGTTTTACTTTAATACTTGTTTTATAATATCCAACCCCATTTGATATTATTATATATAATAAAAATAAATAGGGTTTGACTTGGTTGACCTGTTCGAAGCAGTTTAAGTAGTTTCATACAGGTAGTTTGATCCGGTTAACTATTACTGAACCGACTAGTACCTATTGAACCAAATTCTTTAAAGAAATGGTTCAATCGGATCTGCCATTTAAAAAGGAAACGGCTATTTACACACATCAACTGTTTGAAGGGTACACTACCGAAACGTCCCGTTTCATGTAATACATTGCGTTTTATGTCATGTTTTATATAAAACGTTGCGTATGACCGGTGTGTAGATAGTAAATTTGCAGAGGGAATTACACGTCATCGAATCCAAATGTCAGAGGAATGACACCTGTCATTCCTTCGTTTTAGACACTGTGTTACATAAAACGGTACGTATTAGGTGAAGTTCCAAAACTGACCATTTTACGTAAAACTGTGTGCATGCCATTACCGTTTTGTAAGCAAAAACGGAACATGTAACATAAATGGAGCAGTTTTGTTATGGTTAATGTAAATTTTTTTAGGAATTTGTATAACACTTGCAATTACAATATAGATAGTAATATTTTTTATTTGAAATGTTTATGTTTGAAAAAGATACAAAGTTTATAGTTTATGAAATCAACTAACAATTAGTTGCATTTTTATGGAATTATGTTACTAGGCTTATGAAAGATTCAAATATTGTGTATGGGTTTGGAAAATAGACAAAGTTTATACTTTATGAAATCAACTAACAATTGGTTGTATTATTATGGAATCGTGTGACTAGGCTTATGAAGGA
This sequence comes from Erigeron breviscapus, assembly GCA_034093135.1. NCBI lineage: Eukaryota > Viridiplantae > Streptophyta > Magnoliopsida > Asterales > Asteraceae > Erigeron > Erigeron breviscapus. The sequence continues at coordinate 6,562,376 of CM067168.1, read as the reverse complement.
TCTCAAGTTTGTGTATTGTATCTCAATATCCGTCTATTCAATTCAACCAAAAACGAATTTGTGTGTAATGTATTTAACCGGATGAACCTTACAAAATGACCAACACAAAAATTACACAACTTAAGAAAGTAGTCAAGTACACAAAGTTCTTAACACGAGTCCAAATACTTAAACAAGTTTTATCAACTGTTTCTCAACCATCATAGCATCTTCACCCGTTAATCCTGGCCCGGGAGTTTATTTGCGAGGTCTTTGCCTTAAAACTCTTTTAGTTGTAGGCGGATCAGGCCTTCTTCTTGCCATCTTCTTGACTCTTGGTTTCTTCTTGGTTCCTTCATTCACAGATTCGTATTTAGTTACATTTGATAGAAGGTATTTGAGATCGTTAAATTACATTTACTTTTTGGCAGTGTTAACTACATGCATCGATCATTATGCCTTGTAAGAATAAAACAAGTTCAGTAACCATGATATATTTTATTGTTGGTTTTTTTAAATTTTTTTACCTACTTTATAAAAATATTGTAATACATGTTTTATAATACTATCGTGAAAAACACATTGTATCACGCATCAAAAGAACATACAAATTTACCATTGGTGAATCAAAAGGAATTATCCGGAACAATAAGAGTATCACAAATTAAGACAGAAACATAGGTCTAGTAGCTAAAATAAATTGAAACCCGAATTTTGGTTAATGTCAATGTATGAATTAAGGAGATTACCATGTTTAAACTGTGAGGAGCCATCACCTGGAGTTGTATCAAAGTGATTGGAGCTCTGACCAGGCTGCGTAAGAAGATGGAAGTCATCGTACTGCGAGGACTGATGAAGCGTGGATTGATCATACTGGTTGGAGGCATTAACCGGAGTAGACTGAAAGTGGGGCTGATAAAGCGGCGGAGGACCATTGGATTCATTCAACTGCGAGGACTGATGAAGCGGTGGCAGACCAGTGGAGTCAGGAACCGGAGTGGTATCATACTGGGAGGACTGATGAAGCGGCGGCGGACCAGTGGAGTCATGAACCGGAGATGTATCATACTGAGAGGACTGATGAAGCGGCGGCGGACCATTGAAGTCATTATACTGGGAGGACTGAAGCTTAGGAGGACCAGTGGAGTCATTATACAGGGAGGACTGATGAAGCGGCGGTGGACCAGAGGAGTGATCAGACCGGGTGGAGTCGTTAACAGTAGCACCATCAAACATGGATTGGTCCAGAATCGGGGTCCGAGGCCGTTGATCGTTGTATTGCGCTCTTTCATAACCCGGGGGGGGAGTATCTTCTTCTTCCGAGGCATCCCTTGTAGGAGGATCAGTGGGGGGAGCAGCATGTGTTGGCGTTTGCGGACAAGGAGGAGCGCCATCAACGGGGCTGATTGCTACGCAGAGCCATTTCAAGAGGGCCTTCATATGCTCTGTCTGGCTTGCCATTTCCCGGACCTGCTTATCGAGACCGTCAAGGCGTATCTTGATCTCATCCACCTTCTCTGTAGTCTCCTTAAGGAGACGGACGACCTGATATGAGCCTTTTGGGCGGTACTCTGGCTCCTGTGGCTCCTGCTCCTCTTCCTCCTCCCTTTGACCCCCCTCGTGCACTTCTTCAATCTCCACTTCCGGTAAAGGCGGTGGCAACACGATCTTCGTCAACTCCGGTCCCTTCCACACAACTTGTATACCTTTTACAGTTGTCATTAGAGTTGGAACGTTGTCTATTTTTTTAAGGATGCCCATCGCATACATGGTTTGCCTTCCGTTCACCCTTGGGAGCACCGGCGGGATCTTTAGTTGAGCGTACTTCTGATGCAGGTTGAACGCTTGTGCGATCCTGGTGACGATATGCCCGCATACAATCTTCCCGCCATCCTTCCTGCAACAGATATATATATCAGTAATTAATATATAAAAGACGTCATACATAATAAGGCATTGAAAATACTAAGAAGCGGGGAAATGTACTTGGAGTAAAACCGGTGAAAGTACTCAGCAAGAACGTGGGCCAGGTTGCAGGGTTTACGCATCAGAAGACAGTACAAGAGAAACAGGTCGGTCACGGACATGTGCTCTCCGCCCTGGCTACGCCCGTTTATCGTCTTTGTGTTCAGGCGGTGGAAGTAACGGAACAAAGGGTCCCTGTTTAAACGGAAAAAAACAAGCATCATCATGTATATATGGCGTACCAAAGCAGCATCATATAAACTAGAAAAACAAGTAGCCGGGCCAAGGCTTTAGCCGTGTACAAACTGATTACCAACGTCAAACTAGACAAAAAAATCCCAGCCAGTGGGTGGGGGGTTTTGGGGGGGGGTGGTTTTTATTTGGGGGTGGGGGGGTCTACCCGCCTCGTTTAACCCCTTCTTCTTTCGTTATTTTTTATTTCAAAAGGTCAACTAAGTTCATTTTCAGTCCCGACTGTTCACATTGTATCTTTTTGCTTTTTAATCACCCGACTGTTGTTGACTCTTTCGATATAACAAAGCTCAACAAACAACAAACTGGTACATTTTCGATATAACAACATTGCAAGACTCGACATAAAACATTATATGAAAGAATACTAAAATTGATAAAGATGGACAAATTCATGGTTTTCGTTACCTGATCTGTGTCACCCGTTCCCTCTTGAAGGCCCCTTCTTCAGGTCCGGGAGCGATCGCCCTCCAAAAGTCGGACAACACGTCAATTGGCGCACACTTCAAGGATGTGTTGAACTCCTTCCTCTGCTCCTCATCTTTCTCTATGTACAGACCGGCGCATACCCCAAATGCCCACAGATCCATCTGGTATGACTTACCGAATAAACAGAACTCCACCTCATGTCGGGGGGGTTTCGCTCGCCTTGATCGTTCTGCTCTTTCTTCTTGTTGTACCTTTACCCAAAAACGGTGCTATTAATAACTCTGGATAAAAAACTGGGATTCCTAACCCATTAGACGGTACCTGAACGTGGACAGGAACTCTGAACACATCTCCCGATACGCAGGCAGGTCCTGTTGATACAAGCGAGACCACATGCTGCTCTCTCCACCGAGAAAATACATGGCCCTATTCTTTAACTTAATTTCTTCAAGTGTTTGAAAACAAATGACGGCACCGGGCCCCACCTCCACTCTTTTGATCCGCTCAAACCTATCAGCCTTCCATGTCTTGGCATTAAACTTTGTGTGCTTGTGCTCAGCAAGCAGCTTCTCTTCCTTAGTCTTAGGCCACTTCGGCTGTGGCGTTGTTTTTCATCGTCGTTTAGTGGGTCGGGCCTCTTCCTCTGTGGGTAATTCATCACCACTCTCCTCGTCGTCTCCTTCATTATTCGTATCCTCTTCATCTTGATGTTCAGCTGCCGCTGCGTTGGCCTCTTCATAGCGGGGTGCCACGTTGTCCTGGGGGTTGATTTGGTCGTTGTTTTCGGGTGCCGCCATCTGCAACCATAGTAAAATAAATAGAATTAGGATCTAAGTAGCTGATAAGTAAAGTCACCTAGAATAATGACATCAAACTGTTACATACAAAGTTAAAAAATTCATAATCCTTCCTGGGGTTTTTAACAGCCAACTGGTTACACGAACTGATATCAGAGACACAGTGGTTGTCAACGATATTGTGGGTAGGGTTATCAATCATCTTATTATAAGGAGTATTTTGTGATTTTTTATGAAAACTACAGTTTAAAAAACAAAAATAGCGAAGTTGATATAATATTCAATCTTAATAAGAAGGTAATGTGAATTATTGAGAGGAAAGATAAAGGAGGAGACTGGGGACAAGAGTAAATGAGATCTGGTATATTGGGACTACAGAGTTCCGTTTTGTGTGACCCTCCCCGTTTTGTGACCATGTTTCCGTTTTGCCACAGTATACCCGTTTTCGTAATTTCCAGGGGGTCAAGTATAGAAAATCATCACAAACTGGGGGTTTTACATAAGACGTGAACAGTGACGGAGAGTCAAAAAAAATTATTCAACCCCCAATCCAATGAACCCTAGTTCCTTGGATTGAGTTAAAAAATAATTAAAATTATTCAACCATAACCCTATCTAGCACACGAATCAAAACGAACCAAATACAATTATGATTTATAAAAACATTTTCGTATATAAGTTAGAGATTGTAAACCGAATACCCATGAACCCTAATTGACTGTCAAGATGACATTGAATACAGATTGTTGTATACGAATATATATATGTATATATAAAACTGTAAATATATACATATATTTGTATGTATCTACACAACAAAGTATACACAAATGGTAAAAAAATGCATGGAACCGGAAATACTTACCAAGAAAAGGAGAAGGAGTGTTGAACGGATCTAATTAAGTAGATGGTTACCACGAAAAGGAGATGGAGTACAACGACAGAGAAGCAGAACAGCAGCGGTGGTGGGGGAGAACGGCTCGCCGGCGGTGGTGATGGAAAAACGATCTCAGGCGGTGGTTCTTTCCCGTATTAGGGTTACGGCTATTTTTAGTAAAAAAGTAAAATGAGAAAATGACATCAGGCAGTTGTTTCTTTCCTTATATATACCTGTTCAAAACGTCCCGTTTTATGTAAAACGGGGAATATTTACTTTTTGTTTTTCTAAATTTTACAAAAATGTCACACACATGTATTGTATAAGATAAAAATTCAAAGTACACAAATAGAAATACCATATAATTTTTATTACAAATAAGTTCTAAGCAATTTTTATTACAAATACCAAAGGTACACACATAGAAATACAATATCATTTTTAATAGAAATACCAAGCGCATAACTAGTCGCAATTTTTATTACAAATAACAAAGGTACACACATAGAAATACAATATCATTTTTATTAGAAATACCAAACGCATAACTAGTCGCACAAATCTACGTGTTGACGGCGTGTTCCCGGAGGTCGGTTGAGTTCTCGGATCCGTATGTACTCATCCATACGATGACGGTAGATTATTTCCCACTCACACGCTTCTTGTGTTCGCCATTGTGCACAGTACATATTAAGCGGCGGTACGGGGTAATCGCCTTCTAGTTTAACGTTGATGAAATGAGAGTTGTTGACCAGACAGACACTGACGTAGCGGTACGGGTAGTAGTTCCCTTCCGGATCTTGAGGGGGGGGATTCCGAAGGGGGAAAAAAGTCTCGCTACCAGTAGTGGTAAGAAAATGGACAACCACATTAAACCTTTGCGCGATTAATAGTCTGGCGTATGGGAACATCATATACTTTTCCTCTGGTGCCCTCTGAAGTGGACTTTCCCAGTACAGTTGAGAAAGCACAATCTGAAAAGTTCCTCGCATTTGATAGTCAATACGATTCTTCCACCACTCCGAATTAGGACCGCACAACTCTTGAAGCATTTCTTGTCGAACATAAAAATGGTCCTGCTCTGTATATCCCAGACCCACAGCGACCGAAGCAAAACCGCAGTGGCCATTTGCAGGGACATCCGTGATGCGTGAGATAAATGGGTGGAAAATCGATGGTATCCACCTCTCGAAACGCATAACGTCGATAACGTCCACCTCCGGATTCATCAAGGGGAACCCGGGGATGTTTCCGGGGATGCCCCCTGGTCGTTGAGCGGTTGATCTACTACGATTCAAACCAGGGGACATTGTTGATTGGGACCTGACAGTTCCGGCGTAGCTATGTCTGTCTTGATTAGGTGTTCCTTGCGACCCTGTGTACGAAGGTTGTAGCCGAGAGGCATCCGCTGCCCTTTGGTTTTGACGACTTGTGGTTGGACGGCCGCGTGTGTCTTTTTGTACTCTTGGAGCTTTCCTTGTTGATTTTGTTGGGAATACCGCTGACAAAACCTTAGATACCATGCTTTTTTTCACTGCCGGTGATTTCTCTGAAAGTATTTCCTGGGTGGCCGCCCCCAACTGTTGGGCATAGTCAGTATCTTCTTGCACATTGAATGATGGGTGTGACAACCGCCAAAATTTCAGGTTGATTAATTTACTATTATGTGTACTATTTAAATTTTTGTTGATTAAACAATATGAACAAACATTTTATGGCATGATAAACTGAACAAATATATTTTTGATAAATTATGAATAATCATTACCAAGAACTCAAATAGTTATTTGAGAATTGTTTGTAAATATTTTTCATACTTATACTATCAATAACCGTATTTATGAATAGTACAGTATTCATGAATAGTAACGTATACGTGAATAGTGACCATGAATAGTGACTGTGAATAGTAAAGATAAAAAGTAAATTCTAAATAATAACGGTAAAAAGTAAATCTTAAATAGTAAAGGTAAAAGTAAATTGTAAATAGTAAAGGTAGAAAGTAAATTGTAAAAAGGGTAATAAAATAAAATAATATAAAGGCGGGACCCACGTGGGACCCACGTCAAATAATTCTACGTTGAATCTGATTTCCGAATAATTTCAAAAGTAAATAGTGCTGAATAGTAAACATCGCTTTCATACTTTATTCTTATAATATAAACGTCCAAAACCCGCTCACAGGGGTTAGTTGAGTAAATATTATTAAAATGAAAGTGGTAGATCTTAATTTTCTGATCTTATAGAAACTTGAATTTTCTCAATAGGAGCCCGTATGCATAATTTAGGATTAATATAATGTATAAATATATACTACTAGTATAAAAGATTCTATCATTAGAAACGTCCAAGAAGTAGTGGGAAACACACCTTTATCTACTTTATAATTTAAAATTTATAAATTATGAATCACGGGTTTAGTTCACTAGATGTATGGACAAAAAGGATACTATATACATACATACCCCTTATTCATGATTAACTTTATAATATAATAATAATATAATATAATAATAATAAAATTATATCGATCGATCGATATTATTAAAGTTAATATTATTATATTATAAAGTTAAAGTAATATTATTATATTTAAAACGCGTCGAACGAATTCGAAAGCCGACGATATTCAACCTTAATATTCACACCAACATATATTCACTTCTAAATTTCTCTCTTATAATCACACAAGATTAAGTACGTCTAAGTGATCTTTCTTCTACAACACTAAGGTGAGTTTCTATAATCCCCTTTTCAACTCTTTTATTTAGGGGCTGAGATACATGCATGAAAATTGTTTGTTATACTTATATGTATATTTTCAAAGTTATATACTTATATGTATATTTACAAATATATATATTATATTATATATTTTGTAACTCCGCTTCATTTATCTTACCTTCGGGGTAAAATACAAACTCTTTACTGTTATGATGAACACAAGTACTCCAGAAATGTATATATGGTTGATTCTAAGTTGCTCTGTTCACTCAAAGTCCTCACTATCATGAACGATTAATTATGGAAACATAAACGTGGGTATATTGAATAGTACTATTGGGGTAGGCACCCCATTCGTGTTGGTCATACCAACTGGATACGGATGCATTATATTTGGAAAGCTTAGGGTACCCTGAACAAGGCTACCTACTCTGGAGGCAAATAAACACACACTTGTCTAGTTTCGGTTCATGAGCTTAGAACTTGATGTATACAGTATCTACTCTTATATTCTATTTGATCCATTGTGTGATCAAATAGTTACTTTAAATCTTGTGGTTCATACACTATATTTTAATTAAAAACATATGATACTCTTTACTGATATTGTATCATAACTATTTGACATTGCGGTAAGGCAATGGTCACACTGAACTCTGGCATTTTGTGAAACTATATTTTCTATATGAAAAACTTATGGAACTCACCAACTTTATGTTGACATATTTTAGCATGTATTCTCAGGTAACTAGACGATACTCTATACATGGGACATTTTTCCGCTGCATACAACATACTGGACCATGGCCTACCCTCAGACTCTAGTAAAGACAAGTCAATTTGCTAAAGTCTCTGTCTACTGTTTAATATTGTTTAATATTAAATAAATGTTTTCAAGAATAATATCTTTCATAAATTGTAATATAAATTTGTGAACAATGTTTTTATATAAATGTATTTTAAAACGACAACGTTTTGTGTCGTTCAGTATATCTTGTGTTGTGAATCCATGTAAGTCATACCCCGTTTAGGGCGGGTGTGACAATGGGTCAAAATCAAGCTTCCGCCAAAAAACATCAACATTGTCGATTTTTAGTGTCGTCCCTGTGGAAGGACGGATAAAGTCATTTTATGCATACACTTCCAAAAACACGAAAAACGGTAAAAAAAACGTAGCGTTACCTTGAATCATCATTTGTTCAAGCCGACATGCGCATGGTAACCCACAACTTTTGTAAAGTTGGCAACTACAGCTCTCGTTTTTTTCCCGCAGCTTCTGTATACGCTTGCTCTCCTCTTCCATAAGGTCGAGAGCGGTAAGTGACACCTTTCGGTACAGATCAACAAACATTTCCCTGCCATAACAGTTCCTTACCAGCCTGTGATGATCCATTACCTTTGTGAGACTCTGGCCGAACGTGTGTCTTATCGCTACGTACTGTGCCATTACGACTTCGTCGACATAATCGACGACCCTTTCCAACGAGTTGTTTGCGTTCTCAAGGAATTTTT
>CM067168.1:6514513-6552841 GCA_034093135.1 Erigeron breviscapus | reverse complement strand
AGATTAGTAAATCTTGATACACTTCTTAAAAATATGATCCTCGGGGCTGTTCCAGAAACTCTTATTCCCACACTAGTTCTCTATCCCAGTGCCAAAAGCATGTGGGATGAACTAGTGAACCAGCATGAGGGAGGTGATGATACTGTTGTTACCAGAAAAGTCTCCTTAAACAAAAAGTATGAGTCATTTTTTTGCTCTCCCCAATGAGTCCCTTACTGGTACTTACACCAGATTTATGAGCATCATAAACCAGTTAAGAGGACTAGGGGTAGAAAAAGAAAAGGATATACTTTTGGAGAAATTTTGTGATATTCTTCCAACAAAATGGTCTCACATGATTCTGGTCTTGAGGCAAGGTAAAACCTTGCATTCCCATACTTTGTCAACATTGTATGGAGCCTTCAGATTCACTGAAGAAAATCAAGCCCAGAGGATTGAGGCAGAAAAAGATTCTTTTAATCATGCTTCCAGTAGTTCCACAGTGGTCACTAATAATGCACCACCTTGTGCGGCATTAATATCTTCTGAGAATGTATTTTCTATGAAGAAGATGATGTCTGAACTAATGGATTCTGGAGCTTGTAATGATATCTCTCCAGACTGTGATGAAACTGACAGTGATGACCTGGTTGCAATGATGGCCAAAACGTTTAACCGTTTAAGGCCAGAGCAAATAGGCCCACTGGACAACATGCACCCAGTTCTTCCACTGACAAGACCAATCTGACATGCTTTAAGTGTGGCAGAAAAGGTCATTTCATGAAAGAGTGCAGGTCCAGTCAGTTTGTCTCTCAGTCTGGTCCAACTACTTCTTATAACAAGCCTGATGATAGCTATAAGTTGAAATACAAAAAGCTTAAGGCTCAGATTGCTCTCTTGTCTAAACAGATGGAAGACAATAACAAATGCATGATAGCAACTACTGAAGAAGCATGGGTTCCCTCTGATGATTCATCAGTCGATGAAGAAGAGGAAAGAGATTGTTGTTTTATGGCTCTGGCAGATCAAGAGCATCTGGTGAGGGATGATGTCACATCTGGTCGTTGGGTCGACATTGTTATTAAAAAGGTTAGTGAGTATGATCTTGAAACTAATCCTGAACTTAAATTGGACATCGCTGAAGCTCTAAATTCTGATTTAATTTTGTGGAAACTGTTAGATTTGACAGTCTAAATGGTCTAGAAACAGATTCTTCTGAAATGGCTGCTTTAAAATCAAAATTAAAAGAACTTCAAGACATTGAACTGGCATTTCAAGCCCAGGTTCTGGTAACTGAACAATTGATTCAAGAAAAGCAAGATCTTGAAATCATTTTAGAGAAAGAAAAACTGGTAATAAAGTCATGGCTTGAAACCAAAAAGCCATATGATGCTTGTGTAAAACAATTTCCAACTCAAAAACATGCATACTTAGATGGAAATACTCATATAGCATCATTAATACCAGTAATCGATCGATTACCAGAGGGATTCAGGCCCACCACTGTTTATGATGAGCCTGTAACTCCCAAGGCCAATACTGTCCAAGTTCTTTGCCCAGAGGTTAAGACTGGAGCTGTCCAGATGACTGCTCCAGTTAAAAAGGTTAAGCAGAATAGACCTTTGCCTCAGAACAATCCCCTACCTAAGCCTACAACTGGAAAGGCTCAGGTATCATCTGATGAAAATGTTTTGTCCAGGTTAGAGAGCCAGATTCAAACGCTGACTCGTCAATTTCAAAGTTTTAATGCAAGACTAAACTTTATTGAGGGTACTTCATCTGACCCTAGACAAAATACTAAACCTTTTGCAAAGAAAGACAAATTTATTTCTCCAGTTGAGAAAAAGAAAAAGGTTTCTAAACTATCAACTCCAGTAGTGTTTTCAACAAAAACTACTGTTGAAGAAAGTGAACTAGACCAGATTGCCCCAGGGATCCATAAGGGAGGATCCAGTGAACCCATCAGTCGATGGGTTCCCAAATCTAACTAATCAATATCTGGTGTATGTGTAGGGCGATCGAAAGAAGCTTATCTGGTATCTTGACAGTGCAGCTGGCAGGACTATGACCGGATGTAAGACCCTACTGGAGGAGTTCACCATTTCTGATGGACCCTCCATCACTTTGGAAATGATGGTTGTGGAAAGACTGAGGGATATGGTGTTCTGAACAATGGACAAGTCAAGTTTACACGTGTTGCATTTGTGAATGGTTTGAAATACAACTTGATCAGTGTAAGCCAACTGTGTGACGATGGCTATCAAGTCTTATTCAATGTTGCTCAGGGCATCGTATTCAACAAGGACTGGAAGGTAGTGTTGATTGCTCCCAGAAAAGGGAACGTGTATGTGATGGATATGGAAAGCTCTTCTTCAGTTCAATGTTTCTACACTCAAGCAGATGAAGACACAAACTGGTTATGGCACAAAAGGTTATCCCATTTAAATTTCAAAAATATTAACAAGTTGTCCAGAAAACAACTTGCAGATGGGATACCTTCAGTTTCCTTCAAAAAGGAAAGACCATGTCCAGGATGTGAGATGGGAAAGCAGAAACGTGCCAGTTTCAAGACCAGACAGAATTTCAGCATTACTGAACCACTTCACATGCTTCATATGGATCTCTTTGGTCCAGTGAATGTTCAGACTCGTGCTGGTAAAAGATACACCCTGGTGATCGTAGATGAATTCTCCAGATATTGTTGGGTGATCTTTCTTAGGTCTAAAAATGAAGCTGCTGCTGAAATCATCTCTCTTATCAAGCAGATTGAACTGAAGCATAAGCGAAAAGTGTGTCAGTTAAGAAGTGACAATGGAACAGAATTCCAGAATGCAACTCTGGAGAAATTCTGTACTGACACTGGCGTCTCCCAGAACTTCTCATCAGCACGCACTCCAGAGCAGAATGGAGTGGTAGAAAGGAAAAATCGAACGCTGATAGAAGCTGCCAGGAGTATGCTAGCTGAATCTGGTCTTCCTACCAGTTTCTGGGCTGAAGCAATTGCAACTGCTTGCCACACCCAGAATCGATCAGTGTACGTGAAGCGACACAAGAAGACTTCCTATGAAGTATTGAGAAATAGAAAACCAAATATTGGTTATTTTCACGTTTTTGGATGTCCAGTTTACATCCTGAACGACTCCAGTCAGTTAGGCAAATTTGATGCCAAAGCTGATGAAGGATATTTCTTAGGATATTCAGCCATTCGCAAAGCCTTCAGAGTTTACAACAAGAGACTGGAGATAGTAAAAGAATCCATACATGTTACTTTCGATGAATCAAATGCTGCAATCAACAAACCAGCCCTTGACACTCCCCCAGTAACTCCAATTGTCTTTTGTGAATCTGTTCAAATAAACGAGAAAATTGAAGATTCACCAGACAAAGTTTCCAGTCATCCTGACCTGGAACCTGTTCAGAAAAAGAAACTTTCCAGTAGTACTCCATTCTATCCTTCTATTAATTTCAAACTACCCTCTGAAATTAATATTGGTTCAGATGTTCGTGCTACTCCCCCAGTATCAGTGTCAGTTGAGAGCATACCAGAATTATGTTCAAATGAAGTAATTCAAACTGAACCAGTACTCCAGGAAATGCCTTCAAATGAAGAATTTCATGATGCAAATCGTGATTTAAATGATTCAGATGAAGATACTGAAGTAATCTGGCAAGATCCTCCTCCAGAAGCAACTCCAGAGGAGACTCAACTGAATTCTTGCACTGATATTGTTGTCAGTAACAATCCTGGTAAATACTCCAGATGGACAAAAGCTCACCCTATTGATCAGATCATAGGTGACTCCAGTCATGGAGTTCAGACCAGAAGAGCCTCCAGTGATCAATGCTTATATGTCAGTTTCTTATCACTGAATGAACCAAAGAAGATTGACGAGGCTATGGAAGATCCAAGCTGGGTGACTGCTATGCAAGAAGAGCTTCACCAGTTTGAAAGGAACAAGGTCTGGTATCTGGTTCCTTTCCCAGTTGGAAAGAAAGAACCAATTGGAACAAGATGGGTCTTCAGAAACAAAGTAGATGAAGATGGCCACGTAATCAGAAACAAGGCCAGACTGGTAGCACAAGGCTACTGCCAGTCAGATGTCGACTTTGATGAATCATTTGCTCCAGTGGCTAGACTTGAAGCGATCAGAATATTTTTAGCATTCGCTGCTCATCATCAGTTCAAGGTCTACCAGATGGATGTAAAGAGTGCTTTCTTAAATGGAAAGCTTGAAGAAGAAGTTTATGTCAGACAACCTCCAGGTTTCGTTGATGAAAAGCATCCACATTGGGTATATCGTCTGGACAAAGCGCTATATGGCCTCAGACAAGCCCCACGTGCCTGGTATGATACTCTGACTAAACATTTATTGAAAAATGGTTTTAAACGAGGTGCAATTGACAATACCTTATTTATTCTTCATGAACGAGGTAATCTGTTAATGGTACAAATTTATGTTGATGATATTATTTTTGGGTCTACTGATGAAAACATGTGCAAGAAATTTTCGAAAATAATGTCCACTGAATATGAAATGAGTTTGATGGGTGAATTAACATATTTTCTTGGACTCCAGATTAAACAAAACAAAGATGGCATCTTTATTAATCAGGAAAAATATGTTAGAGATCTTTTAAAGAAATATGATATGAACTCTTCACCATCTAAACCAACTCCAATTTCTGCACCACTGACACTGGACTCTGATCCAGATGGTAAACCAGTGAACACCACTGTCTCTAGAGGCATGGTTGGTTCACTGATGTATTTAACTGCCAGTAGACCAGATATAATGTTTTCAACATGTTTATGTGCCAGATATCAGTCTAATCCAAAGGAATCTCATATGCTTGCTGTAAAGCGCATACTGAAGTACCTTAAAGGTGTCCCCAGTCTAGGTCTTTGGTATCCCAAAGGCTCAGGCATGGATCTAATGGGTTATTCAGATTCAGATCATGCAGGTTGTAAGATAGACAGGAAATCCACTACTGGTGGATGTCATTTCCTTGGTGGCAAACTGGTCAGTTGGACCAGTAAAAAGCAAACTTCAGTTTCATTGTCCACTGCTGAAGCTGAATACGTGTCTGCAGCCAGTTGTTGTGCTCAGATACTCTGGATGAAGAACCAGTTGCTTGATTATGGTATTAAGTATTCAAAGACTCCAATCTTTTGTGATAATACCAGTGCCATTGCTATCTCAAACAATCCAGTCATGCACTCCAAAACCAAGCACATTGATCTCAGGTATCACTTCATTCGTGATAATATTGTGAAAGGAAACATTGAACTCCATTTTATCCCCACTGACAAACAACTCGCTGACATTTTTACGAAACCACTGGATGTCAAAACATTTGAATATCTTGTTGGTGAGTTGGGAATGTTAAACCCTTAAATCTGGAACCTTAGTATTGAACGCCATTGTGTACTACTAAGGATCTTTGATTTAAAGATTCATAAATTTATTTCTGGATCAACATTCCAGGGGGAAGACTTTGAAAGATATATTTTTCTTAAAAATGTTTAAAGTTCAAAGGGAATTTATTAATTTATTTTCTCACTGGACAAAATTTTCTTACTGGACGAATTGTCCAGAAAATATTACTGGTGCTTTGTAAATGTGTCCCTCTCACTGGTAACTGGACAGGTTGAAGTGCATGTTTGAGGAGACTTTTGTCTTCTTGTAAATGTGTCCCTCTCATTTGTCTGTATTAGTTGACGTGCATGTTTGAAGTTACCAGTCTTTCAAAATGGTTTTCACTGGTACTTTACTGGAGTGTCCCTCCAGTGTACCATCAGTACATGCTTCACTGGACTAATCCACCAGTGATACTGGAGTGTCTAGTCAACCTTCAGATGGACTGAATTGAGTCACAATATTTTTTAAATACTTGGTCACTGTGCGTGCCACGTAAGCAAACTTTTTCAAAGATATTTATCTTATAAATCCTACGTGGCATGTAATTTTCAAACGTGATGATGGTATTTTTACCTTGGGAAGATAAAAAGAACAAGTTGTTAGTTTTTGTGGGCGGTGAACCATCACACATTAATGTGTGATGTGATGTACTTAATGCGGATCTCAAAACATGATCAAAATTATATTTGATAATTTCAAATTAACCCATTTGAAGTTCCACATTATCTCTCCTATATATACCCACTTTCACTTTCACTTTACATTTACTTCGAACATTTACTCCCAAATTCCTTCATTCAATTCCTTCATTCTTTTCCTATCATTAAATCTCTCATATTAACTGCAAATTCATTAATTTCTTCATAAACCCTAAATTTATTCAATTTCATCTTCATCTTTCTATCATAAATGGCACCCAAAAACCTTTTATCTGCCGAATATGCTCCGGTTGATAATGTTACTAAACCTAGACACATCACTCTTGAAGCAAAAGCTATTCGAATCAACATGAATAATTGGATGGCCAAGCTTTCCAGTGCTCATCCTGCTCAATCTATCATTGGGAGATTGAATACTTTCTTTCTCTCATCTCCTCTGTATGGTGCATTAACCTTAAATCCAGGGAGAATGTACCATGATTATTTATGTGAATTCTGGTACTCCGCATTTTACAATGAAGAAACCTCATCAATTTCTTATACTCTAAGGGGTGGTACCAGATCTTTCAATTTCTCGGTGAATTTACTCAGGTCAGTTTTACAGTTGAATTATCTTGACCAGAATGAGTTGCCCGTCGAACTTCCCACTGGCATAAATTACAGGGAAGTGTGCAGGTTGATGGGGCACACCGAAATACTTGATGACCATGGCCAGTTATTAAGAAAGGGGACTATTTATATGAGCAGATTGACAGACTCGTGGAGATTTTTCTTCACACACCTGGTTGAATGTCTGGGAGGTAGTTCTGGGGGTCTTGATCAGATAAATCAAACCCAGCTCCAGATTGCCTATTGTTTGTGGTTCGGAATAAGAGTAGATTTTGCTCAGATCTTATTCAATGATTTGGTGGATCGATTGAAAGCTAAAGGGAGAAAACCCCATGTTCCATTCATTCGTTTTCTTTCCCTTATGTTTAGAAGTGCCCTAGGAGACCAGTATGACTATGATACTACTCACTTTTCTGTGAGTGAGTATATGAGGGACTTGAACAACCTTCAATCAAGAACTGGAGAGGTAGATATTCCTCCAGCAATGTTGGCTTTTCAAAGGGAACAAGTAGAGGCACCAGGAAGAGTACAAGTTGTTGATAGTCCTGGTGATGACCAAGATGTTCAGGTTGTCGAGATGGTACAACCAATAAGGCAAGTTGCTCCAGAAGAAGGTATGCAACCAGAAAATGTTGATCTCACCAGACGACCTAGATCTAGTAGGCGTCTGATGAGAGGTGGAATCCAGGTAAACCCAGCAAGACAGGCTGGTGATGTAATGGATCTGGATGGGTCTCCCATTTTTGAAGAGGAGAATGTAGAAGTTGTTGGCCAGTTTGATGAACAGGTTGGTGAGCAGGTTGAACAGGTAGAACAGACTGATGAGCAAGAGGCTCAAATTGATTTGAATATTCAGGCTGGTGATCAGGCTGGTACATCTGCTGGTGATGCTAATACTGGTGATATGTTTTGGGATGGGGCTGATTCTCCCATTTCTGAAGGTCAGAATTTTGATATAGATATGAATTTTCTGGGTGAAGAAGTTGAGCAAGTTGAAAGTCTTTCAGAAATGCCACCACCTCCACCAGAAACAAATATTACCCCTCCAGAAACAGAAATGCCTCCACCCCCACCAGAATCAAGCATACCACCACCACCACCTCCTATTCCACAATCCACTCCATACTTCACTCCTTTCATTCAAACTTCACAATCACAACCACCACCAGTTGAATCTCCAGTCAACCCTTCTGAACAAGGTGTGCCAGACTCTACAGTTATAAATGCTGAAACTGAAGAGGTCTGGGCACAAGTACCAGTAATGGAGAGAATGACCTCTCATCTGGAACCACCCAGTGGTCTCTTCACTTCATCTTCAACCGAGGTCCAAGGCCTTCTTAGTAAGGTGGCGGACCTGGAGAGATCACTCCAGAGCTCTTCCCAGGTTATTTCTGATTTTAAATCCCTATTGTCAAATAACTTAGCATCAGAAATGAACCTGTTTGCTGGGAATGAGAAATTGGTGTTTGAGAAGTTAAATGAACTGGTTCTGGCCACCAATCGCAATTCTGAGAACATCAAAGTGGCAGTCCAGGGTTTGGAACAAAAGATTGTTAATTCTGTTCAGACTGCAGTGGAAAGTAAGGTTGTTCATCCACTGGCAGGTCTAAAAGAAGAGGTTGAGAAGCTGGTTACAAGGGTCAGTTCACTGGAAAGCAGACCCACTCTTGATCAAACTACTGTGGCAAGTACAATTTCTGATGAATGTACAAGAAAGTTCAGATCAGATATGCTTAAAGAAATTACTGAAGAAATTTCTGGATCTGTCCTTCGTTCAATTCAAGATGTTATGTTGCCAGAAATTGTGAAGATGATAGAGGTTGAGCTTGCCAAAGGACTTGCCAAAAGAAGTCAAAAATGTTAAAAAGGAAGTACTGGCACTCAAGAAGATTGTGACTGATGCAAATCCAGTGACTGGAAGAACCTTTGGTTCACTGGACAGACATACGGTAGAAAAATTATGGAATGATTTCAAGTCCAGGACTGGAGATCCTTCCAAGGGGGAAAGGTTGTCTGTTGACCAAACTGAAAGAGCATATGGCACTGAAGTCGGGCTCCAAACTGAAGAAGCTACTGGTACTGAAGCCAGTGAGCCCCAATTTGAGTCCTTCCCAGATATTCCATCAACTCTGAAAGCAGTTAAAGGAAAAGAAAAAGTGGTATCTGGTGAAGAAGAAGAGCAGACTGAAGATGTTGATGATGACACCTCGAAGAAACTGCAACAACAATGCATCATGATTGAAATTTTCAAGACAAACCAAAGAGATGAACTGCTGGCCCATCATAGGGATATGGCTAATCATGGGACTCTGGACTCTTACAATGCTGGAAGGTTAGGCATTAACATTGAAGTGTTCAAGAAGATGAAGGATGATCCCAGAGTTCATCAATGTCTAGATGCATTGGATGATGTTCATATACGCTGGTTCTACGCTGAAGAAGAACAGGTATATGATTCATTAATTTATGGTGTTACTATTCCAGAGTTGATAAGGCAGAGAAGGGAGGAACTGGTGAGCCTCCAGAGAAAGATAAGGAAAAACGCTGGTGCTCTAGAGGTAGAGTACAGAAAGAGATTGACTGGTCTGCCAAAGCTTACTGCCAAACAACTCAAGGCAATAAAGGATGCTGATGTGAGCACCTTCATTCCCCTGGATACCTCTCTGAGAATCAATCGCCAACAACTCCAGTCCACTGAAGGACAACAGAGTGGTGTATCCAAGGAAACTGAATATATGGTCCAGATGGCAAAGCAGAAGGCATCTTATGATCAAATGATGAATTTCAGGGCAAATGCTAGAAAGATTGTTGATGCTGAAATCAAGTTGGCTGAAAATCATCAAGGAATGACCAGATTTCATGTAAAATTGACCAGGGAGGGTAACTTTAAAGATGAAAGGAAAGATACAACAGTCCAAGCTTTTGGATGGACTGAACTGAAGGAGATAGGATTGACTTTTAAAGGTAAAACTGATTTATCTCCAGATGTCAAGGCCTTTATGAAAAGAATTGAGAAGGTCTGGAGAAGAATACAACAAATGGAAGCTGTGTTGGGTTTGAGACCACCAGTGTCTGTTCCATCATCTCCATCACCAAAGAGGAAGGCTACTGAAGATGCACCAGGGCATTCATCAAGAAGAAGGGCCTGAATCTTTTATCATGTACTTATTGTATTTAATAGTTTGATGAAAGTTGTAATTATTTTCCAGTTGATGAAAGTAAATTTTAGTTGCAATTTTCAAATTCATATAAGTAAATGATCAGATTTAGTCTAAGTTAGAACTTAAAGAATGAAACTGAAAACACTCATGATCTATAAAGTGTTGTTCAGTAACTTAGATTTTTTAGACTTAAATCGACTAAGTGTTTTCCAGGCATACAAATATGTATATCTATAAACCTGAAAAACACTTGCATTATTTCTAAACAAATAGGGGGAATTTGTTAGGTCCAGTTTTCCTGGACACGCTCCAGACTCGACTACTGGAGCTTACTGAAGATCTGTCCAGAAACTGACCCTACTCCAGACTTGGAATCTGGAGTCCCTCCGAAGATTTGTCCAGAAATAATTGAAGACCAGTGAGCAAATACTTGTATAGGAAATCTGGAGTATTCTCCAGATTAGCTCACTGGACTTCACCCCAGTCCAGATCAACTCTACTGAAGACGTTCTCACTGAAGTCAAAGACTGAAGTCAGAATAAAGAAGACTTACAAATGGCGGAGTCCACTGGAAGTCTTACCAGATCTGTACACTGGAGGATTGTCAGTGTTCTAGACCTTACAAGTCTGAACACTGATATCGAGGATTTGACTTTAAGCCTTTACACACTTTTCAAAGAACAACCCACTTGTTCTTTACCAAAGTATACGTGTGTTAAGATGGTTGGATAAAAGGATACACTTGCACTTGATGTGACTTTATCCTTATTCCTTATCCAATACATTTAATGTTCTTGTCGGATCATTAAATGTATGCAACCATATTTGTACGGCACAAAATTCACTGGTGAATTTTATTGCCTATAAATACAAAGTCATTTTTTTGAGAAAATCACTTTTTTAGCAAATTGGTGAACTTGCTTAAATACTCTCGATCTAAACAGTTATACTTCACAACTCTAAGTATATCGATCAAAGGAGTTTATTTAGCAAGTATAGATCACTTGTAATTCAAAGATTGTTTAGATACTTACATACGTGTAATATCTAGGTTTCGCAACGATCTTGTATTTTGTTTATTCATCAATAAAGAAAATACACTTGAAAACTACATTTGTGTTCCACCATATATTTACTTGTTTAAATATTGCTTAAGTCATTTATTACTTCGTTTATATTCTTGCATATTTATATTGAAGTAATACTAGTCCGATTCTAGTTCATACTTGTCTTGTATTTTACACTCGTAGGGTTAAACCATCGTGTGAGGGACTTTACATTTACCTTGTTGCAGCTGGGAACAAGTTCCTGTAAGGCCCTCATTCTTTCTGCAATTCTTTCTCGACGCAGCTGCAAATGAAATTACATGATGGTAAGCATATTATATAACATTCTTTCACATGTGATAAAGTTCGTCTGCATAGCTTATCTTACACGTTCAGCTATGCTATGAGGATCCGTGGCTTGTCCCCGCCGAGCTCTTACCCTAGGCCGAATAGTAGGTGGGTGGGGCACACTCACGGCTGTGCTAGTAGTTGGTTGCCCTTGAAAAGCCTGTTAAGTAAATCCATTATAGTAGAAAATTACCCATTAAGGAGAAATATTAACATGAAAAGAGAAACATAAAAGCATTAATAAATGTCCTACATTATAAACAAAACCATCCGAGCAAAAACTATAGTGGATACATACAGCCATTTCATATAGGTAACAAGGTCAAATTTAGTTCATATAAAGTATGGGAAAAGTGCAATAAGTAACAAGATGCTTTCATATTATCTCGTAACTTGGTCGCTGGACTTCATAAACTATTACCCAACCCATTCAATTCTTGTAAACCGTAATGATGAAACGGTTAAGCTTCATCAGCATATTACGAGATTTTTGGTCAAAAGTACTAAAATGATCAATTTTGGTAGATTGGGTGTTTTTAGTGGCGACAATACAGCGACCAAACTATAAAAGCAGTCTTTATATGATGGTATATCGCAATTTATAAAGATCCCTGGCTTGGTAGATGAAATACATTATTAACCCATGACCACCAAGAATCAATGATGCAGATGGAGAAACAGACATATGAGAAGCCAAATACATAGAAAAAAAGGGACGTACATACACTTACAAAGATGATGATTAAATGGAAAATGGAAAATGAAATGATTACACACATACATATGGAAAACAGACATATGCCAAAACTATTTGTATGTATATATATATATATATATACACACATACATACATACAAAAAAGATGATGATTAAATGGAAAATGAAATGATTACAAAGTTATAATTAACAATATCTAATGGAAACAATTGAAATTGAGGATAATGAAACAACCTGGAAGGGAATTGCGAGAAGTGAAATTGGTGGACAGGGCTGCTGCTGCTGCTGTGGATGAAGTTCCAACCATCAAATTCGCTTTCTTCACACAAAACACAAACTGACCTGTATACATTCCTTCAGCAGCCGCAATCTGAATATTAGTAGATCCAGATCTGAAAATTAAAACAAACTATCATATATCTTCACTCCAGATCTAAAAATTAAAACAAAATATCAAAAACAACAAACTTGGAAAATAAATTTTTATAATCATATATATTGATGAAACCCCCAAATCTTAAAAAGAAAATTTGAAAGATTTATGATCCGAATGAAAACAGATTTATTACCCGATTCACGACGGCGTCGATTACCAAATTTACACATCTGAATCCATGACGGCGACCTTGGTGATAGTGAAATGAATGGTGGCTGCAAATGAAAGGGGAGAGATTGAGAGAGGAAACGATTGGGGTCGACACTTCGGGGTTTTTTTTGAGGTTTTTTTTAGTGGGAATATAAGCTTTTGTAACAAAATTATAAGACGACACCCAGGGATGACACGCAAAGAAAATGTATCCCGTGTTACACTACCTTTTTTTATGACATCAAAAATTGCGTGTCATAAACCCTTCAGATTTTACAAATTATGACAGTATTTTTATGACACACGTTTTTGCTTGTCATTAAAATGCGTGTGTCATAATTTAGGTGTCATTAAAGGCTATTTTTATAGTAGTGACACAAAGATATCTGGGTCATTAACATTATTTGAATTAATTATAACTAAAGGAACCGAGCAATGTGAGATGGAGTATAACATCACTTGTTGATTCTATCATTTGATGCCTGATATTTTTAAAGTCTGTCGTCTACAGATGATGTTGATTCACGCTATCCGAATATATGGTGGTTTCAACTCATGGACTTCAAGTGCAATCCGTTGGCTTCGTCTCATAATCATTGGTATAATAGAAAGGAACGAGGCTGTACAAAACAAAATGGAAAGACACACTCTATTTATAAGAAAAATTTGGAATATCCGTTTTGTATAAAACGTAGGGTTTTGATGAGACACCACGTTTGTCATTAAACGGTGGGTTTTTATGTTACAAAAATGGTAGTGGGCCTTTGACAAAACGTTGTGAGCACTAATGTTTGTTTAACCCATTTCAGTTAAACTAAAGTTATAAACATATATGACAATCACATGACTTTTGACCAAGAACCCTAATATTTGCTATTAAATCGATTTGGAAAGCTTTAAAACATTACTTGACCACTTATAATCGAGATGGATGCAATTAAACTCGATCCCCTTTCCAAAACTGGCCTTAAATCAGCAAATTTCGGATAAAAACTAGTTTGACCTACTTTTATATACAAAACCCTAATTTATGAATTAAAAGGGTTTTTAATCCAGATTTTTGCTAAGGATTTGCTTAGACTAGAAACATGTTTTCACACATAACCCATTCCATAAACTCGACCCATCACATCTTCAAACATCTTCCCAATAGTACCTTGATCACTCGATCGTGGAAAAACCACGATCTTTTTGCTCAATCTTCTATCTTGCTCAATATTTTTGCTTGCTCACCATTTCTTATCACCCATACAAAGGCTTTGCCAGTTTCCAGTAACCCGGTTGGTATCTCCGACGATTCTGGTTTTGTGTTCAACCATTGTAGTTGTCCAAAGGAGAGTGGATTTGACACCATGGCTAGCATGAAGCCATGGTTTCCATGATGATGGGGCTGTTTTAAATAGACATGCTTCCCATAGTACATAAATTAAAGTGCAAAATAACACATACATAAACACCAAAACAACCATTCATTGATAACAAGCTTAGCATACATAAAGCAAATTCATCAACTTCAGAAATCTAAGTACACATATCATGAATTGAAACAAAAGTAAAATAAAACAACGCATCTATCCTTGAATTTCCACACAGCATGCATCAGAAAACTTGTATTATTTCCAATTCTTCTATCTTGCTAAATCTTTTTGCTTGCTCACCATCTCTTATCACCCATACAAAGGGTTGGCCAGTTTCCAGTAACCCAGTTGCATCATTCATAGCATAAGGTATATTCAGCAAAGGACGTAACACTATGGACACGTTAGCCTACCAGGATTTTGTAATATGATTGTGACATGAAGTCTAAAACTGCATACCAGTACGAGTATTATAAACCCTTGAGTACATAAGTTGACATGCAAAATAACATATACATAAAGACCAAAACAACCATTCATGATTGGAAACAAAATAACACATACATTGATTGCAAAGATCTATGTACATATATCATGATTGGAAAAAAAATAAATAAAACATGAACAACACAAGTTTAACTCCATATATCTTCGTAACTCATGTCTAACTCCATGTAGACTCCTAGCCCAGAATTATCTTCTTCCATCTGAAGCTCATCAACACCCAAGTCTCCCTCGAACTGGATGAATTGTTGACAGCGAGCCCAGTTGTTGGGTCTCATATTGTTGATCTGCCTCAACATATCCAAGTCGGTTGATTCCAACAAAACACTGGCCCGGTACCATCTCCTTCGATCATTTCCCCACAACACTTTTATATACAATCTCCTTGTGTGTCGAGTCAACGCAAAGGTCCACCAAACAATCTCCTTCGCCAAATCATCCATGTGAATCCTTCCGGGGTCAAACCTTCTTCTCAGCACCCTCTTCAAATCTCTGCATCTGTCACAGAGGTTTGGCTTTGAAACCCCTTGCCTGTAAACTTCCCTTAAAAAATCACGATCAAGCTTAATGACCCTCTTCACTTTCTCTATTAAAAGCATGATTATGTCGTTTCTCTTGAAGACGAAAAGATTATGCTTGCAGTCGTGGTCCCATTTATCTAGGCGATTCATGATTGTTGATGAGTTTGTATGTGGAATTTGTTGAACAAACAATAACAAGATTAACCCGGATCGAATGAAAAACAACAAAATCGGAACTTTCTTATATAATAATGGGAGTGTAAGTGTGTACTGGAGAACCGTTGCCATCCCAAGACAACAAAACGCTTCATGTTGAGGGTTTTCACACGGTTTCTACACTGCAGATAGATAGAACCGTTTCATATTTAGGGTTTCATAAATTTTATATATGCAAATTAATTAGGGTTTCCAAGAATTACAAGAACAGCCCTTCGACTCTAACTAATTGACCATTTGCCCCTCGAAAAAGAACCCAACTTTAACAACGGATGGCCCATAGTATAAATATATTTTAAATCCAGATTTTTAGTCACTCCGTTTTGAATATAACGCTCAGTTTTCTTCACAAAACGGAATACACATATACTCATTTGATGTAAAATGGCAAGTTTTGGAATTTAAACAGAAACGTAACGTTTTATGTAACACGGTGTCTAAAACGGAGGAATGACAGGTGTCATTCCTCTGACATTTGGATTCGATGACGTGTAATTCCTTCTGCAAATTTACTATTTACACACCGGGCAAACGTTGCGTTTTCTATAAACCGTAACACAAAACGCAGCGTTTGACGTAAAACGTGGCGTTTTAGTGGTGTTTATATGAACAGTGCGCGGTGTAGCTATAGTATCACCCTTTAAAAAACATTGACCTTTTTTGTATGAAACATAAATTTAGGCCAAACATGAACTCAAGATTAACCATGCTAGTTATATAGTCGACAATGAATGACCAGACAATTTTTTTATGTCAATTGTTATTTGACATTTATGGCCATCAACTATGGTCCTTTTGTACGCCAAACTCGTGTTGTTGTAATATATGGAAAGCCTTGATAATGACTATATTTACTCATCTATCCTTTTTACTGACGTTATAAAAAAAGGGTTTTGTTAAACGAAGCCTTAAGGGTTTTCGTTAAGGTGCATTAAATAGATGTACACTTACCATAAAATTCAGGGGTGGACTTTTGATATGGAAATGTACAACTTTTTTTATGTCAATTGTTATTTGACATTTATGGCCATCAACTATGGTCCTTTTGTACGCCAAACTCGTGTTGTTGTAATATATGGAAAGCCTTGATAATGACTATATTTACTCATCTATCCTTTTTACTGACGTTATAAAAAAAGGGTTTTGTTAAACGAAGCCTTAAGGGTTTTCGTTAAGGTGCATTAAATAGATGTACACTTACCATAAAATTCAGGGGTGGACTTTTGATATGGAAACGTACAACTTTTTTATGCATGTTAAGTGATGCCCTAAGGGCTTTGTTTAGCATTTTTCTAAAAAAAATAACTATCCTTTTTAACCATTCATATTCATAAGTTTTTTTAAAAAAAAAGATTAATTTACCTAAAGCAACGACTAGTGCCGACGTAAGTTGCCGTTGCGCCGAGCTAACGAAACCAATGGGTTGTGGCGTCGGTTTCAAAGTCGGTGCCAATGGACGAATTTGTGATCTTCTTTTTCCTTTTCTTCATCGATGTATATTGCAATTTCTGTTTGTGACTAATGTGTCAAATTTCTGTTTGTAACTAATGTGTCATCTAAAGCAATAACGGGTTTTAAATAAAGGATTAAAGAAAAAATATTCTCAAAGGTTTTTCATTTTTTTGGACAGAGAAAAGAAAGGATATAGTGAAGTTTAACAAGACCATTTCCAATGATTTAGTTTTCCAATATTAGTTAAGAATTTGTTTCTCAACTATTTGAGCATATCTATTCTTAAAATCTTCAAGAAGAAATCCTTAGATGATGATATGCTTTTAGGAAATCCTTAAACTTTATTTTTGTTTGTATATAAAAGATGTGTGGTGATATGAAAAATGTAAGGATATTTGTATGATCGGAGATAAAATGAATGATTTTAAGAATTTTTAAGGATATGATGTGGCAGCTGAAAGATGAGTAAGGATTCCTTAACCATTGGAGATGATCTAATGTTTCAAACGAGTTAATTTCGGTCCGTACTTCACATGGAGTTGTGTTAACGGTTAAAAATAAAGCTAAACACATGCAGGGTTAAAACTTAAAACTAAGTACTAAATAAAAATACAGGAATTTTTGAAAATTTAAAAACTTTGGGGGCTATGTTGAAAAATTTAAAAGGAGAAGATTAGTTAGTGTAGTGGACTAGTGGGCTAATATTATTAATTGATTGGTGGGTAATTGCCTAATTGGTTGATTTGAGATTTTATAGAATGTAGTTTTGGCCCAAACATTCAAACAAGAAAGCTATGTTCACAATTGTATTTGTAAACTGAAAAAGAAGAGGAAAAAAAAAGATAATGGAGGGAACCCTAGTCCGGTACCACAATTGGATACTTATCGACTCATCCCGTATGAGTCATATGATGCCGATACAATACCTCCATAGTATATGTAAAAATAAAAAATCGGAAAAGATACGAAGGCCAAAAGGGACCAAAAGGTGAGCATAATCGTCAGATGTTACTATGTTAGTATTGTATTCTTTTCTAGCATAATAACCTAATGAGCCCAAAAGGCCAAAATGACCCAAATGAGATGAAAACCTTCAACTTATGTAGTGAGTACTGACTAATGAGTAGTATATGAAGAAGCATTAAACGATGAGAATGCAAATGAAAACTTATATTTCATGTAAAAATTATGTTTCCGCCTCTTAATATTTTCTTTGAACAACAAATAGTAGCATGGTATCAAACTACCATCTAGCAAGGTGTTAGAGGATTAATTTACAAGTTAATTTACAAATTCAATTGGTGTATATCAATTTATACACGAAGCTTTCCTACTACCATTCCAAATTCAGGTAAGCAGTAGTATAATGTCGTCGATGAAAGTTTTCAAACACACCCGGTTATGATTCCTTCAATTAACCCAGGGTGTAGTTTGAACAACGGCATTTAGTTTCAAATTTGAGGTTCGAAGCAGTGTTCTAATCCATGAGCCCCGGGAACAATCTTGAAACGCATGTAGGAGACTTTTGAGTTTTTAGACCATCATTATCCGTGAACTCCAATTGAGATTGTGGAATAAAAAAATAATAAAACCAAAAGATTCCCTTCAAACTCCAACGATCTGGACTAAGAAACAATCTCAGATTGTAGCATCAATCTTGTATTCCTATTGGTAGAAACTTTTATTATATTTTATTATATATAATTAGTTATGAACTTTATTAGTTTTTCTTTAATATCTTACTTTTTATAACTTTTTGTAAAAATATAAAAAACATGGTATTCTTTATTTTTCTGTTACGAACATTTTGATATAAAACAGAGTTATTTGAAAAAATGTTTTTTTATATATAAAACTATTTGATTTAGATTTTTGAAACAAAATAAGCATATTACTTTAATGGTTCTACCTAACTTTTATTTGTAAACTTTCTAATGAATAATTAAAATTGTAACTTTGTTTATCTTTTTAATTATTTATGTTTAATGAATGTGAAATATTTTTATTTTACTAAATTTGTATTTTTTATTATTTTTTGAGATACTTTACATGACTATCATAAAATTAATTTATTTATTTTAGTTTATAATAAAAAGTTTAATATTATAAAATAATAAATCATTTTAATATAATAAAAAATTGGTTTAGGTTAGGTTGTGGATGAGAGTGAAAATTTGAGTTAGATTGGGTTGTATAGGTGGAAAGAGAGAAATTAATTTTTAATTGAAGATTGACTAATGATTGGCTATAAAAATTGTCAAAGAGTGCCATAAGAAAACTATAATAAACAAATCAACATCTTTTGTTGAAGCGTTTAAGAGCAGCATCTTTCTTAAACAACAAATAACTTGTTAATGCTTAAACGACAACAACAATAACTGTCAACTGTGAACTCTATATAAGATTGTCAATTTTTCTAACTGAATTAATTAATTTCATTAGCAATCATACTAAAGTACAATAAAAGATAAACCGATGTCACTGCTTAATGTATAACCAGTAGTTAACCATCCCTCAAAAGAGCTACTTATGTCATAATTTTTTATTTTTAGATAAGCTATTGAACATTTGTTTAGCCTTTCAAATTAAAAAAGAAAAAACATTTGTTTAATATCACTAATACTCTTAAAGTTATACAGGGTTATAAAATACATGATGAGTTAAAAGAGATCACTAAGTCAAAAATGATTTAATATGTATTGACTTTATTTTTACTACATTTAGCCGGCTATTCGTGTCATACAATACATTAAATGATTTCAAAACTTTAATATGGTATAGAATGTATAGATGGGTTCATAGATGTATTAGATAACGTTGTATTCCAAAGTGTTTTTCTCAATTAGTCAATTATAACCAAAGAATGAATTAGTCGAACTTATTTTGCTGAAAATGATAGAAAATTATTAATGGGCTTTTGGTTTAGTAGTTCTGGACTTCTGGAGGAGAAGGTAGGAAACTTTGTTTGTCTAGGAGGTTTTAGGCTTAAACCCGAACATAAGTGTTAAACTACTAATTTAAGGTGTCATCTTACAGATTGACTTAATGAGAATTGTTGTTTTCAAAAAAAAAAAAAAACATAAAATAAATGAAAACTAAAATATGAAATTTTTTTTGACAATAACAAATAAAAGCATTCGTAATCGTATTTATTTTATTACTTATATGGCCGTCTTTATTAAAAGTAACAAATATAGGAAACATTTTTAAAATTAATCTGCTGGTATAAGATGACTTTATTAAAATTTAATATTTAATACTAGTAATTAATTCTACCATGTAACTAAAATATAATGTAATCTGCTGGTATAAGATGACTTTATTAAAATTTAATATTTAATACTAGTAATTAATTCTACCATGTAACTAAAATATAATGTAATCTGCTGGTATAAGATGACTTTATTAGTTTATTATTACTCGTATTAACTTATTATCTATTTGGACCTGCAGCATTAATTTTCTTATTAAAATCCAACTACGTACTTCTCTAAAATTTGACCTGCACATCACAATATAAATTTGGTTCGCTAATCAGTTTCTTTAATGTCATGTAACACTGTGTGCTTATTGATCACTGGTTTTCGTGTTTTTTTTCATAACATGGGTAATGGATTCAACTTTCTTCGTCGTGGCTATTAGTTGTATAATTCTAAGATATTTTTTTGTTTCTTAACGCAACACGATTTTTGTTACTTCGCGCCTTTGAGACACATCACACATGTTAACATATAATCAATAGAGTTAAATGCAAGAATGGTCCCTGTGGTTTCTCAATTTTTGCATCGGCAGTCCCTCCCTAAGATTTTTAGCAAGGATGATCCCTGAAGCTATGTTTCAGTTGCAACCATGATCCACTTTAACGATTCCGTCTAATTACATCCGTTAAATATGTCATGTGACTCTCACATGATGGCTAAAATTGTCCAGTCATACAAAATACCCACTTTATATTTATTTTTATATGTTTATTGCTCCTGCTTTTCTTTCTCCTTATTTATACATTCATATTCATTATATATTACACACATTCATTATAATAAGAACAAATATAAAAATCGAATTTATGTATAGAAAGAAAAAAAAACTCCATTCAATATATATCCCCTGTATACATCCACGTCTATATCAATTCATAAATCATATATGTTCACACACAAAAAAAATCATAAATCATATAAGCTCAATTTAGTTTTCATTTCTTCATATTCATATTTACAAATTTAAAATACACGGTTTCATATTCACATCATCATGATGAAACCAATTCAAGTCAAAATAGCCATGGGAAAAGAAGCTACCGGAGGTACGGTTGCGGCAGCAAGTGGTGGTGAAGTGGTGGCAGCCGGTGGTGGGGTTTCCGTAGTTGTATATATATATAGATCTTGAAACTTTTTATTGTTGTTGTAGTTCAACTGTAGCAACCTGCTGTGAAGGAACATCAATGACAGATTCAATAAGGTTTTCATATACTGTGGATGTGGGGTGTAATACGATCAGGTAAGTGACGGCTGCGAGCAACGTCGGTAACATCATGATCCCTAAATAAATCATAACCCACCGCATAAATCCCAACAACCATCACTGAAATCAATCAAAACCCACCATTGGCTACAAGCAACTTCAGTAACAACACGATATCCCTAAATCATTCAAAACCCAAATCAATCAAAATAGCTGTAACCAAATGAATATGTGTTCTTGAAAGTTTTTGTCTTTTACTAGATCTATATATAATAATATATGTGTGTGTGTGTGTTAAGATCTAGCATCAAATGGATACGGGTGTGTGGTGGGTTTAGTAATTTGATTTAGGAATTTTTTATAAGTAGGAGTCATTTTCATCTAGCATTATCTGATGTTGATGATATATCATATATGTGGGTGGATGTTGTTTTGTTGATGATTGTGTATGTATAAATACAAGAGAGAGAAAAGCAAGAGCAGGAAACATATACAAATAAATATAAAGTGGGTATTTTGTATGGTTGAACAATTTTAGCCATCATGTGAGAGTCACATGACATATTTAACGGATGTAATTAGACGGAATCGTTAAAGTGGACCATGGTTGCAACTGAAACATAGCTTCAGGGATCATCCTTGCTAAAAATCTTAGGGAGGACTGTCGATGCAAAAATTGAGAAACCACAAGGACCATTCTTGCATTTAACTCTAATCAATACTTATAAACTTTAATCTATACTACTTATAAAAAAAACATCACCTTGTTGAAAGTTATATGAAGAGAAATGTTTAAAATGCTCTTCCTTATTTATACTATGTAATATTTTCACTCAGCACTCTTAAAATATTTTCACATACATTATTCACTTAACATAAATGATTAAATTACACTATCAATCTTTTATCTTTTAAAATATCTCCATTAACCTTTAAATCAATTACTTATGTCAATTATCTACACCACTCGATGTTGCATCCACCACCAACAGTCGTCCTTACCACCACACCGTCGCCGCCACGACCACCGCTGCATTGCGCGGGTACGGTGCTAGTAGACATTAATTTAACCTAAAACACCTATTTTTTATAAATTAAGAGACATTTTGCCAAATAATGTAGTTAAGATGCATTAAATAGTTGTATATTTATCATAAAATTCAAAGAATGAGACGTGGATATGAAAGACACATTTTTTATATGCAGTCTTAAAGGCTGCATTTAGCAATTTATATAAATGCTAAATTTGATATTTTAAATTTACAGTATTGAATTCATTTCGTTAATACTTGTTTCAGGGATACAAATTAACATTACACATATGATATATAATTAAAAAAGATACAACCTTTCTAAAGTTGTAATCCTAAAACCTAAGTGGCATTTATATGTTTCGACCTTCGTTTCATTTTCTTTTCTTCTCAACTAAATCGTCAAGCTACATTCAAAAACCTACGTAGTAGGAATCTTAGATCGTCACCGATAGTCTAAACCTCTATTAATAAAAAAATTCATCCTAAAAAGGAGTGTATGTAACTTGTCATCTTTTACTATTGTATGTATGCATCAAAAATTTTGAACATTTTATGTAATCTAACCTACTAAATTGAATGAATCATGTAATTACCGGTTGGGTCAAAAATTTTGTAGGTCACTTGCCATGTAATCCGCCACGTTGGAGCCACATCATATTCTAATATGCAATCTGTAATGGTTCTTTATCAGCAACCAACATATGTGCATACTGCTAACCCAGAATCCAAGAATCTCCATCTTCATAATCACTTTAACATGTGAAATCAAAAAACAAGATTGCCACCGGTGGCAACAAATCGGAAAAATGTTTTGTCCACAAATCGAAGTCAAATTTGGTGATAAATATGGTTGGATCAACCCTGGATCTAACATATAACACGGACACTCTCGACACAAATCTACATCTATAAAACCTGGACCCACAAATCGAAGTACAAATTTGGTGATGACGATGGCTGCCACCAGTGACCGGAGAATCGACAGTGGGGTGTCGACGGTTGGTTGAATAAGCAGTGGGGAGTGGAGGCTGTCGACGATGATGGGTTTCCGGCAGTTGGTTTGAATCAGCGGCGGCATGGGTTAGCGATGGTGTAGGTGGTGTCCGGCGTTTGGTTGTTCCGGTGAGAAACCCTAACGGAACCGCACCATGGAGAACCTCCATGAACGGTTTCTTGATTTATTTCGGTTGTTCTTCGATTCCGGTCAAAACCCCATTTTATGTGTTATGATTGTGTTTCTTGACTGAATCAGTTTGAGATTTATGAATGTGTAAAGAGTGATAGATTTATGTGTTGGATTTTATTGATTTTGTATATAAGGGGGTTTCAAAGGGACGTGGATTTGAAATCTGCAAAACATGTTTATTGAAATTAAAGAGACGTGGTGTTTGGGTGGGAAGCATTTGCAGGTGAACACCCATTTGCAGGTTCACGGAAGCATTTTCAGGTGAACAACCCAACTTAAGGTGGATGGTTGACTTTTTTTTATTATAATAAAAATGAAGTATAAATTATTTTCCATGTAAGCAACATAACTCACGTTTATTATTAAGTTGTTACCGGCTAACCTCCAAACCGGTCCCTGTTTACACGATTCATTCAATTTAGCGACATACTTTCATAAAACGTTCAAAATTTTTGATGCATACATACAATAGTAAAAGATGACAAGTTACATGGATACTTAATCCGAAAATTCAAAAAGCTGATTATTGGCAATTTGGCATATTATTATTTTACTATATCATATGTAAATACTCGTATATAATATGTTTACGTTATAGTCCGAGTGCTTAATGGTTTCTTTTTTCTTTCAAATTAGAAATTATTTATCCTGTTAAAATTTAGCCCATAAAGCATCCAAATTAAAAGTCGTACTTGACACTTGATATAAACTTAAAAAATGATGCGAGCATATCAATTTTTAAATGGGAATGGCATCATGAACTTATCAATTTTAATGGCTAGAATTTATGTTCATAAGAATGTATCATTACTCGAAATGTATAATGGAGTACAATAAAACATATTACCTTCACCAGATACATTGTGAACAACTTAACTTCAATAGATTGTGTTTAAGAGCGCACATTATCTTCAACGGTGTGTCCAAAACGAGTAATCACTCTCTTAGCTTTAAACTAAGTACGCTTTTTTTTTTTCCTCGAAAAAGATGGTAAAACACACTTGGTAGCCAAACACTTAAAATTTGTTTAGGTTAATTTTAACAAAAGCTCTCTGCACTCACATAGAAAGTTTTTAACGTTTAATGTGAATGACTTGGGCTTCAAATAAGGAATAGAGATTCGATCAGAAATGAGAGAATAGCTTTATAGACATAGAAATTAACTCTAATAAATGAAACAAGGTAGACACCTGATCCACATATTTTGTTGAATATTGAAGGCAGTCTTGTATAATGAAGTCACAGTGGCACCCTGAGCAATCAGTGCAACAAGACAAAAATATATATATATATATATATATATATATGTATTGCTAGTCAAAGTTAGTGCTGAATCCAGATTTGTTTAACTTATTAAGTTAACATAGATATTTAACTTAAGAAGTTTTATCATAAAAGTGTATGTAAGATGTCTTTCATACGTTTGTGATTGATTGTGGTACGGTATTAGCTAGTGTAACTATAAAAGGTTAACAGAGGCACGAGTTCATCAACTCAAACCTGCACTATAAAATAAAGTAACGATTAATGTTTACACTTTTGCCAAATCTATATATATAGAGAGAGAAGCGACGGTCTATATTGCATCAAAAATAGAGCATAATCAGTTGTGGTGTCACTAACAGATAAATGACGAAATAAAGAAACAAATGAAAAAAATATTTTCAGTTAGACAGATGTAGACATGTTCCTACTATCTAGCCTTGGATCAACTTGCATACACTTAATTATTTATGGTATACATATTGAATGGGAGAGAAGGGTTTTGACAAACCTTAAAGATACCAATTGATTCCTGGGAATGCATAAGACAAAAACGTCTCTCGCTATATAAACAACCTTCCACTATGTCAGTAACACATACTCGCACCAAACTTGAATATCCCTGCAACACAATAACACACTTCATACAAATGGTAATGCTTATATACTATACACACATTTGCTTACATACTGTATATACGTTTATTTACAACTAAGTATATGCTAACTCATTGTAACGGAAAATATCAGGGAATTGCAGGGGATGTCGCAATGCAGCCTCAACACCATAAAAGGCTGGGTGGGAAGAGAGCTGCTCTCTTTGTATATGGTATATTAAACTAGTACATATGTCAGCATCTGATGAAGTTTCAACATCTTTTTTTTATGTTATATGCTTTTGTTGACTGTTTCGTGTGTCTGTTAATTTATGCAGCTACAACCGGGCTCGAGAACATGGCATTCATTTCAACGGCTGTAAGCCTGGTAACTTACTTTTATGGCTATATGAACTTCAGTTTGACAAAGTCAGCTACAACACTCACAAACTACCTTGGCACTGCATTTCTGCTATCACTATTTGGAGGTTTTATATCTGACACCTACTTGTCAAGATTCAAGGCTGGTATCCTATTCGCCTCTTTTGAAGTCGTGGTACGTTAAATACAGCAAACCTAAACAACTCTAAAATCCTTTGAATAGATAAAAATATTATTAAGATGTACCGTTTCAGGGCTATGCACTCCTGGCAGTTCAAGCACACTTTGAACAGTTAAGACCAACTCCCTGTAACCCTACCCAAGTAAATCAATGCCAGCAAGCAACAAGTAATCAAGAAGCCATACTGTTCACGGGTCTGTATTTAGTTGCATTTGGTACCGGTGGAGTTAAAGCCGCTCTGCCTTCATTAGGAGCAGACCAGTTTGATGAGCGGGACCCAAAAGAGGCAGAATCACTCGCAAGCTTCTTCAACTGGCTTCTGTTCAGCATCACAACTGGGGCTATATTTGGAGTCACTTTTGTAGTATGGATCTGCTCCAACCCAGGTTGGGATTGGGGGTTGGGTGTGTGCTCCGTAGCTGTTCTTGTAGCAGCTCTATTTCTACTGATGGGGAGATCTATGTTTCGAGATTATGTACCAAAAGAAAGCCCAATTCTCCGTATTCTACAGGTATAATAAGTGATAACATTAAAAAAATTCCAATACATTATGCATATACACATGGAATAAAGACACATTTTTTCATTGGATTCAGGTATTTATGGTGGCCATTAGAAACCGAAATATACCATTACCGGAGAATGCAGAAGAATTGCATGAGATTCATGACAGAGAAGCAGGAGTAACAACAGATATTCTCCAAAGAACAGATCAATTCAGGTCTGTTACCTAATACTTTCGTTAAATTTTAACTCAGATGTGCAAGATTAATGTTTATCTTCTGGTTGCTAATATTTGCATTTTACGATCAGATTTCTGGACAAGGCAGCAATAATTACTAGCTCACTTGATGCATCTGAATTACGATCATCAGGATCATGGAAACTGTGTACAGTAACACAGGTCGAAGAACTGAAGATTATAATACGTATGCTCCCCATTATTTTGAGCACTATATTCATGAACACATGTTTGGCTCAACTGCAAACATTTACCATCCAACAAAGTACAACCATGGACAGAAACCTGCTAGGTTTTCAAGTTCCTGGCTCCTCCATTCCAGTAATTCCGCTAGTGTTCATGTCACTTCTAATCCCAGTCTACGATCGTTTTTTTGTTCCATTTGTGAGAAAGTTCACTGGGATTCACTCAGGAATCCGACACCTTCAAAGAATTGGAGTAGGATTAGTTCTCTCGGCCATCTCAATGGCAGTGGCTGGAATAGTAGAAACTCGCCGTAAATCGGTGGCTATTGATAATAACTTGGTTGATTCACCCGGCCCTCTGCCAATAAGTGTTTTCTGGCTAGGTTACCAATATGCAATTTTTGGACTGGCTGATATGTTTACATTGGTAGGATTACTAGAGTTTTTCTATGAAGAAAGTTCACCAGGCATGAAGTCACTCGGTACATCTATTTCATGGTGTTCATTGGCTTTTGGATACTATTCAAGCTCAATAGTGGTGGAGGTGGTAAATAAAGTGAGTAATGGGTGGTTAGCTAGTAACAATTTGAATAGAGACAAATTAAATAACTTTTATTGGTTATTAGCAGGATTAAGTATAGTCAACTTAGGTGTTTATTTGATGTGTGCCTCCTGGTATAAGTATAAAGAGGTGAATATGAAGCAGATTGATACAGGTAGCAATGCTGCTAAAGCAAGTGAAGTCAAAACTCAGGTGCCTAATGCATAGAGAACTTCACATGCTAGAGACCCGTCCTAAGAGTATCTACAAGACCACAAATCTGTATTTATTATGTCTCAAAAGAGTTTATAACAAATAAATTGTGAAGAGATGGAAATTTAATGCATAGATGCAAATTTAACTTTTCTGTGTATTGTTAACTATTACGGGCATGATTGCGATGTAATATTGTAACTATATACTAAAATCAATCATAGATATTTGCAATCATACGCCACCAAATTCAACCATCAAATCTCTTAGTACAGAAAATCTAACATCTCAATCCAGAGGTCACCATCGCAAGAGTTGGTAATTTTTGGCCTAATTGAAGATGGAAGCAAAGTAAAAGCCTAAAAGGGTCGGCTAAATATTCCTTCCCAATTCAATCAGCAAGCATGGTGGGTAGTGCCGTAGTGTAACATCCAAAGATCATATGCAAATGAAAGTAAGAGCAGTAATAAAACAATTATACCAAAGCACATCATATTCTTGTTGGCAACAAATCCTAGAATAACTAGGGCTTCTTTTCGTTAGATCATTTAAAGTTCACACATATATAATAAAATGCGTCTTGCAATGGAAACAGAAAACTTTTGATAGAAGAACTAATACTGGCAAAGCCTTAGGCTTATCTTTTAATATGCATGTTGGTAGTAAATGTGACAAGTAACAATAAAGGAGGTTCATGATATTTATAGAGGAATAGAACCACTAAAAGAGTCTACTCCCGGATGAGAGTCATATAAAGAGAAATGTTATTTGACGTTACATTCAAACACCCCATGTAAGATTTTAACAAGTTTCCACGTAGCAAACTATGTGACATTCAATATTTTACCAATATATATTCCTGGCTTCATGTATTGCATTGGGTGTATTATGGATGGGTTTCATTTGTTTTTCAAAAAGACCTTAACTCTTATGGGTTTTGTTCTAATAAACCTACTCCAAGTCCCCAACAAGTTTCGATGAAAGTTTTGTTGCTATTGTTCGACATATAGTTAAACTAAGTTGCCCAAAACCATCTTGGGGTGCTGGAAAATAGTATAGTGCTATGTACATTAGAAGATATGATAAGACACAAGATAGTCAGATGAATAATAAACTACTTGGCCAACATTATAACAAAAGTATCATGATTTTGCATGTTTTTAAAGGGCAACTTAAAGTCTTAGGATAACTCACTTTAAGCTGTTAACAGGTAAAAAACAATTTGTTCTTTCTAAGACTCTCACAGTTGGTTTCTTCATGACTAACTTTTTCATAAAATAAACTTCTTGGAATGTGATATATTAATATGAAGATCTCCTATTTCCACTATAAGATTTACACTTATCGTTAAGAACACATAAAAAAGGAAGAAGAGGAAGAGAGGGAATTATGTAGGCTCTTACATAATATCTTGGAAGAACAGAAGAGCTTCTCTTGAGATTGTATACAGAATTATAAATCTTTTTACAGCTGTAAAGTGCCACCAATTTAATAAGCTGTAATTCCATCTTACAGAAAACAACCCGTAATCGTACCTCAAACTGCTCATTCAACCATGACGCAAACCTGTATAGATCAAACTATAAGAACATCTGCAAATGAAAAAAAAAATGCATCCTTCTTGTTTTTCGTTTCTCTATGTAATGTTTGAACTTGTTTTTCATTTCTCTCTATAACAAAGTGTTTGAACTTGATTTACAAAATTCAGACTATAAACTTTTTATACAAGTAATCTGATACATAATCTCGGGATGAAGGTTATTTCATTCTACAAGAGGTTTCCAAGGGATACATGTACAAGTTTCCTGCCAATTCACATTGTAAGAGCCTCTGGAGCTACTAGGACGGATGACAACTTAGTGAAGGACATATTGGACATCAAATTACTCCACGCAGAAGAATCTACACCAACAACAGGCTTTATCTTTTTAACAACTAAAGGCTTTAATCGCTTCCTTTCAATTCTTGCCAGTACCTCAAACCATACATGTTCAACATTAGGCCTTGTACGCCATTCTGCCATAGTTTTCCACCGAGTATCGTTGGTTCTTATATTCCTTTCTAGTTCCAAATGAAAACGAAAAGTCGTTGACGCTTTAATCTTTGCTTTAAGTTTTGCCCTGGCAGTATTGCCATTAATTCTGACACCTAAAAAGCTTTTCAATATTTTTTCCAGCAGTCTTATCCTCACCCTGAAGGATACAACAGGAAACCGCTGCTTCTCATTGGTATGTTCGGAGTAACATATATCGGGACTTAAATCTATTATATCCTTGGATAGAAGATTTATTGTAATGTGTTCACCAGGATTTCGAGTCCTGAAGGCAACTACAGATGCAGAGCCAGAAATCCTGACTGGAAGTAATGACATGCATGTCAAATATGGAAAGAACCATTGACGACACTGCTCTCTAAGAGCAATAAGGTTCCGTTCTTCTGGTCGCCCAAGATCAGTTGTTTGAAAAAGAGAGATTTCCTGTGCATTCTTGACTTCTACAGTAATGTCTTCACCAACAAGTATCCGTTTCAGACCAGCATGTGATGTGTTCCACTGAAACATATGATCCAAACATACATGAGTTTAGCTGGAATAGAACTTAGCATATTAGAATGAGAACAGCA
Organism: Erigeron breviscapus; assembly: GCA_034093135.1. Classification (NCBI taxonomy): domain Eukaryota; kingdom Viridiplantae; phylum Streptophyta; class Magnoliopsida; order Asterales; family Asteraceae; genus Erigeron; species Erigeron breviscapus. Next base: position 6,522,857 of record CM067168.1, on the reverse strand, counting down.
CTCAATCAAGTAGATTGACCCTTCATGCATATTATGACAAACTGTAAACAGTGGAACGTGGCTTGTTTCCCTCCCGTCCCCCAACCTCACTCATTTCAAAACCAACAAAACCAACAGACAGACACAAAAATTAATGAACAACTGCTAACACAGTTCATGTAAAAAGCATCGTATCCGCTAAACAAGAATACAAAACACAGGGGAAGGTGCAAAGCAAAAAAACAAACCATATTATCAAGTATTCACGTACTCGAAAGATGTGTCATCATGAAACTAAGGTTGGATCACAAGAGAATAACTGTTATGCAAACTCGCAGATAAGCAAATTTCTAAAAACTATATCAATCTCGATCATTCAATAAAATCATACACCTAACGATTACTGATAAATAACAACTTCGGGCCGAGCCCTCATGAAACTCTAGTGGTTGGGGCTCGGGAATCTCCAGTGGAGATCCAGGTTCAATTCTGAGAAGCTACAGTTTTGAGTCCAACAGACCAACGCTCACCCGTGTACCTTGGTTAATTCCAGAGGGAATGACTTAGCAGGATGTTGAGTCAGACTGGAGTAAAACTTACGGTCGTCTTTCAATAGTGGGGCGTGAGTGGGCTAGTCAGTAGTGCAACTTTGCAAGGTATAAAAGTTGCACAAATAAATCAGCAAATTGACACTTAAATGAACTTTGAAAGGCCACCAATTAACTAACTAAATAAAGCTACAATAATCTACACACATAAGCACAAAATGCAAAGCAAGTCAATCACAAAGCTATTCAAAAGATAAAAACCATACCGGCAATGCCAACGTCATTTCATCATCACCACTAACTATCAACTCCAAAGGCCCTTCCATCCGAACCGAACCAACGACCGCTCGTGAGCTAACTCGATTAGCCAAAACCTCAAAATCACTTCCTTTATTATCACCTCTAAATCTCTTCCACATCGAAACTTCGTCTCGTAAATGAAACACGTAATCCTTATTATTCGCTAATAAAAACTCAATCTCATATCTCTGCATATTTCCATACCTAACTTTCTCTATTTCAAGTTTCGAAACCCTAATATCTTCCAACTTCCATTTTTCACTTTCAGATATTGATCCTATTACATCCTATAACATAAACACAGTTAATTTAATATTATATATATATATATATAGATTCATAAAAATAGATAGATATAGCTATATGAACTGGTTAAATTGAACATACCGTGAGGAATTGAGAGGGTTGCGGACGAAATTCGTCGCTAACTTTAGGGAAAATGAAGTGAGAAAGATTAAAAGCGATTGCTTGTTGTGATATAAATAAGAGTAAAAATTTGATTCTAATGATCATCATTATAATATAATGATATATATATATATGTGTGTGTGTGTGTGTGTATTGATTGAAAGTGAAAGTGAAATGTGTTACAGTATTGAATGATTGATGTTATAACAGTTTGTTTGCTCAATTTTCAGGTAACAGATCTGGTGATGGATAGAATCTGGTCTGATTTTAGGGAGTTGATTAGGATACATGTTTTTAAGCATAATGTACAAGCAACTGGAGAGTGATTTATTCTCGTATACCGTTAATCAAGACAAGGTATGTACAAATACTAGTGTTAGACTCGGACGTATAGATTCAAAACATATATTGTTTCAATATATTCTGGGATTTTATGATAAATTATATAATTTTAACTTAAATAAATTGATAACATATGAAATTATATAATACATGTTTAAAAATATTTAATATCACCATACAATGATAAAAAAATATTACCTGTTATTAAAAAACATAAAAAAATAAAACAAAAAACATATAATTAATGAATAATATAAAAAAAAAGTTTGGTAAAAGAAAATTAAAGTTTATTTTTAAAAAGATAAAAATGAAAATAGGGGGAAAAAGATTTTAAAAAAAAATTAAGAGAGAAGAAGGAAAGTATAATTTCAAGAGTTTTAAGGGGGTACCAAGTATATCTCAACCTTCTCTTTTAGTTATAGGATAAATAGGTTAATTATTCGGTTTAGCGTTTAACTTTTGCTTTTCAAAAATGGTGAGTAATTTGTTAAATTTAAATTGTTGATGCACATGAAAAATTAAAAATTAAAGTTAGAAGAATATGTTAACCATTGAATTCTTATATATAAATAATTTTTAAAATTAACAAATTAATCATATGTATTGTCTTCATAAGGTTTAGTAGGGGCTTATATAAAAGGTATAAACTTTTTCTTTTCATATACGTTAACAACAGCTATTTGGGTTGTAATTAGCATTTTCCTGAATATAATCGTTGTTCAATCAATATTCTACACCTCATTGGTTCAATTAAAATACTAAATTTGAAAATATTGATAATGTTTGTTAAATATATAAAATACAAAATATCTAGGTTTTACTGGACCTCATGATGTAGTTACTATCAAAATGATGGCAGAAAACATACTAATTAATAATTATTCAACCAAAACGATATATGAACAAAGATTCAAAAATCAATGAAAACATACTAATAGGTTCTTGGGCACTTGCAGAGCGGCTTGATTCAACCAAAATGATATGTTACTTTTTTTTGTACCACCAATAAAAATCAATTATCATTTATAAGGTGAGACATCAACATCAACATAGCTTAAAAACAACTAAAATTAAACTCACACCATCTTCCTCATGACAAATCTTTTTATATCTTAATCTGCTAATTTTGATCCAAGTAAACACTAATCGGATTTCCCTCAACAAGCTAGTGAACTCAATAAACTCCTTTTTGAGTTGAAGACATCATAATTTTATTCCTCCATAAAAACCAAATTAATGTAATCATTATTAGATGAACCAATTGTTTCCGTTCCGAATTACCTTTCAACTGTTGTGTTAATGTATCTAGCTGATAAGAAGAAGAAAGGATATATCTGGCATCAAACACCATGATTTAAAAATATATATCTCTAATCCTACTAAAGGAGATTATCTGATGACCTCAGAAAAGCGTGCTGGCAAGAAACTAGCCTGGCCACGTTAGTATAAAGTGTTGTTTTGATGACATAAGATTTTAGTTAGGTACTTAGTTAAAAGGTTAGTTTGGTTTTAACTATGTAATTAGGTTGGATTTTGTGTTGGTTTGATATATGTACTACAAAAAGAAGAACTTGCAGGTTGATTAGGAACATTTGCAGGGTAACTTTACATGGTTCCCATGCACAAAAAATACGTAAGCCGTATTACTCTTATCAAGAATTCAAAATTTTGGTTGTTTTGGTTATAACAAATTCATATTTTAATCTGTATTAGTACTTATATTGTAAAATCTTGTAAAAAGCCAACTAATCAATGTACTATCAAATCACAAAGTCAAACAAGAAACTGATTTGTGTTTCTTTCCAAGAAAAGCTTTTGGATGGATAAATATAAGGGAATACTTTCAATTTGAATAGCTTCCTTCCATGAGAAGCTTTTTCTCTCTCTCTTATAAATTTTCTCATTCACCTTTTCCTTTATTCCTGATCTAAAAATGGGTGCAAATTTGAATAGCTTCTTTTTCTTTAGTTATTGGTTTCTTTTTCAATTTTTTTGTTATATATTTTGATGTTTTTTTTTTGGTTCTGTTGCTTACAAGGACGTGGATTAAAAAGATATAAATTCTATTTATACTTTTTTTTTCAGGTAAAAAACACATGGATTAAAAGTTTTTTGGAGAATTTTCAACTTCAATATTGAACTTGGTTGAGGTAATCTTGGGCTTCATTATTTGAGATTTATTTATATACATATCTTTAATTAAGTGTTTGATTCTGATGTATTTAGTGATAACCATTTAATTTGTTTACCCGATAAGGTTTTGTTCTCACTTTTCTCACCTAAAAGATAGCTGAGTTCTATGAATGTGTTAGTTCCAAGAGGTTAGGGTAGAATCAGCTTAGAGTTGAATTAGATTATGTTATAGACTGGTTTACGTTCAAGTGGTATAAAGTATTATATATGATGTTAAAAACTTGTGTTTAGAATAATTATATAACTGATTTATGTTTAACAGGGATGTTTTAAGTCGGCCATTCAGAAGCCTGGTAATTCTGCTCTCGATTCATCTTCTTTACTAATGGTGATGGAACAGGTTGTTGCAATGCAGCAAATGCAGTTTCAGCAGCCTTTTATAATGCAACAAACCATGAATGCACAACAGGAAGCTAATAGAGCAACAACTTACATGTGAGTTGCTTTTCATCATAAGTGTGGAAAAGGAAATTGATACAACTTTGTGGTTTAACCCCTCAACAAGTGGAGGTGTCAATATCAGCAAGTAGCTAGGATGGGAGTATCGGGTCAAACCGAATAGTTATTTGGCAGATAAAAATGGTCGGTTGAGCTGGTGTGAGGCTACTTTCTTTTCGTAAAGTATAGGTTCTAGAGTTATTGGGGCTTTAAAATGATTTCCGAATTTACTATTATATTTCAATAATGAAGTATCCACAAATTGGCTCTGGTCTATAAGAAGTGTCAGTATCTCTCTTTGTTTTACTATATTTCTTTAGATTGTTGTGTCTTATATATCTCTCTTTTAATCATAGATTTATTATATTTCTTTTCCTAATTATATTGGTCTTTTATCTTCAAGACTTAAAGGACATTTTGGAGAACTTGATTTGCATGCTTCAAACAAGTTCCTTAACAGTTGGGAATTGCTTTCATGCGAGAAGTATCGCTTTGAGAGCGGTCATTGTATCAGAGATGTTAGCCGGGCAGTCTGACCTCTCAAATACAAGACAAGGCCTACATCTCTTGCAGAAACATCATATTGACGGGTAGTCGGGTACACTCTTTTTCTCTATTTACATTTCTGCAGTTGATAATCATAATTAATAGCATAAATTGTTTTTGATAAGTATGCAAAACAACTTGACATCTAATATTGACCTGCATGGTCTCTTATGTATGCATATTCATATGCATATCACAAAATTTAAAGATGTGTCTCTGAACAAATATGGAGGGATTTTTTTCTTTCTTATTTTCTTTTCTCTTTTTCATTCTCCTCCATCAAAAAGTTTTCTTTCACTTTCTTTACTTTCTTATTTTCTTACAGATTTGGTTGTTTGAAAAGAAACTAAAGGATTGAACATGATGAACGTGGATCATTTTAACATTTTGAGAGAAGATGATGAAAAGGTTTTCTTTTTCCCAATCTCTGTGTTTGTTGTAATTTTTTAAATTCCAACTTGCTTTGCTTAATCTGAACATATGATCTTGGTTACTAATCTTCTTCGTTTTTTTGAACCACAATATATATACATATTGTGTTTATATATATCCGAATAGATATGGGATTTCTGTTGCTTAAAAAGATCTAATCCGTGATGAACTAATCTGTTGCTTAAATCGAATTTGGTTGCCCCTATAATTCTGGTTCCATGTTGCAGTTGCAGCTGTACAAAAAAGCTGTAAAAAAAGTGTGGCTTTCCACAATTTACGATTGGGGGGTAAAGATTGGAGGGATTTACGATTATGAATAAAGAGGTAAATAATACTATTTGGATATTATTATTGTTACTTGTTGTTGTTGCTGTAAGTAATATTGGGCGATAGATGAAGATGTTATTAATTTTATTATTCTATATTTACTTCAAGGTAAATATATGTTTGTAGTTATAGTTATTTTACTATTGTTTGTAGATATTTTTGTATGTTTCTTTTATATATGGGTTATAATTATTTGGTGTTTGGGTAATTGTATCCGTAATTCTTTTGACGGGATTAATAAACTATCTTGTAGTTGTTTCCGCTCGTGAGTTTATTCATCACAAAAGTGTTCATATGACTATTTGCATTATGTCTTTAGCACATTGTTTGCTTTTTTCTGTTTTGAGTTTCTCATTCGTATTGATAGCTAGCTTTTGGTCTTTTTTGTGTCCATTTGTTTTGAGTTTTTTGCATTACAACCTGCAAAAATTATTTTGCATTGCTTCACCTATTTACGATTTTCACTCATTTATGTTACTAACCATGTATATTTAGTTAATAGACGTCGAGAATCAGACCAGAAGCCAGAAGGTCGAGCTGAACAAGTATACCGACAATGATTGGGATCTAATCAGTAAGAGTAGTTTCTAGATATATGAGTAGCGTATGCATTGTTGTTGATGCTGATGATAAACTCTCAGTTTCTTTTATGTGTGTGTTTGAGAACACTTTAGTTGAAACATCACACCGCTCTACCTCGTGATGCCATGGGAAAGACACATGTTGCAAGAAGCCAGTCAATACTCATTAAAGTTTTTTCTAACATATGAACTTTGTAAGTCTGTCCTTTGTGAAGTTATAAAATGGCATGCAGTGTAATCACTGTTATTCGTAGAAAGTATAAGAAAGTTCTACGTTATTTTCAAGACTATAATAACCAGATAGATTTATGCTAACACCCTTTTAGACAAAAATTTAACCATAATACTGCATTTTCTTGATTGCTGGCTCTCGAAATCAATTCACATTGTCGTTAGACAAGTAGTTGTTTTGAAAAAGGATGTGATACATCATCCTAAGAGTGTAGAAAAAGAAGTAAATAAGTAAGGTACGGTTCCTGCATTTGTGCTTTTATATCTTCATTTGAAAGGTTAAGTAAAATTAAACTTATTATATGTGTTTGTTTGTAGAATTTTAAGAAGATCGCTTCTCATGTTTTGCTTAGTAAAAACAAGGACGGGTGATTCTCTCATTGTGTAAGTTTATGTTTTATTCTAACGGAATAATGTGACATTTGCTTTGATTATATTTATAGCATCTCCTTTTGTAGTTCATTTTAATGGAAATTTCAGGTTAGACACTATTACTACTATCAGGTCACAGATGGGCCGATGGCAGCTTTTGATTCTGCATGGTGTGCCTATTTGAACAGTTTAGTAGTATGGGTGTGGGTTGTTGCAGCAATATTGAAAGAATGAATGCTGATTTTTAGGCTATCCTAAGGTCTTGTAGTTGGTGCAGTCGTGTATTAGATCTGTCAAGAAAGAAATATGAGCCATTTTCAAGGAAAGGTGAGGGTAAAATTATTAAAGTGGTAGAGCTTGAGACTAATGGGATTAGATATAAAACTTTTTAAGTCTTCCAAAGAGGCTGCAAATATATGGAAGTATCACTTGGAAAAGGGTTTTGGATTAGAGGACAGTAATGCAGGTGTGAAATGATGTGTGTTTTTGACATTAGTCGTTAAAAAAAATGATCTATGTTGACTGTTAAATGCTAATAATATCTTGGGAATGGCTGGAAAAAGTTGGAAAAATTCTTAAAGTTGGATATAGTTCTTATTTATATTTTGAGTTGTTCACTGTGTAGGGTATAATAGAGTGATGGTCTGGTGCATATGCCAGTGTTTATGGTCCTTGGATTGAAGCTTATGATAAGGTGTGTAGAGTTTGATATTGGGCTAAAACTGTTGATCGTGTGACTTAAGGAGCATGTGCTTAAACTTGACGAATTATCTCATTTTTTTTTAAATTTGGAGTTTTGGTACTTATAATTTATATTCAAATGCGTCATCATACAAGTTTTGTAATATGAAGAATTTTGGGGATAGCACTAGAGTTAATAAGAACAAAATTTTCCTATTTCATTTGTTTGGCTTGGTGTTGATGATTATTTGATAATTTTAATGTATTTGTTATTTTGCGTTTTGATTTAAGTGCATTCTTATGTTTTTAGGTTGAAGATTTGTGCATGATTTCTAATTTGTATTGTTTATGTTTTGTGTCAAGCTCACATAATTTGCATGATTTCTAACTATACAGAGTGTTAGACCATTCCAATGAGTGACTTGTCAAGCGAGTAAAAACAACAAATAGACCATGACGTAGTCTATATATGTAATTTAGATGAAATAAGAAACGTTCTTAAACTCACTTATGTTTATAAAATGCATATCAATAATCCGTGTTTCTACACGGGTCTAAAACTAGTTCATAACTAAAGATTTGGAAATAAATCATGGCTTGTTTTTAGTAAGCTGCGAGGGTTGCTACCTGGTGGAACAAGTTGTCTATGACCAATTTAGAGTACAAATGCAATATAATTTAACATAATCTAGCGCAGAACAATCTTGTGTGTATTGGTTGGGATTTAAATATACTGTATGGTTTCAACCACATCTAGTTTGTTTGTTTCATAAGTATGTAAGTATTTAACGTAGAAATAAAAGTGATACCACATTAGGCTATCCGGAGTGGTATTGCCGGGGGTTGGGCTACTTTCACCACGTCGCGTCATGTGGCATCCTGGGTTGCTGGGGGTTGCCTGGGAAAAAGAGGGGGAGTGGAGTTGCCTGGAAGGTGGGGTAGGGTAATGATTGATTTTTATTTATT
>CM067168.1:6409513-6509513 GCA_034093135.1 Erigeron breviscapus | reverse complement strand
ATGTTAGCGTATAAAGGGTAGATCGGTGAACCCTCTAGTTCCATTTATCGTTTTTGATATCCAGAGCGAACATCGCATATAACTCATGTCCAGTGACTCACCATTCTCATACATGAATCACAAGGTATGATTTCTTCATTTGCTTTTAACAAGGCATTTGGCTATCACACTCTATGACCTATCACACTTTATGACTTATCACCCCCACCATCTCACCGCCGCAACGCGCGGGTACTTACTTTCTATTGGGTTATATAACAAATTATCTAATTAAATCACAAAGCACGCAGCGGAAAATTAATCTATGTAATTAATTAATTAACCAAGGATAGAAACATGTACCTTTGATTTGAAGAAAAATAAAGTAAGAAACTTTATGAGGATTTGAAGTAAATCCCTTTACGTTTGCACACACGACACACGGATGTACGTATGCTAGTACTTGATCACGAACCGCAAACACTTGGCTTTCTCTCTTTGATTTGTCAAACAACTAAAACCGAAAATCCCTTTGGTTTTTGGGGAGTTCGGCCGAATAGAAGAGAAAGAGGAGGAGAAGAAGTATGGGGAGGGTTTTTATTTTTCCTTTTTATAATACCTCTAAAACCCTTTTCGTATTTGATATAGATTAGGATTAGTATTATTGAAAAACAAGTTAAGTTAATAGGTTAAAACCTATTAACAAAACCGGCCCCCTTTAATTTATAATTAGGAAATCTCTAGAATATCCTAATTACAAATTAAGTCCTCCTTTAACTAACGCCGTTAGCTAGTAACCGTTAGTTTTTAACGACCATTCGTTAATTGAAATCGTGATCATATTAATTAAATACATTAAATATATTAATTAATATTAAATACATTTGTGTCGAGACGTGTGACCCCGTAGGCTTAAATCATTTCTGGACATATGTTCATTTTTACGTGATCATATACTAACAGCTCCCACTTGAGCTCGTAACAAATGAAGGTAATAACATTGGTTAACGTCTAGCAACACGCCAATGCTCCCAGAAATATTTAAGTATAGTTTCTTAAAGTATATTAAATGGTTGAGACATTTACGTATCCCTTTGTTCAGATACCGTGTTAAACATGAATATGGATCAATGTCATTTCATGATTTAACGATTCTGTTTCTCATTCCATAACTAATTAATGATTACCAAATATAATCGAGAACCATCTGGATTTATTTGGGCACGGCCATGCAAACATCTTAATTAGTCCTAATGAGGGGCCCAGTGGTATCATTCTCCAACTATCAGTTGGAGGAACAAATCCTGTATTGACTACACGTGTCAGTCATCATACTTCAATACACTTTCTGAAAATAGCCCTTTATGTACTCCCTTATTCAGGAGAGTTAGAACTATATCAAGTAAGTGCAATCCATACATGCTGACCTGCTTGTATCTCAAGTCAAAGGATCAATAAAGTAACCATTTACGAATTTCACTTAATGACGCTGATCCATAAAGTGATGAATTCGTTAGTGGGGTAGTCCGATATGCATCAACTATGGATATCATTTGAGTTTGGTGGGACCATCCATTATATATTCTAAGAATATAACCAATCGCTCAGATTTGTCTTAGTTTAACTATACTCCCATATAGTTAATCGACAATGGACAATTTAGAATATTTAATAAAATATTCAAGGATTAAACATGCAAATATAGGACACAATTAATATTAAATGAAATCAAACATATCAAGTATTTTATTTCATTATAGAAAATATAAATTGTTTAACATCCCTTATCCAAATACCGAAACAACAGATTTACATGAAATAACTAGCTAATTTAAGTCCTATGCCCTCGGCATGCCTTTCAAGCTTGGGCCTAGACAAAGCTTTTGTGAAAGGACCAGCTAAGTTAAAATCTGTGTGAACTTTGAGTAATTTGATCTCCCCTAGTTCGATTTGCTCACGAACATAGTGATATCGTCTAGCATAATGTCTGGCACCTTTCTGAACTCCGGGTTCGTTGGCAATGATTAATGCACCAGTATTATCACAGTACATATCAGTGGGTAAGTCACTTGAGGGGATCACGTCAAGCCCGCTAATGAACTTCCTTATCCAGACTACTTCCATTGCGGCTTCTGAGGCGGCAATGTACTCAGACTCTGTTGCAGACATGGCAACTGTAGTTTGCTTCTTGCTTTTCCAATCCACAGCACCTCTGTTAAGAACGAAGACGAATCCTGACTGAGACTTCGTGTCATCTCTATCAGTTTGAAATCCAGCATCACAGTATCCGGTCACTTTGAGCTCTAAGTCTGGATTTCCTCCATACACCAAAAACATATCTTTAGTAGCCCGTAGGTACTTCATAATGTTCTTAACAGCAGTCCAGTGACTTTCACCTGGATTCTGTTGATATCGGCTAACGATGTTTTGCGCGAACGCCACATCGGGTCTAGTGCATCTTACCGCATACATAATAGATCCCACAGCCGAAGCATAAGGAACTCTTTGCATACGCTCCACCTCATTAGGTGTAGTAGCACCCTGTTTGACAGATAAACTAAGTCCTTCTTGCATAGGTGTAAACCCACGCTTAGAATTCTCCATCTTGAATCGCTTCAAGACCTTATCAATATAAGCACTTTGACTTAGTCCAATTAACGCTTTGATCTATCTCGGTAGATCTTGATTCCAAGTAAATGCCGCTTCTCCTAAATCTTTCATGGCAAAACACTTTCCAAGATGGGATTTAACATCTTGCAACATTGGAATGTGTTTTCCTATGATCAATATGTCATCAACATACAAGACAAGGAAAGTAACATTACTCCCACTAGCTTTGCGATATACACATGGCTCATCGGAATTTTGAACGAAACCAAACTTTTTGATTTCTTCATCAAACCGCTTGTTCCAACTTCTTGATGCTTGCTTTAGTCCATAAATGGACCTTTGAAGCTTGCATACTTTGTTGGGATGTTTTTGGATCAATAAAACCTTCAGGTTGATCCATATAGACTTCTTCATCCAAGTAACCATTTAAGAAGGCAGTCTTAATATCCATTTGCCATATCTCAAAGTCATAGTACGCAGCTATGGCTAAGAGAATCCTAATAGCTCTAATGTCCGCAACTGGAGAAAAGGTCTCATCATAATCAACACCGAAACGTTGAGTATAACCTTTCGCCACGAGACGAGCTTTATAGGTGTGTACATTTCCATCCATGTCCGTCTTCTTCTTGAAGATCCACTTACACCCAACAGTTTGAGCATTTTGTGGAAGATCAACCAAGCTCCAGACTTGATTGTCTTTCATGGATTTAATTTCCACCTTCGTAGCTTCAAGCCATTTTTCAGATTCCGGATCTGATAATGCAGCTTTGAAATTCGGAGGCTCATCGAGATCTCCTAAAACGTTTTCTTCTACCATCAGACATAATCTGTCAGTAGGACGTCTTGTCCTTTCGGACCTACGAAGTGGAATCGCTTCATCATCATCGACTTGAGGTTCATCACTTTGAACATTTCCCCCCCAAGTTGATGATTGCTAGGAACTTCAGAAGGTGACACATCTTCCTCTTGAGTCTCATCAAGTTCTACAACCCTCCCACTGTTCTCGGGAACTAATTTCTTTTCAAAGAATTCAGCATATCGAGCAACGCGAACAGTGTTTTTGACGGGATCATAGAAGTCGTAACCCATTGTTTCCTTAGGGTATCCGACAAAGATGCACTTAGTAGTTCTGGGTTCAAGTTTGTCAGGCGTATCGCGCTTCACAAGTGCCTCACATCCCCAGACTCTTAAGTAAGACAGATTAGGAACATTTCCATGCCATAATTCATATGGTGTCTTGTCAACCTTCTTGGTTGGAACCATATTGAGAATGCGTACAGCAGTCTCAAGAGCATAATCCCAAAACGAAAATGGGAGAGTCATAAGGCTCATCATAGATCTCACCATGTCTAGCAAGGTTCGATTTCTCCTTTCAGACACTCCATTATGTTGAGGAGTGTATGGAGGAGTAAGCTGTTGGACAATTCCACATGCTTTCAGATAATCCTTAAACTCTTGGCTTAAGTATTCACCACCTCGATCCGAACGAAGAATCTTGATGGTTTTGCCGAGTTGATTTTCTACTTCATTTTTAAACTCTTTGAAGTATTCACCACCTCGATTCGAACGAAGAATCTTGATGGTTTTGCCGAGTTGATTTTCTACTTCATTTTTAAACTCTTTGAATGTTTCAAACACTTCATGTTTATGTTTAAGCAAGTAAACATAACCATAACGACTGAAATCATCCGTAAAAGTTATGAAGTAGCTAGCTCCTTTTCTTGACACATGTCTAAATGGGCCGCAAACATCGGTATGAATGAGTCCAAGAAGATCTTTAGCCCTCTCTGGTTTATTCAGAAAAGGTTTTCTTGTCATTTTGCCGGAAACACATGACTCGCATTTATCAAATGATTTATCATTTAATTGTAAAATCCCTTCACGTTGAAGTCTTTCAATGCGATTTTTGCCAATGTGTCCAAGACGACAGTGCCACAGATAAGTAGAGTCCAAGTTAGTCTTGGCTCTTTTGCTAACATTATACATTGAATTATTTGAATCACAACCACGCATATCAATTTCATAAATACCATCACAAGCAATAACATCAAAATAATGAACATTATTTTTAGAAACTGAAATACCATAATCATTAAAAACATTAATGAATCTGTTGTCTTTCAACAAAGAAACTGAAACTACACCTCTAGTAATAGAAGGTGCATAATGACAATTGTCCAAAACAATAATTAAACCGGAAGGAAGAACTAAATGATATTCTCCAATAGCTTCAACAGGTGCTGGTAGACCATTGCCCATGAACAGCTGCAAAGCTCCGGGCTTCAGCTTCCTCCTTTTCCTAAGTTCCTGTAATTCATTACAGATATGAGTTCCACAGCCAGTGTCATAAACCCATGATTTACGCTTAGTAAAGGAAAATAATTCAATGGTGAAGATACCTGAAGCACTAGCATTGCTAGCTTGCTTCTTCTTCACATTCAACTCGGCAAGATACTTGGGACAGTTCCTCTTCCAGTGCCCGACTTCATTACAATGATGACGGTCTGGTCTTTAGCCGGATGCTCTTTCTTAGCCGGAGGGGTTTTCTTTGGTTTGTGGGAATTAGCTGCTTGCTTACCCTTGCCTTTACCATCAAACTTGCCTTTAGCTTGGTGCGATTTCTTAGCTTTCTGGATCCGACCCCCCTTTATCATAAGGACATTTGGGTCATTGGCCTTCTTTGGAATCGTCTTCTCATATTCAATGAGCATAGCATGAAGTTCATTGACGCTTTTTTTCATAGAGTGCATGGTATAGTTTTGCACAAAACCCTCATATTCCTTCGTAAGGGATTTGAGAATCATGCCAACTTTTACCTCTTTATGATAAGCGTACTCCATCGAATCCAATTTGTCAAAAATGCTCTTCATCTTGAGCACATGACTGCTAACCGATTTTCCAGATTCAAGTTTTATGTCATGGAGTTCCACGACTAAGTCGAACAGTTCCACTCCAGCTTGTTTTTCATACAAGGATTTAAGTTCTGTGATCATATCATATGGAGTGTAGAGCTCGAATTGTTTTTGAAGCTCAGGAGACATGCTCGCAAGCATCAAACAACAAACTTCATTGAATCTAGTGTACTGAATCCTATATTCAGCTTTTTCAGCTGCTGTGGATTCAGCACTTGGTTCGGTTGGCCATTGCCTTTCAATGACATCCATGCGTTCCTCAACTCTTAGAACAATTCTCAGTTGACGATACCAGTCATTGAAATTTGATCCATTAAGCTTTTCTCTTTCAAACATTTGCCGAAAAGCATTGGTGTTTGTGGAAGGATTCATTGCCATCTACAAAACAGATTAAGTTCAAAAATCAGTATTTTCGATAATAAATCCTTAAGAAATCAATTACCCAATGTTTATCAAATAAACAATTAATTTCATTAAGGCTAGGATCCAATTGACATACAATCATTTCATCAGTTGATCTGCTAGAAATGATTGCACTCAAAAGGTAAGTGACGAGCAGTAATTGCATTACATGTGCAATTCCTAGTAAGAATGGTACCTACAAATGACACTTGATTCATCAAGCGATTTGTAGTCATGTTTTGTCCCATCTTTTGCCACGGGTCAAGGTCTCACCGCTTAACTCGCTTTAAGCCGTCCAACCAAGAACGCGCAAATTTGTCCACCACTGTGTACCAGTGAGTAAAACAACAGCCACAAGTGTCCTTTGCAAGTTGGATGGCAAATGACTTAATTTTATTGGGTCAATCAATTTGATGTGTGATCAAAAAGTTATGTTTGAAGATTCATGCATATCTTCTAAACATAATATGTTTATAAAACTCATTTTTATTTCCTTTAAATACAAAAGAGCTCGGTAGCTCCATTTGAACTCACAAAGAAGCGCAAGGGCAAAGGTATGCGATAAACGCGATTTAAAAACCCGCCCTTTTAGGAGGCTAGCGCACTCCGACTTATACCTCTCTTAGAGTTTGTTCAAATGGGTGAGCCGGTGTATCTTTTGATTTTAGGGCACCAATTTTATAAACAAAATCTTATTTCGATATATTTAGTCAAGTTTATTTTTCCAAAAACAATTTTTGCACACAATTTTCATAAAAAGGCAAAATTAAACTTACTAAATTTACAACTTAACAATTAAGGTAATCAACCTAATTTTGGTCACTATGGTATAAGATTGGCTCCTCTTTCATATGGAAAGAGACCACATACATCAAGTTGCCTTGATTGCGTAAGCCAAAATATCTATAACAAATTTATCTACCATAAATTGAAGATGCTGATCTGGAAAATCCAGCAGCTTCACGACCAAATCTGGCCCTGAAGAAGGCCGAACTGGGCTTAGCACAAAACATAAAGTTGTAGCCCTATGAGTCAAGCATCTACTGTAAAGATTTCAGCTTCTAACTCCTTACGGTTGATTAGTTATGATTTTTTAGTGAACTGGTGTCAAACAGGAACTTTCACAAAACATAATCACATTGTCACACAATTAATTATTCAATTATCTAGCATAATTAACCCTAATGATCAAGATTTCATATCAATATATCTAAGTAATAATCATGAATAATTTGCATGAAAAATTCATGATTTTTACTTTTTTTAACAATTAAATAATTAAAAGGTACATCATAAACGCATGCAATTATCATATAATAATGCTTAAAGATCAAAACTTGGAATTAGGGTAAAATTTTTTTTTTTATTTATTTCAGATCTGATTTCGAAAAATAAAAAAAAATTATATATTTTTTTTCATTATTTTATTACAATTAAACAATTAATTAATAAAATAATCAAAAGAATTACATAAAATTCTAAAAAATATAAAACCCTAACCCCCCTTCAAATTTTGATCTTTTTGGTAATTAATCATCACATAGTAGGCTCGTGATACCACTGTTGGGTTATATAACAAATTATCTAATTAAATCACAAAACACGCAGCGGAAAATTAATCTATGTAATTAATTAATTAACCAAGGATAGAAACATGTACCTTTGATTTGAAGAAAAATAAAGTAAGAAACTTTATGAGGATTTGAAGTAAATCCCTTTACGTTTGCACACACGACACACGGATGTACGTATGCTAGTACTTGATCACGAACCGCAAACACTTGGCTTTCTCTCTTTGATTTGTCAAACAACTAAAACCGAAAATCCCTTTGGTTTTTGGGGAGTTCGGCCGAATAGAAGAGAAAGAGGAGGAGAAGAAGTATGGGGAGGGTTTTTATTTTTCCTTTTTATAATACCTCTAAAACCCTTTTCGTATTTGATATAGATTAGGATTAGTATTATTGAAAAACAAGTTAAGTTAATAGGTTAAAACCTATTAACAAAACCGGCCCCCTTTAATTTATAATTAGGAAATCTCTAGAATATCCTAATTACAAATTAAGTCCTCCTTTAACTAACGCCGTTAGCTAGTAACCGTTAGTTTTTAACGACCATTCGTTAATTGAAATCGTGATCATATTAATTAAATACATTAAATATATTAATTAATATTAAATACATTTGTGTCGAGACGTGTGACCCCGTAGGCTTAAATCATTTCTGGACATATGTTCATTTTTACGTGATCATATACTAACACTTTCGTTACTACTAGCACAAATTATATCCTATTTAAAGAGTTTTTGTGTTAACAGTAAAATACAAGTATATTAAGCATAAAATGTACAAGTATATAATGCGCACATATATTTATTCACTTAATTGTGGGCCCGATCACTAATAGCTCTGCCTTGATTGCGCAGTGGACATCCCCGTCTTGCAATGAAGTTTGGGCCTTGGGAGACCAAAGTTCGAATCCGAGCAAGCAAGGTTTTCCCCAATTTAGCGTCGTGCCTTCTGTAGCGGCTAAATTGGTGCGGTTTTCCCTCCCCTGTGGTTCCCTGACTTCATGGATCGGTCCCTAGTGACTGTCTGCCCAATTGATGTAACGGCTAGCCGTCCCGTGACACGAACGTTCAAAAAAAATACAAATATTAAGCATATAAAACGCACATATATTTATTCACTCAATTTGCCACCGTTCACAAAATTAATTGTGGGCCTGATCACTAAATAGCCATGTTAATACAAATATTAGGTACAACAAACTATTACAAACATTTTAGAGGGTTGGTTCTTGCATTGTTTTCTAAAATAAATAATTGAACATTTGATTGCATCCTCAAAAGGTTTTTTTTAGTTCTTCAATATAAATTTAACATTTTAAGTTACACCCTATTCTTTTGCTTTTAAATATTTCAATGTTTATCTGATATTAATAGCCTTTTATTGGGTTTAACATTTTAACACTCTTTTAGACATTTGTTATTTAGGTTTCATATGTATCAGTCTACTCTTTAATCTATTTCTTAAAGGATATTTGTTATTTTCTTCCTATTGCGTCTTTGTTAACATTGTTATTGCTTCAATTAATTTCGGTTACAACTTAATCTATGACTATTATTGTTATCGTATTTCCTTTTACTACTTACACGCCTTATCTTTTGCGACTTACTAGCTATAAGTTGGCTGCAACTTTTTGTTTTTGAAGTACCTAAGCTACTCTTGTAGTAAATACACGGCACGTTATATTATAATTATGAAACTTCTTACTTGCTAATCAGTAACTATTAACCTGCTTTAAAGCATAGTGTTACAAAAAATGTTAACAACAGATAGCCGTGTAGCATCCTAAAACCCAAAACCCGACGATGGGTGTTATCCCCGGCCATCTAGTTTGCACATATAAACCTTTGAGGGGTTAAACAGTAAAAAACGAATGGTCCTCTGTAAAACGACACACTCCATAAAATCACACACACATTGTAAGAAATCACAAATCTCACCAGAAACAGTTTCAACTAAGAAGTTATTACAACCAGATCGAAGAGATACACAGATTATACGAAGTTATTATTACACAAACTTAAACAATAATCATCCAAGGATGATTTGTTACAAGAAAAAATATGTATATATATCGATATGATATATATACAGATTATTATTAATCGAGAGAGAAAAAGATATAAAATAGGGTTTTCAAGTCTGTTCCCCTAATCCATCATAAGATGGTATTTATATGAGGGTAAAAGCCATTTTCCATAAACCACCTTCAGCATCCTTTTATTAGCTCTTCTAGTCCTTCATCTTTCATTCCTTCATCTTTCTATCCTTTAGTCTTCTAAACAAGCAGCTTTGGTCCCTCATAAATACATGAAATAACAACAGAAGACCAATAAGATATCAAGGTAATATTGATATATGTATTTTAACATCCCCCCTCAATATTAACCTTGAATAAATCTATAAGACCAAGTTGATTGCTCAAGAATAAATGTTGCTTTGAACCTAGGCTTTTAGTGAACAAATCTGCAATGTTCAATTCAGACTTAACCTTAACAGTTTTAATAACACCTGCACCAATTTTTTCTCTTGTAAAATGCAAATCTATGTCAAAGTGCTTAGTTCTTTCATGAAAAACTGGATTTGCTGCAATTTGGATTGCAGATTTGCTATCACTATGAACAGAAACAGGTAACAAATTATGATTTAAGCCTAAATCTTTTAACAAGTTCAAAAGCCAAATGATCTCACAAGTAACAGTTGCTAAGGCCCTATATTCTGCTTCTGCAGAGGATTTAGCAACTGTTGGTTGTTTTTTACTTTTCCAAGAAATGAGATTATCACCCAGAAAAACAGTATAACCAGTGACAGATCTTCTAGTATATAAACATCTGGCCCAATCTGAATCAACAAAAGCTTTAAGAAAAAGAGACTTACTTGATTGAATATGCAAACCTTTTCCAGGAGAATTCTTGAGATATCTTAGAATTCTAAGTCCAAGCTGGAAATGTTCAATCAAAGGAGCATGCATGAACTGACTAAGACACTGGACTGCATAGCTTATGTCAGGTCTGGTTAATGTAAGATAGATTAACTTCCCAATAAGTTTTTGATAAACAGAAATGTTCTCAAGAGGTTTACTCTTAGAACCATTAGGTTTAATAGTCATATTGATCTCTAAAGGTGTTGCAATAGGCTTGCAACCAAGTAAACCAAAATCATTAAGTAACTCTAAACAATACTTTCTTTGAGACAAACACAAACCCTGCTTAGTTTCAAGAACTTCAATACCAAGAAAATACTTGAGTTTACCCAAGTCTTTTATCATAAACTTTGTATTTAGAAACTGTTTAACCTTGTTAACCTCATCAATATTATCACCAGTCACCACAATGTCATCAACATACACTAAAAGAGCAGTGAAAGAACCATTATCAGTTTTAACATATAAAGAGTAATCACATTTGCTTTGAATGAACCCATATTCAAGCAAGGCACTAGACAACTTAGCATTCCATTGTCTGGGGGCCTGCTTTAAACCATACAAAGACTTAACCAATTTACACACTTTACCATCATTTTTATCAAAATACCCTTGGGGTAACTTCATATAAACATCTTCATGAAGATCACCATAAAGAAAAGCATTGTTAACATCTAATTGAAACAAAGGCCAGTTCATAGAAACTGCAACAGTAAGTAAAGTTCTAATAGTGACCATTTTTACAACAGGAGAGAAAGTCTCCTCAAAATCTATACCAGCTTTCTGACTAAAGCCTTTAGCCACTAATCTAGCTTTATACCTTTCTATTTCTCCAGAAGCTTTATATTTGATTTTGTAAATCCATTTACAACCAATAGGTTCTCTACCAGGAGGTAGATCAGTTAAAACCCAAGTACCATTCCTATTTAAAGCTTCCATTTCTAAATTCATTGCATTTACCCAGTTTTGATCTTTAACTGCTTCAAAATATGAAGTTGGTTCAATACTTTTATTAAGATTAGAAACAAAAGCATAAGCATTCATACTCAAATTAGCATAATTAACCACTTTATTCAAAGGATACTTGACTTTGCCAGTTAATTCATAATCATGTAACCTTTTAGGAAGAATTCTATTTCTGTCAGACCTATTAAGATCTTCATTAACATCAAAGTAAGTACTACTACTGCCCTCAGGAGGATTATTAATCATTTCTTCTTCATTGGTAGCATGCTCAACAACATCATCACTGGTAGAGCTAGGTCTTCCAAGTGAAAGATCACTGGTAGACTTAGTTATACTGCCAAGTGAAGGTTGGAGCTCACTGCCAAATGAAGGATCACTTCTATAGCCTTCCTCTTCATCATTGGGACTTTTATAAAAGACAGTTTCCTTATTTGAAATGATATCATCAAATTTGTCAAAGAAATTTAAGTGATTAACAGAATCTTGAACAGATTTTAAAACTTCTTCTTGATTCATAGTAAAAGGAAAAATATTTTCATAAAACTTGACATCTCTAGAGAAAATATAAGTTTTAGAATCAAGACAAAACAACTTATAACCTTTCTTAGAATTAGCATATCCAACAAGCACACATTTATCAGCTTTTGATTCAAACTTATCAGAAACATTCAACTTAGTAGCAAAGCACAAACAACCAAAAACTCTTAGATGTTTTAAATTAGGTTTAAAACCATAAATCATTTCAAAAGGAGTTTTGCCTTTTAGAACAGAGGAAGGAGTTCTATTGATTAAATAGGTAGCAGTTAACACACAATCAGCCCAAAGATATAAAGGAATTCCCCCCTGAAACATAAGAGACCTAGCCACATTAAGAAGGTGTCTATGTTTCCTTTCAGCCACCCCATTCTGTTGAGGTGTATAAGCAATAGTAGTTTGATGTATGATTCCCTTTGAGTGACATAAGTTTTGAAACAAGTTATTAACAAATTCTGTACCATTATCACTCCTAATAATCTTAACTTTAACAGAAAACTGAGTTAAAAGCATGTTTACAAAAAAATCTACATGATGAAAGACTTCAGTTTTTGATTTCATCATAAAAGTCCAAACAGCTCTAGTAAAATCATCCACAATTGTTAAGAAATATTTAAAGCCTTCTTTACTGGTAACCTTATAAGGTCCCCAGACATCTAAATGTAACAATTCACCAATTAAAACAGTTTTATGATCACTCAAAGGAAATGGTTCTCTAACTTGTTTAGCCTTGTGACAAATATCACAAGGTCCTAAAGAACCAGAAGCAGTTAAATTTAAAGTGTCATGAAAGACAGATAAAGCTTGGTCTGCAGGATGACCAAGTCTTAAATGCCAAAGAAATTTAGAATCAGAAGGAAGACTAGCAGAATTACACACCATATTTGAACACATTGGCACATCATCATAAACATATAATCCACCTTGTTGACTACCAGTCCCCAGAAGATTCTTTTGAGGTAAATCCTGAAGATAACATTTATCCTCATCAAATCCTATAAACAGTTTATTATCTCTAGCCAATTTATGAACAGACATCAAGCTGACAGAATATTCAGGCACAACTAAAACATCAAACAATACTATTCCATTTTTTAAATGTAAGTTACCAATTTTAGTGACAGTAGCACAAGTGCCATTAGGGTGACCAATTTTCAAATTTAAATCAGAAATATCAACTACTTGAGAAAGACCTTTATCAGAATTAGTCATATGCTGATTTGCACCAGAATCCATAATCCAAGCAATTAAAGCTTTCACAAGATAAGCATTACAACTAAAGAACCAAGAATTACTAAATAAAGGCATACCTGCCATATTAGCATGCAAGCCTGAAGAAGAAGATGGAGAAGAAGAAGAAGAAGGTTTTGTATCTATCAAGCTTAACAACCTAGAAACTTGATCAGCAGTTAAAGAAGCAAGAACAGAATCATTCACAGAAGATGACTTAGTAGATGAAGATGCAGAAACCTTTTGATCAACATTCACATGATTATTAGCAAACTTAGAACTATTTTGAAAAGTAGGCCTTTTATACCCTAATTGAAAACATCTTTCTATAGTATGTCCAATTCTATGACAATTAGTACATTGAAGATTAGGATTAGAAGGTCTAAAAGTTCTAGCATTAGTATCAAAAGTTCTCTTTGATTCAAAATTATTGTCAAAAGTTCTTTTAGTGTCAAAGGGAGGTTTGTAAGGAGCAGGTTTAGATGAGGAAGTATTATTCCTCTGAAAATTACTTTTAGCAGAAAAAACACCAGCAGAACTGGGCTTATTAGTTAACCCAACCCTATGTGACTCATCTTTAGAAATTATAGCATAAGCAGTTCTTACATTAGGCAGAGGTTCTGTTGTTAATATATTAGACCTAACACTCATATAAACATCATCTAGACCCATCAGAAATTGCATTAATCTAAGCAAATCATTATGACTTTTCACAGTAGTAGCAGCAGCACATGTACAAATAGGCAAAGTAACCATAGAGTCATACTGTTTCCAAAGAGAAGTAAGATTGTGATAATATTCAGACAAAGAAGCACCATTTTGAGTTAATGAATTGATTTTATGATGAATGTTAAAAATTACAGAACCATCTATCTTATCATAAGTATCTTTGAGTTCTTGCCAAACAGTAGCAGCATTTTTAGAAAAAATTTGACCAAGATAAAGCTCTTGTGAAATACAACCCAAAATCCAGTTAAGAACAACAGCATTACATCTATCCCATTGACTAGCAAGCACAGGATTAACCATAGATTTCAAGCAAGTACCATCAATAAAACCTGTTTTATTCTTAGTTTGTAAAGCAAGTTCCATAGCACAAGACCACACCTTGTAATTATCAGTACCAAGCAACTTAAAGCCAATCAGAGGAGTACTAACTGTATCACTAGCATGCAAATACAGAGGATCACCAAAATCCAATTTGCTAATTTTAGTTTCAGGTTCATTAAAGAAATCAGAATGTTCTGAATGAGCATCTTCATTATTATTATTATTATTATTATTATTATTATTATATTATTATCATCATTATTATTATTATTATTATTATTATTAATATTATTATTAATATTATTATTATTATTATTATTATTATTATTATTATTATTATTATTATTATTATTGTTATTATTATTATTATTATTATTAATATTATTATTATTATTATTATTATTATTATTATTATTATTATTATTATTATTATTATTATTATTATTATTATTATTATTATTATTATTATTATTATTATTATTATTATTATTATTATTATTATTATTATTATTATTATTATTATTATTATTATTATTATTATTATTATTATTATTATTATTATTATTATTATTATTATTATTATTATTATTATTATTATTATTATTATTATTATTATTATTATTATTATTATTATTATTATTATTATTATTATTATTATTATTATTATTATTATTATTATTATTATTATTATTATTATTATTATTATTATTATTATTATTATTATTATTATTATTATTATTATTATTATTATTATTATTATTATTATTATTATTATTATTATTATTATTATTATTATTATTATTATTATTATTATTATTATTATTATTATTATTATTATTATTATTATTATTATTATTATTATTATTATTATTATTATTATTATTATTATTATTATTATTATTATTATTATTATTATTATTATTATTATTATTATTATTATTATTATTATTATTATTATTATTATTATTATTATTATTATTATTATTATTATTATTATTATTATTATTATTATTATTATTATTATTATTATTATTATTATTATTATTATTATTATTATTATTATTATTATTATTATTATTATTATTATTATTATTATTATTATTATTATTATTATTATTATTATTATTATTATTATTATTATTATTATTATTATTATTATTATTATTATTATTATTATTATTATTATTATTATTATTATTATTATTATTATTATTATTATTATTATTATTATTATTATTATTATTATTATTATTATTATTATTATTATTATTATTATTATTATTATTATTATTATTATTATTATTATTATTATTATTATTATTATTATTATTATTATTATTATTATTATTATTATTATTATTATTATTATTATTATTATTATTATTATTATTATTATTATTATTATTATTATTATTATTATTATTATTATTATTATTATTATTATTATTATTATTATTATTATTATTATTATTATTATTATTATTATTATTATTATTATTATTATTATTATTATTATTATTATTATTATTATTATTATTATTATTATTATTATTATTATTATTATTATTATTATTATTATTATTATTATTATTATTATTATTATTATTATTATTATTATTATTATTATTATTATTATTATTATTATTATTATTATTATTATTATTATTATTATTATTATTATTATTATTATTATTATTATTATTATTATTATTATTATTATTATTATTATTATTATTATTATTATTATTATTATTATTATTATTATTATTATTATTATTATTATTATTATTATTATTATTATTATTATTATTATTATTATTATTATTATTATTATTATTATTATTATTATTATTATTATTATTATTATTATTATTATTATTATTATTATTATTATTATTATTATTATTATTATTATTATTATTATTATTATTATTATTATTATTATTATTATTATTATTATTATTATTATTATTATTATTATTATTATTATTATTATTATTATTATTATTATTATTATTATTATTATTATTATTATTATTATTATTATTATTATTATTATTATTATTATTATTATTATTATTATTATTATTATTATTATTATTATTATTATTATTATTATTAAATAACTTGGAAATACTCGTAAGTTTACTTAGAGTATATCTCACAAGTTGCAATGCTAAAGTTTCAAGCCCTTTGCAAGTTGTGAGAAGACTTTGTATTTATAGACCAAGTCCATGATGATGTGGACAAGATCGTACAAATGTAGTTGTAAGCATTTAAGGAATTAAACCTAATTCCTTACATGCTTATAAAAAGGAAGAGTATATAAGTCAGTTGATGTGACTTATAGTACTATGTTCCAAACCTATACTTTTAACTTGTACCTTTTATTAATAGATAAATCTATTAACTGGGTAAAGGTATGTAAAGTATAAAGTCTTCCTCGTAATCAGTGTAAAGTGTTGTTAATACTTTATACTGAGATGCTTCAGTCTTCGATCTGGTAGAATCACTCTTTGCTCGCTTCTGAGATGATTCTCTTCTTCATACTTCAGTCTTTGACTTCAGAATGAATGCTTCAGATTTATCTCGATCTGAACTGAAGTGAAGCTTCAGTGAAGGAATTCTGAGACATCTCAGAATTCTGTACAGACGTCTTCACTAAACTTCAAGCTATTTCTGAACAAATTATACTTGGTCGATTTCCGACCTAACAAATTCCCCCTATTTGTTCTGAAATAGTGCATGCATCTCAGACTTCTATCTATACATGTTTGTAAGTCTGAAATGCAAGTTTTTGTTTAAGTTGTAAAAGTTTTCTAAGTACATCTTATAGATCATTGATGTCTCAGAATTTTACTTGTTGTTTTTCTAACTTAAACTTATCATCTACTTATTGATTACAACATGCAACATATATATACAAACTGAAATGAATGTTACAAATGTAAATTCTTTACAAGTACATGATAGTCTGAAGAGAAACTACTTCTTGGCAGGCCTTGAACCAGAAGGTGCCAGTAGGTTTTCTCTTCAGTGGAGAGTGATCCTTTTTGCCAAACAGCCTTCCTTCAATCTCTACCTTGGCTTGCATCTTTTGTTGTATTCTTGCTAACCATGCACCAGTCAAAGCAGATTTTGGTTTCCCTTTCAGAACCTGGATCATCTCCCTGTGCTCAGAAATCCCAAATGTATGAACTGAAACTTGATTGTATTCTTCAGCTGCCCTACCTTCTCTTTTCACAACCAAGTCAAATAACTTCAATCCATCAGCCTTTGTAACTTCCATATCAATGATTTTGGCTGGATGCGATCGATGGTTCATATAGTGATCATACTGAACCTTTTCATGTTTTCTTTGGGTTTCAGCAGCATCATCAGATATTGGTTTGAGTGAAGTAAAGACAACATCACGAGAATCTTTCTTTGCAGTCCTTGTTCCAGTTCTGGGCTTTGTGGGTGGTTTGAACAACTCTTTTTCTACTTTCTGAACTTCGGCCAGAATTTCCTTCCTTTTGATCGCCATTTCTTTTTCTCTATTTTTCTTTAAGTCTTCAATGGATAACTTAAAGGTCAGACTTTCCAACTTTTGTTCCAGAGGAGAGTAGTTCATCCCACATTCATATTCCAGCATATCCACCAAAGCCTTTTGCACTCTTGGATCATTTTTGATTTTTAAGTACCTTTCCAATGATAACCCAAGAGCTGCAGCATCTATGTGATCAAGGGTTCCCATCTTCAGATGTTGTTCCCTTTCTCTTTCTTTGTTCTCCCTCCACATAATAAATTGGTTGGAAACCTGCTTTTGCAATGTTTCCAACTTCTTGCTATCAGCTTCAAGATTGTGCAAGGGATAGCCGTGCTCGTCCACATTCTCACCAACAATGATTCCAGAACCCTTAGAACCTTGCTTTGGTTCTTCTCCTTCTAGAGCCTTTCCTTTTCCCTTATCTTTCTTCTGAACTTGTTCCCCCTGAACTGAGGCACTACCAGAAGGTCCCTCAGCTTGCTTCTTGGTTGCTTCAATT
The DNA here is from genome assembly GCA_034093135.1 of Erigeron breviscapus. Classification (NCBI taxonomy): domain Eukaryota; kingdom Viridiplantae; phylum Streptophyta; class Magnoliopsida; order Asterales; family Asteraceae; genus Erigeron; species Erigeron breviscapus. The sequence goes on along the minus strand of CM067168.1, from coordinate 6,491,313 downwards.
ATTTCTTGAGTACTTGCCAGCAAACCAATAGGCACACCACTTCCCCCTTTGGGAATCTCTAAAGGCATTTTAGCATAAAGCTCAACAGCAGTTTTAATTGCCTTTAGTGGTTCCCAACTTTGTTGTTCAAGGCAATCACACATACCCTTTGCCATTGTAGCAAACTGAGCCCTTAATCTGAATGAAGAATTAAGGTTCAGTGCTTCTTGATCTTTTAAGTCCTTCAACATCTTTCTATCTTCTTCAGTGAAAGAAGCAGGGGGAGGAGGAGCAGTAACAGTTTCTTTCTTTAGAAGAGTTAGAATTTCTTCTAACTGTTTTGACTGATTCTGAACTGAACCTTCAAGCTTGGAAACTGTATCTTTTACTTCATTTACAGCCTTTTCCACCTTGTCATTTGTGTCTTTGGTCAGTTCAGCAATCATCATTCTAACCTCTTCACCAACTTTCTGACAGACAGAATCTGAAATCTGAGCAGCTAGATTCTGAGATAGCTCAGACTTCAGATCTTTCACAATACCAGCACTAATAGAAGTCCCAAGTTCTTTCTCATTGACACTTGGCTTCTGAACCAACTCATGAACTTCATTTCCAACTGCCATAAACTCTTGTTTCAACAACTCAACACTAGATGTCAAGTTCGCAACCACCGAAGCTTGCACATCTCTCTTTGTCAACCTGAAGGCTTCTCTGATTGCAGAGCTCACCTTGTTGCAAGTCATCACCAGCTCATTCAGCTTCCCAACCACTAGTCCTTCATTACAAGCAACTTTGGTCAACTCAGTTCCAAGGAACATCTGAGCACCTTTCATATCAGCCAAGGAACTAGTGTTGGCAGTTAGAGATTTGGTTAAGTCCTCCACCCTTAAAATAAGGCCTTGGACTTCGGTTTGTGTTTTCTCTAACTGTGCTTCTATATTTAAAGGAAGTGGGGGTTGTGTAGAAGCAGGAGCCACAAATGGTAAACTACCAAGCCCTTTAAGTACTTTGTTCATTTGAATGTCAGTTGGACTCTCAGATTCTGTCTCAGAATCCAAGTCCTTCTCTGAGGGGGCATCATAGTTGATTGGAGGTGGTATGTTGTGAATTTGGGGGTGAAGAAATTGAAGTGATGGAGTGAAAGATGGATCGGTTACATATGCGGGAGTGGTACCTGGTGGAAAGATTGGATTTTGGTGAGATGGTGGTGGTGGAACATAAGGCTCATTGTCTTGTTCTGGTTGGATTTCTAGGGGAGGAGGAGGGGCGTTTGCGAGGATGGGGGCTGGCTCAGAATCAGATTGATTCGCCTCCAATAGTTCCTCGTCAAACTCAAAGTCAGCAAGAGAATCAAGATTCTCCTGAGGTAGCTCATCGTCATCCCAGAAAGCATTCACTTTTGCAATCTGGTCAGATATGCCCTGGTTTGGGTCACTAGTACCTTCACCAGATTCTGGTTCAACATCTGCAGAAGCAGTTGCATCGTCACCAGATTCTGGTTCAACAGCTGCAGAAGCAGTTGCATCGTCACCAGATTCAATGATTGTCAACATTTCTTTAGGTCGACTAACGGGTCCTACATTCTTTTGTAGCCCACTTAGTGACCTTTCTGAACCAGCTAGTGTGGCTGAGACAGTTTTAGTAAATACCTGAAGCATAGCAGAGGAGAGTTCAGGCTCATCTTCAGTAATGGTTGCCTTTGAGAAATCTCTGCCATATTCAGGTACAGAAGCTTCAGGTCCAGCTTGATTATAAGCTTCTCCAAGGATATCCATAAAACACAAGCTTAAAAATCTTGGGAAAGCAATATGCAGACTTCTCTTTCCTTTTAACTTTGTAATCAACTGAGCAAAGAGAATCTCAGCAAAATCTGCTTGCATCCCATTCCAAATGTAATACCCCATCTCAACTTGGGGTAATGAAAGTTGGTCCAACCCTCCATGGTTGCCACCAAGACTCTCCACAATCTGGGTCCAGAAGAACCTCCAGCAATTGCCAAAACCAGACATGAAAATGTGTCCAGAGGTCTTCAAATTACCATCAGCATCCTCCATATCACCATGACCAGTGGCGACTAGAACCTCCCTGAAATTGACTCCTTTGAGTCTTTTAGCAAACACCTAGGGAGGTTCGAGGTAGTTCAGATGAAGGGAATTTCTGAACCCCTCAAGAGTGATGACACACTTCTTGGTGCCCTCATTGAGAGTGAAGGAGATGGATTGCTCATCTTTACTCACCACAGCAGTGTACCAGAATTCAAGCAAGTATCGATGATACAATGCTTGAGGATTTGCGGTCAACGCATAATGGAAAGGGACTGCTCCCAAAAATTGTTAATTCTTCCCATTAAGGTTTCGGACTTCACATTCAATTGAGCCAAAAAGTTGCTCATGTTGAATCGGATTTGAGAAGGTGTGAAGTTCTTTGGCCATGTGGCAGATGTTTTCACATCACTCGATGGAGTATATTCAAAATTTATGAGTGATTTGTGTGAAGAAGAAGATGATGATTTAGACATTTTAAGAATCGAAGAGTGAAAGTGAAAGGAATATGAAGAGTTAAGGAATTTTGAGAGTACCTTAGATGAAGTCTGAGGGGATGGCTTTTTGGTTTTAGCCTTTCTTTCTGAACCAGTTGTCTGAGCTGTTTCAGATTTACCCTCAGATTGTTCCTGGACTCTATCAGTCACAGTTTTCTGTTTGCCAACTTTAGGAAAAATAACTTCAGGTTTCATTTCCTTTGGAAGTGCATCTAAATCAGTGATTATAGATGCCATGTGAAGATCACCAGATTCAATGATTGTCAACATTTCTTTAGGTCGACTAACGGGTCCTACATTCTTTTGTAGCCCACTTAGTGACCTTTCTGAACCCCTCAAGAGTGATGACACACTTCTTGGTGCCCTCATTGAGAGTGAAGGAGATGGATTGCTCATCTTTACTCACCACAGCAGTGTACCAGAATTCAAGCAAGTATCGATGATACAATGCTTGAGGATTTGCGGTCAACGCATAATGGAAAGGGACTGCTCCCAAAAATTGTTAATTCTTCCCATTAAGGTTTCGGACTTCACATTCAATTGAGCCAAAAAGTTGCTCATGTTGAATCGGATTTGAGAAGGTGTGAAGTTCTTTGGCCATGTGGCAGATGTTTTCACATCACTCGATGGAGTATATTCAAAATTTATGAGTGATTTGTGTGAAGAAGAAGATGATGATTTAGACATTTTAAGAATCGAAGAGTGAAAGTGAAAGGAATATGAAGAGTTAAGGAATTTTGAGAGACCTTAGATGAAGTCTGAGGGGATGGCTTTTTGGTTTTAGCCTTTCTTTCTGAACCAGTTGTCTGAGCTGTTTCAGATTTACCCTCAGATTGTTCCTGGACTCTATCAGTCACAGTTTTCTGTTTGCCAACTTTAGGAAAAATAATTCAGGTTTCATTTCCTTTGGAAGTGCATCTAAATCAGTGATTATAGATGCCATGTGAAGATCACCAGATTCATATGCTGTTTTTTGATTTGCAAAAGTATTTTTAATTGCAGCATCTGGTTTTGGTGCACTCATCCAAGACTTAATTATTTTCTGCTCTTTTTCAAGGATGGTTTTTAACTCTTCTTTTTCCAACTCTAAAGTGGCAACCATAGACTGATAACTTTTTAGAGCCAAATGAACATCTTTCAGTTCTTTCAATCTGGCATGACTAGCGTTCAGTTCAGAGGCATTGTTTTCAAACATTTTTAGGCTTTCTGAACGCACTGTCTCAACAAAGGAGATGTCAGCCTCTAAAAGAACCAAAAGGTCCAGTTTGTGTTCCTCATTTTCTTCATAGCCAAAATTACTGACCTTTTTCATCACTATATCCACCCAGCGACCAGATTCAACATCGGATTTGACCAAATGACCTTGATCTTCTTGTGCCATGAAACACATGTCCCTAACTTCTTCTTCATCATCAGATGATTCATCAGAATCTTCCCATTTTTCAGTTTGGCAATCATACAACTGTTGCTTGAGTTGTCTTGTGCCAGAAGAGCCATATGTGCCTTTAACTTCTTGTATTTGGCCTTATAGCTGTCATCAGACTTCTGAAAAATAGAATGGTTAGGAGCAGATTGTGATGATGATGGTTGACTAGATCTGCATTCCTTCATGAAATGTCCTTTCTTGCCGCATTTAAAGCATTCAAGATTGGACTTGTCAATAGAAGCACTGGAAGCAAAGGGTTTGCCAGATCGATTTGATTTGGCCTTAAAACGATTGAACGTTTTAGCCAGCATGGCAACCAGATCATCATTGTCATTCTCATCACAATCATGAGTGACATTAGCAGAGACACCAGTTTTTAACATTTCAGAAACCATCTTCTTCATTGAGTCAAATACATCACTCTCAGAAGATAGTAAAGCAGTACTATGTGGTTCAGAATACTGAACCGTACTAGAACTGGTAGAAACATGATTCTTGGCATCCTGCTCAGCCAAGGCTCTTTCAGCTTTGTTCTCTTCAGTATATCTGAAGGCTCCATAAAGGGAAGCAAGAGTATGACTGTGCAAGGTTTTGCCTTGTCTCAAGACCAAGATTAAATTTTCCCATTTAGAAGGTAAAATGTCACAAAAATTTTTCCAACAAAATTTCTTTGTCTTTGGTTACACCCAGGGCTTTCAGTTGGTTTACCAGATTTGTAAATCTGATGTAGGTTTGAGTTAAAGACTCCCCAGGGATAGCAAAGAAAGACTCATATCTTTTGTTTAAAGCAACTTTTCTTGTGACAATTGTCTCATTCGTGCCTTCAAACTGTGTCATTAGTTCCTCCCACATTAATTTGGAATTTTCAAGTAAAACAAGAGTGGGCATAAGGGTTTCTGGAACAGCGTATAAAATCATATTTTGTAACTTGGTGTCCAGGTCTACAAGTCTATGATCTTCCTCAGACCAATGATCCTTCTCCTTAGGTGACTGCCTAGGAGTCCCATCGGCATTTCTGACAACAGTAGAAGCATTCATAGGGACAAAGGGTCCTTCTTTTAAGATATCTGGTAAATGTCTCTCAACACCACAATATACTTAAGCATGCACGCTTTCCATGTTTGAAAGTTTTCACTGTTCCCATCAAACTTGGGAACAGGATTATTTGGAAAGTGTACGTGAACATTGTGTGATGGTATATTGTTGTTGATGAGAGGGGGTGGGTAGCATTATTAGGGTCAGGTCGTTCTTGTTCAAAGTCAGCCATCTATGCAGATCAAAGGTTAATGAATTGATATAATTCAACCTTTAGGCTCTGATACCAATTGTGAGTCCCAAACAATAGATGGTTAATTAAACCCGACTGGCAAGTACAACTGATCTTGATGGACAAGTTCAGTCTACGATCCAGATATGGATAACAAGAAACAATTAACTTGATATAAAATGTAAGAACAAAAAGGAGGCTGAAACTATATAAAGATATTTATATGTATAGTCAAGTATGTAGCATTGAGACACGTTGTTTCCTTTCTAATGTATTTGATTTATTGATATATAAACAAATACAAGGATTGTTGCGGAACAAAGATAAACACCCAAGTGTAAGTATCTAAACAATCCTGAAAAACAAGTGATCTAAATAACTTGGAAATACTCGTAAGTTTACTTAGAGTATATCTCACAAGTTGCAATGCTAAAGTTTCAAGCCCTTTGCAAGTTGTGAGAAGACTTTGTATTTATAGACCAAGTCCATGATGATGTGGACAAGATCGTACAAATGTGGTTGTAAGCATTTAAGAAATTAAACCTAATTCCTTACATGCTTATAAAAAGGAAGAGTATATAAGTCAGTTGATGTGACTTATAGTACTATGTTCCAAACCTATACTTTTAACTTGTACCTTTTATTAATAGATAAATCTATTAACTGGGTAAAGGTATGTAAAGTATAAAGTCTTCCTCGTAATCAGTGTAAAGTGTTGTTAATACTTTATACTGAGATGCTTCAGTCTTCGATCTGGTAGAATCACTCTTTGCTCGCTTCTGAGATGATTCTCTTCTTCATACTTCAGTCTTTGACTTCAGAATGAATGCTTCAGATTTATCTCGATCTGAACTGAAGTGAAGCTTCAGTGAAGGAATTCTGAGACATCTCAGAATTCTGTACAGACGTCTTCACTAAACTTCAAGCTATTTCTGAACAAATTATACTTGGTCGATTTCCGACCTAACAATTAAACACCAGAAATTTCAGCGGAAAGACCAGAACAGGTTTGATCTAACAAACCCTAACCCAATCGAACAAAATACCAAAGAAATCAAATCTAGGGTTCCAGATGGAATACGCCCTAGATCTAACTAATTAAATCAAGAAACGAACCAAATATCACCGATTAATCCAACCTGGCTCTGATACCAATTGTGAGTCCCAAACAATAGATGGTTAATTAAACCCGACTGGCAAGTACAACTGATCTTGATGGACAAGTTCAGTCTACGATCCAGATATGGATAACAAGAAACAATTAACTTGATATAAAATGTAAGAACAAAAAGGAGGCTGAAACTATATAAAGATATTTATATGTATAGTCAAGTATGTAGCATTGAGACACGTTGTTTCCTTTCTAATGTATTTGATTTATTGATATATAAACAAATACAAGGATTGTTGCGGAACAAAGATAAACACCCAAGTGTAAGTATCTAAACAATCCTGAAAAACAAGTGATCTAAATAACTTGGAAATACTCGTAAGTTTACTTAGAGTATATCTCACAAGTTGCAATGCTAAAGTTTCAAGCCCTTTGCAAGTTGTGAGAAGACTTTGTATTTATAGACCAAGTCCATGATGATGTGGACAAGATCGTACAAATGTGGTTGTAAGCATTTAAGTAATTAAACCTAATTCCTTACATGCTTATAAAAAGGAAGAGTATATAAGTCAGTTGATGTGACTTATAGTACTATGTTCCAAACCTATACTTTTAACTTGTACCTTTTATTAATAGATAAATCTATTAACTGGGTAAAGGTATGTAAAGTATAAAGTCTTCCTCGTAATCAGTGTAAAGTGTTGTTAATACTTTATACTGAGATGCTTCAGTCTTCGATCTGGTAGAATCACTCTTTGCTCGCTTCTGAGATGATTCTCTTCTTCATACTTCAGTCTTTGACTTCAGAATGAATGCTTCAGATTTATCTCGATCTGAACTGAAGTGAAGCTTCAGTGAAGGAATTCTGAGACATCTCAGAATTCTGTACAGACGTCTTCACTAAACTTCAAGCTATTTCTGAACAAATTATACTTGGTCGATTTCCGACCTAACAATTAAACACCAGAAATTTCAGCGGAATGACCAGAACAGGTTTGATCTAACAAACCCTAACCCAATCGAACAAAATACCAAAGAAATCAAATCTAGGGTTCCAGATGGAATACGCCCTAGATCTAACTAATTAAATCAAGAAACGAACCAAATATCACCGATTAATCCAACCTGGCTCTGATACCATGTAAGAAATCACAAATCTCACCAGAAACAGTTTCAACTAAGAAGTTATTACAACCAGATCGAAGAGATACACAGATTATACGAAGTTATTATTACACAAACTTAAACAATAATCATCCAAGGATGATTTGTTACAAGAAAAAATATGTATATATATCGATATGATATATATACAGATTATTATTAATCGAGAGAGAAAAAGATATAAAATAGGGTTTTCAAGTCTGTTGCCCTAATCCATCATAAGATGGTATTTATATGAGGGTAAAAGCCATTTTCCATAAACCACCTTCAGCATCCTTTTATTAGCTCTTCTAGTCCTTCATCTTTCATTCCTTCATCTTTCTATCCTTTAGTCTTCTAAACAAGCAGCTTTGGTCCCTCATAAATACATGAAATAACAACAGAAGACCAATAAGATATCAAGGTAATATTGATATATGTATTTTAACACACATCCTAACAGAGATTCTTTCTCATGACACTACTCTCACCTCGAGATCACACACACTACAAAAGCACACTCAACGGCCACGATCACTTAGTCCCAAACTCCTATAAAATATATATACACATCACACACTAGTTCTGTCACACCACCAATACAAATCATTCAATTATTTGTTTCATCACGTACTTGTAGTCTTTGTACCAACGACTTTCAACATTGTTGATAAAATGGAAGCAGAAAGGCCGGAGACGGAGTTAATATCAATACCGGCAACGCCGGAAATATTAACTCCGTCAGGGCAAAGGTCGCCAAGACCAATGTCGTCGTCAAAAGAAGGTGGGAATAAGTCATGGACCCCGACTTCATTTATATCACCAAGGTTTTTAAGTCCAATAGGGACACCAATGAAAAGAGTGTTGGTTAATATGAAAGGATATTTAGAAGAAGTTGGTCATTTGACAAAATTAAATCCACAAGATGCATGGCTTCCTATTACTGAGTCAAGAAATGGGAATGCACATTATGCTGCTTTTCATAACCTTAATGCTGGTGTTGGCTTTCAAGCTTTGGTTTTGCCTGTTGCTTTCTCTTTCCTTGGCTGGTAAGTGGTAACCCTTTTTTCTTTTTCTTTTTTAAATTTTTATGTTTTTGCTCTTTCAGATTCAATAACTTATTAATGTTTGTTTTGCATAACTGTACAATATGTCACTCCATATTTGTAATACACTAAGAAATCTTTTTATTTTTATTTTTATTTTTGTATGAAAGTGTAACCAAAATGATGATTTTAGCCTTTAAGGGTCTACCATAAAGGAAAATTTAGTTCCACACTTCCACTTTATCGATAACATAATGTGTCTTGAAACTCTTTTCCCAAAATTTGATTGTGTTTACATCGAGATATATATATATATATATAATATGTAGATATAGATTCACTATCTCTATATATATACATATATAGATATATATTATACATATATATAGTTTATTATTATATAGATAGAATAGAATATATGAAAGTTAAAGCTAAAGTTTATATAGTACTCCACTTGATTATTATTGTCATAATTAATAACAATCCGTTGTTTGATTATTTAATCTCTCCAGTTGTCTTGTGTAGGACTGTAGTACATGATATCTAATTATCCTTTTCTCGTCATTAGCAACAATTTTTTTTAATTACATATACATAGTAGTTTCATATATTTAATTTTAACAAAAAAAATGAAAATGTTTATAAAAATACAAATATAAATTGAAATAAATAATAATACTATGCACAAGTATCAACGGTATCTAATTTATAATGATAAGATGAGTATTTATTTTGATACGAGAAAGTACTAAACATACTAATTTTGTCATGTATATGATTAAAAAAAATGATTGATAGGTCTCATTGTTTTGCTTAAAAGGTGACCATAAAAGCTACAAAGAAATAGAAATGTGAGTAATATTCTAGGATCTAATAGGTTTATTTCTAAAAAACTATTTTTTAAAACTTATTTATCATTACTCATTTTTAAATGATGCATATATATTATTCATTATGTTCAAAACTAGTGATATACGAGTATTTAATGTTGAGTCGTTCATAAAATAAAAGTCTTTGTAAGATTTATTTATGCTTTTTCATATTTATTTTAATTAAACCACTGGGTAATAGTCTAGTGGCCACCGACCGTCACATTTCAGGGGATCTTGTGTTCGAGTCTTTTCAAAGACAAACTTGAGATAACCAGATGATTATTAAGTTGTTGGGATTCACCTGTATACTAGCTTGGCTGAGAAATTAGTGGGTACCAAATGATATATGGGATCAAGGATTCCTATCCAATTACCCTTTTTATTTATTAACTAATTATTGCCGTTATATTATATATTCTTATTTTTTATATATGTTATTGCATGTTAAAATATGGGAAGTGATATTTGTACAATTTATTTTGATGTATGTACCACAGTCGTGCATTACTGATTTGTACAGTAAGCTATATAGTTTCTACATAGTGGAAATCTAAAATGGTGGTACAAATATAGTTCCCTTAAAATATTGATTTAGAAGTTAGAACTACTTTGGTCCAGTCAACATGCTGACACACCCTATCGTTATATGACTATGTCTGATCACTGGTTCCTGTTTCCCTCATTGCAATATTATCCCTCCCAAAAAAAGAAAATGTCAAAAATACAAACATTTTATTTAGCAATTATTCTAAGCAGAGATGATATTCGAATCATTATTTTTAATGGATATATCACAACATATCAGTTTTACCCCTGATTGTATAAACTAGTAATATACCGTTGTAGTCTATCACAAAAATAAGACTAATATCATTTCTCGTCATTTTGTAATTAGCATATAAGTTATTTGATTTAGAGTAAATTACATTTTTCGTCCCTGAAGTTGACACGTTTTTCACTTTCAATCCCGAAGTTAAAAAATATCAATTTGCATCCCTAAAGTTGGCAAAAATTTGCAATCGTGGTCCTTTTCATAGACGTCGTTGTTATTTGGCCGTTAACGTATGCACGTGCTAAACACGTGAGGGTAAAAGTGTCTTTTCCCCTTTACACTGGAGGGACTGAAAGTACAAAACGTGATATGTTCAGGGACGAAAATTGTAATTTACTCAAAAAAAATGAATTTATTCAAATTTATAAAGAAAAAGGGGAAAAAAAAACTAAAACTTCAAAATAAAAAACACACTCACAATTACATTACTACATACCCATCGAAAATCTGTTGTCCAAATTTAATCCTTCTTTCTTGATTCATATTTCTTAAGCAACAAAAAGGTTCTTCAATTTCTTGATCAATTTTCATGAAAATTGCAATTTACTCATATATAAATATATATACAATCATCAACACCCATATGTTTTGCCTTCACATCTGCATCATCAAATACATCTTCATCCAAAACTATACATTCATACCCATCAAACACTTAATCTACATCTATATATATATATACATGCAGTGACGGATCCACAGATTTGAGTGAGGGTGGGGAAAAAAAATAAATTACTTAAACATCAAGAGAACTATAACAGTTGCGAAACAAGGTCCAAATAGCTGCAATAAAAGTCGCGAAAGGATACAATAACATCAGCAATATAGCTGCAAAACAACACCAAAATAATCAGAAACGGCACCAAAACAGCTGCGGAAAACCTCCCATACAACTGCAAACCAAAACAACAACTAGCTCCTAGACAACACCAAAATGAGTCCAAACAGAAGAGAAAATAAACAGCAAAAATCATGACAAAAAACTGCATAAACAAAGAAACATATTGATACTTTTCCATAATTCTTAACAACAAAAATAAAAAAAGTATAACTAATCTATAATTCAACAACGATTCAACAATTACGCATTACATTACTAGTTATGTCTAATTCTTCATAACAAACTTTATAGCAAATTCTCACATGATCCCCCAATTCAAAACTTATGTCATTATAATTAATAATAACAATTAAATGCTTCATATTTTAAGAGTATTTTAACAAAAAGAAAAAGACGTAATGTGGTAGTGATGAAGAAAGAGGATTTAGAAATTGCCTTTTAGCATTGGAAGCAAACGTGAGACTTGAAAGCAAAAACAAATATGCCTTCTGTGTGTTAATTAGATTGATTTGAAAAGTGGAAACAAAAAAATTAAAGGGAATTAATAGAAACTTTGGCTTACCTTCTTTTTAGGATGGCTAATGGTAAAATAAATAAAAAATTAGTTGGGCTTCTTATTTTTTAAGAGTGGGCCTGTGACCCCCCTGGTTACACACTGAATCCGCCACTGCATACATGTATATAATATGAAACTATTTCTCATATCCAACAAGATCACAAAAATGTTTAATATGACATTATATACATATGTAATTATATATGTGGGTGTTGATGATTGTATATAGAGTAAATTATTTTTTCGTCCTTTAAGTTGACACGTTTTTAACTTTCAATCCCTTAAGTGGAAAATTATCAATTTTAGTCCCCCACGTTGTCATGTTGTTGCAGTTTTCGTCCTTGTCAAACAGTAAATGACGCTTATACCCTCACGTGTTGGTCACGTGAGGTGAGTTAACGGAAAAATTTGGACGTCGTTAGCGTTAGGACCTTATTTGAAAAAATTAGCCGACTTTAGGGATGCAAATTGATATTTTTTAACTTCAGGGATTGAAAGTGAAAAACGTGCCAACTTCAGGGACGGAAAAAGTAATTTACTCTTTGATTTAATATATGAGTATAACTTTGGACGGCAAAATCACATTAAAAAGAAAGTACTTTTAGTCTTGTGGGTATACTTTATGGTTTGACACACTGGGTTTTAAGTTTTTAGGAGCTTCAAGCTTTTAGCTTTTAAGAAAAAAATCCTACTGAACTTTAGTTTCGTTTGTTTAAAATTAGAGCTTCAAGCTTTTAGTGTTTGTTGGAACAACTATTCCAACAAAAATGCCGCCAGACCATAAGTCCGTTTGGTAAGACACATATCTAATGACTAATATGGGGTTAATGCAGGAGTTGGGGCATAGTGTCATTAACTATAGCCTATTTTTGGCAACTATACACTTTGTGGATCTTGGTTCAACTTCATGAAGCTGTTCCAGGAAAGAGATACAATCGATACGTCGAACTTGCTCAAGCTGCTTTTGGTACCTATTACATAAATTGTCAAATAAATACATTTGATCATCAAATATGTTAACATTTTTGACATTAGTACTATCATGTTATTCATTCAGGGGAACGACTCGGGTTATGGTTAGCTCTATTCCCTACGGTTTACTTGTCTGCTGGAACTGCAACAGCATTGATTCTTATAGGAGGCGAGACAATGAAACTTTTCTTCGAGATTGTTTGTGGGCCTCTTTGTACTTCAAATCCTTTAAGCACTGTTGAATGGTATCTGGTTTTCACTTCGTTATGTATCGTCCTGTCTCAGCTCCCAAACCTCAACTCTATTGCTGGACTTTCACTCATCGGGGCAATCACCGCAATCTTTTACTCAACCATGGTTTGGGTTCTATCCGTTAGCCAAGAACGTCCGCCTAATATCTCCTATGACCCTGTATCAATACCTTCTTTTTCAGCCTCCCTTTTTTCGTTTCTTAATGCACTTGGTATCATTGCATTTGCTTTTAGAGGCCACAATCTAGTCCTCGAGATTCAGGTAATTACAATACTGAAATTCTAGTTTAACTGTATCAGTTAAACTAATATGTTAGTTTTTAAATTTTATAAGTAACGACGTATTTAATATCTATGGTGACTCTTTAGTCTACGATGCCATCAACGTTCAAGCATCCGGCTCATGTGCCAATGTGGAAAGGAGCGAAGGTTGCATATTTCTTCATTGCAATGTGTTTGTTCCCTGTGGCAATTGGCGGTTATTGGGCATATGGAAACCTTGTAAGTCATGTATCAAATATGAAATTATTGAAATCGTTTTATTAAAATAACAAAACTGAAAATATGTTTTTTTTGCTGTCTAGATGCCCTCGGGAGGGATGTTGAACGCACTTTATGCATTCCACAGTCAGGATATATCAAGAGGGCTGCTAGCGATGACATTCCTACTTGTCGTCTTTAGCTGCTTAAGTAGCTTTCAAATATACTCAATGCCTGTTTTTGACAGTTTTGAAGCCAGCTACACCAGCCGCACGAACCGGCCATGCTCTGTATGGATTCGGTCTGGTTTCAGAGTGGTTTACGGGTTTATCAATTTCTTCATAGGTGTAGCACTCCCTTTTCTTGCCAGCCTTGCTGGTTTGTTAGGAGGGCTAACTCTTCCAGTTACATTTGCTTATCCGTGTTTCATGTGGGTTCTTATCAAGAAACCTGCGAAGTATAGCTTGAATTGGTACTTTAACTGGACACTCGGTTGGCTAGGTATCGCCTTCAGCTTAGCATTTTCGTTTGGAGGCATTTGGAGTATGGTCAACAGTGGACTTAAGCTGAAGTTCTTCAAGCCTAACTAATGCTTGCTTGCAGCTGTTTAGAAAACTATATGTTTGTGGAAGTAAGTTATTCTATTCTAATGTTAATTATGTGATTCATTATATGAAGTTGATCATATTATCTTCCCATGTTCTTAATTGATCTTTTGCTGCATTGAAGATGCAACTTCTCTAACATACCGAAATACTTTATTTTGCAAGGCAAGGAAACTACTTTAATATAAGTCTCCCAAATAGAGATAAAAACAAAGAAACGATCAGATTCGGTGTCTCAAGAAGGAGAACAACCTAACAATAGAGACGCAATCTGATTTTTTCTTTTGCCTTTTCCCTATTTGGGGAGGCTATTAAAATATGATTTCCTTGCCGTTGGCTTCAGGCCCTTTACAACCACACACTCAAAGCTCACAAACTGTAAACCAGAATGAACTTGCAGAAACAAAGATAAATGACTTTAAAGAAACTATTTATATATGTATGCAGAAGGTAAATAAGAGAAAAGAAAAGTGATCCTTTATTCATAAACAAATGGCCTGTATATATAGCCTTACTCGCACAAAACGTGGAAATATTAAACCAATAGTATTTAAACCAAATGGCCTATAATAGCATGACTCGTACCTTTCAACAATTCAACGTACACTTCCAACTGATTCGGTCAAAGCTCTGCCTCTCCTTTTATTCAATATGTGCAGAAACCATACTACTAAATAATTTAAACCAACTTGACCCGTACCTGTTAAACTCGTGACCTGGTAAACCAAACCCGAATAACCCAGCACATTAATAGTTCTATAACATACCGAAATACATATAACATACTATGCAAGTATATTATATTTCCCTATTGTAAGTTTCGTGGCTTAATGATAGCAAGCATTGGATTAAGCTTCTGTGTGGTAAGCGAAAGCGTATTGACATCTTTTCCAGTATCATCTTTAAGTCTCCAGTCAAACTCTTGCACCATTCTCCCGATCCCCATGCACGCAATTAACATAGCCTGTGTAGCCCCAGCACACACTCGTTTCCCCCCTCCAAAAGCCATGGTTCTATGCAGGTCGATTGGTCCTTTCTCCTTGAGAAATCTCTCTGGGTTCCACTCTTCAGGGTTCTCCCAACATTTTCTATCCATATTACATCCATAAATGTTTATAGCCAGCTGCAAAAATACAGTAAGATATAGTTTTCATATTTAAGATACTGATATATATATATATCTTATCATCAATAGTTTATGTTCATTTAAACAAACCTCGGTCCCAGCAGGAATATGATACCCTCCAAGCTCTGTATCCTTGTGCACATATCTTAATGGGATTACTGGAACAGGACTATATCTTCTCAATGTTTCATGGAAAACAGCCAATAAGTATGGCATCTGCCCTAACTTTTCTTCTGTGATCTTTTCTGACCCACAAACATTTCGAATTTCATGATAGAGGTAATCCTGTTTCTTTGTGCTTTTTGCAAGTTCATACATTGCCCATTCGATGGTGATCATAGTAGTATCTGATGATTCGATGATCGTTTCCCAGAGTGACATTAGCAGTTGTGTTTCTGTTAATGGTTGTGCCTCCAACAGCAAGTAATCGATGTAACTATTTAGCCTCTATTTATTGAGAGAAAATATAATTAGTTTAGCACAAAAATTGAGCTTTATATTAAGGGTAATTGGTATATTTAAATCATGAACTGGAATGGTTTACCTCGCCGGAATCTATTCTTTTTTTATGTTCTTGAATCACGGCCTTCATTACAGCCTTTCTTCGTATATCCATTTGTTGGATTTTGTTCTCAAAGCTAGGGTTGGGGATCCACTTGAGATACGGAAAGAAGTCTCTCCAGTCGACTTCTATAGCCCCCATAAGTGGATCAATTACCAAAACCTGAAACATCTCATCTTTTGTCATGGTGGTTCCAAGATCACTCACATGAATGCTTTCGACATCCTTTCCCGTTGCCTACAAAATAATATATTTATAAGAATCATTATTCAATCATCTTACAAATAACGAACGATGTAGAATCATATAAAAAGAAGAAGAAGAAGAAAACGATGTAGAGTAAGTATCTGCAATCATTATTTTATGGTTTCCGGATAAAGCTTGTGAAAACTCACCAGTTTGAATGCTAAAGAGAAAAGTTGAGACTGGAAAATCTTCCTGATGTTTACTGCTTCATGTAGAGACCTTGCAGTCAAGGCATGAAGTTGGGTTGAAACATTTTCAGCCATGGTGTCTCTATGGACTTGGTGTTTCTTCTGGTAATTTTACAAAATATTAATCATTAGATATTAACATCAAACAGTTTAGAGTTTTAGCATTGGGAGCACCAACCCGAGCTGCTGGTCCTAGGACACTAGTAAGTGTGTTGCGTTTGGCAGTTCTGTGATAGTCGTTGTAATCACTCATTGCGACCATGGTTTTATCAGCCGTGAGGATTTTTAATGCCTTTGAAAGCCTTCTAGTTGAAATGGACTCAAATCTGGTCACCATAGCCTATCATATGACAGACAAAAATGCTAAAATAAAACTGACGACTTACACTCACGACCGATTGATCAATTTGAATCCAACTGGAAAACTTCACAAAAGAATGAAAGATACCTCTTTAGCAAGATGATTAGAGTTAATAACCACCATGGAGGTGGCTCCGGTTTTGATTGAATAAATCGGGCCATAAGTTTCTGCCCATTTTGTAAAAGTCTTGTATGGTTTCTTCTCCTTCAACTGAAGCAGATTCCCCAACAGTGGCACTCCTGGTACCTCTGCAATTTCCAGTTACACTTACTGATGCAGGAGCATAGTAAAGATTATCTAAAGTTCTGAATATTATTTATTTCCTTAATTACTGATGATTTTTTTTATTTATTCTTTTTCCTATTTTAGTGATGCTAGAATTATTATAAATAGGGTATTAGTGTTTTTGTTAAACCAGTTTTGAGATTTATAAGAAAATAAAGAACTTTGTTCTTGAACCTTTTGGTTCGTGTTGGTTCCCAACTTGTAATACTCGGTATTTGATTGTTTGCGGTCAGAAACTGCATCACTTACAAGCATATTTACAGTTTTTAGTGGTTAAGTTTGCTCTCCCTGGAAAGCTTGTTTGTACACTTACAAGCAAATTTCAAAATTATTTTACGAAGAATCATTTATATCTGTTGTAAACATTTTAAGCTTTCAAAGTAGAAATTTGTGGTTTTCATTATGTAGAACTGATATGAACTAGAGAGAAAGAACGTATACACACCAGGAACAGGAGGGAGATCATTCCGGTTACCACGTTGCTTAAAAAGAAATTTTTTGAGACACAAGAGAGCAATAACAACAGTAATTACCAACATTACCGCTACTGATCCCTCCGTTTGCACATCCATTTTCCTGTTTTTGTCACCAAAATGGGGACGGTTAGTCGATATGAAAATGTATATAAAAGTGATTATAAATACTATAGAAGTTAAGAAGATGACACCTTCCTTACTTACAAGTACATATATAGAAAGAATGTGATAGTCTAATTAATATTGACAGATCGGCAAATGGCATCTATTAGTACGTGATCCTTTTGAGCATTGTTTTTGTCTAGAGAGAGATTCCTATCAAGTCGTCTCATACGACATAATTAAGGCATAAAATGGGAAATGCTAACATGCATAATTATTTTATATTTCCATATAAAAAATTCACCTCTAAATTTTATGATAAATGTACAAACATTTTAAGCATGTTAAATACATGCCCTCAAGACCTAAAAGATAAATATGAATGAATTAGACTTGGTTAATAATCATTTGCAAGTTATACTTCCGTATTACACAAGATATGTGAAATCAAATGTTGTTAAACTAGGTTGATTATAATGCAATATAATAATTGTTAACTAGGATTATTTAGCTAGACGGCCTAGGTTACTTTGTTTCATAGGTAGTTTAGCACTTGTTATCTTTCTTGGGCCCATCGGGACCCAGAAACTCTTACTAAATTATATGTATGTATGTATGCATAATTTGCTTATCTCATGTTAGGTCTCTTGCAGGAGGCTATGTTATATTATGCTTTTACACTTTTATGTTTGTTTAATATGTTAATATGACTGCTATTGTATATGTACTGTGAACCTGTGCTAAAGTATGTTAGGTAGCATGTCTGCTACTATTCTCTGCTCTTAATTTAGTCGGGTGATACTCAGCAGACAGGTATATCTGCGTATGCTATTTTGGCCGACAAGTATGGTAATTAAACTCTTTACACTTTCCGACCTTTTACCTCTTGTGGTCGGAGGCCCTTATGGAAGCAGTCTCTCTACCTTTTGTAGAGGTAAGACTGTCTACAGCTCACCTCCCCCATACCCCGCTCAGGGATTGGGTCTTGTTGTTGTACAAATATTTTGTTGATAAAGTGAATTTTAGGACAATTGTCTAATATTAAGAAACGGAGTAAAATCTGCTGAAACAAAGTTAATGTATAATAATTTCAAATTTTAGAGTAATACATGGGGGAAGAACCCAAACAAATTTTACAAAGGTTCTATTTTTGCACAAAAATGGTGCAAAGTTTTGTTGCATACATTGGAGAAGCCCTAACTGGTAGCGTTGAGATTTGAGATGCATCACAGGCGGATATTTGTGTCACTTTCTGTTCGCGAACTTGACTCAACAATCGTCTACAAGTTGTCGTTTTCTGTTGTTAAAATCGGTTACTTTCAATGGATATATGTGGGAATAGGAAACCCCATCAGTATAAAACCTGTGAATACATGGTTTTCTTGTCTGACATTGCTCGTATTACAGAGTTTTCATAGACAATTGAGCAAAAATATTGGTGCCGGTGCCGGTGGCGGGTTGTGGTGGCTTGGTGTGTACATGGACGGAGCATTACCAATTGGAGAGAATGACTGCCTTTTAAAAAAAACATTAAATTGGATTATTGATGGGTTGGCCCACCCGATAATTTCCACTTCTCAAATTAAAAGACTCATCATCAGTGGTGAGAGAAACCTATTGGACATTTATATAAGGAGTATATAATATTTCATTTTAACATATGTAGTTTTTAACTTGTTGTAAACGTGTTACAAGATCAACCCAAACCGAACCATATACCAAATTTGTTGGCCATGTCAACCCATTTATGACCCAAACCCAATTACCCTCAACCCAAATTCGGTTATTTGGTGTAGCCGTTTAGTAATGCCACCCCTAATAATGATAATCTTTATTGACAACTTCTAATATAGATGAGGGCCAATAATTCTGTTTTAGGAGTTCAGAACTCATCCTAATGATGCATCCAATAGTAAAACAGATTTACTCTTAAGCTGAGTTATGCCAAGTTAGTTTTCAGTGGAGCGCAATACGCTTAATCATTTATTCATATCCCTTTTTAGTAATGAAACGACAAACTGATACAGTAAGACGGAGAATATATTTGATATTTGAAGCTACCATTTCGTTAGTTTCTCGGTTTTATAATAGCAAGCATTGGATTAAGCTTCTGGGTCGTCAGCCCAAGCGTATTGACATCTTCTTTCTCGCCGTCTTTAAGCCTCCATTCAAACTCCTGCACCATTCGCCCAATCCCCACACAAGCAAGCAACATTGCCTGCATAGCCCCAGCACACACTCGTTTCCCCCCTCCAAATGCCATCGTTCTTTGGAGATCTATCGGTTCGTTCTCTGCAAGAAATCTCTCGGGGTTCCATTCTTCAGGGTCCTCCCAGATTTCCTTCTCCATGTTACATCCATATATATTTATCACAAGCTGCAATTTATGGTGGTATCAATAAACATATAAGTTTCATAAATGTATTAAAAATGGTTCATATTCATCTAAACAAACCTCGGTCCCAGCAGGAACATGGTAACCTCCGAGCTCTGTGTTCTCGTGTACGTATCTTAGGGGGATTATCGAAACAGGACTATGCCTTCTCAATGTTTCATGGAAAACAGCCGATAAGTATGGCATCTTGCACAACTTCTCCTCTGTGATGATTTCTGATCCGCAAACACTTTGTATTTCTTCATAAAGGCGAGCCTGCCTCTGTGGGTTTTTTGCAAGTTCATACATCGCCCATTCTGTGGTGACCATAGTGGTGTCTGATGTTTCGATAATCGGTTCCCAGAGTGACATCAGCAATTGTTTCTCAGTTAATGGTTGTGCTTCCGACAGCAAGTAATCAATGTAGGTGTTTAGCTTCTGTTTTTTGGGGGAAACATAAACTAGGTTAACATGATATATGATTTATAGTAACAATAACAATGAATTAGTACGGTTTACCTCCCCAGACTCTATCCGTTTCTTGTGTGCTTGGATTAGAGTCTTCATCACAGCCTCTCTTCGGATATACAGTTGATTAATTTTGTTCTCGAAGCTGGCGTTGGGGATCCAGCTCAAAGAGGGAAAGAAGTCTCTCCAGTCGACTTCTATGGCACCCATCATCGGGTCAAGCACCAAAACCTGAAATACCTCTTCTCTAGTCATGGTGATACCAAGATCATCCACGTAAATGTTTTCAATATCGCTCCCAAGTGTCTGCAAATTAGAATAAGTTTATTGAGTCATTCAAAAAGCAATTGCTTTGCAAATAATTAAGGCTCAGTTAGATAAACCTACTTGTTTCATGGCTAACGAAAAAAGTTCAGACTGGAAGATCTGCCTGAGGTTTATTGCTTCTTGAGGGGAATTTGGAGCCAAGGCATGAAGTTGGCTTGATAGATTCTCCGCCATGATGTCTCTAAGGTCTCGGTATTTTTTCTGGTATTATTCAACATCATTAGTTAGTATGGCCGAAAGGGGACAAGCAAACACAAACCTTCATGTAAGGAATTTAATTAGCAGAAAGAGCACCAACCCGAGAAGCTGGTCCTAGCATACTCGTGAGTATGTTTTTCTTGACAGTCTTGTGATAGTCATCATAATCACTCATCGCAACCATAGTTTTATCAGCTGAGAGGATCTTTAAAGCCTTTGAAAGCTTTCTTGTTGAAATGGAGTCGAATCTGGTTACAAACGCCTACAGCATTGTATGATAGATATCATTATAAGAACCAATATAGTCTTATAGAATGAACTGAGGAGTCCTGCTACATGTAAACACGGATTTTAAAATCGCCTTGATTGACAAAAGATACCTCTTTAGCAAGATCATTGGAGTTCACAACCACCATGGAAGTGGCTCCAGCTTTGATGGAGTAAATAGGACCATAAGTTTCTGCCCATTTTGAGAAGGTCTTGTATGGTTTCTTCTCCTTCAATTCAAGCAGATTCCCCAACAACGGCACTCCTGGTACCTCTGCAATGGGCTTAAAATTCATGTTCCTAGCAGCATGCTTATATAGCTAATTTTTTTAAAAATTTCTTTATTCAATCATGTGATGATATTATTGTGAGGGGGAAGCTAGCAACATTATATTTGTTTTCCCATAAAAAACTGTATAAACTTTTTATAATGTATTTATCTATAATGTATACCTATAATCTTAACTATCTTATAAAGCATTTGGCACTTCTATTTTCTCAAAAAAGAACTTGATCTACCCACACTACTCATCTCTTTATTCACTAATTTAAATATCTCCACCTAATATACCTATAATACCCTTAATGAAATTATTAACAACATAAATCCCTCAACCCTTAAATTAATTACAGTACCTCCTTTTATATCAATTACTTTTATATTAATTATCACGCCACTACCGACACCGCCGCCACCACCACCCGTCGTCGCCGCCACCACCACCTCCCGTCACCACCGCTACCACCACCACACCGTCGCATCGCGCGGGCATACGAGTATATGACTAGTAACTTATAAAAGGGGAACTCACCCCCCAAAAATTTCAAATAAGAAATTAAACTACCTAAAATACCCCTCCCTTAATGAAATTATTAACAACATAAATCTCTCAACCCTTAAATTAATTACAGTACCTCCTTTTATATCAATTACTTTTATATTAATTATCACGCCACTACCGACACCGCCGCCACCACCACCCGTCGTCGCCGCCACCACCACCTCCCGTCACCACCGCTACCACCACCACACCGTCGCATCGCGCGGGCATACGAGTATATGACTAGTAACTTATAAAAGGGGAACTCACCCCCCAAAAATTTCAAATAAGAAATTAAACTACCTAAAATACCCCTCCCTTAATGAAATTATTAACAACATAAATCTCTCAACCCTTAAATTAATTACAGTACCTCCTTTTATATCAATTACTTTTATATTAATTATCACGCCACTACCGACACCGCCGCCACCACCACCCGTCGTCGCCGCCACCACCACCTCCCGTCACCACCGCTACCACCACCACACCGTCGCATCGCGCGGGCATACGAGTATATGACTAGTAACTTATAAAAGGGGAACTCACCCCCCAAAAATTTCAAATAAGAAATTAAACTACCTAAAATACCCCTCCCTTAATGAAATTATTAACAACATAAATCTCTCAACCCTTAAATTAATTACAGTACCTCCTTTTATATCAATTACTTTTATATTAATTATCACGCCACTACCGACACCGCCGCCACCACCACCCGTCGTCGCCGCCACCACCACCTCCCGTCACCACCGCTACCACCACCACACCGTCGCATCGCGCGGGCATACGAGTATATGACTAGTAACTTATAAAAGGGGAACTCACCCCCCAAAAATTTCAAATAAGAAATTAAACTACCTAAAATACCCCTCCCTTAATGAAATTATTAACAACATAAATCTCTCAACCCTTAAATTAATTACAGTACCTCCTTTTATATCAATTGCTTTTATATTAATTATCACGCCACTACCGACACCGCCGCCACCACCACCGCCGCCACCACCACCCGTCGTCGCCGCCACCACCACCTCCCGTCACCACCGCTACCACCACCACACCGTCGCATCGCGCGGGCATACGAGTATATGACTAGTAACTTATAAAAGGGGAACTCACCCCCCAAAAATTTCAAATAAGAAATTAAACTACCTAAAATACCCCTCCCTTAATGAAATTATTAACAACATAAATCTCTCAACCCTTAAATTAATTACAGTACCTCCTTTTATATCAATTACTTTTATATTAATTATCACGCCACTACCGACACCGCCGCCACCACCACCCGTCGTCGCCGCCACCACCACCTCCCGTCACCACCGCTACCACCACCACACCGTCGCATCGCGCGGGCATACGAGTATATGACTAGTAACTTATAAAAGGGGAACTCACCCCCCAAAAATTTCAAATAAGAAATTAAACTACCTAAAATACCCCTCTCTTTTATTCATTAATTTAAACATCTTCACCTAATATACTTATAGGGTTGTAATCATTTGAAAACAACAAATTTGGTGAAAACCAAAAAATTAATCACAACCATCCATTTTCAAGATCCATATCTACTTTCTCTCTCTTCCCTCCTTCCTCTAATCATGTTTTCCAGAATCCGGTGACATCTCCGGCGGCGGCGACATCTCCGGCGAGAATCAGTTTCGTTTTCCGGTTAATATGGTAGGGGCGTTGCCCTTATCCGTTCTAAAGGGGTTGTCACCGGACGCATATGGGATTAGTATGGATTTGATGGGCGGCAATCCAAGAGATGGTGGTGGTTGGATACGGTACGGGCTTCGCCCTTCCGTTGTCGGCGCCGTGGATAGAAGAGAAGAGAGAGACAGATCTGGATCGGAGATGATGGTCGTGGTGGTGGTGGTCGCCGTCGCCATCGCCGGAGGATGATGGTGGTGGTCGGAAGATGATGGTGGTGGTGGTGGTTGGAGATGATGATGGTGGTGGCCGGAGATGATGGTGGTGTTCGGAGAGGAGGGAGGAGAGAGGGTATTTAATCCTAGCCTTTAGATCAATAAAATGAATGGATAGGATTTGTTTTCTAGTTTTAAATGAACATTTCAATATACCTATAATACCTTTAATGAAATAATTTACAACATAAATTTCTTCAATCCTTAAAATAACTACACTACCTCCTTTAACATCAATTACTTTTACATTCACCACCATTGCCGCCGCCACCACCCCCGTCGTCACCGCCACCACCTGTCGCCGCCGCCGCCACCGCCACGGCCACCACCACCATCGCCACTGCATTGCGCGGCATATGACTTGTAAATATTTATTTATCATCTTCTAATAAGGTGCACAATTGATCTAACAGCTCTTCGTTTGCAAGTTAACTAATATATGATAAGTTGTGTATGAAGTGAGCAAAATAAAGTACTACAGTAGTAATTAACAAAAGATTAACATTTTTTTTGAGATTATTAAGTGTTAAAACTTGAAATGAAAAGGAATGAATCAAAATTCTTGACAAAATATAAAGATTGAATCATGGTATCTAAACATAATTAAAAATTAAATACAAAAAAAAAATGAAAAAAAAAAAGAAAATAAAATTAACATTTAACAACGAAAACATTAATTCCTTGGTGATAACGTTTGACATCAAACATGGAGTTACATGAGATACAATTGCAATCGCATGTGTAAAACAAGTATTAAAGTAAAACAAATAAGACAATATCTTGACTTGATGTTGATGCACGAAGATTTTCATGATGGCACGATGATTTTCAGGGAAGAAAAATATAAAGTTTTATTTGTTTTACTTTAATACTTGTTTATTTTACCCAAAACCTATGTATATATACATAAAGAATTTACAAGTCAAAGATAGTAGTGGAATTCAAAATAAGTAGTTTTGACTTGAAAATTGAAATGCAAAAAATCTTAGAAGGAAAAGAAAAAGGAGAGAAAGAGAGGCATAGTACCAGGAATGGAAGGAAGATGATTAGGATTACCACTACCACCACCACCTTGTTGTTGCTGTTGAGAAAGAAAAGTTTTAAGAGCCAAGAAAGATACACCACCGGCAACCGCCACCGCAGGACCACCGAATGTTGATATTCCCACCGCTGCCACATCCATTTCGATCGATCTCTTTTTTCTTTCTGACACGAAATAATTAGAAGAATATAAGATGAAGACAAGCTAGTGAGTGTAGAGGAATGTTAATTTATATATACCATATTATACAAAGATCCATGTAAGTGGTTTGATACTTGTTCCATTTATCATTTATTGTCGTTATTTGTGAGTACTTATTTAATTAGAGTACATATTATGTAAAAATAGAAAGATTAGTCAACCTAATTCATATACCTAACAAACAACATAAAAACCTTAAAAACTTCATACATGGATTCCACTAATTCTCTTTCCTAAGCTTATCCTTTAATTCTTTCACATGTCATATACCTGATTAGGTTGATTTTTAGGCATACCAAATTATCCTAAAAAAGGGACTAGATGACATGTAGCTGATAATCGGCGTTTTTTTCCATATATTTATGTTCATTTGATTGAATAGGTGAAAGTATTAATAAAAAATATAAAATGATAAAGAATAAACAAAAAAAACTAAGAATATGTAAAATCAAAAACCCAACATTGAACCTATTTTGATTACATGTAGAATTTGGATCTCTAAACTTCTTATTATTGAAGTAACTGGTTACCTCTCATCAACCAATCAAATTAAAAATCGATGGTAATTAATAACTTTAGTTAGTAGTTATTTCCATTACGAAAAGTAAACATGTAATTTGATTGGTTAAAATCTCTAAAGGTCAAAAGCTTGTTTATATAACTTTTATATTATAGATTTATTTTTTATTTAGATTTTTAATAACTTTTTATAATGTAACAAAACTTTAAGTCATAACCTACAAAGATATCCTGGTCCAATAACTTTAGTTTGGAAATTAATTAATTGTTTTAGCAATATTTGAGAGTTGACTTCAGAATGGATTATGCGATCTTTGAAATTTGAGTTTTATTTTATACGAGTAATTTGCTTACATAGTTACATATTAATTAATAGACATGCGGGTTTTTTTTATTACTACTCTTCAATCCCGTCCGATAGACGGGTAGATTCAAAATATATGTTTTGTATATTTCGTTTCAATATGTTCTGGGATTTTATGATAAATTATAGAATTAAAAAAGGGTAATGGAGGGAACCCTAGCCCCGGTACCACAATTGGATACCCATCGACTCACCCCGTATGAGTCATATGATGCCGGTACAATACCTCCATCCTAATCCCCACATGATCTGGGCACCCCAAAGGATCGAACCCGCGTATTTAAACTTCACATGTGGGTCTAGGCTTCATTGGTAACGGGTACCTTAAAGGAATTATTTTTTGTGCCAAGCGGGGATCGAACCTGAGACCTTAAGGTCATCAAGTGATTGCCTTTCCACTAGGCTAACTCCTTGTTGGTAAATTATAGAATTTGAAACACAATCAAAATATATATAAGAATAAACTTTACCCGAATTAAAACGATAATCGTTTTTGAGCCGGTTTTACTTTTCATAATTTATAGGAGTAGTTTTTTGTACGAAAAAAATGATTAGAATATTTAGATATTAGATAATTACTAAAATTGAAAAAAAATTCATATATTAAAAGAATGAACACCATCTCAAGTGTGTTGATTTTGAGTGGGTTAAAGTATTGTCGCGTAGTCCATACATGCACAATGCGAAGTCGTAGATGATGATTAACATGATTTGTGTTTAAATCTTCAACATGAACCAAGGTAGTCCTTTTTTATTAAAAAAACCAATATATATCATTCCATATATTCATTAAAATATATTATGAAAGTTAATAGTAATAAACAATCAATCAAGCAAAAATATGAATCTAACCGGTGTGAGAGGAAGATGATGCCATAGTAACCTTTAGTTATAAAATTATTTAGGTCGATCGAAATTTAGATAGATAGATATTTAGGTGATATATATATATAATAAAAATAAAGATAGTAGAGATGTAATATAATAAAGATTAGTTTGTTTTTTAATTAATTAAATTAAGAAAGCTAGGAGAGATATGGTATGATAAGTATTTATTAATCATTAAATTATTATATTATAACTAAACAATGTAATAAGTGGCGTGACATAATAATTTGGAGTGAAAAATTAGGCCCAAAAACTTTAAAAAAATATAGAAAAATAGAGGATTAATTAGGAGAGAGAATTAGGCTTAAAAAGAGCTTTAAGGGGTGCCAAGTGTACCCCCAACCTCCTCTTTTAGTTATAGTATATATTATTAAAAGTTGTTTGATTCTTTTTTTTCTTAACTAAGATATTTGATATAGTAAGAGGGGAAAACGAACCCGGCAATCAAAGTCGGCTCAGGTGCCTTAAACGAAATCGATTTTGGAGGCCTAATCTATTAGCATACAAAGTAAAGTAAACAAAAAAAGAAAAAAAAGGTACATGCTACGATGAAGGACCATAACTGCTTCTAGCTTCTATATTGTATTGCTGTCAACACCTCCTGCTCGTCACTCTGCTGGTCACCTGGTCCGCTTTTTTAGCGGTTGTTTAATTCTTGCCTCGTCCCCCTTCTTTTTTTGCCATCCACTTATTTCTTTTTTTTAAGAGTTAGGGCTTGTTTCTTTTATTTGGTAATATTAACCCAAATGTCATAAACCTTAAGCCCGCCATACAAAAATCAGGGGCCTTGTAATTTTGGAGGCTCAAAACAGTTGCTTGACCCTTTTGTACATTGGAGTCAGCTCTGTTGGCAATATATGAGCCATTATGTCCCAAAAATGTTTTATCACGATATTTTTTAAAGAAGAAAACTTTCGATAAATTAAAACGCTTTGTAATGATTTCACAGCTAATTAAGCGTATTAACTTACAAAATACATACAGAACAGTAGGATAGTTTAGCATTAGCAGATTGATAGTTTGTTGTGCATTTAAAAATATACTTATGGAAAATTTATGGTTTAATAGATGAGAGAAAATCCGATATTCATTTTTCTTTTAAAAAAAAATACTTATATATAATTATAGGGAAAAGTATCTGTGTGTGTATGTAACTTGTGACCAACTACTATTGTATGAAAGAAACTTTAGTCGGGTTCATTGTATGTAAGTAATTTGTTAAAACTGAATGAATCGTGTAAACAAGCTGATGTGGAGGTCTCTCATTGGGCCATGTATCAGATGCCTGGTGGTGCCACGTTGATTTCTTACACGATTTGTTCAGTTTTAGTAGGTTACTTACATACAATGAACCCGACTAAAGTTTCTTTCATACAATAGTAGCTAGTCACAAGTTACATACACACACAGATACTTTTCCCATCATTCTAATAGTATACTTATGGTCATACAACTAATTTATTCCATATATATGACACATTCACATAATCTACGAACTTAAAACACATATAGTCATGCATATAAACTAATATCAAGCCCAGTTCGTAAGTCCAATCCGCAATATCATGTATTATTATCTCATTGTTCTTAATAATTATCATATTATTTGTTTCTTTTGCTAGTAATTATGTATTCAATATTAAAGATTATATGATTTGTTGGAATGCCATTTGATATTGGCATATTGCTTTCACTAAACCTGTATTTGTGTATTCTTAGTACATTTGTTGGATGATATGTTATTGTTTCATTCGTATTTTGGATGCAACTTGTGTTTGATTTAAAACTAAGTAATCAATATATCAAAACAAATAGATTTATTTTATAGAGTGATATACATGATCACATTTTACGTGTATTAAGGCTAGTTTATATCTATATAAATTAGATTTTTTTCTCTTTAGAAATCAATATATCAAAACAAATTTTGTCGGCCCAAACCAAACATGTTGGGCTAACAGTTCAACGGTTTTATCCAAGTCTATCACTCTATGTCCAAATTTTTTTGTCTTGCTAGATTATTTCTTACAACAAAGTCATAGTAGTCAATAGTTCGATGATGTTAGAGACGATAAGCTGATATTAATAAACAAGATTGTGTTGACTCTTGATGTTGCTAGATTGGCACTAAAGTTAAAGTAGCCTGGTGTAGGGAGTAGATAATCGAGTTTTTGGAATATCTCGTTGTACCCTCAGTTGAATTGTACTGGATCCTTGTAGTTACAATATGATTAGGTTAACAGAAGCAAAAATAAGAATTAAACGATTTTCATTTACAAAGTTGAATGATTACAGCGAAAATATTTCAATTTTAGTTTCACAAGTGTGCGTTTTACAAGAAAGGAAAAGATGAATACAAAATTTCAACTGGATGGTTCAAGTGTACATTTTTACAAGAAATGAAAAGATGAATACTAAACTTCAACTGGATGGTACCCATCTAAAACCTAATAAGAAAAATAACAATAAATAATAGATCCTTGCCTTATTTTATTTACAATATATATAAACCTAATAGGTCTTGTTTCAAATAAAACACATATTAAAAGTAAAACAAATAGAACAACTATTCATTCTTAACTAAATATTGTTGTGGATCATAAGAATCTTCATGCATCAATTTGTGTTTTATGAATCACTGTGCATCAATATTATCATGATTTAATGTTTAAGATCTTATGCTATTTGTTTTACTTTAAAACTAGTTTTTCAATAACTAACCCAACCTAATGTTTCATTTATTCTATATTACATAACATGTTATATTATGCTTGGTTTGTTCTAATTTAAAAACCGTGAGTAGCTAGTTTCTTTGCGTGATTCTTGCGATGTGGCTTGCTATGGTAAGATGATTAATGTGTTGTGGTTGTTTGGTTCACATATGTTTCGGAATTTGACCTTGTCTTCAGCCTCTGGTAGAATGTTGGTCCCACAAAAACCAGGGATTTGATCATTTCAACCAGTCCGGTCATCGTATAAATTCTCATTTCCCCATTTTGAAAATCTGGCCCTGTGAAGCTGGTCTGTTATAGCATCAACAAATAAAGAATGAGAAATGTTACACTTACAAACAAATGTTTACAGACAATGTTTACAAACATAGGTGGACCAATAGAAACCACTTGATTTATTTTAATTTTTTTTTCTTTATTCACTCTCCTTGTTTTATTTATGTTTATAAACATTGTTTGTAAACCTTTTAATGCAATAGATTTAAATAAATAAATAAAAAACTTAAATAGTAAAAGTGAAAGTCAATTTAAATTTTTAATACAATTGACATCAATAGGCTTGGTAAGAATAAAGCTCAATAGCCCTTTTGGTTTTGTTTGTACTTTGTACGATCAATCAACACTTGGATTTAATCGAATTTTACATTATAGCCGGACCTCGGTTCCCAAGGTATATTATGTATGAAGATCAGAACTTTGACCTTTTATTAACTACTCCCCTCCGTCCCATTTTAATTGTCCTATTTTGACTGGTCAAGTCATTTTTTCCCGACTTTGACCGTAAATATCTTTGTTTGTGTTATATATTAATTGATGAAAGTTATATCAATAAAATACATTTAAAACACAATCAATTCATATATGTTATATCAAGTGTTATATAACACAAACAAAAATATTTACGGTCAAAGTTGGAAGAAAAAGACTCAAAAAGTCAAACTAGGACACTTAATATGGGACGGAGGGAGTATCTTTTTAAACAAACAAGATTCTCTCAAACTTCATCGAATTGAGAAACTACGGTCTACGGTAAAGTAGATAGTTGATAGTTCGGACTAGATGGTTCATGGGCCTAGAACTGGGCCTTCAATACGCTTATACATGGGTTATCGGTCATTCATCTATACATGGAACATGGGTCTTTACTTTTAAGAGTTAATTGCAATACTGGTCCCTGTGGTTTGTACGTTTTAGCAAGGGGGTCCCTATTCGAGAATCGTTGCAATGGGGGTCCCTATTTTGAGAATATTTTGCAAAATTGGTCCAAATTTGACGGATCCGTTAAAGGTGGCCGTCAAGTGTGCACGTGTGGGGGTATTTATGTACTTTCCACCCCACAGGGACCCCCATTGCTAAAATGAAAAAACCACAGGGACCAATCTTGCAACTAACTCTTCTTTATATTAATAAAAAAAGTCAACAACAAAACAGACATAGTCATCAAAATAATTTGAAAAATCAATATAATTAGAAGCATGTTTTTACAAGACAGATTATGTAAAAAGGTAATCTATAATAATATAACTAAAAGAGGGGTTGGGGGTACACTTGACACCCATCTCTTCTCATTAATCCTCTCTTTTTTCTAATATTATTTAGAACGAAATGCATGTTTGGTCCCTGTAATATCACATCAATTGCAATCTCGGTCCAAACATTTGCAAAGTGGCAATTTTGGTGCAATAAGTAAGACTTTTTGGCATTCTTGATCCAAATTTAACTTGTCGTTTATTTTGCTCCGTTAACCAGGCCATGTGACAGGCACATGATGGGTAAATATGTCTTTTTACATATACATGGATCATTCTTGCAACTATAAACTTTTTTTTCTTTATTATTAACTCTTTTTAATATAAGTTTTTTATCCAATTAAGTACATGTATCTATATCATCGTCATCAAAGGAAAATCCATTTATGTCTTCAATAAAAATTATCTTTTCTTCATATATACCTTCACATAATTTCAAACACAACTTTAATTAAAAAAAAAACATACCAGTGATCTTTTTGTCCATTCTCAAAATAATTTGAAAAATCAATATAATTAGAAGCATGTTTTTACAAGACAGATTATGTAAAAAGGTAATCTATAATAATATAACTAAAAGAGGGGTTGGGGGTACACTTGACACCCATCTCTTCTCATTAATCCTCTCTTTTTTCTAATATTATTTAGAACGAAATGCATGTTTGGTCCCTGTAATATCACATCAATTGCAATCTCGGTCCAAACATTTGCAAAGTGGCAATTTTGGTGCAATAAGTAAGACTTTTTGGCATTTTTGATTTATAATTTTAATTATGATACATGTAAATTAAAATTTAGGTTAACTAAAATTTTTAAATGGTTAAGAAGTGGTTAGACAATAGTCTTTTATTATATATAAAGAAGAGTTAGTTGCAAGATTAGTCCCTGTGGTTTTCCCATTTTAGCAATGGGGGTCCTTGTGGGGTGGAAAGTACATAAATACCCCCACACGTGCTGCACACGTGCACACTTGACGACCATCTTTAACGGATCTGTCAAATTTGGACCAATTTTGCAAAAAATTCTCAAAATAGGGACCCCCATTGCAACGATTATCGAATAGGGACCCTCCTTGCTAAAATGTACAAACCACAGGGACCAATCTTGCAATTAACTCTACTTTTAATTAAAAAAAAAGTCAACAACAAAACAGACATAGTCATCAAAATAATTTGAAAAATCAATATAATTAGAAGCATGTTTTTACAAGACAGATTATGTAAAAAGGTAATCTATAATAATATAACTAAAAGAGGGGTTGGGGGTACACTTGACACCCATCTCTTCTCATTAATCCTCTCTTTTTTCTAATATTATTTAGAACGAAATGCATGTTTGGTCCCTGTAATATCACATCAATTGCAATCTCGGTCCAAACATTTGCAAAGTGGCGATTTTGGTGCAATAAGTCAGACTTTTTGGCATTCTTGGTCCAAATTTAACTTTCCGTTTATTTTGCTCCGTTAACCAGGCCATGTGACACGCACATGATAGGTAAATATGTCTTTTTACATATACATGGATCATTCTTGCAACTATAAACTTTTTTTTCTTTATTATTAACTCTTTTTAATATAAGTTTTTTATCCAATTAAGTACATGTATCTATATCATCGTCATCAAAGGAAAATCCATTTATGTCTTCAATAAAAATTATCTTTTCTTCATATATACCTTCACATAATTTCAAACACAACTTTAATTAAAAAAACAAACATACCAGTGATCTTTTTTGTCCATTCTTATACATATACAACAAATCAATCATACAAATCAAACAAAGTATTCATTCACTTCCTGACAAAGTGTTCGTTCACTTTGTGTAAAAAAGTGATTCTATGTACGCAAAACAAGAAATGAAGAAAAATCAAGATTATATATCTCAAATATTTGACCGAAAATTTCAAAATTTTAAAGATCTCTAGCGTGATTTCAAGAGGTTTTGTGCCAACGATACGAACGGATTTTGAGATTTGAGATTTCATGATAGATCTCCGGTGATATGACCGGAGATTTAGAAGATTTCAACGATATGAAAGGAAATGGGTCTCGATTTGTTCCTTCACCATCAAATGAAAATTTCACCTTCGATCAATGAAATGGAGTTTCCTTCCATCTGACACCCTAACCTTCACCATGGTGCAGGCGATGTGGTGGTGGCGAGCGCCATCTGTATCCATATCTATACGACCACGACACCATCTCCGTTCGCCGTCAAATACCACCGCCGCCGGAGCTGTTGCTGATCTTGTCGGAACTGCTACTGGTTGGTTCTCTATTTTCTATATAGATCTATTATTTTGTTAAAACAGATTTAGAAAAGCTTGGATGTTTATGTTATTCATATGTTGTATGTGTAGGTCCTTGTGAACTGATCGTCAACGAGAACGCTTATAGTTATGACGAGAGTGCGGAATCCTCTCGTGATAACCTGTTTGCTTAATTAAATTATCGTCTTTCGTTGTTAATACAACCTAAGACCTTAAACGCGCGCGGGTTTGCAATTGGACAGAGTTTCGTCGTATTAGCTTAATTAACTGTTACTAATTACGTATTAAGTGTGAGTATTTATACTATACTGTTCATAAACGCGTGCTAATATGGACCGTATATCTTAAAGCCCATAGCCCATTAACAAACGCGTGTTTTATATGTAAACACGTGATGACCACGTGTTTAGACAAACTCGTGTTACTGTAGCACGAGTTTAGGCAAACTCGTGTTACTGTAGCACGAGTTTAGGCAAACTCGTGTTACTGTAGCACGAGTTTGTACACACTTTCTTTTGTCATCTTTTAAGTATACGTTAATTACTCAAAACGTGACAAGTTTATCACTTGTATCTGTATGTTATTTATAATCACATTCATACAAGTCGTAAACATTAAACATACCAAAACTCTGATCAATATGTAATCATTCACATTACTTAAGTCCAAATAACAAGTTTAAACATAACATAAGTCTATGATTACATATTACAAAAACATAAACATATACTGATCAAATCGCTGTTGCTGTTGTCAACAGAATCATGCACTTACAGTCTCCCCCTTGACATCAGCTACACGATTTCTTCAGTCTTGTAAAAACACTATCCATCAAATAACAATCTCCTGCTATTTGCATGAATATTAGCATGTAAACAAATACGCAAAATCTTCCTATATCTGCTTTCCTCAGTGGTCCATGAAGGTCTAAACAGACATTCAGTGTCATATAACCTTCTTTGATCATCTCTGGAAAGGTTCACTATCTGCATAGGATCATATATGCGCAACAAAATAACTCTCTTATCTCTATCTCCATACATCAATGCTTCACCAGTGTCCCTGTGAATCTCCCAGTGATCAAGTGTACTCAAAACATCTTGAGGCCATTTCTTGACTGGAACCTTCAGTACACGCTTAATTGATCTTTGAACAAATTCTATCGTACCATCATCCTTTGTAACTTTCTTCAAGGATCTTGGCGTTATGTACACACTAGTTTTATCAAAATTATCATAGAACCTTTTCCTATAATCATCTTGCAACTTTCTACTCCAGTAAGTTGCATAACCATTGCCACTTGGATTAACAAGCCTTTTCCTTCCTAAATCCATCAAATCGGATTCACCAAGGCTTTTAAAATATTTCTTCATAGGCTTTAAGTACTGACAACCATCATCCCTTTTAATAATAAACAATTTCAGCTCATCATCAAAAAACCAACTCAAAATAGTAGTAACATACCTATGAGCATCTCTATCACTAACAAAATCCCAAAAGATAGATGGTTTCATACTTTCTCCTACCAACCCTCTTGCCGGTACTCTTCTATCAATTTGATGTAGGTGATCTTCATCCCTACTTGGCACTGGATACTCTGTCACATCAAATTCCTTAGAATCTTCAATATTCCAGCTTAGAGTAATTCCATCTTCATCATCTCCAACTTTGGCAAAAACCGTAAAGTGTAGAGTTCTTGAACTTGGAATAAAAACTCGTTCAGCTTGAACCTCTTGTTGATCATCTGGAACTTGTTGATCTTGAGCTTGTGCTTGTTGTTGCACAAAATCATCATCATGAAAAACATTAGTCCAGTCCAAATCAGGAATCATTTCACCTTCTTCCAAACTTTCATCATTATCAGAATCATCATTTTGAACCGTAGATGTACCTGCACCTATCTTTTGAAGCTTATCTGAAATTTAAAAGTTCAAATATTTCAAATATGCAAAGACAAACAACATCAAGACATAAAAGATAACATAAATTCAATAAACTATATCATAAATATAATGTAACAATTAAGTACACCAATATTTATCTTATCATTTTTATCTTATTTACATCTAAAGTACATAAATCATTAAGCTCTTAAGGTTCAAAATCCGAATCTGAATCCGAATCCGACTCTGACTCTGAGGGTGTAAGAGTAAACCCTAACTGCTCTTTCATTTGATCCCTATATGATCCTGGATCATAATAATCATCAGGATCCATAAAATCTGCCATAGCTCTCAAATGAGCTTGTGGATCATATCCCAATCTCCTCTTTAGTCTATGCACTATTAATGGGTGCAACTCTGACTCTGAAGACTTATTGGTAGTAGGATCAGAATTTGAGTTACCTGAATTGGAATCACTATCATCATCATCAGTAAGAACTACATCTGGAGCAACCATCACAGCTTTTCCTGAATCTTTCTGAGTCCCAGACGTACTAGCACCAGCTGTACCAGCAATCTCTGACTCTCTTTGTCTTGGTATCTCCCCCTGAGTTGTTGCTTCTACTTGAGCTTGAGTTCTTGGCTCACCATCAGCATTTGCATCATCATCATGATCTTCATCCTCTTTCCTCTTCAACTCTGTCTCCCTACAACCATCTCCCCCTTGAGCCAATAACTGCCTAAGCTGTTCTCTGAGTTCAGCACTTTGACGCTTTTCATCTGCTAAATCAGCAACTAACGTCCCTACTAACCCTTGCATTGCCTTCATCTGAGCTTCCAATGTCATAACTCTTGTCTCCAAAAGATTAATCTTGAATTGAGGCAACATAATCTGCGCAGGTTCAGAAGGAGACGCAACTGTTGGTCTAAAATGTGCAACTCCAGAGGTGCTGGTAGGAGGTCTTGGAAGAAATTGAGAACTGCCGATCAATGGTGATTGAAGTGGACGAAGAAGGGTTGTAAACGCAGTGCTTACAGGAACAACAGATCTAATCAAAGCACTCTGCGTTTGAGGAATTGACACTTGACCTGATTCAGCTTGAGTAACTGCAACTGAAGGTCGACGAATCCTTTTTCTTCTATAAAGCAGAGTACCCTGTGTAGATGACGCAGACACAGTAGCAACAACAGGTACCTCTGATCGTACAGATTCATCAGCAATTGAACTTTCCGTCACCTCAGTTCTCTCAGACTCCTCTTGCTGTCTGTGTTTCTCAAATGCCTCAGCCAAGTGAGCAGGTAAAACCTTTCCCGACCTAGGCACTTTCCTTCGTCTTATCAAAGGAATCTCCTCTTCCTCTGGTTCATAAGTAGGGTCACTCTCATCTTCAGTGCGAAACCTCTTCAAAACCCTTTCAACAGGAGAAGTATCACTTGCACGACCCGTTAAATCAATATCTGAATCACTTTCTGTAGCATCTGGGTCAACAGCCTTTCCCCTTGAACTTTCTGCAGCCGCACCAGCAACATCAGCCCTAGCAGAGTTCAGAGGATCATCTACATCCTCCAATAATCTATCCAACTCCTGATCTCTTTCAGCATTTGATTCGACAAACAACTCTAAGTTATCCAACGCTCGAAAATTATCCACTTGCGCAATCACATCATTCGGATTCAACGCAGCATTCACAAAAGCTTCACCAATATCAGAATTAGCACACACAGCCTGATCTAACAAATCTTCCATCGCTTCATTATCTGCTCGAACATCTTCAGCAGCAGCTTGTACTGGCTGAACTTCAGGTTGAGCCTGCTGTTGGACTCGAGGTCGAACTCGTCGTTGTCGGTTGAGCCTGCTGTTGGACTCGAGGTCGAACTCGTCGTTGTCGTTGAGCCTGACTTTGAACTTGAACTTGAGGTCGTGGTGGTGGTGGTGGAGGTGGTGCATCATTATTTCCACCGCCTGCAACTTCAGCTTCATCTTCCCATCCAACTGCTGGAGCTCTATAGTTTGGATTTATCAAGTGTCCAAAC
Source organism: Erigeron breviscapus (assembly GCA_034093135.1). Lineage (NCBI taxonomy): Eukaryota > Viridiplantae > Streptophyta > Magnoliopsida > Asterales > Asteraceae > Erigeron > Erigeron breviscapus. Next base: position 6,454,199 of record CM067168.1, on the reverse strand, counting down.
AGTGGAACAATCTGTGGATTTGGATAACTATCCTTAACCTTCAACATCATCGACCAAATCCTATTTGGTGGAGAAACAATCTCATATATATCTTGCAAAACTGGCAGATTCTGTACAAAATGATGAATGATCGCCATTGTAATCCTTGGCAAAATCATAAACCTATGCGACCCTGTCTGAGTAATTTGGGTCTTCAAAATATCAAAGAAGTAGTTCGAGAATGAATAAGGCCTATTCAAGGTCAAAGCCACCATCTGCGAACCAACTTGCTTATTCAGCTGATCAAACCCTGCATGACGATTACTGATTGCTACAATCAACACATGAGCCAAAAACCTCCAATTACCATAAAATCCTGCCTTAGCAATTGGCCACTTTGCATTTGGCGTAGCATGTCCCATTCTTCCAAAGCATCCTCTGACCAAGGTTTCTTCAAACTCTATCGGACCATTTTCTTCTTCAACAGTCCCTAAATGCAATATCTCTCTCAAATCAGCAGCAGAGAAAGAAAATGTATGATCAGCAACAGTCGTCTGAAATCTAACATTTCGAGGGACGGCAGGTCTATCTTGTCGTGCAGGCTGTGCTTGAACCACAATGATCGATGCATTAGTCCAGAATTGATGTAAATAACTTTGAACGAGTACTGGATTGTGAGTAAGAACAAAGTGAATACGAGACCGTTCCAGATAATCAAACAAAACATGAAAATCTCTGTTTCTTTCATTTCTCGTAAAATCAATCCACTGATTATGCGTCGAGAAAAAATTTCTTGGATTGCCTGCCATTTCTGTAAAACAAAAACAAAAAAAAAAACAATGTAATTACAGAAATTAAATAAAAACACATTTCCTAAACGCGTGTGTAAATCTCAAACGCGTGAAATCTGCACTAAAAACCTAATTACGTGGACCAATCTTCAAACGCGTGAAACCTGGTAAACGCGTGTGATTATAGGTAAACACGTGGTATTAGGGTTTCTAAACGCGTGGGATATTAGAAGACTTTGTGTTTTGATTTATAAATTCCTAAACACGCGTAAAATTCAAACACGTGGTATAAAATCCAAACGCGTGGTAAACGTATAAAGCCAAACGCGTGGTAAAGTAAGCCAAACGCGTGGTCCAAAGCCAAACGCGTGGTAAATAAAGCCAAACGCGTGGTAAACCGTAAAGCCAAACGCGTGGTAAACCGTAAAGCCAAACGCGTGGTAAACTTAAAGCCAAACGCGTGGTAAACGCGTGATAAAGCCAAACGCGTGGTAAAGGTCAAACACGTGGTAAACGCGTAAAGCCAAACGCGTGGTAAACGCGTGATAAAGCCAAACGCGTGGTAAACGCGTGGTAAACGCGTGATAAAGCCAAACACGTGTAACTTAGGTCAAACACGTGGTATAAAATCCAAACGCGTGGTCAAATCCAAACGCGTGGTAAACGCGTGATAAAGCCAAACGCGTGGTATAAGGTCAAACACGTGGTATAAAATCCAAACGCGTGGTCAAATCCAAACGCGTGGTAAACGTGTGATAAAGCCAAACGCGTGTAGTCAGCCAAACGCGTGAAGGAAATCAAACGCGTGGTATAAATCCAAACGCGTGGTAAAGCGTATAAAGCCAAACGCGTGGTAAAGTAAGTCCAAACGCGTGGTAGAAAGCCAAACGCGTGGTAAAAAGCCAAACGCGTGGTAAACCGTAAAGCCAAACGCGTGGTAAACCGTGTAAAGCCAAACGCGTGGTACTAAAGCCAAACGCGTGGTAAACGCGTGATAAAGCCAAACGCGTGGTAAAGGTCAAACACGTGATAAACCCAAACGCATGTAAAGTAAGTCAAACACGTGGTCCAAAGCCAAACGCGTGGTACAAATCCAAACGCGTGGTAAACGCGTGATAAAGCCAAACGCGTGGTCAACGGTCAAACGCGTGGTAAAGCCAAACGCGTGGTAAACGCGTGATAAAGCCAAACGCGTGGTAAAGGTCAAACACGTGGTCCAAAGCCAAACGCGTGGTACAAATCCAAACGCGTGGTAAACGCGTGATAAAGCCAAACGCGTGGTAAAGGTCAAACACGTGGTCCAAAGCCAAACGCGTGGTAAACCGTAAAGCCAAACGCGTGGTAAACCGTGATAAAGCCAAACGCGTGGTAACTAAAGCCAAACGCGTGGTAAACGCGTGATAAAGCCAAACGCGTGGTAAAGCGTGGTAAACGCGTGATAAAGCCAAACGCGTGGTAAAGGTCAAACACGTGGTAAAGCCAAACGCGTGGTAAACGCGTGATAAAGCCAAACGCGTGGTAAACCGGGTCAAACACGTGGTCCAAAGCCAAACGCGTGGTAAACCGTAAAGCCAAACGCGTGGTAAACCGTAAAGCCAAACGCGTGGTAACCAAAGCCAAACGCGTGGTAAACCGTAAAGCCAAACGCGTGGTAACCAAAGCCAAACGCGTGGTAACTATAAAGCCAAACGCGTGGTAAACGCGTGATAAAGCCAAACGCGTGGTAAACGCGTGGATATAGTAAAAAATACAAAAAAAAAAAAAATAAAAATAAAAATAAAAATAAAAATAGAAACTTTAAATCTAAACCTCATTATTTATTTACAAGAAATTCTAAGTTTCTGCGGATTAGATCAGATTAGCAATTACATAAGCCTGCAAGTGAGAAAAATTTCTCTTATTATTAGTTATGAACAATGACTCAACCACGATTACCGGTATGTTTGTCCTCTTAAACACTCGGTACTTCCAGTTTCCTTTGGTTTGTGGCACTTTGGGGGGGGGGGGGGGGGGGGGGGGGGGGGGGGGGGGGGGGGGGGGGGGGGGGGGGGGGGGGGGGGGGGGGGGGGGGGGGGGGGGGGGGGGGGGGGGGGGGGGGGGGGGGGGGGGGGGGGGGGGGGGGGGGGGGGGGGGGGGGGGGGGGGGGGGGGGGGGGGGGGGGGGGGGGGGGGGGGGGGGGGGGGGGGGGGGGGGGGGGGGGGGGGGGGGGGGGGGGGGGGGGGGGGGGGGGGGGGGGGGGGGGGGGGGGGGGGGGGGGGGGGGGGGGGGGGGGGGGGGGGGGGGGGGGGGGGGGGGGGGGGGGGGGGGGGGGGGGGGGGGGGGGGGGGGGGGGGGGGGGGGGGGGGGGGGGGGGGGGGGGGGGGGGGGGGGGGGGGGGGGGGGGGGGGGGGGGGGGGGGGGGGGGGGGGGGGGGGGGGGGGGGGGGGGGGGGGGGGGGGGGGGGGGGGGGGGGGGGGGGGGGGGGGGGGGGGGGGGGGGGGGGGGGGGGGGGGGGGGGGGGGGGGGGGGGGGGGGGGGGGGGGGGGGGGGGGGGGGGGGGGGGGGGGGGGGGGGGGGGGGGGGGGGGGGGGGGGGGGGGGGGGGGGGGGGGGGGGGGGGGGGGGGGGGGGGGGGGGGGGGGGGGGGGGGGGGGGGGGGGGGGGGGGGGGGGGGGGGGGGGGGGGGGGGGGGGGGGGGGGGGGGGGGGGGGGGGGGGGGGGGGGGGGGGGGGGGGGGGGGGGGGGGGGGGGGGGGGGGGGGGGGGGGGGGGGGGGGGGGGGGGGGGGGGGGGGGGGGGGGGGGGGGGGGGGGGGGGGGGGGGGGGGGGGGGGGGGGGGGGGGGGGGGGGGGGGGGGGGGGGGGGGGGGGGGGGGGGGGGGGGGGGGGGGGGGGGGGGGGGGGGGGGGGGGGGGGGGGGGGGGGGGGGGGGGGGGGGGGGGGGGGGGGGGGGGGGGGGGGGGGGGGGGGGGGGGGGGGGGGGGGGGGGGGGGGGGGGGGGGGGGGGGGGGGGGGGGGGGGGGGGGGGGGGGGGGGGGGGGGGGGGGGGGGGGGGGGGGGGGGGGGGGGGGGGGGGGGGGGGGGGGGGGGGGGGGGGGGGGGGGGGGGGGGGGGGGGGGGGGGGGGGGGGGGGGGGGGGGGGGGGGGGGGGGGGGGGGGGGGGGGGGGGGGGGGGGGGGGGGGGGGGGGGGGGGGGGGGGGGGGGGGGGGGGGGGGGGGGGGGGGGGGGGGGGGGGGGGGGGGGGGGGGGGGGGGGGGGGGGGGGGGGGGGGGGGGGGGGGGGGGGGGGGGGGGGGGGGGGGGGGGGGGGGGGGGGGGGGGGGGGGGGGGGGGGGGGGGGGGGGGGGGGGGGGGGGGGGGGGGGGGGGGGGGGGGGGGGGGGGGGGGGGGGGGGGGGGGGGGGGGGGGGGGGGGGGGGGGGGGGGGGGGGGGGGGGGGGGGGGGGGGGGGGGGGGGGGGGGGGGGGGGGGGGGGGGGGGGGGGGGGGGGGGGGGGGGGGGGGGGGGGGGGGGGGGGGGGGGGGGGGGGGGGGGGGGGGGGGGGGGGGGGGGGGGGGGGGGGGGGGGGGGGGGGGGGGGGGGGGGGGGGGGGGGGGGGGGGGGGGGGGGGGGGGGGGGGGGGGGGGGGGGGGGGGGGGGGGGGGGGGGGGGGGGGGGGGGGGGGGGGGGGGGGGGGGGGGGGGGGGGGGGGGGGGGGGGGGGGGGGGGGGGGGGGGGGGGGGGGGGGGGGGGGGGGGGGGGGGGGGGGGGGGGGGGGGGGGGGGGGGGGGGGGGGGGGGGGGGGGGGGGGGGGGGGGGGGGGGGGGGGGGGGGGGGGGGGGGGGGGGGGGGGGGGGGGGGGGGGGGGGGGGGGGGGGGGGGGGGGGGGGGGGGGGGGGGGGGGGGGGGGGGGGGGGGGGGGGGGGGGGGGGGGGGGGGGGGGGGGGGGGGGGGGGGGGGGGGGGGGGGGGGGGGGGGGGGGGGGGGGGGGGGGGGGGGGGGGGGGGGGGGGGGGGGGGGGGGGGGGTTGAGGCCAAGGACAGTCACCATGTAACCTAGTAAGTTACTCATGCCACAAATTTTGTTTGCGAACTTATGTGACCCATATTCAGATACACTCTCACAATCGACACATGCACTAAAATTTAGACATTTGGTGAGTAAGGTAAGAAAGTCTTTAAGAATCAAGCCAGCGGTGACAGGTCGGTGATTCCTCACACGCAAAGCGACTTAACTTGACTCACGTACGGAAATATACTTAACATTGCATAATGCCAAGTACTTGCATATTTGTGACATTAATTTACTTTAAAGCACTTATGAAAACCCGTGACTTTCTATGAGACCCATGTAGCGAACTTTCTGACAACCTATCCCAAGTTGGAAACTTTAGGTAGGCTAGGTATACAAAGACACCCCGAGGACTTACTTGTTCGAATCTCAAAGGCCACATTAGCTTCATATTTTCAACAGATTTAGTTTTATTAGATATTTGCATATCTTGTCACAAATATACATCCGAAAAAGCAATACATACACATATATGTATCCGAGACCTTCCTTTTAAAGACCAAATATACATAATGACAATGCAAGATCTTTCATAAGATTTAAAGGACTTGTCTCTTTTAGAAACAAGCATTCTCAGCCATATATCTGAATACGTTTCCCACAAGGACATTGTATAAATTAAGTTCGGATTATAAGGAAACCTTGGTACTTTATGTCTACCGATACATCATAAATTGTAATCACTGAACTAAGCAATTATATTACGATTAAGCAGGCTTAAAAGCTAAATTATCCTCACTTCTAATCTTCTTAAAGCATCAACTTAAAACTCTATCTTTTTTTTTTTTTTTTTTTTTTTTTTTTTTTTTTTTTTATGACACTAATTATATACAAACTTAAACTAGACAATCTTTTTGTAATTTTATGACTCTAGCTATTTACAGACTTAAACTAGACAATCTTTTTGTAATTTTATGACTCTAGCTATTTACAGACTTAAACTAGACACAAATAAAATAAAATATACAAGAAAAATAGTTCTTTGAGAGATCTAATATGAATCAGCATTCTTCATACCATTGAGAAGAATCAGCTTTTCAAAGCGAGTCTTATCAAATGCTTTAGTATACAAATCAGCTAGATTATCATCAGTTATAACTTTTTCCAAATGAATTAACTTCTTTTGGGCACAGTCACGCAAAAAATGATGTCTAATGTCAATATGCTTGGTGACTTTATGCAAGACAGGGTTATTAGTTATATCTATAGCTGACTTATTATCAATCTTAATAGGAGTATCAAGAAAATCCATACCGTAGTCTCGAAGTTGTTGCTGAATCCATAATACCTGGGAACAGCAGCTTCCAGCAGCCATGTACTCTGCCTCACAAGTAGACTGAGCTACCGATGTCTGCTTCTTACATTGCCACGATACAAGTCTCCCTCCTAAGAATTGACATCCGCCAGTTGTAGACTTCCTATCATTGTTACAACCTCCATAATCCGAATCAGTGTAAGCAACAAAATCAAACGTTCCTCCCAACGGATACCATAGACCAAGTCCTTGGTTTCCCTTTAAATATCTGAGGATCCGTTTTGCAGCCGTTAAATGTGACTCTTTCGGATTTGCTTGAAATCTAGCACACAGACAAACAGCAAACATGATATCTGGACGCGAAGCAGTTAAATACATCAATGAGCCGATGATCGCCCGATAATAAGTAGCATCCACAAGTGTATCTTTAGAATTAGGAACCCCTAAACCATGATTCAACTGAATAGGAGTACCATAAGTCTTGGATTCTAACATTTGAAACCTTTCCAAGATGTCATTGACATACTTAGTCTGGTGAATGAAAAAACCATCTTTTCGTTGATCAACTTGCAGTCCAAGGAAAAATTTTAATTCCCCCATAGCACTCATTTCAAATTCCTTCTTCATACTCATTTCAAAATCCTTGCACATCTTAATGTCAGATGAACCAAAAATGATATCATCCACATAAACTTGCACAATTATATAATCTTGCTTCTGCCATTTGATAAACAACGTGCTGTCTATCGATCCTCTTGTAAATCCATTTGTCAACAAATGTGTTGACAACTTCTCATACCACACTCTTGGTGCTTGATGTAATCCATAAAGAGCCTTATCCAGTCGATATGCCCTTCTTGGATAATTTGGATCTTCAAACCCGGTGGTTGACGAACGTACACTTCTTCCTTAACTTCTCCATACAAGAAGGCACTCTTCACATCTAACTGATACACCTTTATTCCTTTGAAACTAGCATAAGCTAAAAATAGTCTTATAGCTTCAATCCGAGCAACTGGTGCAAAAGTTTCATTGTAGTCATAACCTTCTCGCTGTGCAAAACCCTGAACAACTAGACGTGCCTTATTTCTTGTAACAATCCCTTTGTCATCTCGTTTGCATTTAAATACCCAACGAGTTCCAATTGGTTCGATACCTTTAGGCACATCAACTAATTCCCATACTCCAAGTTTTTCAAATTGAGCCAATTCTTCTTGCATAGCCTCAACCCAAAACGGATCTTGAAGTGCTATCTTAACATTCTTGGTTCCTAACATTAAACCATAAATATCTCTTTTACGAGGAGCAGTCAACAATATCCAATCATCTGGAATAACAAAACCCGGTTTCAAGACGAATGCAGCTTTGTCGTTGAAGAAAACTGAATTTCCTCGGTCACAAATTTGTGATACACTCATCAGATTATGAGTAAGTTCTTCCACGTAATTGACATTCTTTAAAGTAAGTTTTCCATCGACGACATCACCTTGTCCAGTGATTTGTCCGCCCTTGGAACCAGCAAAATTTACATGTGATCCTTTAATATTTACAAAATCAGACAGAAGTCTTCTGTCCCCTGTCATGTGCCTGGAGCAACCGCTATCAAGATACCAAATACTAATAGGAATTGGTGGTAGCCCCTGCACATGAAACAAAAACGGATCAGTATGAACATTCTTGGTTCCTAACATTAAACCATAAATATCTCTTTTACGAGGAGCAGTCAACAATATCCAATCATCTGGAATAACAAAACCCGGTTTCAAGACGAATGCAGCTTTGTCGTTGAAGAAAACTGAATTTCCTCGGTCACAAATTTGTGATACACTCATCAGATTATGAGTAAGTTCTTCCACGTAATTGACATTCTTTAAAGTAAGTTTTCCATCGACGACATCACCTTGTCCAGTGATTTGTCTGCCCTTGGAACCAGATCATTCTTCACAATGTAATTCATCTTTCGGAAATGTAGATGTCCCATTCTTCTATGCCATAAGAGAGAATCACTTTCGCTTGCCTTAGACAACAAACAAACTTCCTTCTGTACATTCTTGGTTCCTAACATTAAACCATAAATATCTCTTTTACGAGGAGCAGTCAACAATATCCAATCATCTGGAATAACAAAACCCGGTTTCAAGACGAATGCAGCTTTGTCGTTGAAGAAAACTGAATTTCCTCGGTCACAAATTTGTGATACACTCATCAGATTATGAGTAAGTTCTTCCACGTAATTGACATTCTTTAAAGTAAGTTTTCCATCGACGACATCACCTTGTCCAGTGATTTGTCCGCCCTTGGAACCAGCAAAATTTACATGTGATCCTTTAGACAAACAGAAAACATCCATCACCGAGTTTTTAAACTCCGTGCCATTGTCACTCCTGATTCGTTTGATCTTCGTGTTGTAGAGATTCTCAGCTTCAGTGAAAAAGTTAATTAGAATCTCCGTAGTCTCATCTTTGGTAGCTAAGAAGAAAACCCATGAAAACCTTGAATAATCATCAGTGACAACCAAGCAGTAGTACATTCCCCCTCTACTCCTAACATTTACTGGACCAAAGAGATCCATATGAAGTAACTCAAAAGGAGCGGCAATTGAATTTTGTGTCTTGGGCTTGTGAGGCTTTTTCTGTTGTTTGCCTTTCAAGCATGGAACACATCTATCTTCCAATTCAAACTTCTTTTTAGGAACACCTTGAACCAGATCATTCTTCACAATGTAATTCATCTTTCGGAAATGTAGATGTCCCATTCTTCTATGCCATAAGAGAGAATCACTTTCGCTTGCCTTAGACAACAAACAAACTTCCTTCTGTACATTCTTGGTTCCTAACATTAAACCATAAATATCTCTTTTACGAGGAGCAGTCAACAATATCCAATCATCTGGAATAACAAAACCCGGTTTCAAGACGAATGCAGCTTTGTCGTTGAAGAAAACTGAATTTCCTCGGTCACAAATTTGTGATACACTCATCAGATTATGAGTAAGTTCTTCCACGTAATTGACATTCTTTAAAGTAAGTTTTCCATCGACGACATCACCTTGTCCAGTGATTTGTCCGCCCTTGGAACCAGCAAAATTTACATGTGATCCTTTAATATTTACAAAATCAGACAGAAGTCTTCTGTCCCCTGTCATGTGCCTGGAGCAACCGCTATCAAGATACCAAATACTAATAGGAATTGGTGGTAGCCCCTGCACATGAAACAAAAACGGATCAGTTATCAAGGACAACCCAAGCCTTTATAGACTTGGGTTTACCATTCTCGTCCTTAACAAGCATTTCAGTCCAATATCCATTGCTCCCAATAGGTGCCTTGGATGATTGCTGAGCATGCTGTAAAGGTATATTCTCAACCCTTGATTGAGACCTTTTAGGGGAAAATGGTCTATTAAAGAATGGTCTATTCACTTGTGGAACACGAGATGTGTTACGGTCATAGTAGTTCTGTCGATGATGCCCTGAATTTGCATTTTGTGATGACTGACCAGATCTATTTCTAGGGGAAACATATCTTGGTGAATCATTTCTTTTAGCCACAGGTGGAACAAATTTACCATAAGCTTGATTACCCATCCCATTAGAACTACTTGACACATTCTGTTGTTTACCATTTCCTCGTTCAAAGGAAACATGGGAATTAGGAGATAATCCTCTATTTTGATTTGACTTAACAGGGGAAACTGACTGTCTAGAGGACTTTCTAATTCGGTTGGGGCAACAACTATACACATGTCCAACTTCATAACAAGCAAAACAAGATCGTTGTGCTGACTTTCTAGAAGATTGTTGAGCTAATGGTTTAGATGGAGGGGTATTCAAGATATTCTTAATCTCCTGAGTCGCTATCTCTTCCACAGTAGGAGCCTTAGTCTCAGAAGTTGAGAATGATTTGGTAACACTAGGTTCAGGTTCAGTAACATACTTAACCTCAATTGAATTAGTCTGAATTCCTTTCTTGACAAACTTCTTACTTAGCTGTGGTATATCATGGTTTTTGGTCCTCAGTTGTCTAGGAATGAATTTAAGTTGCTTAGGTTCAGTGGAGACGGATGACTTAGGATAGTCAGTAAGCACTGGTTTAGCAGAATCAGACTCAGCCAAATCTGGATAAACAGGGTCTAAGTTGTTGTTAAAAGGAGGTCTTACATCAGCATAATCAGCTCCTAGTCCTGTTTTATCCTTAGGATGTCTAGGTTTACCTAAAGAAGCTACCAGATCACTTCCTCTCCATTTAGCTAAAGTAGTCTCATGTTTAGTAATGGTAACCCTAGCATCAGCCAAATCCTTCTCTTTCTTACCGATTTCACTAGAAAGAAAAACTATCTTTTCATTTGCTAGATTTTCTCTAAAAATTGATTCTTTCAGTTTGTCTTTTAAGGCAGCATTATCATTGTCAAGTGACTTAATCCTACTCTTAAATTGACGTTCTTGATCAAGTAAAGCACTATTCTTAGAGAAAAATGAACTACGTTCCTTGCTGATAGTTTCATAGCTAGCGGCTAACTCTAAAGTCTTGGATGAGGCAATACTATGTTGTTGCATCAAATCTTTAACAAACATGCAAATACGATGAACAGTCAAATAAGAAAAAGTTACCTGTTTCTCTCGATCATCGCAGTCAGCCATATATGCAACAAAGTCTGATATTGTCATACCTTCAGGAATATCAAAATCATCAGCTTCTGTAGAAATAGCCTTGTCCAATTTTGCACTTGAGCTCATCGATTGATTATCACTCTGGCTGCTTGTCTTATCAGTAGATTCATCGATCTTCTTATCAGCCTTTTTAAGCTTCACTGCTTCATCTGCATCCTTTTCATCATCAGAAACTTTTAATGCAGCATCAGTAGCAGCAGCCTCTTCACTTGTATAAAGAGCATAATCAAACGCAGCACTTCCGTCATCAATCACATTAGCTACTTCATCATAAATCTCAGCTAGCAAAGCATTTTCAGGTTCATTCTCCTTTGTCCAAAGGTAAGTACCATCTTCCTGTCTTGCCACCATGGCATTTTCAGGATTTTGAACTTGATTTTCTGTAGGAAGTTCCTGAATGATCATTCCATCATGCTCTGTAGCTTTGGTTGATTTGATTTGATTTCCAGCTTGCACACCTCCCTGATTGTAATTCTGACGATTAGCTGTAGAATTATCAAAACGCTTTGGTCTTTGACATTCTTTAAAGTAAGTTTTCCATCGACGACATCACCTTGTCCAGTGATTTGTCCGCCCTTGGAACCAGCAAAATTTACATGTGATCCTTTAATATTTACAAAATCAGACAGAAGTCTTCTGTCCCCTGTCATGTGCCTGGAGCAACCGCTATCAAGATACCAAATACTAATAGGAATTGGTGGTAGCCCCTGCACATGAAACAAAAACGGATCAGTTATCAAGGACAACCCAAGCCTTTATAGACTTGGGTTTACCATTCTCGTCCTTAACAAGCATTTCAGTCCAATATCCATTGCTCCCAATAGGTGCCTTGGATGATTGCTGAGCATGCTGTAAAGGTATATTCTCAACCCTTGATTGAGACCTTTTAGGGGAAAATGGTCTATTAAAGAATGGTCTATTCACTTGTGGAACACGAGATGTGTTACGGTCATAGTAGTTCTGTCGATGATGCCCTGAATTTGCATTTTGTGATGACTGACCAGATCTATTTCTAGGGGAAACATATCTTGGTGAATCATTTCTTTTAGCCACAGGTGGAACAAATTTACCATAAGCTTGATTACCCATCCCATTAGAACTACTTGACACATTCTGTTGTTTACCATTTCCTCGTTCAAAGGAAACATGGGAATTAGGAGATAATCCTCTATTTTGATTTGACTTAACAGGGGAAACTGACTGTCTAGAGGACTTTCTAATTCGGTTGGGGACAACAACTATACACATGTCCCTTTTCAAAACAAGCAAAACAAGATCGTTGTGCTGACTTTCTAGAAGATTGTTGAGCTAATGGTTTAGATGGAGGGGTATTCAAGATATTCTTAATCTCCTGAGTCGCTATCTCTTCCACAGTAGGAGCCTTAGTCTCAGAAGTTGAGAATGATTTGGTAACACTAGGTTCAGGTTCAGTAACATACTTAACCTCAATTGAATTAGTCTGAATTCCTTTCTTGACAAACTTCTTACTTAGCTGTGGTATATCATGGTTTTTGGTCCTCAGTTGTCTAGGAATGAATTTAAGTTGCTTAGGTTCAGTGGAGACGGATGACTTAGGATAGTCAGTAAGCACTGGTTTAGCAGAATCAGACTCAGCCAAATCTGGATAAACAGGGTCTAAGTTGTTGTTAAAAGGAGGTCTTACATCAGCATAATCAGCTCCTAGTCCTGTTTTATCCTTAGGATGTCTAGGTTTACCTAAAGAAGCTACCAGATCACTTCCTCTCCATTTAGCTAAAGTAGTCTCATGTTTAGTAATGGTAACCCTAGCATCAGCCAAATCCTTCTCTTTCTTACCGATTTCACTAGAAAGAAAAACTATCTTTTCATTTGCTAGATTTTCTCTAAAAATTGATTCTTTCAGTTTGTCTTTTAAGGCAGCATTATCATTGTCAAGTGACTTAATCCTACTCTTAAATTGACGTTCTTGATCAAGTAAAGCACTATTCTTAGAGAAAAATGAACTACGTTCCTTGCTGATAGTTTCATAGCTAGCGGCTAACTCTAAAGTCTTGGATGAGGCAATACTATGTTGTTGCATCAAATCTTTAACAAACATGCAAATACGATGAACAGTCAAATAAGAAAAAGTTACCTGTTTCTCTCGATCATCGCAGTCAGCCATATATGCAACAAAGTCTGATATTGTCATACCTTCAGGAATATCAAAATCATCAGCTTCTGTAGAAATAGCCTTGTCCAATTTTGCACTTGAGCTCATCGATTGATTATCACTCTGGCTGCTTGTCTTATCAGTAGATTCATCGATCTTCTTATCAGCCTTTTTAAGCTTCACTGCTTCATCTGCATCCTTTTCATCATCAGAAACTTTTAATGCAGCATCAGTAGCAGCAGCCTCTTCACTTGTATAAAGAGCATAATCAAACGCAGCACTTCCGTCATCAATCACATTAGCTACTTCATCATAAATCTCAGCTAGCAAAGCATTTTCAGGTTCATTCTCCTTTGTCCAAAGATAAGTACCATCTTCCTGTCTTGCCACCATGGCATTTTCAGGATTTTGAACTTGATTTTCTGTAGGAAGTTCCTGAATGATCATTCCATCATGCTCTGTAGCTTTGGTTGATTTGATTTGATTTCCAGCTTGCACACCTCCCTGATTGTAATTCTGACGATTAGCTGTAGAATTATCAAAACGCTTTGGTCTTTGACATTCCTTAGCAAAATGACCAAAACCATCACAATTATAACACTTAACCTTCGACTTGTCAAATCCTCTATTCTTGTCAGATGCAAGATTTCTTCCAGTTCGTTGCATAAAACGACGAGCTTTTATAGTGAGCATAGCCATTTGCCACTTCAAGTCCATTTCCTCTAAATCATCAGGATCAACTTGTTCATAATCTTTATCAATCAAACTTGGATCTGAAATTTTGCCATTGATAAATGCCTCATGAGCAGAACACATTGCAGCAAATACTTGCATACGTCCTTCAGCAGATTGCATACTCATTGGCATCGAGCGAACAGTTGTATTTCCACTGTTTCTTGATCCACTGCTATTCTTAGTTGTAGACGAATTGTCATAAACCATGTATCCTGCAATTCCATCAGGATCCATAACAGGATGAATGGTTTCAGTGGATAAAAGAGCAGTAGTTCCACTTCCAGAAGTAGAGGAAGATGAAGACAATAGATTATCAGTATTAGCATGATAAAGACTCGGATTTTGTTGAAAAACAGAAAGCTCATCTTTTGCTTTACGCTTCATTTCCCTGTTCTTTACTTTTGAGACAATCTCTGCCAAGGTATAAGATTCATAATTTTTCTCTTCTTGAAGACTATGCACAAAATCATTCCATTTGTTCGGCAGAGAATCCAAAAATTTATCTACTAGTTTATTTTGTGTAAATGTAACTCCAAAATATCCCAGTTCAGTAATCAGATGATTAAAACGAGTTATTAAATCATCTAAACTTTCAGATTTCAAACCATTAAAGACTTCATATTGTCTGTTCAGCAGTTTAATTCTTCCCTTTTTCATCAACTCATCACCTTCACAGTATGCGTTTAAAGCATCCCACAAACCTTTAGAGGTCTTATGTTCTCCGAGAAGATGAATTGCATCCCGAGGTAAACACATTTCTAAGTTCGACAAGGCCTTTCCTTCAACGGCATATTCTTTCTTCAACACTTCAGTCATATCCCCAAGCCTGTATTGGACCTCATTTCCATTAACATCTTCATGAGTTGGCCACTCATATCCTTCAGTAATCATCACCCATTGGTTGAAATCAGTAAGGCGAATATAGGATTCAAAGCGTTTTTTCCAACTCCAGAAATTTTCAAGTCTTATCAATTTAGGGGGTGAATTGGTACGACCGACTTCATGATCGTGAAGAATTAATGCATTAATGTATTGGGCCTCTTTTGATGAAACTGTAGGTATTCCAGACATCATCGAAATACGACAAAAGAAAAAAAATAAAAAAAAAAAAAAAAAAAAAAAAAAAAAAAAAAAAAAAAAAAAAAAAAAAAAAAAAAAAAAAAAAAAAAAAAAAAAAAAAAAAAAAAAAAAAAAAAAAAAAAAAAAAAAAAAAAAAAAAAAAAAAAAAAAAAAAAAAAAAAAAAAAAAAAAAAAAAAAAAAAAAAAAAAAAAAAAAAAAAAAAAAAAAAAAAAAAAAAAAAAAAAAAAAAAAAAAAAAAAAAAAAAAAAAAAAAAAAAAAAAAAAAAAAAAAAAAAAAAAAAAAAAAAAAAAAAAAAAAAAAAAAAAAAAAAAAAAAAAAAAAAAAAAAAAAAAAAAAAAAAAAAAAAAAAAAAAAAAAAAAAAAAAAAAAAAAAAAAAAAAAAAAAAAAAAAAAAAAAAAAAAAAAAAAAAAAAAAAAAAAAAAAAAAAAAAAAAAAAAAAAAAAAAAAAAAAAAAAAAAAAAAAAAAAAAAAAAAAAAAAAAAAAAAAAAAAAAAAAAAAAAAAAAAAAAAAAAAAAAAAAAAAAAAAAAAAAAAAAAAAAAAAAAAAAAAAAAAAAAAAAAAAAAAAAAAAAAAAAAAAAAAAAAAAAAAAAAAAAAAAAAAAAAAAAAAAAAAAAAAAAAAAAAAAAAAAAAAAAAAAAAAAAAAAAAAAAAAAAAAAAAAAAAAAAAAAAAAAAAAAAAAAAAAAAAAAAAAAAAAAAAAAAAAAAAAAAAAAAAAAAAAAAAAAAAAAAAAAAAAAAAAAAAAAAAAAAAAAAAAAAAAAAAAAAAAAAAAAAAAAAAAAAAAAAAAAAAAAAAAAAAAAAAAAAAAAAAAAAAAAAAAAAAAAAAAAAAAAAAAAAAAAAAAAAAAAAAAAAAAAAAAAAAAAAAAAAAAAAAAAAAAAAAAAAAAAAAAAAAAAAAAAAAAAAAAAAAAAAAAAAAAAAAAAAAAAAAAAAAAAAAAAAAAAAAAAAAAAAAAAAAAAAAAAAAAAAAAAAAAAAAAAAAAAAAAAAAAAAAAAAAAAAAAAAAAAAAAAAAAAAAAAAAAAAAAAAAAAAAAAAAAAAAAAAAAAAAAAAAAAAAAAAAAAAAAAAAAAAAAAAAAAAAAAAAAAAAAAAAAAAAAAAAAAAAAAAAAAAAAAAAAAAAAAAAAAAAAAAAAAAAAAAAAAAAAAAAAAAAAAAAAAAAAAAAAAAAAAAAAAAAAAAAAAAAAAAAAAAAAAAAAAAAAAAAAAAAAAAAAAAAAAAAAAAAAAAAAAAAAAAAAAAAAAAAAAAAAAAAAAAAAAAAAAAAAAAAAAAAAAAAAAAAAAAAAAAAAAAAAAAAAAAAAAAAAAAAAAAAAAAAAAAAAAAAAAAAAAAAAAAAAAAAAAAAAAAAAAAAAAAAAAAAAAAAAAAAAAAAAAAAAAAAAAAAAAAAAAAAAAAAAAAAAAAAAAAAAAAAAAAAAAAAAAAAAAAAAAAAAAAAAAAAAAAAAAAAAAAAAAAAAAAAAAAAAAAAAAAAAAAAAAAAAAAAAAAAAAAAAAAAAAAAAAAAAAAAAAAAAAAAAAAAAAAAAAAAAAAAAAAAAAAAAAAAAAAAAAAAAAAAAAAAAAAAAAAAAAAAAAAAAAAAAAAAAAAAAAAAAAAAAAAAAAAAAAAAAAAAAAAAAAAAAAAAAAAAAAAAAAAAAAAAAAAAAAAAAAAAAAAAAAAAAAAAAAAAAAAAAAAAAAAAAAAAAAAAAAAAAAAAAAAAAAAAAAAAAAAAAAAAAAAAAAAAAAAAAAAAAAAAAAAAAAAAAAAAAAAAAAAAAAAAAAAAAAAAAAAAAAAAAAAAAAAAAAAAAAAAAAAAAAAAAAAAAAAAAAAAAAAAAAAAAAAAAAAAAAAAAAAAAAAAAAAAAATTAGGGCTAAGCACGAGTTTAATTAGACACGAGTTTATATGGACACGAGTTTAATTAGACACGAGTTTAAATGGACACGAGTTTAATTAGACACGAGTTTAATTAGACACGAGTTTAATTAGACACGAGTTTAATTAGACACGAGTTTAATTAGACACGAGTTTAATTAGACACGAGTTTAATTAGACACGAGTTTAATTAGACACGAGTTTAATTAGACACGAGTTTAATTAGACACGAGTTTAATTAGACACGAGTTTAATTAGACACGAGTTTAATTAGACACGAGTTTAATTAGACACGAGTTTAATTAGACACGAGTTTAATTAGACACGAGTTTAATTAGACACGAGTTTAATTAGACACGAGTTTAATTAGACACGAGTTTAATTAGACACGAGTTTAATTAGACACGAGTTTAATTAGACACGAGTTTAATTAGACACGAGTTTAATTAGACACGAGTTTAATTAGACACGAGTTTAATTAGACACGAGTTTAATTAGACACGAGTTTAATTAGACACGAGTTTAATTAGACACGAGTTTAGGCAAACTCGTGTTACTGTAGCACGAGTTTAGGCAAACTCGTGTTACTGTAGCACGAGTTTAGGCAAACTCGTGTTACTGTAGCACGAGTTTAGGCAAACTCGTGTTACTGTAGCACGAGTTTAGGCAAACTCGTGTTACTGTAGCACGAGTTTAGGCAAACTCGTGTTACTTGCACGATTTAGGCAAAATTAAGCCAAACAAAGCGATCTCGAACCTTCAGATTGAAAAATCTATTGGCTCTGATACCACTTGTAGGTCCTTGTGGACTGATCGTCAACGAGAACGCTTATAGTTATGACGAGAGTGCGGAATCCTCTCGTGATAACCTGTTTGCTTAATTAAATTATCGTCTTTCGTTGTTAATACAACCTAAGACCTTAAACGCGCGCGGGTTTGCAATTGGACAGAGTTTCGTCGTATTAGCTTAATTAACTGTTACTAATTACGTATTAAGTGTGAGTATTTATACTATACTGTTCATAAACGCGTGCTAATATGGACCGTATATCTTAAAGCCCATAGCCCATTAACAAACGCGTGTTTTATATGTAAACACGTGATGACCACGTGTTTAGACAAACTCGTGTTACTGTAGCACGAGTTTAGGCAAACTCGTGTTACTGTAGCACGAGTTTAGGCAAACTCGTGTTACTGTAGCACGAGTTTAGGCAAACTCGTGTTACTGTAGCACGAGTTTAGCAAACTCGTGTTACTGTAGCACGAGTTTAGGCAAACTCGTGTTACTGTAGCACGAGTTTAGGCAAACTCGTGTTACTGTAGCACGAGTTTAGGCAAACTCGTGTTACTGTAGCACGAGTTTAGGCAAACTCGTGTTACTGTACCACGTGTTTAGATAAACTCGTTTTACTGTAGCACGAGTTTAGACAAACTCGTGTTACTGTAGCACGAGTTTAGGCAAACTCGTGTTACTGTAGCACGAGTTTAGGCAAACTCGTGTTACTGTAGCACGAGTTTAGGCAAACTCGTGTTACTGTAGCACGAGTTTAGGCAAACTCGTGTTACTGTAGCACGAGTTTAGGCAAACTCGTGTTACTGTAGCACGAGTTTAGGCAAACTCGTGTTACTGTAGCACGAGTTTAGGCAAACTCGTGTTACTGTAGCACGAGTTTAGGCAAACTCGTGTTACTGTAGCACGAGTTTAGGCAAACTCGTGTTACTGTAGCACGAGTTTAGGCAAACTCGTGTTACTGTAGCACGAGTTTAGGCAAACTCGTGTTACTGTAGCACGAGTTTAGGCAAACTCGTGTTACTGTAGCACGAGTTTAGGCAAACTCGTGTTACTGTAGCACGAGTTTAGGCAAACTCGTGTTACTGTAGCACGAGTTTAGGCAAACTCGTGTTACTGTAGCACGAGTTTAGGCAAACTCGTGTTACTGTAGCACGAGTTTAGGCAAACTCGTGTTACTGTAGCACGAGTTTAGGCAAACTCGTGTTACTGTAGCACGAGTTTAGGCAAACTCGTGTTACTGTAGCACGAGTTTAGGCAAACTCGTGTTACTGTAGCACGAGTTTAGGCAAACTCGTGTTACTGTAGCACGAGTTTAGGCAAACTCGTGTTACTGTAGCACGAGTTTAGGCAAACTCGTGTTACTGTAGCACGAGTTTAGGCAAACTCGTGTTACTGTAGCACGAGTTTAGACAAACTCGTTTTACTGTACCACGTGTTTAGACAAACTCGTGTTACTGTAGCACGAGTTTAGGCAAACTCGTGTTACTGTAGCACGAGTTTAGGCAAACTCGTGTTACTGTAGCACGAGTTTAGGCAAACTCGTGTTACTGTAGCACGAGTTTAGGCAAACTCGTGTTACTGTAGCACGAGTTTAGGCAAACTCGTGTTACTGTAGCACGAGTTTAGGCAAACTCGTGTTACTGTAGCACGAGTTTAGGCAAACTCGTGTTACTGTAGCACGAGTTTAGGCAAACTCGTGTTACTGTAGCACGAGTTTAGGCAAACTCGTGTTACTGTAGCACGAGTTTAGGCAAACTCGTGTTACTGTAGCACGAGTTTAGATAAACTCGTGTTACTGTAGCACGAGTTTAGACAAACTCGTGTTACTGTAGCACGAGTTTAGGCAAACTCGTGTTACTGTAGCACGAGTTTAGGCAAACTCGTGTTACTGTAGCACGAGTTTAGGCAAACTCGTGTTACTGTAGCACGAGTTTAGGCAAACTCGTGTTACTGTAGCACGAGTTTAGGCAAACTCGTGTTACTGTAGCACGAGTTTAGGCAAACTCGTGTTACTGTAGCACGAGTTTAGGCAAACTCGTGTTACTGTAGCACGAGTTTAGGCAAACTCGTGTTACTGTAGCACGAGTTTAGGCAAACTCGTGTTACTGTAGCACGAGTTTAGGCAAACTCGTGTTACTGTAGCACGAGTTTAGGCAAACTCGTGTTACTGTAGCACGAGTTTAGGCAAACTCGTGTTACTGTAGCACGAGTTTAGGCAAACTCGTGTTACTGTAGCACGAGTTTAGGCAAACTCGTGTTACTGTAGCACGAGTTTAGGCAAACTCGTGTT
The DNA here is from genome assembly GCA_034093135.1 of Erigeron breviscapus. Taxonomy (NCBI): domain Eukaryota; kingdom Viridiplantae; phylum Streptophyta; class Magnoliopsida; order Asterales; family Asteraceae; genus Erigeron; species Erigeron breviscapus. The sequence continues at coordinate 6,434,591 of CM067168.1, read as the reverse complement.
ACTGTAGCACGAGTTTAGGCAAACTCGTGTTACTGTAGCACGAGTTTAGGCAAACTCGTGTTACTGTAGCACGAGTTTAGGCAAACTCGTGTTACTGTAGCACGAGTTTAGGCAAACTCGTGTTACTGTAGCACGAGTTTAGGCAAACTCGTGTTACTGTAGCACGAGTTTAGGCAAACTCGTGTTACTGTACCACGTGTTTAGATAAACTCGTTTTACTGTAGCACGAGTTTAGACAAACTCGTGTTACTGTAGCACGAGTTTAGGCAAACTCGTGTTACTGTAGCACGAGTTTAGGCAAACTCGTGTTACTGTAGCACGAGTTTAGGCAAACTCGTGTTACTGTAGCACGAGTTTAGCAAACTCGTGTTACTGTAGCACGAGTTTAGGCAAACTCGTGTTACTGTAGCACGAGTTTAGGCAAACTCGTGTTACTGTAGCACGAGTTTAGGCAAACTCGTGTTACTGTAGCACGTGTTTAGGCAAACTCGTGTTACTGTAGCACGAGTTTAGTCAAACTCGTTTTACTGTAGCACGAGTTTGTAGGCAAACTCGTGTTACTGTAGCACGAGTTTAGGCAAACTCGTGTTACTGTAGCACGAGTTTAGGCAAACTCGTGTTACTGTAGCACGAGTTTAGGCAAACTCGTGTTACTGTAGCACGGGTTTAGCAAACTCGTGTTACTGTAGCACGAGTTTAGGCAAACTCGTGTTACTGTAGCACGAGTTTAGCAACCGGTTACTATGGTGGTAGGAGGTGCTGCAATAGTGGTTTTGGGCGGTGGCAGGTGGTGAGGTGGTGGTGGAGGAGAGAGAAGGAGATAAATCAGATGGTAATTTGGTTACTGTTGCAATTGTAATTACTTTAGGTTAGAAATAAATGAATTTATTAGAATTTTGGGGAAAAACGTATATAAAGGGGTGAGTGGGAGGAAAAAGTTTCGATTGTTTTTCTTTTTGCAAAAATGGTCCTTTAGCATTGAAAGGACGAAACTACCCCACACGTGACACGCACATGGAGGCAGTAACGGTGGAAATTGGACGGAAAGTTAAAATTGGACCAAGAATGCAAAAAAGTCCAACTTATTGCACCGAAATCGCCACTTTGCAAATGTTTGGACTGAGATTGCAATTGGTGTGATATCACAGGGACCAAAAATGCATTTCGTTCTATTATTTATCTATGACCGACCTTTAGTTTTAATAAAAAAAACTTTATTATTATTATTATTATTTATTATTATTATTATTATTATTATTATTATTATTATTATTATTATTATAATTATTATTATTATTATTATTATTATTATTATTATTATTATTATTATTATTATTATTATTATTATTATTATTATTATTATTATTATTATTATTATTATTATTATTATTATTATTATTATTATTATTATTATTATTATTATTATTATTATTATTATTATTATTATTATTATTATTATTATTATTATTATTATTATTATTATTATTATTATTATTATTATTATTATTATTATTATTATTATTATTATTATTATTATTATTATTATTATTATTATTATTATTATTATTATTATTATTATTATTATTATTATTATTATTATTATTATTATTATTATTATTATTATTATTATTATTATTATTATTATTATTATTATTATTATTATTATTATTATTATTATTATTATTATTATTATTATTATTATTATTATTATTATTATTATTATTATTATTATTATTATTATTATTATTATTATTATTATTATTATTATTATTATTATTATTATTATTATTATTATTATTATTATTATTATTATTATTATTATTATTATTATTATTATTATTATTATTATTATTATTATTATTATTATTATTATTATTATTATTATTATTATTATTATTATTATTATTATTATTATTATTATTATTATTATTATTATTATTATTATTATTATTATTATTATTATTATTATTATTATTATTATTATTATTATTATTATTATTATTATTATTATTATTATTATTATTATTATTATTATTATTATTATTATTATTATTATTATTATTATTATTATTATTATTATTATTATTATTATTATTATTATTATTATTATTATTATTATTATTATTATTATTATTATTATTATTATTATTATTATTATTATTATTATTATTATTATTATTATTATTATTATTATTATTATTATTATTATTATTATTATTATTATTATTATTATCTTCGTTTATTTATATAAGAGATTATTATTATTATCATTATTATTATTATTATTATTATTATTATTATTATTATTATTATTATTAAAAGCAGACTGATATTTTATTTTGAAAGGAAACACCTTCTCAAAGAACTTAACATCCCTTGAGAAAATGAACTTTCTACATCAAAAGTTCACACCTTACTTATAGTAATTATAATTATTATTATCTTTACTTCTTTATCTTTATCTTTATCTTTATTTTTATCTTTATCTTTATCCTTTATCTTTATCTTTTATCTTTATCTTTAACTATCAAATTAATGGGCTTCTAATTCATATTATCTTTATCTTTATCTTTATCTTTATCTTTACTTCTTTATCTTTACTCCTATTAATCTTTATCTTTATCTTTATCTTTATCTTTATCTTTATCTTTATCTTTATCTTTATCTTTATCTATACTTTCAATCTTTATCTTTATCTTTATCTTTATCTTTATCTATACTTTCAATCTTTATCTTTATCTTTATCTTTATCTTTATCTATATCTTTATCTTACTTTATCTTTATCTTTATCTTTATCTTTATCTTTATCTATATCTTTATCTTACTTTATCTTTATCTTTATCTTTATCTTTATCTTTACTATATCATAACGCATTTTGAGTCTTCTATTTATCTTTATCTTTATCTTTATCTTTATCTTTATCTTTATCTTTATCTTTATCTTTATCTTTATCTTTATCTTTATCTTTATCTTTATCTTTATCTTTATCTTTATCTTTATCTTTATCTTTATCTTTATCTTTATCTTTATCTTTATCTTTATCTTTATCTTTATCTTTATCTTTATCTTTATCTTTATCTTTATCTTTATCTTTATCTTTATCTTTATCTTTATCTTTATCTTTATCTTTATCTTTATCTTTATCTTTATCTTTATCTTTATCTTTATCTTTATCTTTATCTTTATCTTTATCTTTATCTTTATCTTTATCTTTATCTTTATCTTTATCTTTATCTTTATCTTTATCTTTATCTTTATCTTTATCTTTATCTTTATCTTTATCTTTATCTTTATCTTTATCTTTATCTTTATCTTTATCTTTATCTTTATCTTTATCTTTATCTTTATCTATATCTATATCTATACTTCAATCTTTATCTTTATCTTTATCTTATCTTATCTTTATCTTTATCTTTATCTTTATCTTTATCTTTATCTTTATCTTTATCTTTATCTTTATCTTTATCTTTATCTTTATCTTTATCTTTATCTTTATCTTTATCTTTATCTTTATCTTTATCTTTATCTTTATCTTTATCTTTATCTTTATCTTTATCTTTATCTTTATCTTTATCTTTATCTTTATCTTTATCTTTATCTTTATCTTTATCTTTATCTTTATCTTTATCTTTATCTTTATCTTTATCTTTATCTTTATCTTTATCTTTATCTTTATCTTTATCTTTATCTTTATCTTTATCTTTATCTTTATCTTTATCTTTATCTTTATCTTTATCTTTATCTTTATCTTTATCTTTATCTTTATCTTTATCTTTATCTTTATCTTTATCTTTATCTTTATCTTTATCTTTATCTTTATCTTTATCTTTATCTTTATCTTTATCTTTATCTTTATCTTTATCTTTATCTTTATCTTTATCTTTATCTTTATCTTTATCTTTATCTTTATCTTTATCTTTATCTTTATCTTTATCTTTATCTTTATCTTTATCTTTATCTTTATCTTTATCTTTATCTTTATCTTTATCTTTATCTTTATCTTTATCTTTATCTTTATCTTTATCTTTATCTTTATCTTTATCTTTATCTTTATCTTTATCTTTATCTTTATCTTTATCTTTATCTTTATCTTTATCTTTATCTTTATCTTTATCTTTATCTTTATCTTTATCTTTATCTTTATCTTTATCTTTATCTTTATCTTTATCTTTATCTTTATCTTTATCTTTATCTTTATCTTTATCTTTATCTTTATCTTTATCTTTATCTTTATCTTTATCTTTATCTTTATCTTTATCTTTATCTTTATCTTTATCTTTATCTTTATCTTTATCTTTATCTTTATCTTCAATCTTTATCTTTATCTTTATCTTTATCTTTACTTATATCTTTATCTTTATCTTTATCTTTATTAATATATTTTTACTTCTTTATCTTTACTTCTTTATCTTTTATCTTTATCTTTATCTTTATCTATAATCTTATTTTACTTCTTTATCTTTACTTCTTTATCTTTTATCTTTATCTTTATCTTTATCTATAATCTTATTTTACTTCTTTATCTTTACTTCTTTATCTTTTATCTTTATCTTTAACTATCAAATTAATGGGCTTCTAATTCATATTATCTTTATCTTTATCTTTATCTTTATCTTTACTTCTTTATCTTTACTCCTATTATCTTATCTATATCTATCTTATCTTTATCTTATCTTATCTTTATCTTTATCTTTATCTTTATCTTTATCTTATATCTTTATCTTATCTTTATCTTTATCTTTATCTTTATCTTTATCTTTACTTTATCTTTATCTTTATCTTTATCTTATCTTTATCTATATCTATATCTTATCTTATCTTTATCTTTATCTTTATCTTTATCTTTATCTTTATCTTTACTTTATCTTTATCTTTATTTTATCTTTATCTTTATCTTTATCTTTATCTTTATCTTTATCTTTATCTTTATCTTTATCTTTATCTTTATCTTTATCTTTATCTTTATCTTTATCTTTATCTTTATCTTTATCTTTATCTTTATCTTTATCTTTATCTTTATCTTTATCTTTATCTTTATCTTTATCTTTATCTTTATCTTTATCTTTATCTTTATCTTTATCTTTATCTTTATCTTTATCTTTATCTTTATCTTTATCTTTATCTTTATCTTTATCTTTATCTTTATCTTTATCTTTATCTTTATCTTTATCTTTATCTTTATCTTTATCTTTATCTTTATCTTTATCTTTATCTTTATCTTTATCTTTATCTTTATCTTTATCTTTATCTTTATCTTTATCTTTATCTTTATCTTTATCTTTATCTTTATCTTTATCTTTATCTTTATCTTTATCTTTATCTTTATCTTTATCTTTATCTTTATCTTTATCTTTATCTTTATCTTTATGCATGTAAAATTTGAAAAGAACATGTATAAAGTAAAATATAGAAAGAAAAAAAGGAGGAAAAAGAAGATATAAAGGTGAAGAGAAGGAAATTTAAATCGAATATAAAAACAAATATCAAAAATATGTGTGTGAAATTGATAAAGTAAATATCTAATTTAACATTGATAATATAATCGGATAGTAAAATATTAGATAAAGTTATCAATATAATCTAGTTTTATATTATATTAAAGTAAATTATATTCCACGTACAAAGATAATTAAATACAAAGGAAAGATCGACAATTATATAATCAATGTCTTTTAATTAGTTTTAATATTCACTAAAAATATATATTTAAATGTCAATATATATAAAAAAACATTAAAATTACCAGAAAATGTCACCTAGAAAAAAAACTATCTTCTTTTAGTTATATAGAGAGACTTTTTTTATTTTGTTTTGTTCATAGTTGAAGTTAATATTCGTATTTTGAAATCTAAAAAAAAAATTACAATAAGATAATTCTACCATAAGATCGAGATACCAAAGCGCATTTCATATATGATAATATAACGTACACGTGCATATCCCAACTACTGCCTCACCATGACCATCGTTGTCCCTTCAATTTTTCATGACTTATGATAAACCTCACACTAGAATAAATAATAAAACTACTAAAAACATATATCCACAAAAATATTTTAAAACTTGTCTACATCTTAAAAGATACGAACTATATAACTCGGTATATTAAAATATGTCAAAAAATTTTGTTTATCGACTAATTACAACTTTCAAATTTTTTAATTTGACTAATTACAAACCAGCTGCTACTTTTATTGTTCTTAAAAACCATGGCTAACGAAAACAAAATAACTTTTTTGCAAGATATCAATGAGAATTTGGTCAATTGTGTAACCAAGGTTAAAATATTGCTTCTCTAGAAGAGTTTGTATAAAAGAAACTCTGCTACACCATTTAGCCTTGATATGATTTAGCATTCAGTATTTACATTTGAATATCTCAATTACTTTTTAAATATATTTTTACATTTTAACGTATAAGTATTTTTTTTGTTTCATATACTAATTCTTATATTGATAATGTTGTAAAACCCGTGTATTTGACACGGGTCTAAAATCTAGTATTTTAATACAGTTTATCATGTTTGTTTGTCTTGAATATATTGTCCATTGTTAAAATATACACATTACATTAAATTGATTACAAATATAATATTTTAAGTAATATTACTTGAAAACAATGATTAACATATATACGTCAAGAGTATTAATAAATGTTATATAATAATAATAACTAAAAGAACTTTTAATGATATTATACTTTTATTATGCATGTAAAATCTGAAAGGAACATGTATAAAGTAAAATATAGAAAGAAAAAAAGGAGGAAAAAGAAGATATAAAGGTAAAGAGAAGGAAATTTAAATCGAATATAAAAACAAATATCAAAAATATGTGTGTGAAATTGATAAAGTAAATATCTAATTTAACATTGATAATATAATCGGATAGTAAAATATTAGATAAAGTTATCAATATAATCTAGTTTTATATTATATTAAAGTAAATTATATTCCACGTACAAAGATAATTAAATACAAAGGAAAGATCGACAATTATATAATCAATGTCTTTTAATTAGTTTTAATATTCACTAAAAATCTACCGTAGTTTTGCAAAAAATAAACAAATATTAATTTAGATCAAGTGGTTTGTGCATAATATTAAAAGTTAGAGGTCATGAGTTCTAATCTTGTATTTGGCTTTTTTATTTGCTATTTAAAATTGATTAAAAAAAGCAAATGTCCACGTAGACAAATGATGACGTGGCAAATGAAGTGCCACATGAGCACTAAAAAATATATATTTAAATGTCAATATATATAAAAAAACATTAAAATTATCAGAAAATGTCACCTAGAAAAAAAACTATCTTCTTTTAGTTATATAGAGAGACTTTTTTTATTTTGTTTTGTTCATAGTTGAAGTTAATATTCGTATTTTGAAATCTAAAAAAAAAATTACAATAAGATAATTCTACCATAAGATCGAGATACCAAAGCGCATTTCATATATGATAATATAACGTACACGTGCATATCCCAACTACTGCCTCACCATGACCATCGTTGTCCCTTCAATTTTTCATGACTTATGATAAACCTCACACTAGAACAAATTATAAAAGCTCGTTATGTTTTTATTAGTGTAAATATATATTGAACTAAAATTGTGTAGAAATTTATGTATATTAAAAGGTGTGAAGTTTTAAAAACCCACAATTTTAAATGTGTACTTTCATATCCAATTTATCACACTACCTTAATTTGTCCACACTAAATATAATATGTAGTGTGGACAAAAGTGGTATGATAAATTTAATATAAAAGTCCACATCTAAGATTGTGGACTTTTAAATTTCATGATTTTTTAGTGTGAACAAATTTCTACTTCAATATAGTTTTACACATTATAGTATAACAAACCTTTATAAATTGTTCACGCTAACTAAAAGTGTGAATAATTATAATATTATTTGTAGTGACTCTTTAGTATATACAGTAATAAACGTTTTTTTTATAGGTTTTTTTAAAGATGAAAGCATTCCACATATATTACACACATATTACGAAGCATTTGTAATGATACTTGAATTCACAACTTCGTTTAAATCTAACAAATATATAATGGGGGATGGTTATATAAGGCTGCTTGGGAGTAAAACACTCACATATTGATTATTTTAATCCATAAAATTCATGGGGACCAAACATTAATTCATTAAATAAAAAATTGATACGTCCCAATGTGTATCAATATACCAAAGTATATTGTACACAGAACAGTTGTAGAGGGGGGTGAATACAACTTAATTCAATCTTTACAAACTTTTTAATAAACGTTTTAAAGACTCAGCTTATATATTAAGTAAGTAAAGAGCAGGAATCAATAAAACAGTAAAGCAATAAAGTAAATGAAACATTCTTGAACACAGATTATAGTTTTCAATGTAATCCTTTATTAAGAAATGATCTATACAAAGAATTACAGGGTTGTTGCGGAAACAAGATAGCCTACAGATATCTAAACAACCCTTTGAATTGACAAACTACAATCAATAAGTTTCTACTCAAGAGAATGAGCCTAAGCTGATCTCAAACAGACTAAGCTGTGTGTAAGAGCAAAGAAAACTTTATGTGAAGAATGATTCCCAGGAATGCCACACATATGCAATCAAGGATTGAGGCTTTTATAGGCGAAAGCCCTTCTTCACTTGGTGTCCAATTCAACCACGTATTAATCTTCTATTGGATAACATGGGAATATTTGATCGTGCCTTCTCATAGTACTTGTGGTCCCCAAAGTACTGCCACTCATTCTTTTTCATCCAATAAGAGTATGAACACGCATATGTAAATCCAACCACCAACCTGGATCCTAGGATTCTTCCTAGTCACGTCATTTGTCCTTATCTTCAATCCAGGTTGTTATCTTCACTTGATTGTCAGACACAGATTGGGCCAATTGTCAAAGCACCAATCTGCCTAAGTATCTCCAAGCTGCCTTCCACTACCAGCTTGGTCTTCTATCTTCAATCCTCCTCTTCGACTTAGATTGAATGCTATAAACATTGTTGATGCAGCTTGAACAATACTTGCTTCCATATGATTACAATTACAAAACATGAAGCATGATCTGGGTCAGAAACAGATCGTAAGCTGTGTCAGCTTAGTCTGACCCAGATCAGATTACAAGAACCAAAAGATTTCTAAGTGCTTATAAGTCAGATTTGTCATCACCAAATTTAGAATGAACATTGGGACTCAACAATCTCCCCCTATTTGATGATGACAAAACCCAACACACTTCTAACTATCAGCTTACAAAGAATCGAAGTAAAATATTACTAACAGCTTATGACCCTTTGAATCTTTTGGGTTCTTTTGATATGATATGAAGTTTTAACAAGAAAACTGAATTTGTAAAACTACTTTTGCATATATTGAGAAATGAAAATATTACAAGATAAGAAACTATTCCCCAATCATCTCTACAGCTTCTTGTTTTACTTCATAGGATGGGGCAATAGTCACATTCAAATTCCTATCTAGACCCTCATTGATGAGGAACTGCTCATACCCATTTCCTTGATCACTAAAACTAACACAGAATCTGTACAAGGTAAATAGGTGCATATGTGGTACCTTTGTCAGCTCAACAGTCCTTTGAAACACCAATTGGCCTCTTGCATTCACAAAGTACATTTCATGCTCACGTTCAGTAATGAACAGCCCACTTCTTGCATTTTCAACACCAACAGGTAGAGACAGATCAAGATGATTTAGAATCTTGTCAAGAGCTTCAGGAGACAATAAGTCAAGCAACTCTGAAGGGTTCAAGTTCTTGAGGAAATCTGTATGATCACCTTCAGGAGCATTAATTCTTCCAAGTCTTCTACTTTTCTTTTTAAGTGGCTCAGCTGACTCATCTTCATCATCCATATCATACGCTTTTGGTCCTGGAAGACCACTGATATCAATCTTGAATTTAACAATTGTAGAGAACTTTTTCTCAATGGCTTCCAAAACTGTCTCTTGATGGTCCTTACTTGGGGCATTCTTAAAACAAGCAACAATAACTCTTCCGGGCAGGAGGACAAGCAAGAAAAACAAGCAACAAATCCGGACAGGAACACAAGAACACTTCCGGACAGGAAGACAAGAGCAAAGGCACTCCTTTCCAAACAGGAAGACAAACAAAGAAGCTAAACTTTGGTTTATGATTAGAAAGCCAGTGAATTATCTGCCTATGGGCGTATCCTTAACGCTCCTAGCATCCTAACTGAAAGTCTTCCTCTTTGTCTGCGCTTCCCTGATTCATCCGTGCCAATAAAAGAATAAGTCATGAAGTCATAATGCACGAGGAACTTTTGAACTATTTAAGTAGGTCTTAGTTAAGGCATCCATTTCCGATGGATAACAATCCATCTTTCTCGCTTTCGCTCTTTCTCCCAATCAGTCGCGAGGGTTCCGGGCATGAGAACGCAAGTGCCGGAATCAAACAGGTTTTTCTTCCTCACTCTCGAATAGGTGAACTTGGTTCGTTCAATTCTTAGGGAGAAGAAGGATGGGAATGAATGGGAAGACTGGAGTAGTCTCTTCATTAGCCGGAAGGAATTAGTTTCCACTAGCCTCATTCGAAGCCTCTCGGTAGAAGAGGGAGAAAGCCCAGTCTTCTATCTCAGTCTCAACAGAAGGTAAGAGGAAGGGCCCTTCCCTCTTTCCTTCGGGAAGGGCTAATGATGTTATGAAGTTCAACCCACTCTGTGTATCCCAAATCAAGCAGTTTATCAAGATCACAAGTTTCATTGCTTTTCTCATATCCTTCTCTTGTGATCCTGATGCAGGGAATGGACTGTCCTCTTTTCCTTTTTAATTGACACCCAGTGATCAGTTCTGGATATCTTCTATAACGGATTTTCTCAGTCACCTTTCTCTTCTCCAGACCTTCCCACTGATCATGGAATTCGGTACTTGCTTTCACATCTTTCATCTTTTGTGATGGTTTTGAGTGAACCACCACTTTCTTTTTGCCTTTGCCTTTGCCCTCTTTCTTTTTCGATCCCACAGCTGCAAGTTCTTCTTCATCTTCTTTGTTCAATGTTTCTTGAAGAATCTTGGCAATCTCTGGATCAGATTAGGTCTTTTTCGCATTTTCCCTTTTCCTGTCTTCCTTCAACATTTTGTATGCCCTCTCAACTGTTACACCAATCAGTTTAGCCTGTTGCTTTGCAACCTCCCAATCTCTTTCTTCGTCAGTTAGAACCTTCACACCACTTGAACCAGCTTCAGTAGGTCTTTTCTTCAACAAAAACTGATTTAAGGTTGTGTTGTCTTCACTTGAAGAGGATTCTGCAAGTTTTTCTTTGGGAGCTGGGTCAGCTTGAGATGACACAGCTTGTACAGGGTCAGCTTGGGAAGACTTTTCTTTTCCCCACCATCTTGTGTTGTTTCCCAGTGCCAAGTCTATGTGGGATGAATTAGTGATTCATTTTGAAGGAGGTGATGACACTATTGTCACCAGAAAAGTTGCTTTGAACAGAGAATGATGAACGCATGTTTGGCTTGAATCTTTGAGAATTGATGAATCATGAATCAGAGTTGTCTTTTGAAATTGATGAGCCCGGTGGTGAAGACAATTGGAATGTTGAAACAAGTCTTCAAAGCTTTTTCTTTTGTCTTTGTAGAACTTGATTCAGTCTTGATCTTGGACTTCTTGAAGTTAAATCATATGAAGATTCTCAATGTCCTTTTTGAACAGAGAATGATGAACGCATGTTTGGCTTGAATCTTTGAGAATTGATGAATCATGAATCAGAGTTGTCTTTTGAAATTGATGAGCCCGGTGGTGAAGACAATTGGAATGTTGAAACAAGTCTTCAAAGCTTTTTCTTTTGTCTTTGTAGAACTTGATTCAGTCTTGATCTTGGACTTCTTGAAGTTAAATCATATGAAGATTCTCAATGTCCTTTTTGAACAGAGAATGATGAACGCATGTTTGGCTTGAATCTTTGAGAATTGATGAATCATGAATCAGAGTTGTCTTTTGAAATGCAGAAGAGATGAATCTTGGTTTTGATTCTTCAATCTTCGATTCTTGAGTGAAAATCTTTTCATCTTCGGTTTCATTCTTATCTCAAAAGTCAATTTAGATTCCCCTTTTTGAAATCAAAATCTTAATCAACTAAAGTCTAGTGAGAATCTGAAACTATTGACTTATCATGAACAATTTTCTCTCCCTATACACAAACTTTGATAAGCCTTTTCCATTTGAAAACACCCAAATCAAAAATTTCTCAACATAGACTCTCATTCCATTTCTATCACTAACTATGCCTTGAAAAGGATAGAAAGATGGTATCATTTGAAGACAATACCAAATTCATTTCCGAAGCAAAAGCTCAGATGACAAAGACTATGAATCAATCAATCATAATATTTTCTCCCCCTCATAATGACAAAATTGGGAATCAATGTCATTATGCACAAATGTGATTGATTAAGTGTCACAAGGAATAAGAAGACATGGAGAAATGTCAACCATCAAAACATCAACCTAAACTAGTAGCCCAACCCAAGAGATCCTATGGGTGACTAAAATGTAAGATTGAAGTTGTTGGGACAAACAATATATCATGGTGTTGGTGGTTTCTGTGTTTGTGTTAAGAGAAATGAAACCGGATAAGAATGATCCGTTTACATGTTCAAAAATCAAAAGGATTAATGAAATGACCGATAGAAATGTATAACATTTTTCGGATTTCCTATGTATCATTGAGATATGCACAAAACAAGTCTCTAACATAGTTCGGTCTGCGGCTTTTCAACCACTAGATTGCTTCAAAGAATATAAATCATGGTTAACACTACCGAAGCATTTGATAACCACAATTTTATCCTTAAAGACTTTTAGGGAAAACCGAGGTCACTTAGACTTCTCGTTAGCTCAATAATCACATAAATGTAATTATGAGACCTACGTTCAACGTTGGAAAAGATGTTAGCATTGGTAGGATTTCCATTCGATCATCGTGGAATATCAATAAAGATATCACTACGAATGTTCCGGCTATATCACAGAGATAAGCAATTATATCACAAAGATATGACGCTAGTGTGTCCTAAAAGAATGAAAGATGATCAATTTAATGATCAATTAAATTTGCTCTAGACACAATGTGATCAAATGAAGTCGGGGACTGGAGCAGAATGTCGCCCTTTTTCAATATCAACATCTTCCAAAAGAAGAGTCAATAGAAGTGTGAAAATCTCCGTGAGAATAAAACAAGTATTTGATAAGAAACACTTGAGTGGTTAGGAATGATGTGCATTGCTTCACTGGGTCCATGAAGACTTTTTCAATATCAAGATATCAACAAATGATAACTGATAGAAACGTGTTTTACCCGGCTTTTGAGAATTTTGGGAAGGGTATCATTTCTTTTATCCCTTTTCTCACAACAAATCACCTTAACCTCTCACTTTTCGACTTTACTCCCTCCATTCTAGTTGCACGAAATCAACATCACTCAAAATACCCTCACTATCTAATGAAAGAAGTGAATACTCCGGGGTTAGAACTCATCGGCGATGATGAAATTCATGGAGTAAATTTTGAGAAATACCTATCGCTCATTGTGCAAACTAATCACCGAACTCCATTTGATTAAAAATCATTGGAAAAACATCAAATGTGTGAATGAAAAGGTTTGAAACACATTTGAAGTTTGAGAATTTTTGAAATCACAAACTCCCCCTTAATCTATGCAAGAATATATCAAAAATGGTTTTCATAGAAAGGTGGAGCAAAAATTGTTTTTGCGAAATCAAAAAGAAACACAAAGTTTTGCTTCAACAACAATGTTGGTAGTAAGATAGCTAGGGAGTACACAAAGGCGTTCAATCCGTCGCATCTTACAACAACATGTTGGAGGCAATTTAAAAACATTTAAGAAAATTGAAAATTCAATCAATTAGTACAATATGAGAGAACAAGGGAGTACACAAAGGCGTTCGATCCTTCGTTTCCCATATCACTAATTGAGAGTTTGAAAAGTTTGTTTGGGAAAAAATTTGATTGCTATTACACATACATATTCATATAAGAATACTTGGAAGTACACAAAGGCGTTCGATCCTTCGTTTCCCATATCACTAATTGAGAGTTTGAAAAGTTTGTTTGGGAAAAAATTTGATTGCTATTACACATACATATTCATATAAGAATACTTGGAAGTACACAAAGGCGTTCGATCCTTCGTTTCCCATATCACTAATTGAGAGTTTGAAAAGTTTGTTTGGGAAAAAATTTGATTGCTATTACACATACATATTCATATAAGAATACTTGGAAGTACACAAAGGCGTTCGATTCCTTGTTTTCTTATATCAATTTATATGTATAATAACAATGCGTTTAACAATAAATATATCATTTAAGAACGGGTTACATACATAGTATATGCAAGCCATTACACTCTAATTAAATAAAACATTGAAGAACGGGTTGCATACATAGTATATGCAAGCCATTACACTCTAATTAAATAAAACATTGAAGAACGGGTTGCATACATAGTATATGCAAGCCATTACACTCTAATTAAATAAAACATTGAAGAACGGGTTGCATACATAGTATATGCAAGCCATTACACTCTAATTAAATAAAACATTGAAGAACGGGTTGCATACATAGTATATGCAAGCCATTACACTCTAATTAAATAAAACATTGAAGAACGGGTTGCATACATAGTATATGCAAGCCATTACACTCTAATTAAATAAAACATTGAAGAACGGGTTGCATACATAGTATATGCAAGCCATTACACTCTAATTAAATAAAACATTGAAGAACGGGTTGCATACATAGTATATGCAAGCCATTACACTCTAATTAAATAAAACATTGAAGAACGGGTTGCATACATAGTATATGCAAGCCATTACACTCTAATTAAATAAAACATTGAAGAACGGGTTGCATACATAGTATATGCAAGCCATTACACTCTAATTAAATAAAACATTGAAGAACGGGTTGCATACATAGTATATGCAAGCCATTACACTCTAATTAAATAAAACATTGAAGAACGGGTTGCATACATAGTATATGCAAGCCATTACACTCTAATTAAATAAAACATTGAAGAACGGGTTGCATACATAGTATATGCAAGCCATTACACTCTAATTAAATAAAACATTGAAGAACGGGTTGCATACATAGTATATGCAAGCCATTACACTCTAATTAAATAAAACATTGAAGAACGGGTTGCATACATAGTATATGCAAGCCATTACACTCTAATTAAATAAAACATTGAAGAACGGGTTGCATACATAGTATATGCAAGCCATTACACTCTAATTAAATAAAACATTGAAGAACGGGTTGCATACATAGTATATGCAAGTCGAGCTTTATTCCTTACTACCACTCCATTCTCATCCTTTTTGTTTTTGAATATCCACTTCGTTCCGATTGGATCAGCTTTTCTAGGATTTGGAACTAACCTCCATACCTTCAGTCTTTCAAATTGAGCGAGTTCATCTTGCATTGCCTTAACCCACTCTGGATCTTTAAGAGCTTCAGATACCGTTTTGGGTTCAATATTGCTAAGAGAAAGTGCAACAAGACACTCATTCACTGAAGTACGAGTAGTTACTCCTGCTTGTGGATCTCCAATTATCTGATCAGTAGGATGGTCTTTCTGCATACGTGTCCACTTGTGAGCATGAGGAAGTGGATCTTGTTCTTGAAGATCAACATCATCATCATTGAAACTTGAGTTTTGTTGAGAGATAGAGTCATAACTTGGTATAACTCTTTCCTCATATGCTGGATGATCAAAGTCAAGTGGCACATACACATTCGGAGTGTTCAGGGGATTGGTTGTCTGAGTGAATTGAGAAGGTTGTTCTTGAACATTCACTTGAGAAGGATTCTCAGGAGAGGATGATGGAATAGAATTATTTGAAGATGATCTTTGCTCAGAAGAACTTGATGCTGATTCATGAGTGTTGTTAGGAACTGGATCGTGGTTATGAATAGGTTCATTGTTTGGAATTGGATCAACGATGATCTGAGGTTCTTGATCATGAACCGGTTTTGAATTATAGAATTCTTCAAAAAGAATATCTAATTCATCACTGGTTGGAGTTGGAAATTTCTTGAATTTAGAAGCTAAGGTAGAATTCCTTGTAGAAGGACTTGAAGCACTTGAATCCATACTTGTTGGTAGCAAGCTTTCTTGCTCAAAAATCATGCCTGACATCTCATCAAACCACACATTCATTGTTTCTTGAATTGTGTTTGTTCGGCGATTGTAGATTCGGTAGGCAATTGATGTTTTGGAATAACCAACAAAGTATCCTTCATCACCTTTCTTCTCGAACTTTCCAAGATTCTCCCGATCATTCAACGTGTAACAAACACACCCAAATATATGAAAGTAGTTGATGTTGGGTTTCCGTTTGTTAACAACCTCATAAGGAGTCTTTTCGAACCGCTGATTGATAATGGACCGATTCTGAGTGTGACAAGCAGTGTCAACAGCTTCAGCCCACATATTTGATGGCAATTTGGAATAAGCAAGCATTGTCCTTGCTGCTTCCACCAGCGATCGATTTCTCCTTTCAACAACACCGTTTTGTTGTGGGGTTCGAACTGCTGAGAATTGATGAGTAATCCCTTTGGATTTGCAGAATTCATCAAAAACAGCATTCTTGAATTCAGTACCGTTATCCGAACGGATGTAACGAACTGGAAGTTGAAGATTTACTTGAGTAATGGTGATGAAATCTATCAACATCTGAGTTGTTTCATCTTTGGATGCTAGGAACTTAACCCAAGTATATCTTGAATAATCATCAACAATAACCAGGATGTATTTCTTCCCATTTCGGCTTTGTACTTTCATTGGCCCACAAAGATCCATGTGAAGCAAATGAAGAGGTGCCAAAGAATTTGGAGATTTCTTCGGTTTATGAGAAACTCTCTTAATTTTCCCAACAGCACAAGAAGGACAGACATGCTCACTTTCATACTTATAGTCAGGTAAGCCTTCAACAAGATGCTTATTGACTAAAGTATTGATTGTTTGGAAATTCAGATGAGAGAGCCTTCTATGCCATAACCAAGAATTCTTCGAGGTAGCCTTTGAAATGAGACAAATATTATCGGTTGGTTGGTTATCATCGAGATTGACGGTAAAAAGGTTATCGTCACGATCGCCACAAAGGATATCAACTCCATCTAGGGTTTGGACTTTGCAAAGAGATTTTCGAAAAAGAACTTGAAGATTGTTATCACAGAATTGTCCAACACTGAACAAGTTGTGACTTAAACCTTCAACATAGTGAACTTTCTTGATTGTAATCCCATTTCGTTCAATGTCCCCATAACCTAAGATAGGAGCGAAATTGTTGTTTCCAAAGCGAACAGTTCCCATGAATCTTTCAACAAAATTCTTCAGCAAAGATTTATTTCCAGTCATGTGCTTCGAACACCCGGAATCGAGTATCCAAACACAGATGGTTATTTCCTGCAATCAAAGAAATTTAACCATTTTTAGGTACCCACTTGAAAACGGGTCCTTTTTGGTTAGATAAAACAGGCAGGGTATATAACTTAGGATGCGCATTCAAACATGTTATTGAATCAACATAAGCATCAGCACGCATATTATCAACAAACATATTTGAATAAAATGTACGAACATTCACACAAGAATTAAAAGTAACATGTCTACAAGCATTCATCTCCACCATACAGGAATTAAAATTGTTTACAAGCTCACAAGGCTTTGCCTTGGCACATTCAACATTTATTGACAAATCAGAATTGTTTTGTTTAACAGGAACACCTTTCCACCGATTAACAGCTTTTCTCCTCCTCATTTTCTTCTTTTTCTCAACCTCTTTCTGAATACTAGTGATCTTAGGTACTAATGACTTAGCAACCCATTTAGCATCACTACTTAAGCTCTTTCCACCTGTTGAATTGAAGCTACAAAGATTAGAACGAGGAGTTTTAAAAACTTTCATCTTTTTGGTATCTTTTGGTGGTGAGGAAACTTCTTGCTTCTTTGGTTTATCATGAGAAAACCATCCATATCTATCCCTATATCTAGTTGAACCATTAGATGCATCCTTAGTTAGCAAATTTGAGCTAGACTTAGACACCTTAGGTTTAAAGCTAGATTGAGAGCTAGATTTAGAAGCATTAGGATAGTCTTTCGGAAGTTTCACTTTGGTGTACTTTGTTGTGTGTGGGGTTTCAGCTTGTTCCTTTTTGACATGTTTCACAGGTGTAGCAATGGTCTTTGGTTCAGTCTTGACGAGTTTGGTCTTAACTCGTTTCTTTGAGTAATATGAAGTTGGAGCTTTGGACGATGGTTTTTGAGATTCCATTTTGATTTTGGTAGATTCAATCTTTTTCTCAGTTTCTGAATCAAAAATATGTTCTCCCTCCATGAATTTATCAAAATCAACCTTCGTGAAATCTTTTGAAAGAGAAAATTTCAATGGAGATTGATTAATTTTAGATTTGTTTGAAAATTTTGAGAAATCAGGAATCTTTGTGTCCAACTTCACATTATGGGTAGTCTCAGAAATTAGGTCAACTTGAACTGACACATCTTTGGTCTCACAAGAAAATTGAGTAGACGTATCAACACCTATACTAGCACTAGTCTTAGGGTGAACAACTAACTCATTAACATCGTTGCATGTGAAAAACCTATAGAAGTACCATATCAAAACTAAACTATGTGCAAGTTCTTCATCAGAAAGATCAGATTGCACACAATCATCAGCTATAAAAGTAGCAGTATTTTGACAAGTACATTCAAGATAATCAGTCAAGGTCTGGGTATTGGTAGATGAATCACAAGTAGTTTGGGTAGAATTTTCTACTGATGGTCTTTGGTCAGTTTGAGTAGAAACATTCTCACAAACTTTCTTAGTATTAACAACAATACATTTATCCTCTAGTTTCGGACTTTGAGACTTGAGATGATTGATTACTGTTTGTTGAGATTTCACCTTCTGTTGTAAATCTTCTATTTGCTTTTCCAAAATTGTGGTTGGAAAATACATTTTAGTTGATTTAGGTGAAGTACCAACAGATTCTTGGTTTTGAAAATTTGATTCAATTTCTTCCAATTTGAAAATTGAAGATTGTTTTGTTTTGTATGAATCATTGATTGCATCATAATTAACCAAAAAATCTTGATTAGGTATTCTCTCAACTTCATCAGTCTCAAATTCGTCATCCAATGGACGAATAAATTGTTGTATCATACCAAGGCGAAGAAATTTTTCATCATACAGGGGTTCGATTTCCTCTTTGGCCTTTTGAAAATTTTGAGAAATCAGGAATCTTTGTGTCCAACTTCACATTATGGGTAGTCTCAGAAATTAGGTCAACTTGAACTGACACATCTTTGGTCTCATAAGAAAATTGAGTAGACGTATCAACACCTATACTAGCACTAGTCTTAGGGTGAACAACTAACTCATTAACATCGTTGCATGTGAAAAACCTATAGAAGTACCATATCAAAACTAAACTATGTGCAAGTTCTTCATCAGAAAGATCAGATTGCACACAATCATCAGCTATAAAAGTAGCAGTATTTTGACAAGTACATTCAAGATAATCAGTCAAGGTCTGGGTATTGGTAGATGAATCACAAGTAGTTTGGGTAGAATTTTCTACTGATGGTCTTTGGTCAGTTTGAGTAGAAACATTCTCACAAACTTTCTTAGTATTAACAACAATACATTTATCCTCTAGTTTCGGACTTTGAGACTTGAGATGATTGATTACTGTTTGTTGAGATTTCACCTTCTGTTGTAAATCTTCTATTTGCTTTTCCAAAATTGTGGTTGGAAAATACATTTTAGTTGATTTAGGTGAAGTACCAACAGATTCTTGGTTTTGAAAATTTGATTCAATTTCTTCCAATTTGAAAATTGAAGATTGTTTTGTTTTGTATGAATCATTGATTGCATCATAATTAACCAAAAAATCTTGATTAGGTATTCTCTCAACTTCATCAGTCTCAAATTCGTCATCCAATGGACGAATAAATTGTTGTATCATACCAAGGCGAAGAAATTTTTCATCATACAGGGGTTCGATTTGGTCTTTGGCTTTTTGCAATGGTGTGATATTCTCAAATCCCAACCCGTGAAGAAGTTCTGTTTTGTCGATTTTTGACTTGTTGAAATAAGCAGTGAAATTCAAGAGAGGATTTTGTTCAACTTTATATAACTTTTCTTGATAGAAAAGTATATTCTTTTTAAATTCCTCAACTTGTTTTTCAAGATTCTCAATTTCAATGCCTTTAAGAAAACAATTATGATTTAAGTCAGAAATCTTCCTTTCGAGTTCAACATTGTTAGGTTTAGCTTCTTGGAGCTTCTTATTGAGAATATCAACGTCCATTTGTCTCGCATTTGCCCGAAGCCATTCATTGGTCTTTTGAGTTTCAAGATCTTGATTGGCTTTTTCAAGATCATGAATGGTCTTCTCAAGGTTTTGACATCTTTGTAATAATTTAGAATCAGGAGTGACATTCATTTCACATTCTTTAACCAACATTTTGTCTTTGTATGCTTGAAAGTCTTGTTTTATAGTATCATGTTCAAAAAGTAATTTTGAGTGTTCTTCAAGAAGATTTGAAAATTCACTTTTTGAAAATGCAATACTATTTTTCAACCTTTTGTTGTTGTTGGCTAAAGAACTGATATGATTTGTTAATTTAGATAAAGCTAATCTACAAGACTCTTTGTCCTTAATTGAAGAAAAAGTAGAGTCGAGATTTACCTCATCATCAGGGTATTCATCATCAGTGAGCAATAGCCATTTGTCATCTTCGGCAAGCAATGCATGTCCTGCTTCGACCTGTTTGGCTAATAGCATCTTCTGTTTGTAGTACTCATAGTTCCGCTTCTTGGGTTGTTTGCAATCAACAGCAAAATGTCCAGGAATTCCACAATTGTAGCACCTTTTGTCTGATGTCTTCCCCTTTTCACCTGCTTGTTTCTCATATGCTTCCTTCTTATCACCATATCTTGAACCAGTAGCTTCACTTTGATCATTGCTCCTTGGATGATAGTGTTCCTTCTTTGGAAATGCACTTGTTGAAGAAGTGCGGAGATTGTTGTGTTGGCTAAAATACATTTTAGTTGATTTAGGTAAAGTACCAACAGATTCTTGGTTTTGAAAATTTGATTCAATTTCTTCCAATTTGAAAATTGAAGATTGTTTTGTTTTGTATGAATCATTGATTGCATCATAATTAACCAAAAAATCTTGATCTTCATCATCAGTGAGCAATAGCCATTTGTCATCTTCGGCAAGCAATGCATGTCCTGCTTCGACCTGTTTGGCTAATAGCATCTTCTGTTTGTAGTACTCATAGTTCCGCTTCTTGGGTTGTTTGCAATCAACAGCAAAATGTCCAGGAATTCCACAATTGTAGCACCTTTTGTCTGATGTCTTCCCCTTTTCACCTGCTTGTTTCTCATATGCTTCCTTCTTATCACCATATCTTGAACCAGTAGCTTCACTTTGATCATTGCTCCTTGGATGATAGTGTTCCTTCTTTGGAAATGCACTTGTTGAAGAAGTGCGGAGATTGTTGTTTGTTGGCCTCGCTTTGAAATATCTCTTCTTGAAATGCTTAGTTACTGCGGCAAGAGCTTGATATAGTTCGTCTGATACACCATCTCTTGTAGCCATCACATCATCTCCCTCCTCATCTGACGAAGAAACAACCACCATTTGCCTTTTGAGAGCTTCAGAGATCTTCTTTTCAACGATCAATGCCAAAGGATCAGAAGATACAACTTCCGGCATTTTGTTCGATGAAGCTTTGTTCAGGACTTGGTTTTCATTGAGCTTGAAGGATTCATATAGAGTATGAATAGTGAACTTGGTCAGGTTTTGATGTTGCTTGATTTGGGTTCCAAATTCTTCCCATTCTTGACCAAGTGCTTTGATGAACTTGATGTTTAACTCAATCTCAGTCTTCTTGACATTGTTCTTCCTCAGTTCATTAATAACATTGCAGAATCTGTAATACACTGCCTCAAGAGATTCATTTGGCATTTTGGAGAAGTTATCAAACTCAGTCAAAATGTTGGTCAATCTGATTGTTGAAGTCACGTCAGCTCCTTCCATTTGTCTTGCCACCTCATCCCATATCTCTTTTGCTGTATCATAGGAATCAACAGACCCATAGATTTCATCCGGTAGGGCTCTGTATAAACATGACCTTGCTCTGTTATCTGCAGCTGTTCGATCCTTTTGTTCAGCATTCAAAAGTTCATGAGTTGTAATAACTGCACCAGTAGTGGGATGGAGATGAACAGCAAGTCCTTTCAGAATGGATTCTTTCATCATATGACCATTTGTTTGACTCTCCACATAGTCCATGAATCGTTTCTTCCATAGTCCGTAAGAACCACGGTAGAGAACTGGAGGTCTTGTATCAGAACCTAATGCCAAAGCTTCACGAGAAGCCATTAGAGATTGATTTGATTTGGAAAAATTGAATTGAATTTAAAATTGGAAATTGAAACGATCTTGGTAAGGTTAAGATATGAAACGATCTTGATTTAACAAGGGAATGAAACGATCTTGATTGAACCAGGTAGATGAGACGATCTTGACTTAAACAAGAATTGAAACGATCTTGATTGAACCAGGGAATGAAACGATCTTGACTTAAACAAGAATTGAAACGATCTTGACTTAAACAAGAATTGAAACGATCTTGAAAAAAAATGTACTTGGTGAGATCGTCTTTGAATGAGATCGTCTTGGAACTTTTTGGTGAAATTTGGCTAAGTATTAAAAATGAAACGGTCTTGAAGACTGGGACGATCTTGAATGAAGATCGTCTTGGAAAATTTGGTGAAATTTTGGCTAAGTATTAAAAATGAAACGGTCTTGAAGACTGGGACGATCTTGAATGAAGATCGTCTTGGAAAATTTGGTGAAATTTTGGCTAAGTATTAAAAATGAAACGGTCTTGAAGACTGGGACGATCTTGAATGAAGATCGTCTTGGAAAATTTGGTGAAATTTTGGCTAAGTATTAAAAATGAAACGGTCTTGAAGACTGGGACGATCTTGAATGAAGATCGTCTTGGAAAATTTGGTGAAATTTTGGCTAAGTATTAAAAATGAAACGGTCTTGAAGACTGGGACGATCTTGAATGAAGATCGTCTTGGAAAATTTGGTGAAATTTTGGCTAAGTATTAAAAATGAAACGGTCTTGAAGACTGGGACGATCTTGAATGAAGATCGTCTTGGAAAATTTGGTGAAATTTTGGCTAAGTATTAAAAATGAAACGGTCTTGAAGACTGGGACGATCTTGAATGAAGATCGTCTTGGAAAATTTGGTGAAATTTTGGCTAAGTATTAAAAATGAAACGGTCTTGAAGACTGGGACGATCTTGAATGAAGATCGTCTTGGAAAATTTGGTGAAATTTTGGCTAAGTATTAAAAATGAAACGGTCTTGAAGACTGGGACGATCTTGAATGAAGATCGTCTTGGAAAATTTGGTGAAATTTTGGCTAAGTATTAAAAATGAAACGGTCTTGAAGACTGGGACGATCTTGAATGAAGATCGTCTTGGAAAATTTGGTGAAATTTTGGCTAAGTATTAAAAATGAAACGGTCTTGAAGACTGGGACGATCTTGAATGAAGATCGTCTTGGAAAATTTGGTGAAATTTTGGCTAAGTATTAAAAATGAAACGGTCTTGAAGACTGGGACGATCTTGAATGAAGATCGTCTTGGAAAATTTGGTGAAATTTTGGCTAAGTATTAAAAATGAAACGGTCTTGAAGACTGGGACGATCTTGAATGAAGATCGTCTTGGAAAATTTGGTGAAATTTTGGCTAAGTATTAAAAATGAAACGGTCTTGAAGACTGGGACGATCTTGAATGAAGATCGTCTTGGAAAATTTGGTGAAATTTTGGCTAAGTATTAAAAATGAAACGGTCTTGAAGACTGGGACGATCTTGAATGAAGATCGTCTTGGAAAATTTGGTGAAATTTTGGCTAAGTATTAAAAATGAAACGGTCTTGAAGACTGGGACGATCTTGAATGAAGATCGTCTTGGAAAATTTGGTGAAATTTTGGCTAAGTATTAAAAATGAAACGGTCTTGAAGACTGGGACGATCTTGAATGAAGATCGTCTTGGAAAATTTGGTGAAATTTTGGCTAAGTATTAAAAATGAAACGGTCTTGAAGACTGGGACGATCTTGAATGAAGATCGTCTTGGAAAATTTGGTGAAATTTTGGCTAAGTATTAAAAATGAAACGGTCTTGAAGACTGGGACGATCTTGAATGAAGATCGTCTTGGAAAATTTGGTGAAATTTTGGCTAAGTATTAAAAATGAAACGGTCTTGAAGACTGGGACGATCTTGAATGAAGATCGTCTTGGAAAATTTGGTGAAATTTTGGCTAAGTATTAAAAATGAAACGGTCTTGAAGACTGGGACGATCTTGAATGAAGATCGTCTTGGAAAATTTGGTGAATTTTGAAGAACCAGTAAGTGAGAAATTTCGAACAGAATTTGAGATTTAGCTTGATTTTGATGAAATTGTGATCAAATTCAGTTATGGATCGTCATCAGATTGATGTTTCTCTCTGATACCACTTGTTATAACACGATTTAAGCTCTGAATTCGATCTAACAATGGCGGTTTGTTAGTGTGTGTTCTTGGTGTGTGTGTGTGTGTGTGTGTGTGTGTGTGTGAGTGTGTGTGTGTGTGTGTGTGTGTGTGTGTGTGTGTGTGTGTGTGTGGGTGTGTGTGTGTGTGTGTGTGTGTGTGTGTGTGTGTGTGTGTGTGTGTGTGTGTGTGTGTGTGTGTGTGTGTGTGTCTGTGTGTGTGTGTGTGTGTGTGTGTGTGTGTGTGTGTGTGTGTGTGTGTGTGTGTGTGTGTGTGTGTGTGTGTGTGTGTGTGTGTGTGTGTGTGTGTGTGTGTGTGTGTGTGTGTGTGTGTGTGTGTGTGTGTGTGTGTGTGTGTGTGTGTGTGTGTGTGTGTGTGTGTGTGTGTGTGTGTGTGTGTGTGTGTGTGTGTGTGTG
>CM067168.1:6332013-6407013 GCA_034093135.1 Erigeron breviscapus | reverse complement strand
CTTTGTGAAAGAACGTGGTACCACCAACCGTTAAATCCACTTAACAAAGTAATTTCTATTCAACTTGTATCATTTACTATCATACCATGACCTAGCAAGAGTTGTTCAGAGACAAAAACTAAAACAATACTTGTATTCAACTAGTACCACTATCGAAAAACACAAATATCACCAAGGACACAAGATTAAGTAGAAGAAATCACTTCATTAAGATCTTGACAAAATGTTAAGTAAAACCAACTTGAATTCAAAATATTATGCAACCATAACTAATTGTTTCACTTCATCTTCATAGATGTATAGAGATTTAGCTACTCAAAATGAAAAGAGCTAAAGATTTAAATAAAAAGGAGAACATAGTGTACCAAATATGAAGTAATAATCCAAATCGAGGTTACAACCAAGCTACAATCACTAATCAAGAACCAAAATTAATCTTCGAGTCTTCACAATAGTTTTGATGATGAAAAACCCTTGAAAAACCCTTAAAATCGGCTGGAGAAAGAGTGTGGAGGCTGGAGTGTCCAAGATTAGGTTTAGGGTTGAGTAGGGTTTGGTATTTATACCCCAGGAGAGAGAAAATTGACTTGTCAGACTGATTTCGCGCCGCGAGCCCCCATGGTCGCGCCGCGAGGTGTGCCCAAACTGGAGCATCTCAATCCAGGGACTTTTGTCGCGTCGCGAGTTTCTCAGGTCGCGCCGCGATTAGACTTTTACACTGTATCGCGCCGCGAGATATTATGGTCGCGCCGCGATTTCTGTCTGGTTTTGGAATTTCAGCTTCGTTCTACATCGTTAGTGCATATGGACCATTCTTAAGCTGTTTTCTACCAATTATGAGCGATGTACTTGCTGTAGACCTGAAATCACTAGCAAATACCATAAAGCACCACAAAACATGTATAAACGGCTAATAAACGTGTCTAAAACGTCCAAATAAGATGTGGCAAATATGTATATATTGAGACACATCAATACTTCTCTCATTTGACTGGTCATCCTCAGAATTGTTGTGCATTGACTCTGACTCATTTTGGATCTGGGCTGGATCCACTGTTGTCCCTTTAATGATATCATCAACCTGTTTGGAGGCTGATGATGGCGATTTAGGTTCAGACACAGTATGACCTTGGGAGGAGGTCTTTGTTTCAATACCTTCACCCTGTTTGGAGGGTTGGGTAGTATTAGGTGATCCCTTTAACTCGTCTACACTCTTTTGGGAGAGTGCAGATGGGCGTGGTGAATTCGGCTTATCAGCTTGGGTAGCAGAGTCAGCTTTGGAACGTTCCTTAGCTTTTAATGCACCATGGGGGACTATAAGTTTTGTTGTTGATGTTTCAACCCCAGAAGCTGATACAGACTTCCTTTTGGATCTTTGCTTTTTGACATTGTGAGGTACTAAGTCCTCAACAATGGGTCTTTTAGAAGCGGATTTGGAAAGAATGGATGAGGGTGTGGCTAGGGTGGCTGATGATGTGGCCAACCCTTCACCCTCTTTTGAAGGAGAAGAAGAATGAATAGATTTGGAAGAGTTTGAGGGTTCAAAAGCATGTGTACCTTGGTCCCCCTGATTGGCAGATTGAGTGTCAGACTCAGATCGCGTCGAAGAAGGGACAACTTCCTCACTAGCAGCTTCCTCTCTCTCCCTTGCCATGCAATAATTAAGGTAGATCTGCATTGCTGGGGTTAGACCCTGCGCAGTTACCTTAGGACTATTGAAAATGTTATTATTTATGGCCTTACATTCAACAGTCTGACCAGTTGCCAGACTGAAATCACTATCAAGAATAGATTCAATAATGAGTGCAAGAATCCTACCATAAGGTATGGTAAGACTCTTATTGTTGACTCGGCCAACTAAGTCCCTAAAAATTACAGCAGCAAAATCTATTCTGGTCATAGTGACCATAGCATGAAAAATTTGCAATTCTAAAGCATTAGGTTGATCAAAGCTGCCTGCCTTTACTTGTAAAGATTTTGAAATTGTGCTCAAAAGATAGTTTCATATTCCAGTTAAGTATTTCATTTTAACTACTGAAGCCAATGGACCATCATAACCAACATCTTGTAAAATACTTTTGGCTTCAGCATGAGACACTAAACTTTCATAAATATCATCAGGCATATACGACAGCTCAAATGCAGACCTAATCCTCTTAAGAGAGATATATACCTTTTTCTTACCATTGAGGATTGTGCCATAGATCGCAGGATCTCCTTCTTTGTTCTGACCAACATAGCAGCTTGCCCAAAATTCACAAAGAAGATCTTTGAATACCACCGTTGGTTGCTCAATCAACATTTTTCCAAATGGGTGATGCCATAAGAATGACACCACTTCTCCATACCCCTTAGCCCAGGCAGGAGGATGAACATTGGCAGAAACGAGACTGACAATCTTGATTTTACCTGTATCAAGATCAGCAGGAACAACCACTACCTTATCTCCCACCACATAGGGTGAAAGTTTATTTACGCTTACCGGAGCTGGGTATAGGACATCAGATTCAGTTGAAGAATCTGATTGAGAATTAGCAGCAGGAGAAACAGATGATGATGCCATTTTAAGAAATAAGATTTTTAGAAGAAGAGTTTTGAGAAATAGATAGAACAGTATACAGATTTGAGAGAATGAGAGAGATTGATCAATTAGATATGAAAGTGATTTGGGGGTTTAGGTTAAATTTGAGTATATATACTTTATTATAATAAATATTATTCAAAAGTAACCGTTTGAAAATTGGAGAGAGAAATAATTTGATTGGTAGATGAACAAGTAGTGGAGGTACTTTTTCAGTAACCAGCCGTTGCCACTACACGTGTCAGTTACCAATTAAATAGAAATGGATAAATAAGTAAACTAAATAAAATATTGTAAATAATAAAACACACTGAGATACTTAATAACAAAATAACCACTAAGCTGGGTCAGACTCAGTACCCTCTTTATCTTCAGAAATACACCAAGTATGAAAGAGTAGTCTGGGTCAGACACAACTTACCCTCAAAATTGAGGATAATTCTAAGGGGTCAGATTTGTTATTACTTAGCTCACTGCCTTTTACATATTTAACATACCTAGCTTACTTATGAGATAGTTGAACCTTGATTCATCCAAAGGCTTTGTAAACAAGTCTGCTAACTGATTTTCTGTTGGAATGAAGTGGAGTTCAACATCTTCTTTCATCACATGATCTCTAATGAAATGATATCTTATATCAATATGCTTGGTCCTTGAATGAAGCACTGGATTGTTTGAAATTGCTATGACACTGGTATTGTCACAAAATATTGGAGTTTTAGATGCAGTGACACCATAGTCTTGAAGCTGATATTGCATCCAAAGAACTTGAGAGCAACAACTTCCTGCAGCAACATACTCAACTTCTGCAGTAGAAATAGAAACTGAATGCTGCTTTTTGCTGGACCAGCTTACAAGTCTATTGCCAAGCATTTGACAAGCTCCTGAAGTGCTTTTTCTATCAATCTTACAGCCTGCAAAGTCAGAATCTGAATAGCCAATTAGATCAAATCCTGAGTCTTTGGGATACCAAAGACCCAGATTGGGACTACCTTTAAGGTATCTAAAGATTCTTTTCACAGCCTTAAGATGAGATTCTTTAGGACTAGCTTGATATCTTGCACAAAGACATGTAGCAAACATAATATCAGGTCTACTAGCAGTTAAGTAAAGTAAAGATCCTATCATACCCCTATAAGTTGTGGTGTCAACAGATTTGCCATTCTTATCTTCACCCAGCTTATCACCAGTTCCCATAGGAGTTTTCATAGGTGAGCAATCACTAAAACCAAATTTGTTTAAGAGATCTTTAACATATTTTCCTTGGTTTATGAAAATTCCATTTTTAGTCTGTTTTACTTGTAAACCCAGAAAATAGTTTAGTTCTCCCATCATGCTCATTTCATACTTTTTGGACATTAATTCAGAAAACTTTTTGCAAAGTCTTTCACTACTAGACCCAAATATGATATCATCTACATAAATTTGCACAAGAAGAATATCACCATTGTACTTTCTCACAAATAAAGTCTTGTCAACATTACCTCTTTTGAATTTGTTAGCCAAAAGAAATTTAGACAAAGTGTCATACCATGCCATAGAGAGCTTTGTCAAGCTTGAAACACATGGTCAGAAAACTTTGAATTTTCAAAACCTGGAGGTTGTTCAACATAGACTTCTTCTTCCAATTTCCCATTCAGAAATGCACTTTTCACATCCATTTGATAGACTTTGAAACCTTTATGAGCAGAGAAGGCTAAGAACATTCTGATTGCCTCCAGTCTTGCCACAGGAGCAAAAGTCTCATCATAATCAATTCCATCCTCTTGTCTGTAACCAAGAGCTACCAATCTTGCTTTGTTTCTGGTCACAACACCCCTTTCATCCATTTTGTTTCTGTAGACCCACTTGGTTCCAATCACAGTTTTGTGATGAGGTCTTGGAACAAGTTCCCAAACCTTATTTCTTTCAAACTGTGTTAGTTCATCTTGCATAGCATTTACCCAAGATGGACCTGCCAGAGCTTCATTAACCTCAGTTGGTTCCATCTTACTTACAAAGTTGATAAACATGCAAAAGTTGCCTGTTGCTTTCCTTCTTGTTTTAACACCAGAAAGAGGATCACCAATGATTTGATTAATAGGGTGACACTTTGTCCATTTAGTTACATGAGATGGAGTATTTGTAACTTGGACAACAGACTGATTCAGATTTGAAGGTTCAACATGATCAGCTTGTGGAGTGGACTGATCAGCTTGGATTGGAGTTGGAGGATCTGAGCCAGTTGGAGTGTCATTTGATGGATTTTGAATATTAATTTCAGTAGGAGTTGGATCAGCTTGCACATTTTCAAAGATTGGAACATCTTCTTCTTCTTCAATGAGTTGCTCCCCCTGAGTTTGAGCATTATCAGATCCAACTGGAGGATTAGTTGGAGGCTCATTCTCAGGTGTAGCCAGTTCTTCAAAATTGAAATCTTCATCTTCAGGAAGAGAACATGCTGGCTTTGAACAACTTTCATCAATGGTTACATTCACAGAGTTTTCAATTGTTTTGGTTCTTTTGTTGTAAACTCTGTAGGCCTTCATCATTGTTGCATATCCAAGTAGGATACCTTCATCAGCTTTCTCATCAAACTTTCCAAGATGTTCTTTCTGATTTAGAATGTAGCAAGGACTCCCAAACATTCTTAGGAAACCAATTTTTGGTTTTCTCCCCCTAAGAAGTTCATATGCAGTCTTCTGGTGTCTTTTCACAATAAGGGATCTGTTATGGGTAAGCAAGCTGTGTGAACTGCTTCAGCCTAGAAATGAGACTTGACATTGTTTTGAGCCATCATGGATCTGGTAGCTTCAATGAGAGTTCTGTTTCTTCTTTCTGCAACACCATTTTGTTGAGGAGTTCTGGCAGCTGAGTAGACTTGTGAAATTCCCTTTTCACTGCAGAATGAATTAAGAATGATATTCTTAAATTCAGTACCATTATCACTTCTCAATTGCCTTACAGGCCTCTTGTAGAGAATTTCAGCTTGCTTGATAAAATGAATAATGCTGTCAGCAGCTTCACTCTTGTGCTTGAGAAAGAACACCCAGGTGTATCTTGAATATTCATCAACTATAACCAAGGAGTACCTCATTCCAGTGAATGAAGGAGTACTAATTGGACCAAATAAATCCATATGAAGCAGATCCAAACAATTATCAATGGTTGAGCATGTTTTAGATTTGAAAGTAGCTTTGTGTTGTTTGCCTTTCTCACAAGCACCACAGCTTGTCCTTCTCATAATTTATCACTGGAAGACCAGACACCAGTTCTTTCTTGCACAGCTTGTTGATGTCTTTGAAATTCATATGAGATAACCTTTTATGCCACAACCAGTTCAGCTCATCTTGAGTCTTTGACATGAAACATACTTCTCTTGTCACAGTTGGCTTCCTCATGTCAAAAGAATACAAAGACTCATCCCTTTTTTGCTACAAGAACAACATTACCTTCTAAATCAAGAACAATACCCTTATCAGACCTGAATCTCACTTCATAGTCAGCATCACACAATTGACTCACACTGATCAAATTATGCTTCAAACCATTCACATATGAGACCCTTCTGAAAGTAAGGGGACCATTTGAAAGTATACCAAATCCTTCAGTCTTTCCTTGAGAGTCATCTCCAAATGTAACATTAGGACCAACGCGAATCCTAAAGCTACAGAGCAGGGACTTACATCCGGTCATATGCTTGGAACACCCACTATCCAAGTGCCAGGTATTATCGTCATGATTGCCCTGCATTTATAATAAGAGATTAGTTCTTTTTGGGAACCCATCCAAGGATGGGTTCACCAGAGCTGACCATCTGGTCTGACTCAGACTGGGAAACAGAACATGAACTCTTATCAGATTTGGATACCATTGTTGCTTGATCTGACCTTTACCAGATTTGAAATTCTTTCTTGCAACATTTAGAGTTTCCTTTTTAGCAAAACCTTTGCCTATTCCAGATTTCTTACATTCATCTCTCAATTTTCTTTGATCAACAATTTTAGGATCAGACACATTTTTGAGAAAATTGACATCAGTTGAAATCTCACCAATTCTGGACTCAACAAGTTTAGAAATCATTTTATCTGAGTTAGACTTGGTGTTATTTGAAACAGACACAGACTTAGTTTGTGACATTTTTCCTTGAGAACCAGACTTCTCATTCTTTGACAGTTTTATCTTTTCTTTTGGAACACTATGATCTCTAACCTTTCTTTTGTTTTTCTTTGAGTTACCATTGTTAGTTTTTGA
Source organism: Erigeron breviscapus (assembly GCA_034093135.1). Classification (NCBI taxonomy): domain Eukaryota; kingdom Viridiplantae; phylum Streptophyta; class Magnoliopsida; order Asterales; family Asteraceae; genus Erigeron; species Erigeron breviscapus. The sequence continues at coordinate 6,400,199 of CM067168.1, read as the reverse complement.
CTTTGAATCTGACACAGACTGGGAAATGGTCAGCTTAGATAGGTCAAGACTTTCTTCAGGTTTTAACTCAATGACCCTATCAGCTTCAGACACAGCTTCAGCAATGGTTTGACCAACAATTTCAGGATCATTAAACCCAATACCAGATTCCTGAACCAACTTAATTGGTTTAGACTTTTTCCCTTTAGTTTGAACTTTGGGTGGTGAAGGAGGCTGATAACAAGGCTCCATAGCACACACTTCACTTATGGCTATGGCCCTATCATAATCACCATCAAAAACAGCTTGGATCTGATGAGGAATTTGCACATTTACACACTTAGCAGTTCTTTTAGAACAAATGCACCATGACTCAGTTATTTGTTTAACTTACAAAAACTTTTCTTCTGCAGTTTTAGCTTTTTTAACCAAAATGGAGTTTAATTGTTTTTGAGCTTTAACTTCAGATTCCAGTTTTTCAATGGTGTGACTCTTAGAACTAACTTCAAGTTTCAAAACAGATATTTCCTTTTTGAGTTCTTGATTAAAGTGTTTTTGTAAAAGAACCTCATCACCCAATCTATTCAGTCTAGACAGTTTCTCATTATCAGACAGATTGGAAAAGGAAATTACCTCCGGTGAAGCAGTCTTACTGGTAGATGCCTAGTGAGCTGACTCAGATTGCTGTTGTATTTTGACAAGATCTTCTGCAAACTTTTGAGTAGCTTCTTTGGCCATGAAACACTTGGCATCTTCATATAGTTCATCATCAGATGAAGTAGCACTTCCAGCCCAGTCTTTAGCTACCAGACTCTTCTCATCTTTTCCAACCTTCTTACTCAGCTCAGCCACTTGTGCCTTCAAGGCTTTGTATTTGGTCTTGAGCTTTGAGTATTTTTCACTTCTTCCACCTTTGGATAACCCAGATTGAGAAGACTCCTTAGATCTGCAATCTCCAGCCATATGTCCAGTTTTCCCACATTCGTAACAAGTGACTTTGGACATATCAAATGGCTTTTTGGTCTTGTTAGCTTGGCCAGTTTTTCCTTTCCCTTTGAACTTACTAAAGGATCTCCTTCTGATCCTTTCAGCCAACATAGCTATTTCATCAGCTAGTCCATCACCAACAGATTCATCATATTCAGATTCAGAACAAACAGAGTTAGTGTTAGAAATCACAGGAGCAGCTTCATTAACACAAGGAATGATCTCATTACTCATTGAGCTAGGATGTTCAGTCATAGAGGCAACAAGTGCAGCAGCAGGCTGACTATAAGAATCACCCATAGCAATCAACTTTTCAGCCTCTGAACACTCTTGGTTATGAAGTAAACCAAAGAGTCCAGGGAGATCAAGATCATGATAAACAGAACTTAGCTTAACAGAAGAAATATAATTATTCCATTTAGGTGGTAATGAATCAAGAAATTTACTTTTTAAAACATCATTTTTCTTAGTTATTCTAACAGCAGCTAAATCATTAACCAAAGCATTAAAGCGGGTATGAGTGTCAGTCAGGGATTCATTTCTCAAAGAGAAGAATCTCTCATACTTCCTGGTTAAAGTAGTTATTGTAGATTCCATGGAAGTAGAGCAACCCTCAAACATGACAGTCAAAGTACCCCACATTTTCTTAGTTGTAGAACACATTTTAATAGAATGGTAAATATCTTTGGGCACAACTTGGACAATGAAATTTCTAGCCTTCACATCCAAGTTTGCCAACCTCCTATCCTCATCCCCCCAATCTGCCTTGTCCTTCACAATAGATTTGACTGTGGCGGGAATGGTTGGTTGACCATCTCTGACCACAACATCTACCACTAAGGTCTGTGTAGGAACATAAGGACCATCCGTAAGGATGTCAGGTATATTGTTATCGATGGATTCAAGGAACAAAGACGTTCGACCTTTCCACTCACTGAAATCATCTTTGTCAAACATGGGTGGTCTGGTTGAAGAACCATTATCAACATAGGATGACATAATGCTTTACTTTTAGAGAAAATAAGCAAGGATCTAGTCAAGTTAATTCTTAACCCCTGCTCTGATACCAATTGATACGTCCCAAGGTGTATCAATATACCAAAGTATATTGTACACAGAACAGTTGTAGAGGGGGGTGAATACAACTTAATTCAATCTTTACAAACTTTTTAATAAATGTTTTAAAGACTCAGCTTATATATTAAGTAAGTAAAGAACATGAATCAATAAAACAGTAAAGCAATAAAGTAAATGAAACATTCTTGAACACAGATTATAGTTTTCAATGTAATCCTTTATTAAGAAATGATCTATACAAAGAATTACAGGGTTGTTGCGGAAACAAGATAGCCTACAGATATCTAAACAACCCTTTGAAATGACAAACTACAATCAATAAGTTTCTACTCAAGAGAATCAGCCCAAGCTGATCTCAAACAGAGTAAGCTGTGTGTAAGAGCAAAGAAAACTTTGTGTGAAAAATGATTCTCAGGAATGCCACACATATGCAATCAAGGATTGAGGCTTTTATAGGCGAAAGCCCTTCTTCACTTGGTGTCCAATTCAACCACGTATTAATCTTCTATTGGATAATAGAGGAATATTTGATCGTGCCTTCTCATAGTACTTGTGGTCCCCAAAGTACTGCCACTCATTCTTTTTCATCCAATAAGAGTATGGACACGCATATGTAAATCCAACCACCAACCTGGATCCTAGGATTCTTCCTAGTCACGTCATTTGTCCTTATCTTCAATCCAGGTTGTTATCTTCACTTGATTGTCAGACACAGATTGGGTCATTTGTCAAAGCACCAATCTGCCTAAGTATCTCCAAGCTGACTGCCAATCCCAAGCTGCCTTCCACTACCAGCTTGGCCTTCTATCTTCAATCCTCATCTTCGACTTGGATTGAATGCTATAAACATTGTTGATGCAGCTTGAACAATACTTGCTTCCATATGATTACAATTACAAAACATGAAGCATGATCTGGGTCAGAAACAGATCGTAAGCTGTGTCAGCTTAGTCTGACCCAGATCAGATTACAAGAACCAAAAGATTTCTAAGTGCTTATAAGTCAGATTTGTCATCACCAAATTTACAATGAACATTGGGACTCAACAAAAATATTAAAAAATTAGTATGTGAGGGGTTCCACACCTAAGCTTAGGTGCCGGACAACCGTATATTCACTTTACCCATATATAATTATACCTTGTTGATACCTTAAATTAACCTTACTACCATTAGTATATAACATTTAAGAGTATGCAAAGGTAGGGGCCAAAAGCCCATTTGGGCTGGGTACTTGATGTTGATAGTAGCATATAGATCCTAGTTCTAGAGGTGGCCCTCATACGAGCTACATAATGGGAAACTGTATCTCTTTCTTCGATCAAAGTTCAAACGCACATTCAAGGAGATGATCAACTACCAATATTTATTACTATGAGTTTTGATTATTGAAACGTTTTTATTTTTTTTTTGGAATTATTATTGAAACATTTAATCCTATCGTGGAAAATATTGGTCAAATTCCCCACCATGTTGCATTTTTGTACCTAGTATCAGGGTACAATATATTTTAATCCTCATAAAATTAAAAAATGGTAATTGGATAGGAATCCTCTAATCCCATGTACCATTTGGTACCCACTAATCTCCAGCCAGGCTAGTATCCAGATGAATCTCAACCACTTAATAATCTTCTAATAATCTCAAGTTTGCCTTTGGCAAGACTCGAACACATGATCTCTCCTGGTAAGTGGCGGCATTATGTTAATTAATCAGTACTAACACATCATATATTATACATAAGTAATTAGCTAAAAAAAAGTATTATGTGAAATTATGGATGTTGTACTAACTGATAATTGATAAATCATATTGACCACCTAAAAAAAAGTATTATGTGAAATTATGGATGTTGTACTAGCTCGTACTACTTTTAAAACAGAGACGGTGATCCAAAGAATAATAACTTTCTTCATTTACTGGTGTACCATTATGCACTATAATTCCTAAAACCATCTTTGTTTTTTTAACCACCACTTAGGCCTCTCCTTATAACTCTCATTTCTTTCTCTATTCTTCCACTATTCTTCTTGCCACGTCAGCTTTTCTCTCTCCTAGAACACCCCAAGATTACCCCCCTCCTTAGGTTGGTGCTTAAAGGGAGTCCTCGAGAGCGTCCCTAGGCCTCAAAACGCGCGAAGACTATTGACACCCCTCTTCCTACTTGCTGCGTCCCCATCGGGAGTCTTGGTGGAGAAGCTGGAGAACGCACGTTGTGGGTCCGGTTTTGTAGCCGTTTGAACTTTTTGGTTTTTTTTCCCTTATCCCAACGTTCAAAATCTTTTTTTTTCTTATTTAAACACTAACATTTTCTCAACTTAACACAACCATTTCAAATCACTAAACAATTTCTTTCAACTCATTTTTATCTTCCTCAAACCATTCAATTTCAAAATGGCGAGACAAATGTGGACTGAATCCGAAGATCTTTTGTTATGCAGGTGTTGGATACAAGGATGTGAAATGCTTTACCCAACCCAAAAAATTGCTTGGACCAACATATCTGAAAGCTTCAACAGACTCACAACTGAAGGTCCACGGACCATATCTCAACTACTAGGTTACTTCAACAAAATTCGCAATGAATGTAAGCAGTTTCAGGCAATCTATACGAGGTTGAATGTACAGAGGCAACCTGATGAGTTACTCTATGCAACGGCGCATCAGGAGTACCGTTGGAATTATGGGAGGGGCTTCAGATACGAGCATTGTTTCAGGGAGCTTATCACGGTTGCCCACTTTTAATTAAGTCTGTTTTCGTATTTTAATTAAGTGTGTTCTAGTATTTTAATTAAGTGTGTTCTAGTATTTTAATTAAGTGTGTTCTCTGTATTGTAATGCCTACTTTGTAGTTTAATAAAAACAGACTTTTATTCATAATTTAGAAACATTACAAACTTATTAAAGACAAACATACAACATAATAGTTCATAGAACACAAACTTAAAATACAAACTTATTTCTTAAAATACAAACTGATCAAATGGTTCAAGGTGTAAACCGCACAAGCAAGTTGTTCCATAGCAATTTGAATCTTGTCGATCTTCCCCTGCAAATAAGTAAAGTATTGACACTCAAGATCAGTACAATGCCCGGTTTGTATATAATCGATTTGTTCTTGACACCATTTCTTTTTCGCATTTAGTTTGAGTCCAACTGCAACAAGTTCCTCTTTGAACATTTGGTGGTCGAGGATATCAGCCATGATACTGTCATCCACTTGATCGACAGTCATTGGTGGTTTTCGGTTAGGGACATTTGATGAAGAAGCCATTGCAGATGTATAAAAGTTTGAATTTTGATAAGAAATATCTGATAAGGAGCCAGTATTTATAGCTAAACTAAAAGACGCTCCTCCAACGTTCAAAATTCAAAATATTTACACAATTAGTCCCTCCAACGTTCGAATTCAAAATATTTAAACTTCCAGTCCCTTAACGGCTAACTGGATTGACACTCTATAAATACCAACCCAGAGCACAATTCAGTTTCATCACCATTACAAATTTCATTATTCTACAAAGTCACTCACTCTTCCTAACCAAATGGCATCCTCATCATCAAACAAGAATGTTCACCGACCTCGCCTGACCAAAGGTGAGATGAAAACATGAATCATGGCTGATATCAAAGAGGATACCCTCCTTCAAACTGAAGTCTCTGGGGTCATGGGTTACCTACGGGAGAAAAGGCGACAATGCGAGCAACAGGTTGAGGCAATACAAGCACCAGGCCGCAAGGTTTCGAAGCACGAAGAGACATATTCTTTGTTTCTGCAGGATGAGATCAAGAGGATAAAGAGGGTGGTCGACGACGTTTTTAACGTCGGTCACACGTTGGGTGACCAATGCACTTGGGCCGAATCGTACCACGACAATTGCGGGGAAGACAAAACAACAGATGAAGTCAAATGCCCGCAACACGACAAGTGGTGGCTCGACGAAAGCGCTTACCATGGCTTAGGGAAAATGTCAATCAAAGATGATGAAGATGAAGAGTAATCTTATCATTATTATGTATTTCGTGTTTTTATCAAGTACTGTGTTTTTTTAATTTTGTGTTGTCTTTTATTTTTAAGTAATGTAATGTGTTTGTTTAATAATAAAATGTGTTTTTTTATTATATTTGAATGGTGTTTTGTTAATTAAAAAAAATATAAAAGAATTGATGATGTGGCGAAGAAGTTCTGAAGAAGCTGTCCTTATAGACAGTGAGAGTCATGAGAAGAGTCCTGAGTAATGTGATGCTGATGTGGCAGTGAAGAAGCTCCAAGAAGTTCATCCTTATAAGCACTGGCCTTATAACCCCCTATTCTTCTCCTATTCTTCTAATATTTTATTATTTCATTTTTTCTTTTTCACAAAATTAAACAAACACATTTTATTATTATTAAAACAATTACAATACATAATTAAAAAAAAACAGTACATGATTAAAACACGAGATACATAATAATGCTACGATTACTCATCATCTTTTATTGACATACGTCCTATGCCACGGTAAGCGTTTTCGTCGAGCCACCACTTCTCGTGTTGCGGGCATTTGACTTCCCACGTGGTTTTGTCTTCCCCGCAAATGTCGTGGTACGATTCGGCCCAAGTGCATTGATCACCCAACGTGTGACCGGCCTTAAAAACATCATTGACTACCCTCTTGACCTTCTTGATCTCCTCCTGTAGAAACGAAGAATAGTGCTCTTCGTGCTTCGAAACGTTGCGCCCTGGTGCTTGTATTGCCTCTACCTGTTGCTCGCATCGTCATCTTTTCTCCCGTAGGTAATCCATATCCCTAGAGAGTTCTGTTTGATGGAGGGTGTCCTATTTGATATCAGCCATGATTAGTGTTTTCATCTCATCCACGGTCATACGAGGTCGGTTAAGATTCTTTGATGAAGACGCCATCAGGTTAGATAGAGTGAGTTTGTAGTATAATGAAAATTGGAATGGTAATGAAACTGAATTGTGCCCTGGGTTCGTATTTATAGAGTGCCCTGGGTTCGTATAGAAAGAGTAAGTTTGTAATGTTTTTAAATTAAGAATAAATTTTTGTTGTTATTAAATTACCAAGTAGGCATCTTTTATTAAAATACTTAAAGACATTACAATAATAAAAGACAAAACATAACTCAGAATACTAAAACACACTTAATTAAAATACTAAAACACACTTCATAATTCAAAACAATTAAAAAGCAACCATGATAAGCTCCCTGAAACAATGCACTTGGGTCGAATCGTACCACGACAATTGCGGGGAAGACAAAACAACAGATGAAGTCAAATGCCCGCAACACGACAAGTGGTGGCTCGACGAAAGCGCTTACCATGGCTTAGGGAAAATGTCAATCAAAGATGATGAAGATGAAGAGTAATCTTATCATTATTATGTATTTCGTGTTTTTATCAAGTACTGTGTTTTTTTAATTTTGTGTTGTCTTTTATTTTTAAGTAATGTAATGTGTTTGTTTAATAATAAAATGTGTTTTTTTATTATATTTGAATGGTGTTTTGTTAATTAAAAAAAATATAAAAGAATTGATGATGTGGCGAAGAAGTTCTGAAGAAGCTGTCCTTATAGACAGTGAGAGTCATGAGAAGAGTCCTGAGTAATGTGATGCTGATGTGGCAGTGAAGAAGCTCCAAGAAGTTCATCCTTATAAGCACTGGCCTTATAACCCCCTATTCTTCTCCTATTCTTCTAATATTTTATTATTTCATTTTTTCTTTTTCACAAAATTAAACAAACACATTGATGTGCTAAATCGAGTTTAAAATTTAAAACTAGAAATACCTTGAAACTCACTACTACACACTATCGGGCAGTGGACCCGATCGTATGCAATATAGTTAAAAAGTAAGTCCAGGTTCGTTCACGGGGATTGGTTCGAATCAATTGTCTAATAAAGTAGTTTGGAAAACAGGGTGGAACACTTTGAATCTCACTTTGACAATTAAATTAAAGTAAATTTAAAAGACAAAACACTTAAAAGTAAAGAAAAACTTCAAACAATAATAGTAAAGATCATCCACCTTGACTTCGCTAGACTTCAAACATGATTGCATTCAATTAAGACCAAATTCATATAGAGTTGACAAGATAATCGTGAAAGGATAAAATGCTCGCGTGGTACCACCAACCGCTCACACATCACCCAAACACCTAAGTTGCTAGTTTAATTACCCAAGCCGGTACCACCAATGCCTAGACAACCTTACCAACAATTAGTTTGTTTGACTATCAAATTACCAATTGTGCCTATGAGAAAATAACGTGGTACCACCAACCGTTACAAAACACGTTGACAAAATGATTCCTTTTATTAAAATGACATTCACTATCATACCATGAACTAGTGATAATTGCTCATAGACAAGCAACCGTTTGAAAATCACAAATGTATTCAACAAGTACCACTAACGAAGAACACACATGCCACCAATATCATAATAATAAATATAAAGGAATTAAATCATCAAGATCTCGACACAACGATAATTGAAATCAACTCTTTGAATTAAAACATATAGCAATCACATCATTCGTCTAGTTTCATCAAGATGGATGATTAAAAGATTAGCCACTCATGATTAAATTGAAATAACAATCAAAATAAAGGAAGAACATGATGTACCAATCGTTTGAGAAATAGAAATTGCAAGACAATAAAATAGATACGATCTAAGTGGGTGCACGTGAATCTTCAATGAATCGGAAGATGATGAAATCTTGATTCGATCCTTGAAGGTGTTCCCTGAAGTGCAGCTCTTAGAAAGAAAACTTGATGTCCTTGGGAATTAGGTTATGTTTTTCTTTTATACTCCTTGAAAACTGATGCAAAAAGCTGCCAAAAACCCTCAGGTCCGTCATCCCACTGCGGCGCAGTGGACGAGTGATGCCCCCACTGCGGCGCAGTCCCAATATTCTGACCAACGTGCCTTTTCCTTCACACGACTGCGGCGCAGTGGACACACGTACTTCCCACTGCGGCGCAGTGGCCACATAAACTCCCCACTGCGGCGCAGTCCCAATATTCTGACCAACGTGCCTTTTCCTTCACACGACTGCGGCGCAGTGGACACACGTACTTCCCACTGCGGCGCAGTGGACACACGTACTTCCCACTGCGGCGCAGTCTACAACTTCTGACCAGTATCTTTGACTTGAAATCTTCTATCCTTTCAATTAAAACAACTCTCGAACATATGAATCAACTTCTTGGCCTAAATTCATCCGAAATTGCACCGAATGGACACGTAACCTGCTTAGAACCTGAAACCACTAACAAACACCATAAACGCGCCAAATGCATACAAAATCGACTCAAACACATACGAAAAAGGCCAATAATGATGTGGGCGATGGGTATAAATTGGTCACATCAAATCCCCCCACACTTGAGCATTGCTTGTCCTCAAGCAAATCCAACATTAAAGCAAAAGTAATCCTTGGCAATGAAGCTAAGTATGTCAATGACAAAAAGTTGGGTGAAGCAGTTTTAATCTTAAATGAAAACTCGAAATGTTTGACAATATCTGAACAATCCACAAGCCTCAATAACACGACTAAGCACAAGTGAAACAAATGAACCCATCAATATCATTCTACTCCAACAAACTTACTTTTGGGGTTGAATATATGAAGAATTACTCATAGCACGGTCGTGATGCATATCTTACCATAGGCTTGAACAAGGATCATAGCTCCACCGACGTGGCGTAAGCACCAAGTACATCATCAAAATAGGCATATAGGACGGTTGTATAGTTAAGCTAAGGTATATATAGTGGATATTTACAAAGGAGAATGGGAGTGTAGGTTAGAAATGAAAGGAAACAATCAAAAGTATAAGGTATGTATGAAATATGTACAAAATAGTCTAATCAAAACCCGTACCATTGATTGCCAACAAACCATCAACCCATAAGATGTTATCCCGCTAAGACACTACAAAAGTAACCAAGCACCCCTGACACCATTGTGGTGTATCAACTTCAAACAACTTATAACCAACCAAGTCTTCCATTCTTAATGATACAACAAAACTTCTAGACATATAAAAATGAGAAGTACCCACTAGTAGCCCAAGTTTTTTTTTTTTTTTTTTAATACTTTTACTCTACTAGTAGGCACCCTCCTACAATGATGAACAATGTCTATAAACACAATATGATCAATTTTGAACATTCCAAAACAAGCCCCAATACTTAAACCAATCTACGTCTTCCCCAAGTCAAAGCATAATCCAATCAATCAACCACCAAAACTCTCACAAACCGTGCAAACCAACCAACAGCAATCAAAGGCCCCCCAGATTAGACTATCGGTATAGTAAGGTATAATTAGGTAAAGTTTACATAAATGAGTGGATATATACAATGGAAAAGGCTAAGTTAAAAGGATGTATAAGAAAGGTTTACAAAGAAAGGAAGGATGTATATGTAAGTGAGTATAAGTATAGTAAGGGTATGAATATACAAAAGGAAAAGTGAAAAGAAAGAAAGAAAGAAAAGTATGGGTCAAACCTATATGCCAATTCGTCATCCGATGCACTTATATCACAAAAGTGATCTCACTGCGGTCTCGTAACGATCACCAGGCCAAGTTCTAGCTCAACACATCACCGGCACACTCATATCAAAGAAAAGAACCCGGAGATGGAATAAATTAACCTCAAATTCGCACATCTTAGTGCAGAGTTCGAAATGGAACCCTTACTCCCGAATAAATCCAAGAGCCTAAGAGAGGGACAAATTACAAGGCAATCAAACCAAAACCGTCAACACCTAGCACATCTATAAATGAATGATGAATCTCACAACTTTAGGTGTTTGGGAAATTTTGAGTATGCAAGTGATGTTATTAATCCACAAGGATAAGCCCAATAACCGTTCAGAACACATTTCGCCGATTTAAAATTTTACCAAGGAAAAATTTGTAGTAAAATTGCTCATTAAATTATTATGAATTAAGTGACAAAAGCAATTTACCACAAGGACAAGCTCAACACAAGTTTCAAAACCATATCAACTTCTATCATCCCGCCAAATTGAAACAACCAATTCTCAAACATGCACATCATAGTTCAAAGTTCAAAATAGAACCCTTACTCTTGGATAAAAACCCAAAAGCCTACGAGAGGGACACATCCACAAGAACGGTTAAAATCTCAATGGCAAAACAACAAAAGAGATAAACCCGGTAGCTTAAACCTATTTGCCACCCCCTACACTTAAGATGGACAATGCCCTCAATGTCCAAACTCGGTCAATCAAAGGTAAATAGGGGTAAGCAACATAGAAAAATCAGAACACATACCGGAGTAAGGACACATCCCGTTTTGAAACAAGTTAGTCGACCCCGTGTCACAAATTGCGCTTCCGAAAAAGGAAGAACAATTTGCTTGGCGGGAGAAACAACTTGTACCAAAACGGAAAGTGCGAGAGTTGCGTGTGCATCAAATATACCAAACACAAATATAGCGGCGCTGAACTTACTGCCAGCATATGCACACCATCACACAATCAACAATTTGATGCCACAGAGTAAAGATGAGAAGAGAATCCAACGGGTTCCCCCCCACACTTGGGTTGCACAATAGCCATCAAATTGAATAATCCTGTTTCACTTGCATCACAAACAAACCACATTTCCAATCATATCAAAGTAACTACTGTTTTATGCAGAAAAATAAAAACCTAAAAGAAAGAAAACAAACGAAAGTACAATGTCTCATCACCCCGTAGGGTGGATACCAGAAGATAAGAAATAATGTATAAAGTACAGTCATCCGAATACCAATCATCATCACAAATCATAAAATAATTCCATCCCACGGAACCGGATGGGAACCATAATCATCATCACTGCGACTGTCCATGATAGCCATAGGGAAGACCAGATGTATCAAAAAGATCGGTGATCCAATTTCGCTCCCCTTCTTGACCTGAACCAGAGGCGCCAACATCTCCTCCAGACGGTCCACCACCAAAGCCTGAGCCAGAACCTGCAACAAAACCAGGGAGAAAAGAAGATGAACCACCTGCATCATACCCACTCTGAAAAGTACCAAACTGCACCGGCCCACGAGGAGATCCTCCCAAGTCATGGGGCCGTGGTGACATGCCCCCCGGAGAAGTGGGAAAGAATGACTGACCACCCTGGCGGTAAGCTGGAACATGAATAGGCGGTGGGCTAAAGTCAGGAACCGGATTAGGTCTTTCAAACTCCCGATTATGATACTGTGCATCCCACATCGGTTGATAATAATCCAGAGTATAGTTGGTGTGGGCCTGCTGCGATCCAATCCAAGTCATATCCTGATCCATACGCCGCTGATAATCATCAAAAGCCTGGCGGCTAGCCTGCTGCCCATCATAAATATTTTGCACCGTCTGTCCCAGGAGTGTGAGATCAAATGAACTCGGGACAGGAATGGTGCGAGCACGCGGCCTGGGTTGCTCCAGAGGAGCATCCCCCATCTCAACATCCTCAGCGGCCTCCACAATTGGAGGCGGTTCAGCAATAACACCTGTATCTTCTAACAACCTTGCCTGCTCATTCTTTTTCGGCTTCTTCACAATTTTAGCTATTATCAACTCCTTCTCAGTTAAATGCTCTTGTGGTACCTGTAAAGACAAGTCCTCCTGGCATGCATCAAGATCAAAAACTCCCATCCTCTTGTAAAGACGGGTGATAAACTGCCCAAGCACCAACTGTGAATCCGAGTGATTCACCATCCTATCCAAAACAACCATCGGGGCCAAAGCAAACCTCCTAGGTGCCCCCTCAGAAAATAACTTTATTAACCACAGATCCAACTGATAAGCTTTGTCCCAATGGGTGGACCTTTGAACCAGAAACGTCACAATCATCCGGTGCAACAACCTCAGTTTCACACTTCTAATCTTCGATACACTAACAGAGCCACCAGTAGGCCAATCGTGTCCCCCCGAAATACGAGTCCAATACTGAGGTATCGACTCTCCATCACCCAAATCCTGTTTCACATATAAACCTTTCCTCAACAAAGCCCTAAAATCTTGATTATCTAACTGCTCCCTCATATACATACCACAGTAAAAACCAAATTCAGGAATAGATAACTTCCTAGGCTGTCCCCCGCAGAAAAATGTAACAATCCTCTCCTCAAAAATATTCTTCACTTTATGCAACTCCCTAGTCAATTTTAATGAAGAATAAAACTCAAGACAAAGTTCACGAAAAACTGGTTCCCGATTATTGAAAATATTGTGCCACATATCACTACTAACAACCTGGTCACCAATTTGAACCTCAATACGAAACCACCTACGGATATCCTCCTGTACCCCATAATTTCTAGCAAAAATAGGATCAAGATACTTGGGAGGGCAAACTACATGACGATGAAGCGTAAAGAGTTTATTCAAGAAGTTGTTCTTATGGGGTTGCCTAGCCCCATTGAACTCTAACCATTCGTGAACCTCACCCATATCGTCCTCTCCAAACTTTAAATCCGGAATTTCGACTTCCTTTCTAGCTCTCTTAGCAGGGGCTTCAGCGGTCCCGCTTCCTTGTCCAACTTCCATTTGTCGTCTCTGTTCTGCGGTCTGCAATCACAAATAATAAAACAAACAAGAACGTCAAATGTGGAATGCAAAACTCAAAACTGCATTAAACACGAAATTTCTGAACAGTGAGTTCTCACTGCGGCGCAGTGAGACTTGGCATCCCTCACTGCGGCGCAGTGAGGTTAAAAGCATTTGCAGGCGCAGTGAGTAGTCACTGCGGCGCAGTGGCACACACACACCACCACTGCGGCGCAGTGATCTTTTTTCTGGGCAAATTCTTCCTATGAACGACATGAAGCCACAAGTTTTAGGGGTAATTAATCATTACATTATCATCAACAAGCAATAATCAACTCAAAATCAAACCTTAATCCTCCCCCACACTTATTCATCAAAAAGCCCTAATTTTTTTTCAAAACCCTAGCTTAAATTTCAACCCAAATCTGGATGAACAAGTGTTAAAATCGGGAAATAACCACCCCAATAGCCTCAATATCACAAAACTAACAAAACCCACTAATTAATTTAACAATGACAAGCCTACGAACTAACAATCAAAATTAAAGAAAATAAAAGAAAACATAGTCAAGAAATCGTACCTCTTTTCCCATGATGGTTAATTAAAGATGAGAATCTAAGAGAAAGAAGGAAGATAATGCAGGATTGTAATGACTTAAGGGGTTAAAATCGGGTGCCTTGGGGGTTTTTGGAAGTGTTTACGGTTCAAGAGAGAAAAGAGAAAGAAGGTAAGAAATTTGTGTGGTGAAAAAGAATTATCCCTCTTGACTAACTTATTAACCAGATCAGTCTGACCAGTCAACTTTCTCACTGCGGCGCAGTGGGACTTTGCATTCATCACTGCGGCGCAGTGAGGCATTTTTACCCCCAGGTCAGATTATATTGACTGCGGCGCAGTCACATAGCCACACCCCCACTGCGGCGCAGTGAGGCATTTTTACCCCCAGGTTCAGATTATATTGACTGCGGCGCAGTCACATAGCCACACCCCCACTGCGGCGCAGCATGATCTTTCTGATCTCGCCCCACAGTTTTTCCTTAGAAAAATTTTGACAATGAAAATTTTAAACACTTACCTCAATCCGCTTCACATCCAATTGTACCTGCATTTTTCTTGACCAAACATCATCAAATCTAACTACCAAAAACAAAAAATAAAATGCAAGAAAATAACACGGGTTGCCTCCCGAGAAGCGCTTAATTTATTTACGAGTCATTAGCTAGACTCGACTACCTTTCAAGCTTCAAATTCAAAAATGGGGATCTCTTCAATCATCCCCTCCACTTGTTCTTCTTCCAAGTACAACTTAAGTCTATGACCATTTACAATGAAAGAACCGTCTCCATTTCTCTTAAACAATTCAACATATCCCGACGGATAAACATGCTTGATAACAAAAGGGCCAATCCACCTAGAAGTGAGCTTAGGTTGCTTGATCTTAAACTTAGACAAAAACAACAAAACCTTAGCTCCAACCTTAAATTCCTTTCTACGGATCCTTTTGTCATGCCATACCTTGGTTCGCTCCTTGTAAAGTCTAGAATTCTCATATGCACCTAACCTAAGCTCATCTAGCTCATGAAGTTGCAACATTCTAAGTTCACTAGCTTCCATCATATCCAAGTTCAAATTCCTCAACGCCCAATACGCCTTATGCTCTATCTCAATAGGGAGATGACAAGTCTTACCATAGAGCAACCGGTATGGCGTGGTGCCAATCGGCGTCTTATAAGCCGTCCTAAACGCCCACAAGGCGTTATCTAACTTCTTTGACCAAACCTTGGGATTATCACCAACAGTCTTCTCTAAGATTCTTTTCAGGGCCCTATTGGTGTTTTCTACTTGTCCACTAGTTTGTGGATGATAGGAAGTAGAAAAGTAATGCACAACACCATATCTTTTCATGACCTTGGCTAATTGATGATTTGCAAAATGGGTTCCTCGGTCACTAATCAAAGCTCTAGGGCAACCAAATCGACAAAATAACTATTTAAGGAAATCAATGACTACCCTCGCGTCATTCGTGGGCAAAGCCTTGGCTTCGGCCCATTTAGACACGTAGTCAACGGCAACAAGAATGTATTGGAATTTGTTAGACGGTGGGAATGGTCCCATGAAGTCTATGCCCCAAATATCAAATACCTCACATACCTGAATGCTTTGTTGAGGCATCTCATCCCGCTTGGTAATGCTCCCTTGTCTTTGACAAATGTCACAAGTCTCTACCAAAGTTTTTGAAAATGGTAGGCCAATAGAAACCTGCATCAAACACTTTTTTACCTGTAACCGAAGGACCGTAATGACCTCCAGTTTGACCATAATGACAAGCATCAAGAATCTCCCGAGTCTCAGCTCCAGCTACACATCTCCTCACCATACCATCTGCACAAACACGAAACAAGTATGGGCTATCCCAAAAATAGTACTTAGCATCTGAAATGAGCTTCTTCTTCTGTTGGTGCGTGAAATCATTTGGTATCTCACCTGCAACCAAATAATTAGCAATATCTGCAAACCAAGGAGCATCATCAGAATTAGATATAAACATTAAAGATTCATCGGGGAAGTGATCATTGATCTCCCCTTCACGAAGTTCCTCCCGGTGAGGATCTTCCAAACGACTCAAATGGTCGGCAGCCAAATTTTCAGCCCCTTTTTTATCCTTGATTTCTATATCAAACTCTTGTAACAACAAGATCCATCGGATAAGCCTGGGTTTAGCATCTTGTTTCGAGAACAAGTACTTAAGGGCTGAATGGTCAGTAAAAACTATGGTCTTACTTAAAACAAGATATGATCTAAACTTATCAAATGCGAAGACCACGACAAGCAACTCCTTCTCAGTAGTGGTGTAATTTTGCTGGGCGGGGTTCAAAGTCTTACTAGCAAAATAAATGGGCTTGAAATGCTTATCAACCCTTTGCCCAAGCACGGCTCCCACAGCAAAATCACTTGCATCGCACATCAATTCAAAGGGCAATTCCCAATCCGGCCCAACCATGATAGGAGAATTAGTCAACTTTTCCTTCAAAACCTGAAAAGCACTTAAACAAGCATCATCAAATACAAAAGGGACGTCCTTCTCCAACAAGTGGGTCATAGGACGAGTAATCTTAGAAAAATCCTTAATGAAACGGCGGTAAAAACCGGCATGTCCAAGAAAACTCCTTACCCCTTTCACATTGGAAGGCGGGGGTAATTTGGCTATAACATCTATCTTAGCCCTATCAACTTCAATCCCGGCCTTAGACACTTTATGACCTAAAACAATACCTTCGGTCACCATGAAATGACATTTCTCCCAATTCAAAACAAGTTGTGCCCTCTCGCACCTTTCCAACATCCTATCCAAATTATGCAAGCAAGTATGAAAAGAGTCCCCAAAAACCGAGAAATCATCCATGAAGACCTCCATGGAGGTTTCAAGCATGTCCTGGAAAATAGCTATCATGCACCTTTGAAAGGTTCCCGGGGCATTACACAAACCAAACGGCATTCGCCGATAAGCAAAGGTACCAAATGGGCACGTGAAGGTGGTCTTTTCTTGATCCTTGGGATCAATGGGTATTTGAAAGTACCCGGAGAACCCATCTAAGAAACAAAAATACTCATTACCTGCAAGTCTTTCTAACATCTGATCAATGAAAGGCAGGGGAAAGTGATCCTTACGGGTGGCATCATTAAGCTTACGGTAATCAATACAAACCCGCCAACCCGTTATAGTCCTAGTGGCCAAGAGTTCCTTATTCTCATTTTCAACAACTGTCATGCCCCCCTTTTTGGGCACACAATGAACAGGACTAACCCAAGAACTATCAGCAATAGGGAAAATGATCCCTGCATCTAACAACTTAATGACTTCATTCTTAACAACCTCTTTCATGTTAGGATTTAGCCTCCTTTGTCTCTGGACAACGGGCTTAACATCATCAACAAAATCAATCTTATGCTGGCAAAAGTTAGGACTAATACCTGGAATATCGGTGGTTTTCCAAGCAAAAGCCCGCTTATGGGCTCGAAGCACAGATAAAAGACAATCTTTCTCGTCACTCGAAAGTGAGGCCGAGATAACCACTGGTAAAGAAGATTCACCTGACAAATAAGCATACTCCAAATGGGTAGGTAATGGCTTAAGCTCCAAATCAGTGGGTGGTACATCAACAGAATTTGGTACCCTCGAACTTCCATCCGCAACAACCTCCTCAAAACTCTCATCCTCGGGAGGTGTCTCATCCAAGCTAAGTGCCATAACCTCTGAAAACAAATCATCATCAGAAATATCTCCCGATCCTAAATTTGCAATCTCCTCATCTCCAATATCTGTCTCCATCAATTCCTGAAATTCTCGGTCTAAAGCATCATCAATCACATCAATCCTGAAACAAGACTCATCATTAGAATAAGAATGCTTAATAGACCTCTCAACATTAAAAACAATTCTATCCGTACCCACACCCAAAGAAATTTCCTTATCCTTCACACGGATGATAGCATCCGCGGTATTAAGGAATGGGCATCCAAGAATAAGGGGTACCTGTGCATCCTCCTCCATCTCGAGGATAACAAAGTCAACTAAGAAAACAATATGGCCCACTTTGACTCTAATATTTTCAGCAATCCCCATGGGATACTGAAATGAATGGTCAGCTAGTCTAATACTCATGCGAGTAGGGCGAAGGATTCCTAAAGCCAACTTACTCCAAACCGAGTAAGGCATCAAATTAATGCTAGCACCTAAATCAGCCAAAGCCTTACAAATTATGGTTCTAATAGAGCAAGTAATAAGGAAACTCCCTGGGTCTTCAAGCTTAGGTGGAATGCGGTTCTGCAAGATAGCAGAACACTCGGCATTGAGAAAAGTAGCTTTTGCCTCCTCCATCTTTCCTTTATCCGTCACAAGCTCCTTAATGAACTTGGCATAATGAGGCATCCCCTGTATCAAATCAACTAAAGGCACATTAATATGAACATTTGAAATCATTTGAACAAACTTGTTATATTGTTCCTTTAACTTTGCCTTCCTGAACCGCTGTGGAAATGGAACCTTTGGCTTATATGGCTTAACCTCTGGAACCACATCCGGTTTTGGTGGAGTGACCGGAGTCTTCACGGTCGGATTCTCCTCCATCTCAATCTCTTCATCAACTTCATCATCATCACTCCCTTTTTCCTGCACATCTGAAACAACATCATCAGGTATAGTAGGAGGGTCATAGGATTTACCTGTACGAGTGGTGATGGCCTTGGCTTCCTCATTACGGGCTTGAGGTGGAGTGTACTTCTGCCCCTGAATTGGCCCCATGCTAAACTGAGGCTTAGGATTCTGTTGAGTATTGCTAGGTAAAGTACCTGGAGGTCTAGAAAGGGCAGCCATCCTACTCTCAAGATCCTTAAAGTTAACACATTGATTCTTCATATTTATCTCTACCTTGCCATCTATCCTATCCAACCTCTCATTCAATGCCTTAGTATCATCCCAAATCATCTGAATGCTAGTGTTTGTCTCAGCCTGATTACTCGGCATTTGGATCGGCATTAGAAGAAGAACCTGATCCTTTTCCTTGTTGAGTTTGTTGTTGTGGCTGACTCTGAAAGTTATCCCTCTGCCACCTATTTCCTGAAAAACGAGAATTATTAGTAGGAAAAGAAGAGTTATAAGAAGGATTACCTGAAGAACGGTTCTGGAAACCGGTATTGCGCGGGTAGCTCCCTTGTTGTTGATTCTGGATGTAACTCACATCTTCGGGTCCCCCGATTGGAACACTCATCAGAATAATGCATATCACCACAATGATCACATCCATCGGCTACTACCTTAACATCCCTCTCAATTGCTCCAAACCGATTCTCTTGCATAGCAAATCCCTTTTCCATGCGCTCAGATAGCGCTCTAATCTCTCCAATCATCCCAGAATCATGACTAGCTTCAACCTTTGCAACCCTACCTTGGCTAGTACCTTTATTTAACCTTCTCTCATTCTTCAAGAATCTATCATCATCCATATTCGCATTGTCCTTTGCCATGGACTCCAAAATTTCAAAACCTTCATTTGGTGTGATCTTGTTGAAACCACCCCCAAAAGCATATCCTAATTCACGCTTAGACTTCTTATCTAGGCCATCAAAGAAAAGCTCAACATATTGCTCCTTAGTCATGTTATGGCCCGGAAAATTCCTCAACATTTCCTTAAACCGAATCCATGCATCTACCACATCTTCATCTTCATCTTGGTCAAAGGACCTAATCAAATTCTCCAACTTCCTTTGAGTTCTAAGTGAATAAAACTCACCAATGAAAGCTTGCTTGAGTTGGTTCCAAGTTGTGATCGAATTTTCTGGAAGATCATTAAACCAATCTAGAGCATCCCCGGTAATGGACATGGGAAATGTTTCAAGCTTAATGGCATCCATTTGGTTTTGCCCATATTGGTATAACCGTACCAACTTTTCAAACCTTTCCAAGTGTTGGTATGGATCCCATTTCCTTTTGCCATCAAACTGTTGCTCCTCAATACTTTTAAGATGATTACCTTTCAGATTGAAATCATGAGCAATGGCCGGTGGTCTTATAGGACTACCACGGTTGGCAGGAATAGTACGGACCCTCTCACCATAACGTATATCATTCGGATCCCTTTCTTCGTCTCCCATTTCCTCTTCTAACTTAACTTCTAAATTGAAAAATTCGTCCAAATAGAACCCTTCTTCGTCCGAATCAGGAGTGGGTCTAGCAATAGGTGAGAATGGTGTAGGTGTTGTGAAGTTAAACCTACGTCTTGTTGGTGTTCTCAAAGGACTATTTAGAGGTAAACCCGAAGACCGCAAGTTCATCAACTAAGAAGTAGACCTGCAAAACACAACTAACCAAACACGTCAACTGCACCTGTGATAAGATAAGAAAAGAAAAGCTAAACTATTAAAGCAAATAACTTCCTCACGCGTGAGGAAGGATCAAACCACTAAATTACAACTAAAACGGCACACAATCCCCGGCAGCGGCGCCAAAAACTTGATGTGCTAAATCGAGTTTAAAATTTAAAACTAGAAATACCTTGAAACTCACTACTACACACTATCGGGCAGTGGACCCGATCGTATGCAATATAGTTAAAAAGTAAGTCCAGGTTCGTTCACGGGGATTGGTTCGAATCAATTGTCTAATAAGTAGTTTGGAAAACAGGGTGGAACACTTTGAATCTCACTTTGACAATTAAATTAAAGTAAATTTAAAAGACAAAACACTTAAAAGTAAAGAAAAACTTCAAACAATAATAGTAAAGATCATCCACCTTGACTTCGCTAGACTTCAAACATGATTGCATTCAATTAAGACCAAATTCATATAGAGTTGACAAGATAATCGTGAAAGGATAAAATGCTCGCGTGGTACCACCAACCGCTCACACATCACCCAAACACCTAAGTTGCTAGTTTAATTACCCAAGCCGGTACCACCAATGCCTAGACAACCTTACCAACAATTAGTTTGCTTGACTATCAAATTACCAATTGTGCCTATGAGAAAATAACGTGGTACCACCAACCGTTACAAAACACGTTGACAAAATGATTCCTTTTATTAAAATGACATTCACTATCATACCATGAACTAGTGATAATTGCTCATAGACAAGCAACCGTTTGAAAATCACAAATGTATTCAACAAGTACCACTAACGAAGAACACACATGCCACCAATATCATAATAATAAATATAAAGGAATTAAATCATCAAGATCTCGACACAACGATAATTGAAATCAACTCTTTGAATTAAAACATATAGCAATCACATCATTCGTCTAGTTTCATCAAGATGGATGATTAAAAGATTAGCCACTCATTTATTATTATTAAAACAATTACAATACATAATTAAAAAAAAACAGTACATGATTAAAACACGAGATACATAATAATGCTACGATTACTCATCATCTTTTATTGACATACGTCCTATGCCACGGTAAGCGTTTTCGTCGAGCCACCACTTCTCGTGTTGCGGGCATTTGACTTCCCACGTGGTTTTGTCTTCCCCGCAAATGTCGTGGTACGATTCGGCCCAAGTGCATTGATCACCCAACGTGTGACCGGCCTTAAAAACATCATTGACTACCCTCTTGACCTTCTTGATCTCCTCCTGTAGAAACGAAGAATAGTGCTCTTCGTGCTTCGAAACGTTGCGCCCTGGTGCTTGTATTGCCTCTACCTGTTGCTCGCATCGTCATCTTTTCTCCCGTAGGTAATCCATATCCCTAGAGAGTTCTGTTTGATGGAGGGTGTCCTATTTGATATCAGCCATGATTAGTGTTTTCATCTCATCCACGGTCATACGAGGTCGGTTAAGATTCTTTGATGAAGACGCCATCAGGTTAGATAGAGTGAGTTTGTAGTAGAATGAAAATTGGAATGGTAATGAAACTGAATTGTGCCCTGGGTTCGTATTTATAGAGTGCCCTGGGTTCGTATAGAAAGAGTAAGTTTGTAATGTTTTTAAATTAAGTGCCTGGGTTCGTATTTATAGAGTGCCCTGGGTTCGTATTTATAGAGTGCCCTGGGTTCGTATTTATAGAGTGCCCTGGGTTCGTATTTATAGAGTGCCCTGGGTTCGTATTTATAGAGTGCCCTGGGTTCGTATTTATAGAGTGCCCTGGGTTCGTATTTATATGAGGACGCCATTTGGTTAGATAGAGTGAGTTTGTAGTAGAATGAAAATTGGAATGGTAATGAAACTGAATTGTGCCCTGGGTTCGTATTTATAGAGTGCCCTGGGTTCGTATAGAAAGAGTAAGTTTGTAATGTTTTTAAATTAAATAAATTTTTGTTGTTATTAAATTACCAAGTAGGCATCTTTTATTAAAATACTTAAAGACATTACAATAATAAAAGACAAAACATAACTCAGAATACTAAAACACACTTAATTAAAATACTAAAACACACTTCATAATTCAAAACAATTAAAAAGCAACCATGATAAGCTCCCTGAAACACTGCTCGTATCTGAAGCCCCCTCCCATACTTCTCATGGTACTCCTGATGCGCCGTTGCATAAAACAACTCATCAGAGACGGTCCTCCCCTGTGCATTCAACCTCATACAGATTGCCTGAAACTGCTTACATTCCTTCTGAATTCTGGTGAAGTGACCTACTAGTTGATGTTTGCTCCGTGGACCTTCAGTCGTGTCCCTGTTGAACATTTCAGTAATGTCGTTCCAAGCGTTTTCGCTTGGGTTAGTCATTTCACATCTACCGGTCACAGGGTCAGGTAGCCTCAACATCCAACACCTCGACAACAAAAAATCTTCTCCTTCAGTCCACCTCGTAGCGCCATTTGGTTGCGATGTTTGAATGAAATGATTTGATAAAGATATAAAGGATTTGAGATAATATTGTTGTGATTTGAAATGGTTGTGTTTGTTGGGTATAAATAGAGTGTAAAGGGAAAAAAAATAATAAAAAAAGGCATATAGCCGTTAGTTTTTAAAAATTTAGGTTGGAAAATGTTTTTTTTTAAATTATGGACAAATCACACGCAAGTAGCCCCCACCCCCACTTCCGACGCTGCGTCCAAATATGGGAGAAACCACCGGACGCCGGCCTTAGACGCGCCGGTGCTTATAGCGTCCGACGCCTCACCGGCGTCCGACGTGCGTCCAAAGCCTCTATAAGGAGGGGTCTTATATTACCAAAACTTCAGCAAATTACCGAAGTATAAAAGCATCATATCAAGTATGTAGGACTAGGACTAGTACACCGAAAATACACTACAAGAAAAATGTTGATTAGTGACGAAAAACATTTGGTCACTAATTTATCATAATGACCAAATTTTCGTCACTAACAATCAAATTTTTGGTCACTATTGCGGTTAGTTACCAAAATTTGAGTGGTCACTTTTCGTCACTAAAGCTCCACCACTAATTTTTTTAGATTCAAAAAATGTTATTTTTTGGCCACTAATTTTGTTTAATGACCAAATTCAGTGACCATTTTTTTTAATGGTGACTAAATAAGGTTATTAGTGACCAAATTTTAGTTGCCACTAAAGAAAATGGTCACTAAAAGCTTTTTTCTTGTAGTGATAATACCTGAATTACATCAAGTATTTGTGTGTTTATTTTATCAAATGTTTTATTAGTAGTTGAAATGTGTTCTTAATTTAGTGTTAATGTAATAATGTGACAACAATAAACAGAGTTTATGAGTTACTTAATAAAGTAGTTCTGAGTGTTTGTTTAATGTATAGTTGATGTTACATTATTAATAAATTAAGTTGAATGCGCTAATTAACTCGGTAAGAATTACAGTTTCTATGAGTCATATCAACTAAAATATAGCTAAACATTTTACTTATCTAATTAAGATAAAAATGAAAAATGAAAAGATATTGGTTAAGAGTAAGAAAAACAGGTAAAAATTTAAAGTTGTGTAAAGAACAAAAGTAAATAAAAAATGTATGGGAGGAAACAAATGGATGAAGGCAATGGTTTGTGGATATATTTATTTAAATAACGTCGTGGGTCGCTCACATGAGCCGAAACGGCGTTGATTCCGGCGATTCCTTCATGTCCTTCTTGTCTTACTTCCCAATATTATTTAGAATTTAGAGATAGAAAAAGAGACCCTAATCTCACCAATAACCATAAAGAAACTAATATTCTTCTGAATATTATACCACTGATGAATATAATGTAGTAATTGCTAAAGACAAAACCATGGAATTAATTCAATTTAATTCTAGCTAATTCATGCATGCACAAATGCCTAGATCTCAATCTCTTTCATCCTTTTAACTTGCATTCAAACTTTATTTACTTTCTATGTATTTACCTTTTCCTTTGTTTGAATTCGTTTCGTCAATAAAGTGTCGTTGTTATATATCTACTTTTGCAAATAATGTCAAAACTAAGCTAAAGGTTTCAATCTTTATCAAAATCAAAAATGATTGGGTGACTTAAAAATAACACATAAGCCTAAGCGTAATTTTAATATAAGATCGAATGTAATTGTACAAAACGTAATTGTATTATTGTTTGTCTCCAACACTTTGCTGGTGACTTTATTTATTTATTTATATAGTTATTCATGAGTTGTGACAGAAAATGATATTGTATGCTAGGAAATTAAAGGTCGGAATGGTGTTATAAATGAACAAAAACCTTGAGGAGCGGAACATTTAGCAAACAGTTTATTAACTGTCTATGGAGCGGTTTCGTTTGTTAATCTGGTAAAGAAACGATAACGAATAAGATTATTAATGAGTGGCCAAATGCACATCGTAAAATAAAAATGGTCTCAAACAATGAAAGGAAGTAGTGGAACTGTGGAAGAATAAATGCCTTACAAGCTAGATGAAAGTGAAAATGTACAAAAGTCCGCTAATTACCAAGGTGTATGGGGTGAAATAAATTCATCCAACTGTAGTAAGTAATGACGGAATTTATTTTAGTTAGAAAGTGTGAATAATTGGGTATATAAGGCTAAAAGGAGTGATGCATATTTTGAGGGCGGGGATATCCGCCATGTGGCGCCATGTAAGCAACAAAGTTTTGTTAGGAAAATGGGGGAGTGAGGCATATTTTGGGTGGGGGGACTTTGGACATGTGGCATCCATGTTTCTCCCACCAATTTTTTTTTTTTTACTTTTTACTTCTTTTTTTTACCTTTTTTACTCCAAAACTAATATATATATATATATATATATATATAGGGTAAGGTTCAATTAAGAACCATTTAAATTGGAAGAACCATGAGAACCACTATATTATAACTTGATGTTCATATGTGATAGGTATATGTAACCAAATTCGTTCACGTAGGTTCATTTGAGAACCATTCATATATGAACGTAGGTAATATTAGTTATAACTTGACATGTTCATATGTGCATGAATTTGTTCACATAGACTATTAACATATGAACACCAAGTTATAATTACAAGGTTCTCATGGTTCTTCCAATTCAAATGGTTCTCATTTAACCTTTTCATATATATATATATATATATTACATAAAACACATCCATAATTAAAACATCCCACATAATTTATAAATAAAGTCCATTACATAATTTAGAACAATACTTAAACAACTTAAACAAACCAAATTAAACATAATAAAGTCCAACACACAAATAAACTACGGGTCACGATACTTCTTCCTAAGTTCTTCTTTCGCCTTCTCCATGATTGATATATCGGGTTCATCTAGATAACTGTAGTCAGTGCTTAACACTTTCAACTCCGCTAGCTTGAGTTGGGTATTCTTTGATTCAAGCTTCTTTTGTCCAATCTCCATCTTTTGCTTGCCCATATTGATCCGCTCCCTACTCGCCTCAAACAACCCATCCAACTTCATCGAGAGATTATCAAATGTCTCCGAGTACCTAGCCACCCCTTTTCCCTTGCCGGACGAACTCGACGACCCTCCATGAGCGGCTTTCTTAGCCGCGTCTCTCCCGGACGGGCGCTCCGGGAACGCCGACTCATCCTCAGTAATGTCATTTAGATCAAAGTTGACACGTGCATCCGAACCTTTTTATACGAAACATAAAACATAAAACATGTTTGCAATTAATAAAAAAAGGACCGAAATTATATTATTTTTTAAAAAAAAATTCGAATTAAAAAGAGAAAGGAATGAAATTTATACCTTGACTTTGTGGTTCGTTGGATGATGACGTTTTCAACCTTTTTGTGGTCGGTTCTCCACGAGTTGCCTTAACATTAGTGTCGGTCACATAATGAAACTTCGACGACCATCTAATCTTATCCCAAATATCCAAATACTTGAAAGGCGCCTTGTAAGTCCCTTGATACTCGGCGAGAGCTCTCTTAATCACATCCGCATCATTTGCACCACTTAGATGATTGTTCGCGTTGGTGAGACGAGTGTAGATTGAATTGAAGTTTTGGATTAATGGACGCATATTCCTCCATTTTGCACTAACACCTTCCGCGTCACGATAATCTTTCGGCTTCTTTAAAAGTGTTCTCAAACCATCCGTTATCCTCAACCAATACGTCTTTTCCCTTTGAAAGTTAGCTAAAAAAAAAAAAAATGCGTATTAGTTTATATATATAACCGAATTATTATATATATATATATATATACACTATATATATATATTATATATATATATGTAAGTATGTTATATTATATATATATATATTATATATATATATTATATATATATATAATATATATATATATTATATATATATATTATATATATATATGTATTACTTTATATATATAACCGAATTTTATATATATACATATAGTTGGCTAAAAAAACAAAAAATGCGTATTACTTTATATGTATATATAACCGAATTATATATATATATATATATAGTTGGCTAAAAAAACAAAAAATGCGTATTACTTTAGTTTATATATATAACCGAATTTTATATATATACATATAGTTGGCTAAAAAAACAAAAAATGCGTATTACTTTATATGTATATATAACCGAATTATATATAAAAACGTATACCTTCCTCCGGGTCTTCGGTAACCGATAGCCAAGCCGTGCATAAGGCCATTTCTTCCTCCTTTTTCCATGGAATCGAGGGTGCTCTCAATCTTACTTCGCCGAGGGCTTTCTTTTTGTGTGAACGCTTCTTTTGTGGCATTGAACCGCCGACTTCGTTTTCGGGTTGAGTTTCTTGTACAATTTCAACATCGGGGGAAACGGGCCTTGGTGATGGTGGTCTTGACGATGATTGTCTTGGCGATGGAGTGTCGACAACTTGTTGTCGATCTAAAAAAAAGAAAGACATAATATTATTAAACTATATAAAGAACATATGTATAAACTATATATAAAAAAATACAATATATAAAGTTACCAAAAAATGAACCCGGCGTGTTTTGTGGTGGCGTAATCCCACCAAAACCGTATAAACCATCTTGTTGTGGCGCATAAAATGGTATAAAACCCGGCATTTGTGGTGGCGTAGCACCCATTTGTTGGATCAATTGGAACAACGTCGCGTTTGGTAGCATATTAGGATCGTTGACGTCTTGTTGATTTTGATTGTTAGGACGGATAAAACGATTATTATTATTATTAAAAGGGTTAAAGTTATTATTATTATTAGGGAACATTGTAAAAAAATGTAAAGAAAAGAGAAGAAGAAAAGAAAGAAAGAGTTAGATGAATTGTGTAAAAGGTAGAGTGTATATATATAGATGGTAAAAATAAAATTAAAAAAAAAAAAAAAAAAAATTTTTTTTTTTTTATTAATAGCCGTTGGTAACGGCTCTTTTTCTTGGAAGGTGGAAAAGTTTGGGCGATAGAATAATTCCGCCACTTTGGTTTTTGGGGCTTAATCGGCAATAGGGGGTGGTGTGGAGGGCGAGATTTGGGCGAAATTAAGGGGTCTCTCGCCCCACTCCGTTATGTGTTTTATAAAATGATTAAGTGAAGAAAATAAATAAAAAAGGTAATATGACCGTTAAGAAAAACATTTTGTTATGTACGTGTAAAACAGTCGATGGACCCATCCTTCTTTCTTTCGCTTGTCCTTCACCGACGCCACTAAAAATTACGAAGCCACAGAAGGCCGGGCTCGTCATTTCAACCGACGAAGCCCATTGGGATGGGTCTTACAAATGCTCTTATATATGGTGATATATTATTATTGCCAAGTCATATTCTCTATTATTATTTCATTTGCATTTATTTCTCAATTAATACATTTTATCTAATCCATCATATTATTGACCTATCATATACTCGATAATAATAGAGAAGTTGCTTGCCATTTAAGTCAAGTGTTTTAAATATTAAATTTCACATCTCAAACATGTAGTGCGTGTTTACTGTTTAATTACGTACAGATCCTGTTTAGTTTTTAAGATATGGATGGAAGTATATTCAGAAAATTAATGCTTTAATTTATTGAAGTTCTGAAAAATATAAAACGTCTGTGTTTTAGTAGAAATAGATTTTAAAAATGCGTATACATACGAGCAAGGTTGGGGAACTCGTGACCCGGACTCGACCCGGCGAGAGGGGAGTCAGAAGTTTTTGGAGAATCGGACTCAACTCGGAGAGAACTCGGATTGGAAATTTATATACAAACATAAGTATTTTTGAAATTATATGTAATAGAACTTTAAAAATATATTCCAAACTTCAAATTTAAACATAATTGTTTTAAAACATTAACATAATAACTCAAACTTGAAAATTAAACGTTAGATTAGTTGATAGATTCACGCATCATTATCATTTTGTTCGTATAAAGGTTGAAGAACTCGTGACTCAGACTCGACTCGGCGAGGTGGAGAGTCAGGAGTTTATTTTGGGTACTCGGCTGTCTCGGGTGAGTTTTACAACCTTGCATACGAGTATGTTAAAGTAACAATGTCAAAAACGGCAAAATAAATACGAAGCATTGTATATATTTTGTTTTCTCAAAACCAGCGGTGACAGGTAATAGACGAAGAAAGTAAGAAAACAAAATTGATTTAGAAACTTTGATACTTTGAATGTCGATTTAAACTAGTATATCCACGACTGATAAAGAAAAAAAAAAGAAAAAAGTCATCTAAATCCATCACCAACCACAAGTGGTCAAAATCTCAGTTGGACTTCACACTCAAGCATGTTACAGCCAATTTCGACTCAAGTCTCATGGCGAAAGACTATAGAATTTAGAGAGAAAGAAAATTGGGAAAATATTGTGTGATTGATTAATTACAAAACGGTTACAAGATCATATATATATATACAAGAATCACGAAATATGTATCTATCCTATATCTATATGTTTAACCGCCTAAACTAACTATTCAAACTATAACTAATTTATAACAACTTCTTAATATTTACATATCTGGTCCTTCTAGTTTCTAATCTATACAAAACGAGTATATAACTTCAATATACCCCCCTCAAGTTGGAACTTCTTGAAGACCCAACTTGCCACTCAAAAAGGAATGCTGTGAAGATCCCAAAGCTTTAGTCATTATATCTGCTAACTGCAAATGAGTAGGAATGTAAGCTGTTTGCAAGAACCCTTCTTGAACCTTATCTCTTGTGAAATGACAATCAATATCTAAGTGCTTGGTTCTGTCATGGTAGCATGGGTTTGCAGCTATTTGCTGAGCTGCTTTATTATCACAAAATAAAGTTAAAGGAACCTTAACTGGTATATGTAAATCCTTTAACAAATATGTGAGCCAAACCAATTCACAAGTGGTGGTTGCCATGCTTCTATACTCTGCCTCTGTAGATGATCTTGAAACAGTTGCTTGTTTCTTGGTTTTCCAGGAAACCAAAGCATGTCCTAAGAAAATGCAATAACCAGTGAGTGATCTTCTTGTCATCAAACATGAAGCCCAGTCTGCATCACTGAAACCTGTGACCTTAAGTTGTTGCTGAGCAGGATAAAACAAACCCTTTGAAATGGTTCCCTTTAAATACCTCAGCAAATGAACAGCATCCTTCATATGAGGTTCTCTAGGAGTAGATACAAACTGGCTTAAGTGTTGTACAGCATAAGAAATATCTGGCCTAGTCATTGACAAATATAATAGCCTTCCAATCAATCTTCTGTAAGTATCTGGTGCTGACAATAGCTGGCCTTTGTCAAGAGATAATTTGGCATATGTAGGCAAAGGAAAACTCACTGGTTTGGTAGCAGTTAATCCTGCATCCTTAAGAAGATCCAAAGTGTATTTTCTTTGGTTAAGATAAGTCCCTGAATCAGTTCTGCACAACTCAATACCCAGAAAATACCTTGCCAAACCTAAATCCTTGATGGTAAATTTGTTATCCAATGCCAACTTAACACTCTTGATTTCATTATCATCATTCTCTGTGACAATAATGTCATCAACATACACTAAAATGGCAGTAAAGAAGTCCCCTCTGGCTTTGACAAACAAAGAATAATCATGTTTGGACTGGTCAAAGCCCAATGAAGTGAGAAATTTTGTTAGCTCAATATTCCATTGCCTGGATGCTTGTTTTAACCCATACAGAGACTTATTCAGCTTACATACTTGATTGGGCAATGCTTTAGTATATCCTTCAGGTGGAAACATGTAAATTTCCTCATCAACAAAACCATGTAGGAAAGCATTATTTACATCAAGTTGATGTAAAAGCCATTCTTTGGCAGTAGCAATGGCTACCAAAACTCTCACAGTTGCTGCCTTTGCAACAGGGGAAAAGGTATGTTTATAATCAGTGCCCTCCTGTTGATTAAAACCTTTAATAACAAGCCTTGCCTTTAATCTTTCAACTGTTCCATCTGGAAGATATTTTGTCTTATAAACCCATTTTGAGGAAATTGCTTTATGATTTGGAGGTAAATCAGTAAGACTCCAAGTATTATTCTGCTCAAGAGCTAATAATTCCTTATTCATTGCTCCTACCCAACCTTTATCCTGTGCAGCTTGAGCATAATTTGATGGTTCAAAGGTACTTAGAACATGTGCCAATGATGCCACATAATCAGCAGGATAGTGCTCAAAATCCTCATTCTTGAAAATAGGGTAAATAGGAGAAGTGTTGCATGATTCATTAATGACCATAGAAGCACTAGAAGTTTTTGTTTTAGGAGTCACAAAATCTTGCAACCATTTTGGTTGAGCAGTATTTCTAGCAGATTTCCTTACAGGAACAGGATTAGGCACAATAGAAGATGTATTTTCAGATACAATTCTAGTAGGAGGATTTGCAGCACTAGTAGTTGAAGGTATGGTGTTATGACCATTATCAGTGGGAAGGTTTTCATTGGAAACCTCATCAGTATGAACCACGTTGTCATCATCTTCTAAAATACCATCATTATTAGGGAAAAGAGAATTTTGTTGAACAATAATTTGTGAAGAAATTTCCTTGAAAGGAAATTGAGTTTCTCTAAAGATGACATCCCATACTATGAAAAATCTCTTTATTGGAGAGATTATAAAGGGTATATCCTTTTTGTCCAGGAGGATACCCTAAAAACACACATTTGATCCCTCTTGGATCAAACTTATCTTTATGAGGTTTTGTCACTGCAGCATAACATAAACACCCAAACACTCTTAAATTGTCATAAGTAGGAGGACAATTATGAAGCATCTCAAAAGGAGTCTTCCAATTCAAAATTTTCATGGGCATCTTATTGATCAAATAGGTAGCAGTCAGTACACAATGCCCCCAAAACTGTTTAGGCAACCCTGCAGTTAATCTTAGTGCCCTAGCAGTATCAAGTAAATGCCTATGTTTTCTTTCTACCACTCCATTCTGCTGAGGGGTATAAACCCTGGTCCATTGATGCAAAATTCCTTGAGCCCTCAAATAGACCATATACTCATTATTAACTATTTCAGTTCCATTATCTGACCTTATATGTTTGGGTTTGGTTTTGAAGTGATTATTGACATAAGAAATGAAGCCTTGAAGGACAGAATTGATTTGATCTTTTGTATGCAACAAATAAGTCCAAGTACTTCTAGTATAGTCATCAACTATAGTTAAGAAGTAATGTGCACCATTCAATGCAGAAACCTTATATGGACCCCATAAATCAACATGAATGAGTTCAAAAGATTTATTAGTCCTAGAATGACTAATAGGAAAAGGCAATCTGTGCTGTTTAGCCAAAACACAAGTATCACAAAAGAAATTGGAATTATTGACATTTTTGCATTCATCAATATGAATCATTTTTGAAACAGAGGTATGACCAAGTCTTTGATGAAGCAAAGAAGCATCTATATGCTTACAGGAGTTATTAAGAACTTTATTTACAAAGGAAGCAACAACAACAGAAAATGAAGCAAGAGTAGAAGGAAATTGTCCCTTGCAGACATAGAGATTTTTGGTGCCCTTTCCAACAGCAACAACCTTTCTAGTTGAAAGGTCCTGAAAGGTGTTTGGGGTAGAGTTTTCGCTACTAGGATCCTGAATAGAATTTAGACTTTAGTCCTTCAGTAATAAACACTTAATAATGTGTAGTCTTAAAGGATCCTTAATTCCGGTTAGTTTATTAGTTCAGACTATGTTATGTTATTATCCTAATATAACAGGATCTTGATATCTTCAGAATCTATGATTTTACTAACGAATATATGTCTAGTATAGTAGATATTATATGCAGGATCGAAGTAAAAGCGTGTTACATAAAGAAAACGTGTTTCAACGGATAGTTTACCACTTCAACCACAAGAATCGGGATTGATAACAGATTTACCATGTGAATAATAACACTCAACGGTCATCTATGCCACTTCTTCAGCGTAAAGAGCAAGTCCAGGAAGATCCCAGATATTTCGGAGATACGGTTCAACGTCTAGCTCTATAAATAGAAGAAGATCTCGTTCAGAGGGGGGACACATCACAGAGATCGCATACTTTACACACACAAGCAATCATCACACAAGCATTCACTCACTCAACAACAACAAATTACACTACTAGAAAATCTGGTATTACCGACGGCCAAAATCCGTCCCAAAACGTCTTTAGCGACGGATTTTCGACGGATTTTGGCCGTTCCTAAAATCGGCCTCGGTAATATTTAACGACGGATTTTGGGACGGCCATAAATTTTTCCGACGGATTTACGACAGACGGATTTAACGACGGATTTGGAACGGTTTAATTAACGACGGATTTGGGACGGGTTGATTAGCGACGGACTACTTTTACGACGGATTTGCGACATGTGTTTTACCGACGGACACATTTGGGACGGATTTCCGACGGTTTATTGACAACGGATCTAGATTTACCGACGGAAAATTCCGTCCCTAATCCGTCGATAAAGGTATTTTCCAAAAAAAATATAAATACAATATACGTATACAGTAGGTATACATATACTGTATTTATACTTTATATGTACGTATTTATGTATCCTGCATTCTTGTATATATCTATTTTCTCGAAAAACAATTAAAATAAATTAACAACAAACATCAAGAATTATATATTACAAAAATCTGTATCCATAAAATAAAATCTGAAATTTTATAACCAAAAAGAATTCTATAATATAAATGATATATATATATATATAATATATATATATATATATAATATATATATATAATATATATATATATATAATATATATATATAATATATATATATATAATATATATATATAATATATATATATATATATAATATATATATATATATAATATATATATATAATATATATATATAATATATATATATAATATATATATATATATATATATAATATATATATATATATATATATAATATATATATATATATATATATATATATATATAATATATATATATATATAATATATATATATAATATATATATATATATATACATCCAAAATATAAAAATCTGTAAAATTATCAAAAATTAACACTAACTCTATAATATGTATATATATAAATACATATATAAAATATGTAATGTTATCGAAAATCTAACAGTAACTAACAAAATAATATTTTTGAAGAAAAACTTACAAGAAAAGAAAGGTGATTGGGTTTCCGGTGGCCGGCGACGGCGTCTTGAAGCATGGGCTGGTGGTCTTTTTCCTTCAGCCGACTGTTATTGAATAAAGAAGAAGAAGGGTTTTTGTGTTACTCGTACAGAGAAGATATATTTTAGTTTGAGTAGGATTGTTATTTTTGGGAAAAAGGATATATATGTGAGGTGGGGACGTGGGGTTCAATTATTTTGGAGTAGGGAACTTTAAATTTTTGGGGAGCAAATATTTGGAGGGGGTTTCAAATTTTTTGGAACAAAAATTGTGTAGTTGTTGTTTTTTTTTTTTTAATTTAAGATCCATATTGAAGAAATGGTTGTTCACTTGCGTTTTTTCCTTTTCACACAATGTACTCGATATACATTAATTATCCATTAATTTTATTCTATGTTAAGTACGAGTAGTATATATCTGTTAACCAATTTTGAGTTTATTTTTATATGTGTCTATATTTGTTTACTTAATATTATACAATATTTTGCTTTTTCTATTCCTCTCTTTTTAGATGCGAGCTCATCTAGTTTATCTTTGTATTTCTTTTAAGTAATTTTTGGTTGTTGATTATTTTTGCACATTTATCATTTTCTTTTTAACAAGTGCATTATTTGGTGTTTTATTGGAATTTATCGAATAAATAAAAGCAGCTGTGCATCCGAATATCCGATCACTTTTTGTAGGGAACTTGTTTGTTTTTGCATCTTATATTTTTTTTTCTTTTCCTTTTTTCTTGACAAGTTATGCAAAATGGATCTTGAATTCAATATAAAAAAAAACGATGAAATATTATATGTATTTTGCTTGATTAAGAAATAGATGCAATGGATTAAACAATTGAAAGAGAAAAATAAAAAATGATTTGTTTTAAAAATATACTAATTTGGAAAATAATTTTAAAACTATACTAATATGGCAAATAAGTTTACCCACTATACTCTAGTTTATTGTAATATAGCCTAGTAATATTTATTGTTGTAAATGAAAGAGTTAGTTGTTGAGTTTTTATATTATTATTAATTATTAATATAATATACAATTAGAACTCTAAATGTATAAATACACTTTATCATTACTTGTATATGCATATTAGTGTTCGTATACTCGAAAAAATAAAAAAATTACATTTGGTCCGTCCCAAATCCGTCCCTAATAGCGACGGATTAGGGACGACCAATTGATTTTTTATTTTTTAAAAATCCAATTTTCGCAAAAACGCATGAACATTCATTCCTAAATACAGTCATATAACTAAATGGACATATTTAAAATTTAAAAAGTGTAAAAACTCACACAACTCTGCGACTTTATGTACAAACAGTAACGTTCGAGTATAAAACTACATATACACCGATTCGGTTGAACGTGTGAACGCCACAAACAAATCGTCTATTGGTGCGTAGATCGTACCATTAGACCTCTAATTGTATAAATACACTTTATCATTACTTGTATATGCAAATCATTGCTCGTATACTCGAAAAAACAAAAAAATACATTTGGTCCGTCCCAAATCCGTCCCTAATAGCGACGGATTAGGGACGGCCAATTGATTTTTTATTTTTTAAAAATCCAATTTTCGCAAAAACGCATGAACATTCATTCCTAAATACAGTCATATAACTAAATGAACATATTTAAAATTTAAAAAGTGTAAAAACTCACACAACTCTGCGACTTTATGTACAAACAATAACTTTCGAGTAATAAAGTACATATACACCGACTTGGTTGAACGTGTGAACGCCACAAACAAAAGTCAATTGGTGCGTAGATCGTACCATTAGAAGTCTAAATGTATAAATACACTTTATCATTGCTTGTATTTGCATATTAGTGCTCGTATACTCGAAAAAATAAAAAAATTACATTTGGTCCGTCCCAAATCCGTCCCTAATAGCGACGGATTAGGGACGGCCAATTGATTTTTTATTTTTTAAAAATCCAATTTTCGCAAAAACGCATGAACATTCATTCCTAAATACAGTCATATAACTAAATGAACATATTTAAAATTTAAAAAGTGTAAAAACTCACACAACTCTGCGACTTTATGTACAAACAATAACTTTCGAGTATAAAACTACATATACACCGACTCGGTTGAACGTGTGAACGCCACAAACAAATCGTCTATTGGTGCGTAGATCGTACCATTAGACCTCTAATTGTATAAATACACTTTATCATTACTTGTATATGCAAATCATTGCTCGTATACTCGAAAAAACAAAAAAATACATTTGGTCCGTCCCAAATCCGTCCCTAATAGCGACGGATTAGGGACGGCCAATTGATTTTTTATTTTTTAAAAATCCAATTTTCGCAAAAACGCATGAACATTCATTCCTAAATACAGTCATATAACTAAATGAACATATTTAAAATTTAAAAAGTGTAAAAACTCACACAACTCTGCGACTTTATGTACAAACAATAACTTTCGAGTATAAAACTACATATACACCGACTTGGTTGAACGTGTGAACGCCACAAACAAAAGTCAATTGGTGCGTAGATCGTACCATTAGAAGTCTAAATGTATAAATACACTTTATCATTGCTTGTATTTGCATATTAGTGCTCGTATACT
Organism: Erigeron breviscapus; assembly: GCA_034093135.1. NCBI lineage: Eukaryota > Viridiplantae > Streptophyta > Magnoliopsida > Asterales > Asteraceae > Erigeron > Erigeron breviscapus. The sequence goes on along the minus strand of CM067168.1, from coordinate 6,363,497 downwards.
CGAAAAAATAAAAAAATACATTTGGTCCGTCCCAAATCCGTCCCTAATAGCGACGGATTAGGGACGGCGAAATTTAAGTCCGTCGTAAATCCGTCGTAAAAAAATAGAGTTGGCCGTCCCAAATCCGTCCCTAATACCGACGGATTAGGGACGACCAAATTGAAGTCCGTCGTAAATCCGTCGAAAAAAATTAAGTTTAGCGACGGATTTGGGACGGATATATTATATTAATTTATTTGGATTTCTTTTACTATTATTAAATTCATCCGTCGTAAATCCGTCGAGAAATTATATATTTAGGGACGGATTTCCGACGGTTTGTATATCTGTCGGTAATCTGTCCCTAATCCGTCGTAAATACTTTTGAATCAATTTAGTTGGCTTGTTGTCTGAAATCCGTCGTAAATCCGTCGCTAATTTGGGACGGAAAATTTTTCCGACGCAAATCTGTCGGCAATACCAGATTTTCTTTTAGTGTTAGTTACTTAGCTATTGATAGTTTTCTTATTCATTCGTTCATTCATTCATTTCATTTCATTGTAATCATTCACAAACAAGAATAATAATAAAAGAACAGCAGGTAGGATCGATTGAATCCTCCCGGGTTTTTTTACCTAAGATCACTTAACTGGATCAAGGGTTTTTCCTCGTCAACAAAATTCTGGTGTCGTTGTGTTTTTCTATTTTTCTTTAAGATCCTAGCTTTAATTCGCAGTGCTTTACTTTTATCTTCAACAGTTTTCTTAATTACTCAAAGTATTTCTGTCTCAAAGGCTTTCTTAAAACTCTTTTTAGTTAAAACTCTTAGTTTTAATCGTTATTGTTAAGAAAACTTAACTTTTAATTGAAGATCCTTGAACACCAAACCCCACTTACAAATCTTCGGTTCTTGAGTTGTCTAAAATCCTTTATAAAATTATCTTAGGTAATTTTTGACCGAAACAAAAGGCAAACCAAGAACCACCAAAAATAGCAATGAGAGGTTTTGAATTTAGAAGTCTGCCAACAGATAGCAAATTAATTTGGAAATCAGGAACATAAAGCACATTAGTCAAGGTCAAAGAAGAATTAATTTTGACCCTGCCAATCTTGGTGACAAGTTTATAAGAACCATCAGGCAATTTGACTTTTATGGGTTGCTTAAGGTCAATAATGTCATGAAATAGTTATAAATGAGGTGACATATGGTATGTGGCTCCAGTGTCATTAATCCAATCTTTCTTAAAATCAATATCAACAATAGACACCAATGCTTGCAGTCTGGCATGAAAAGACATATCTGCATATGGTTGAACAATTTTACCACAATCTGCATTCTGTCCCATAATAACATGATTTCCTTTTAGCATCTTCATCATTTCAGTACACACAGCAGCCACCAACTTCTGATCAAGTTCAGACCTATATTCACTATTTATCTCAATATTTGATTCCTAACTGACTCATAATCATCATTAAGTTTCATGAGGAATTGCATTAGCCTAGACCTACTCTCAATCTCGGCATACTTATCCATTATTTACAAGTACATTCCCCTATTTTTCCACAAGAACAAACAGGAATCCCATTCAAACTATGCAACTCATCCCAAAATTTCTTCATTTTGTTATAGTAAGCAGTAGTAGACATATTACCTAGATTAACTCTGCTCAATTCTCTTTTAGTTTGAAAGATGAGAGGTCCATTACTCTGACTATATCTCTCTGCAATTTCTTTCCACAATTCCTTAGCAGATTGAGCATAAAGAAATGCTTCAGATAACTCTGCTGTCATAGAGTTCGGCAACCAACATGTGACCATATAATCACATCTAGTCCACCTTCCATAGTCAGCATGAGTAGCAGCAGGTTTAGCCACAGTGCCATTAATGAACCCTGTCTTTAATTTTGCACCAAGAGCCATTTTCACTGTACAGCTCCATCCAAGAAAATTGGTTCCATTAAAAGGAGTATTAGTAAGAACCATTCCTGGATGATCTGAATTAGCAAGATGCATCAGATCGTTAACTAATACATCATTATTAGCAGCCATGGATGATTTATGGAAATTTATTGAATATTATGAATATAAAAGTAATTTTGTTCAAATCGAAACCCTAGATTCGATTCAAGAACGAAAAGTGAAATAAAATTGGGGAAAACCACCGGAAGATCACCAGAAAGACGAATCGATCAAGCTATGGATTTCAATTTGTAAGGATAACGAAATCAAATAGCTTATCGTGATTACGATGACCAGAATCTGCCATGGATGACCTACACTGGCTCTGATACCATATAGAATTTAGAGAGAAGAAAATTGGGAAACTATTGTGTGATTGATTAATTACAAAACGGTTACAAGATCATATATATATACAAGAATCACGAAATCGGTATCTATCCTATATCTATATGTTTAACCGCCTAAACTAATTATTCAAATTATAACTAATTTATAACAACTTTTTATTATTTACATATCTAGTCCTTCTAGTTTCTAATCTATATAAAACGAGTATATAACTTCAATAAAGACCTACCATTTATAGATAAATCGATTAGGTTACAATTTAGTTTAGACATACAATTTAGCACATATTATTTTCCATTTTTATTTTGCTCATACCAATTTTTTTCTTTTTTGAAAGACACAATGGATAACTTTAGTATGCCCACCTATCATGATCAAATATTCAAATCTTGGTTAAGCTAGGTGTTCTCACTAAATTTGCATTTGGCACGATTTGAACCTCCAATAATCCTAGAAAAGACCATTAGTAAAAACTCTTTAACCACTAGGCTACCTAAGACACCAATGGTCATACCTAACTAATATATTGTCTACTTTAATTTAAATTATTTTGTTTCAAAATTATTTTTCACCGCTATATGTTTTTATTTCGTAGAAAATTACTTTTAGACACAAATAGTATTTATTCTAGTCATAGTCCTCATAGTAGCTAAACAAAATTGGACTATAAAGTATTGACCGGTTAATTACAAAACAACGTAAATATAAGTAAGTTTTTCTAATTAGTTTGACTGTTTAAAAGAATAAATTATATTACCGGCCAGCTTTAAGTTAAAGCACAACTTAAAAAATGTGTGTGTTGACCTTTGAAGCTAGGTATATATGGTTTGTAGGTGGACGACGTCGGAGATTTAATCTAATTATAATAATACTAATATAATAGTATATAATGGTTTGTATGTTAAGAGGAGTAAATTAAGAAATGGTGGTGGGACTGTGGGAGGGTATGAAAGATGGGTGGTTGTGTATATGAATGAATGATACGACAAACACAAGGAATATATCCCTCAAAGCATTTAGAACTAGCTACAATACATTGAAAGCAAGCCACAGAGACACGGATAATCAGCCGATTACCACATTTATTTATTACTGTATATATATCTTTGTTATAGTATTTATTTACGTTTTAAATATATATATACATGCATGTAAATAACGTACTCTTCTTTCTATCTTCAATTTTTAAATCAAATTAATTTAGTATTTCTTTTTTCAATTTGTTTAGGACTTAAGTTCACAAACATATTATTTTCTTGGGAAAACCTTAACACACATTTTACTCTGATAAACGTAATCTTCACTTTTTGCAAAAAATATACTCCCTCCGTCCCATATTAAGTGTCCTAGTTTGACTTTTTAAGTCTTTTTCTTTCAACTTTGACCGTAAATATTTTTGTTTGTGTTATGTAACACTTGATATAACATATATGAATTGATTGAGTTTTAAACGTACTTTTCATTGATATAACTTTAGTCAACTAATATATAACACAAACAAAGATATTTACGGTCAAAGTCGGAAGAAAAAGACTTGACAAGTCAAAATAGGACAACTAAAATGGGACGGAGGGAGTATATAATACAGATTATGAATATATTATATGTCGATCTGGTTTTTAAAATTATGTAAGCATTTCAACTAAAATAAATATGTATGCATTATGTATTTATATCTTAAATAAATAAAGCAAATTTGTTGTTATTATCATCTAATTATATTCCTTAAATTTTTTTGTTAATTAACTAATTAATAATTTAGATTTTTTTAAAAGCTCTCATAAAACATGAATTTGCGCACTTAACATAATTATATTTAGCGATTGTAATAATCCGTTGTACTCAGAAGTAAATACTTTATCTCTACATAATTTTTATTTTTTCCTTTAAAAGAAAACCTTTATTTTTATTTTTATTTTTTTCAAGAAAAAGTTAAATAAAGTTTTTAAATATATAAGCATATTATAAATGATAAAATATATCTTACACACATGATCAGTGGATTGATGAATAGAAGAAGAAGCCAGATTAGAGTCCATTTCCCGGAGAATCTAGAGCGTATCAGCCGCTGACCATTGCTTTGGTTTAATATTAAACTAATTACTCTACTATAATTACTGTATGATTTGATTGTATTTCTCAATTTTTGATACCCTATACTCTATTCTATTTATAAACTATAGAGGCAACTTCAATTCCCTAGGGACTCGACTAGAGGTTTTATTTCAACACAAACAAGCTAGCTAATTTGATAGTATTAGCTTAAAGTTCTTGACTAATTTGTTTGTTGTCCTAAATTTCCGAGGAGACCCCGTTTGAATCATGTTTGAAATATATCTATATCTAGACTTCTATCCTACTACTATACTTTCTAAAAACGCAGAAATTTGATCTTTTTGGATACCCAGATAGCCAGATCATGTGGAGATTATGATGAAAATATTGTACTGATTTCATATGACTCATACTGAGTGAGTCGATGGATATCTAATTGTGTTACCATAGTTAAGGTTTTCCCATTACCTTTTTTTTAAAACTTTTATACTACGCTCTAGTAAGTTTAAAATGTTTATCTAAGTGTAGAAGGTAATGTTTATACCTTTATATACAAATGTTAAGATTTTAGTTTTAATATATATATAATTTGTCGTGATAGAGAATATATTGATATATGGATTATATATATCACTCATAAATCTAAGAAAACAAAACCGCCCTTGTTTGTATTTAATGCAAAAACATAAAAGATTGAATATATAGAATTTTTTTAGGAATGGCAAGAATATAAAATATGTCATGGGGAGGGCAAATCTATAAGAAGAATATTACAAGAGAAGAGAACAAAAAGAACAACCTATAGCCTAGACAAAGTCATGCCCACAAGTCACGTGAGTTAACCATGTTATACGGTAAGGGAAATATTTTGGGTTAATAATAAGTAATACTAAATTATTTTAGTGTTATTTGATGATGATGATATGTATTTTATATATATCGACGAGGCAGGAGTGGGTGGGTCTCGACAGGTTGGTTGGGTTGGGGTAGGTTTTAAGCTTCAATGGGGCATTTAATTTTAGTTAATGTTTAGTTCGTAGTACGTATAATAGAAGATGAGTATAATTAGACACGGAGAGGGAATATTGGTGTTGGGAAAACCAAACCAAATATTCTTACCTAGCTTTCAATGGGGACGACCTTACTTCACGTTTTTCTTTCTTTCTTTTTTTCTCTTTATATATTCCTCTCTAAGATATAATTTTTAAGTTGATGGTTTATATATCTATACTACTATATAAAAATTATAAGCCCATGTTGAAAGTTTACAAAAATGGGACATGCGAATTGACCAAAATACCCTTAATGAATTAAATCACCATCAACTCTTAATATTAAATTACACCATTAGTCCATTATATTATAAAATATCTCTACTAAACCCCTTTAAATCAAATACATTTACCTACACCAATTAATGCCACCACCACCATCACCATCCGTCGCCGCCATCACACCACCGTCATCGCCGGCTCGCCGCTGCATTGTGCGGGTACCATGCTCGTTTTATTTAATTTAGTGATAAATATTTATTAATATATATATATATATGACTCGTACCACAAAGAGATAAAACCCGGAAATTCTTACGCGTATGATCTATTCTTGTGTTTTAAGATGATATTACCTATCATGACCCGTCTGTTCATAAGAATAATCGTTAAAAAAAAGATACGGATTTTTTGGGTAAACATGTACTCGTAACATCAACTTTCGATGATGAATAGCTTACGTATATCAAGATATATGTATTTTGTTAATTATCGTCAAAAGCTTACATATATCATACAAGACGATGTAATTGAAGAATCGATCATGATTAATAATCGAGTGTCTGAACTTTATTATTACGGGGCCTGTTGATCTAGTTCAGTCATCTATACTATTGTTTTTTTGCGTTTCACGACTCCTACTTTCTCTTTATTATTGTACGTACGGTATGTATTAATATACTACTCCATATAACTTTGTGTCGGTCGTTGAGAGTAAGAAAAAAAAGATTTTCCAAAAAGATTTAATACCAGTAGTGTGAGGGTAAGAATTAAAAGAAAAAAACAACGAAATTAAAGTTGGAAATGGTGGGTGGGGTGTACCCTGGCCACATTTCTCTTCCTTTTATCATTTCAATTTAAGAATATGGGTTTCGGGCATCAATTACACGGATGAAATTAACTAAAGAGAAAAGATTGCAGAATATTCTAAAAATGTGACAAAAAGACAAAAGAATGTATGTGCTTTACAAACATGTTAAAATTCTACTCGTATTCAAAATTCTAGACATGAAAGATACTTTTATCATAAACATGATAAGTTCGCCAAGAGGCGTTTTCATTTGAATGACAAAGTGTGTTAGAAAAAATAAATTAGACACATAAAACTTTTATATATATATATATATATATATATATATATATATATATATATATATATATCTAATATATTTAATTCACATATAAATAAATAAATAAATAATATGGAGTACTAATCAAATACGTAAACACAATTGAACTTATTTGACTTGAACAGTAGGTATGCTCGTTGTGGCAAGTCTCTAAGCGAGGTGCACGGTGTTCATGTTGTTGAGTCAAGGATTCGCTGACCAGACTTGGTCGCTGACGTGGGTCGTCAGCGAGTTATCAGCGAGTCATTGACTCTCGTCAGCGGGTGGTTTGCTTTCCAAATTGTTGGTCAAGGCGGGAAGATTTCAAACCAAAAGAAGACAAGAGTCATATGGTGGTTCATCCAACTGTATTTTACCCTAAAAGGAAAAGATGCAGGTGGACCAAAACACAAGGGTTTCTCTCTCACACCCGTTTTGGTAAAGAAGACAAAGGCTCCTGGATCCAAGTACTTAGAGCCAATGGAACGTCGACAACCACCATCACATCACTATCATTGTAAGGCTGTGTTGCCCTAATTCCTTTCTATATAAAGCAACACAGCCGCACCATTTACACTGTGTGTTTTATCACCAAAAAGTGTGTGTCACTTCATTTGTAATTGCTTAAGTTTCTTTCTTCCTTTCTAGGCTTAGCAATTACCTAGTTCATTTGTATTCTTGTAAGACAAGTTGTAATATCGACCATGTATTCATCGTTTAATCAATGATACATATGATTAGACTTGCTTAGTTTTCTTACAATTGAACTTGTTCTTGTTTATATTCTTTACTTTCTGTTATTATTTTCTTGTCTAAGATAATCATAACATAAGTGTGCAAATCAAGGACTGTCAAGTGGTATCAGAGCCATCGTTTCTAAATCATTGAAACAAGATCCGTTTGCATACTTTTTCTTTCTTTCAAAAAAAAAAAAAAAAAAAAAAAAAAAATTTCTCTTTTCTTTTTCTTTTTAATCCCTTTTAAACAAGAACATGACTGCTGTTCCCACCCTTGTTAACACACGTGACTTCGGTTACGTATCAGTCCCTCCAAGATTCGAGCCCGATGACTTTGGGTCTTGGAAGGAAAGAATGTTACTACATATAGTGGGTGTGGAACCCTATCTTATGTCTATTCTGACCGTCGGTCCTTATATCCCCACTCTGGTTCAAAGAACACCAGGAGCAACTGTTGATGCTCCTGAGATTGTTATTGACATCGTCAAACCAGAGGTTCAATGGACTGACGATGAAAGGAGACTTGTTAATCTTGATGCAAGGCTCAAAAACATGATTATCAGCACTCTTCCCACTGACCTCCTGAAAGTGGTCATTAGATATCCCTCTTCAAAAGAAGTTTGGGATAGATTGGTTAGCATGCATGAAGACTCTGCTGCTACCATTGCCACTAAAAAGATAGACTTAAAAAGAGCTTATGAAAATTTCTTTTCCCTCCCCAACGAAGGTCTAAACGGTTCATATACCCGATTTAAAGGGTTGCTGAACGACATGACCACTGTTGGTATCTCTCATGATGATTTTGAGGTATGCCACAAATTTCTTGATAGTTTACCTATCAAGTGGCAAGGTCTGAGACAAATCCTCAGAACCACTGAGCGACTCAATGGCCTTAACCTTGAGTCTCTCTTTGGCATGCTCCAGTTCGAAGAAAGAGCTCTTGCTCAAAATCTTAGAGCTGCCGCTGATGCACAGCACCGTGCGGGTCCCTCTTCTTCTTCTGTTTCTTCTTCTTCTCATTCTGCTCTAGACCCTTTGGCCCTTATCTCTGCTGAGCCCAGTAATCTTAATACTGGTGCCAGCTCTTCTATTCTTCCACAACCCATTCAATCTCTTGTTGATGATCTTGATGCTGAAGAGAAACAAGAGATGTTCAGCGACTTTATGGATTTTGCCTTAGTCGCTGGTAAGCGGTACTCCCGTAAATGGAACAACCGTAGGTCGGTTGCTCCATATAAGCCTCCTGTTGACAAAGCTCAAGAGGAGTGCTGGAGATGTGGTAGAAAAGGTCACTATCAAAAGGAGTGCAGAGTTGCCTTACCAACTCCTGCTGCTCCTAAAACTAACCCTTCCAAACCTGCTGATGAGTACAGGAATAAATACTATCAGCTGAAGGCCAAGGTTGCTGAAATGGAAGAGGCCAAAACACCAGCAAAAGGGCTGGTAGCTGAAGAGCACGACTGGGCTGAATCAGATGAGTCAGACAGTGAAGAATATGTTGACGCCATGTGCCTTATGGCGCTCGCTGATGGAGATGCTTTGACAAAAGATCAAGTCTCCTCAAGTCAGTGGGTGAACGTCACCATTAAAAAGGTTTGTGCTCACTCCTCTGCTTCTGAAGAAGATAAACCAAAAATCTTCGAATCTCTTCTTTGTGACTTTCAGTTCGTTGAATCTATACGAGCTGATGTCCAATCTAAGCTTGACTCTACTTCCTTGGAGTTAAGTGAAAAATCTGAAAAACTCAATGAGTTGAGAAATGTTCACGTTGAACTTCAATCTCATGAGTTGTTGGCACAAAAGGTTCAACTTGAGAATGAAAAACTCAAGCTTGAAGTTGCCAACCTTAAGAAGATTGTGACCTCCTGGTCAAAAGCTTCCAGGTTTCACCACCAGTGCCTAAACGAACAAGTCCCTGCCCAAGTACAGGCAGTAATAGGCGGTGACTTCAATGCCGTTGCCTCTCTCTCTGACTTGTTTAATGATGAGGTGAAGCCTGAAATTTCTATTCCTCCATCTACTGTCATCTCTCCTGAAGAGATGAAGAAATGGTATTTTGTTAGGGGTCTTAACAATTACCATAATGAAATGGAAGCTGGTACTACCAGCGACCCATCTAATCCTGCTGAGGAAAATGTTGCTGGCTCCTCAGCAAGCTCCAGCAACCCCTATCCTCATCTTCCCATTATTGGCATGATGCCAAACGAAGGAAGAGTTCAATACTCTTCTGGGGAATCTTATGAAGGGGATACTGGTAGTGATGGTTTTAAACCCATCGCTCCTCAGCAACTCACCATCAGACCTGCTGAACCATTCAGAAGAAGCAAGGTTGCTGTTCCCTATGACTATAGCAAACCTCAGCTAGCTAATGCTGTCAGTCAGCAACCTCAACCTATTGTTCAAACATCATCTTCTCAACAAGCTCCTACCTATGCTGACAGTAAAACTGTTCAGGATGATCGTGTCATGAAAAGACGCGTCAGGTTTGGAGACGCTAGATATCAGCAAGTTGGACCTTCTAAGGACCAACCTGCTGATAGACTTGTCCACCAGCAGGCACCTCAATCGATGCCTATCCCTATTTTGAGACATAAAACTCCCCAAAAGGAGAGAATGTCTCACACCCAAAATAGACCTATTACTCCTCAAAGAGGACACTTGCCTCATCAGCAAGTAAGGCCTATCACTCCTCAAAGAGGACACTTGCCCCATCAGCAAGTTAGGCCTATCACTCCTCAAAGAGGACACTTGCCCCATCATCAAGTGAGATCAATAACTCCTAATAGGCAGTACCTACCTCATCGGCAAATGAGGTCTGCTACTCCTAATCAGAAACCTAGATCGATCACTCCCAAAAGAGTGCATCCATCTCAGCAGGGTCCTTCTTCTTCTTCTCACCCTGCTGTTAATCTAGCATGGAGTGTAGTTAAGGGATCGAAAATCCCCTCTACCTCTCAATCTGAGGATCCAAAAGGTAAGTCCATTTTGGGTCCTGCTCCATAAGATGCCTCAGCTTACACTTAAGCATAAGCAAAAGTCTAAGCAAAAGAAAAAGGCATCTTCCTCCGTTGACCCTAAAATTAACAAGCTAGCTCAGCAAGTTAATGACCTTTCCTCTCAATTGAAGGAATTTTTCCTTCAAAATCAAAAAGGCAGCACCTCTGTTAAAAAATGCTACATATGTGGCAGCAGAGGTCATGTTGCCTCTGATTGTGACAACTCCAGGGATGCTCCTGAAGTTGACATTCAACCTAATCCTTCTTCTTCAGCGGCTGCTTCCTCCTCAACTATGGTCAGCGAAAGTTATACCTCTGCTGATCATAGGAATAGTGTAGGAGAGTCAACCGATCTCACTGAGGAAAACATTGCTGACTTCATTGCTGCTCAGCGTATCTCCTTTCCTCTCTCTCAAGAGATAATCACTAATGCTCAAGGCAGCATTCTGATCGAGTATGGGAACAACAATCGAGTCAGTGGCTTGACTGTTCTTGATACTGGAAACACTGTTACTTATACCTCTGCTGATCAATTCTTCACAAATGAGGTCACTAGTGACATGCTTCCTGATCATCAGCTGGTTGATTCTCATCCAAGTGATGAGACTGCTGACTCAAGTGCTCTTTCTCTTTCTCATACTTCAAATGGCACTGAAGAGGAAAATTCTGAATCCTCTCCTGTCATCCCTGAAGCCCCTTACTTTAATCCTGCTGACATGTCCGTCAGTGAGTTCAACAATGAACCCATCTAAATCCTTCTGTTAAATCCATGCAGGGCTCGCTGGGAAAAGGTGTGTGGTACTTGGACAGTGGTTGTTCAAAACACATGACTGGCTCAAAGACCCTGCTGGATAACTACGTAGAGGCTGCTGGCCCTACTGTAGTGTTTGGTGACAATTCCACTGGACAAACTGAAGGTTATGGTCTTCTCTCAAATGGGCTCACTAAGTTCAACAAAGTCGCTTATGTCAATGGATTAAAACATAATCTCATCAGCATAAGTCAACTTTGTGATGCTGACTACAAAGTGATTCTTGATAAACATCAAGGCACTGTAGTAAATGTAAACAAAGAAGTAGTCTTGGTTGCTCCAAGAAAACGAGATGTATATCTGGTTGACTTCACTCCTATCAAGACTGATAGTGAGACTTGTTTCTTTGCTAAGTCAGCTGCTGAACTAAATTGGTTATGGCACAAGCGTATGTCGCATGTGAATTTCAAAACCATTAACTCTCTGGCCAAAAAGAACCTAGTTCGTGGTCTCCCTTATCTTTCATTTGAAAAGGATAGACTTTGTGGTGCTTGTGAAAAAGGTAAAAGCCACAGAGCAACTTTCAAAACCAAGCAGGCCAATTCTATATCTGGCTGCTTTCATCTTCTTCACATGGACCTTTTTGGTCCAGTGAATGTCCAAAGTCTAAAGGGTAGCAAATACACTTTAGTAATCGTGGATGAATACTCACGATACACTTGGACCATCTTTCTTCATTCCAAGAGTGATGCTGCTGAAGAGATTATAAATTTCATCAAGAAAATGGAAAATCTCAACAGCATAAGGGTGAAAGAACTTAGAAGCGATCATGGTACTGAGTTCAGAAACCACACTCTTGAAGCTTTTTGTGCTGATCAAGGGATCTCACAAAATTTCTCTTCCACCAGAACTCCTGAGCAAAATGGTGTCGCTGAAAGGAGAAATAGAACTCTCATCGAAGCAGCACGCACCATGCTCAGTGAGTCTTCTTTGCCTAGTAAATTCTGGGCTGAAGCTGTCAACACTGCTTGTCATACTCAAAATAGATGTCTAATAATTAAAAGACATGACAAGACAGCGTATGAGGTGCTGAAAGGTAAGAAACCTCAAATCAAATACTTCCACGTATTTGGATGTCCTGTCTTCATCTTAAACAACAAGGATCACCTAGGTAAATTTGATCCTAAAGCTGATGATGGATACTTTCTTGGGTATTCGTCCATCAGCAAGGCATTCAGAGTATTCAATACTCGTCTTCAAAAAGTTGATGAATCTATTCATGTTACTTTTGATGAAAGTTCGTCAGCCCTAAAGGACATTCAATCTTCTTCGTCTGAGGTCATTTTTAATGAGCAAGCTGACCCTCTTACTGAGGAAGCTGACTTATTTGTTGATGCTTCTTGCTCGCTGCCTGATACTATTCAGCATATCACAAAGGATAGTTCAGCTAATGCTGAACTAGAGCAAGTTGCTGCTCATATCTACTCGATTGAGCCAGTTGAGCCTATCTTAAGATCAATCCATGCAGCATCAGCCAAACCTAGATCACTGGCTGATGACGTGCATGCTGATGACTCTACTGAGGAAGAGTTTCATGATGCTTCAGCAAATGCTGAAGAAATGGAGTCTGCTGAAGACTCCGCCATCAATGATAACTCAAATCAGTCGAATGGCTCTGCTGATCATTCTCCTGAACCCATTCTTACCATTGACCTCTCTTCTTATAATGCTCCTGCTGATCCCATAGCTCCAATTTCTGCTGCCACTCAACTTGGTGTCTCAAGTGCTCCTGCACTTAAGTGGACATCTAGTCATCCAGCTCACCAAGTCATTGGTAATCCTCAGCAGGGGATTATTACTCGATCAGCGACAAGAAATACATGTCTGTATGTAAACTTCTTATCTATGATCACTCCCAAAAATATAGGAGAAGCAATGGTTGACCCCTCATGGGTTGCTGCCATGCAAGAGGAACTAACCCAATTCAAAAGACAGAATGTCTGGTTTTTGGTTCCTCTACCTCCTGGAAAAGAACCCATTGGAACTAAATGGGTTTATAGAAATAAAATGGACGAAGATGGTGTTGTTACTCGTAACAAGGCCAGGCTGGTTGCACAAGGTTACCTTCAAGAAGAAGGTGTTGATTACGATGAAACCTTTGCACCAGTGGCCCGATTAGAAGCAATTCGCTTATTCTTGGCACATGCTGCTTACAGAAACTTCACTGTATATCAAATGGATGTAAAGAGTGCTTTCCTAAATGGAAAACTCGATGAGGAAGTTTATGTTGAGCAGCCACCTGGTTTTGAAGATCCAGCCAAGCCACACATGTCTATCGCCTTTATAAGGCACTCTATGGTCTTAAACAAGCTCCCAGAGCTTGGTATGACACTCTCTCTGAATTTCTTCTTTCTAATAAGTTTCAGCGAGGATCCATTGACAGCACCCTATTCATCTATAGAAAGGGTGCTGATGTCCTATATGTTCAGATATATGTAGATGACATCATTTTTGGGTCCTCCAGCAAGAAACTTGTACCAAGTTCAGCTCACTGATGTCCTCTCATTTTGAGATGAGCATGATGGGTGAGCTGACCTTCTTTCTTGGTCTTCAAATTCGTCAACTTCCAAATGGGATTTTCCTTAATCAGGAAAAGTACATTCGAGACATGCTGGCCAAATTTGACATGTCTAATGTCACTACTAAGGCCACTCCTATGTCTCCTCCCAATAATCTTCATGCTGATCCTGATGGCAAGCATGTGAATCCCACTCTCTATCGGGGAATGATTGGCTCGCTGATGTATCTCACAGCGAGTCGTCCTGATATCACGTTCGCTACATGCTTATGTGCAAGATATCAAGCCTCACCTAGAGAATCCCATCTTCTCGCTGTTAAGCGAATTTTCAAGTACCTAAAAGGTACTTCAACATTGGGTCTCTGGTATCCCAAAGACTCCAATTTTGACCTAGTTGCATATTCTGACTCTGACTATGCTGGCTGCATGTTAGATAGGAAAAGTACCAGTGGTGGATGTCAACTGTTGGGGGGGGGGGAAGCTGACTAGTTGGTCTAGTAAGAAACAGCATACAGTTTCCATTTCCACTGCTGAAGCAGAATATGTATCAGCAGCGAGTTGTTGTGCACAAGTCCTATGGATGAAAAACCAACTCGCTGACTATGACTTAGAATTCTCTAAGATCCCTATTATGTGTGACAATACAAGTGCTATTGCAATCACACATAATCCTGTTCAGCATTCTAAGACCAAACACATTGACATTAGGTACCATTTCATTCGTGACCATGTCATGAAAGGGGATGTTGAAATCTACTTCATCCCCACTGATGACCAACTAGCTGATATCTTCACTAAACCTTTAGATGAAACCAGGTTTAAATATCTGGTCAGCAAGTTGGGAATGCTGAATGGTGAATCAGCAACATGACTTGTCATGTCTGCTGATGCTTCAACATACATCTCTCTTATATGTTGAAAAGTGACCTTATGGTCAAAAATATCGTTCAGCGAGCTCAAGAGTATCTTACTCGCTGAACATAAATAGCAATAGAGAGCTAAAAGTCTCTATCTAGTCCAGCAGCAAACGGCTGCTGGTAAAGACTACTCAAATCCGTTGATCCCTGTTGCTTTGGGAAAAAGCAAAACAAAAGCAATAGAGAGCTAAAAGTCTCTATCTAGTCCAGCAGCAAACGGCTGCTGGTAAAGACTACTCAAATCCGTTGATCCCTGTTGCTTTGGGAAAAAGCAAATAAAAGTAATAGAGAGCTAAAAGTCTCTATCTAGTCCAGCAGCAAACGGCTGCTGGTAAAGACATTTCAAATCCGTTGATCCCTGTTGCTTTGGGAAAAAGCAAATAAAAGTAATAGAGAGCTAAAAGTCTCTATCTAGTCCAGCAGCAAACGGCTGCTGGTAAAGACATGTCAAATCCGTTTATAGCTGACAATTTGCTAAAAATTGTATTTCTTATTCATCAGCGACCATCGATTGTCGAAAAGTCGATGATTGAAATTTGCTGTCTTAAAAAAAAAAAAAGGTAACCAGATTGTCTAAACTCTGTCAGCGGATATACTTAGATCTCAACTTTTCTTTCATTTGAGCATATCCGCTAACAATAATATTTTAATAAGAATACCAAACGGTTACCTCGATTTTTTCCCAAATGGACAACTTGTACACTGTACCCGCCGTAAAACTCGAGTACTTCTGAAATAAGGGTACAAGCTGTCACATCAATCCACTTTTATACGTTACTCATATACGTATATGTATATGTTCAATTTGCGTATGAAAGAGAGTATTGGTGACTTCACTATCATAGTTATGGGTCCCATATCCATGCTATATATATATTCTAATCCTCTTCAATCACCATTATCATACTCTCATATTTCTCCTTCTCTTTCTTACTCTTCTAATCTCTCAAAATTCTTAAAATCTCTCAAAATTCTTAAAAACCCTTCTCTCTTCTCACTATTCGTCTTCCTCTCTCATTTCTCAATCTCGAACTAAAATGGCTTCTTCATCCGAACAACAACCTAAATCTCCTACCTATGTTGAGTTGCCCGATGATCTGGCTACTCAAAAGGCTCTTAAAAATGTTCCCCTTTACATGCATTCGAAAACCTTTGACCCTGAGAAAATTGCTCCCTCCTCCAAAGCCAAATTTCAGGCTCATACAATCTCAATTAAACCTAATAATTATTTGGGGTCCATTGAAGTTCCATCTGGTATCTCTGGATACCAACAAATGCTGGATTTTATAAAGGCATGTCCAGCAAGCAGTGCCATTTATGCTGACCCAGAAGATATGTATGTCTATCTTCTTAGAGAATTTTGGTGGACGTGTGATTATCACGTAAGCATTGGTGCTATTTCTGGCACCATTAAAAGAAAGCAGGTTCGCATATCCATAACACCCAAAATTCTTCGAACAGCTCTTGGTCTACCTGACCAAACAAAAGAAAAACCTTTTGTAACTCCTGCAACTGTTGAACAATGGAAGGAGTGGTTGCCAACCATTGGGTATGGTGCAAATTTGGAAAACCCAGAAGTTGTTCCCAGCAACCCCACCAAGAAAAATCTCCCTGGTGTATGGAGATTACTCTTTTCTCATGTTATTCAATGCTTGGGAGGCAATTCTGGATCTCATGACCAAGCCACAGCAGCAAATATGCAAATTATTCATGCATTAGCCACAGGAAGATTTATCGATTTCGCCTCAGTCATTTTTGAAGACATGAAGGCTAAAGTCCAAGCAAGCAATCGTTCCTACACAATTCCATTCACAAGATTCTTTTCTCTCATTTCTCAATCTCGAACTAAAATGGCTTCTTCATCCGAACAACAACCTAAATCTCCTACCTATGTTGAGTTGCCCGATGATCTGGCTACTCAAAAGGCTCTTAAAAATGTTCCCCTTTACATGCATTCGAAAACCTTTGACCCTGAGAAAATTGCTCCCTCCTCCAAAGCCAAATTTCAGGCTCATACAATCTCAATTAAACCTAATAATTATTTGGGGTCCATTGAAGTTCCATCTGGTATCTCTGGATACCAACAAATGCTGGATTTTATAAAGGCATGTCCAGCAAGCAGTGCCATTTATGCTGACCCAGAAGATATGTATGTCTATCTTCTTAGAGAATTTTGGTGGACGTGTGATTATCACGTAAGCATTGGTGCTATTTCTGGCACCATTAAAAGAAAGCAGGTTCGCATATCCATAACACCCAAAATTCTTCGAACAGCTCTTGGTCTACCTGACCAAACAAAAGAAAAACCTTTTGTAACTCCTGCAACTGTTGAACAATGGAAGGAGTGGTTGCCAACCATTGGGTATGGTGCAAATTTGGAAAACCCAGAAGTTGTTCCCAGCAACCCCACCAAGAAAAATCTCCCTGGTGTATGGAGATTACTCTTTTCTCATGTTATTCAATGCTTGGGAGGCAATTCTGGATCTCATGACCAAGCCACAGCAGCAAATATGCAAATTATTCATGCATTAGCCACAGGAAGATTTATCGATTTCGCCTCAGTCATTTTTGAAGACATGAAGGCTAAAGTCCAAGCAAGCAATCGTTCCTACACAATTCCATTCACAAGATTCTTTTCTCTCATTTTCAAACAAGAGTTGAGGGAAAAGTACAACCAATTTGGTGCTACTATCTGCAAAGCACCAAGAATTGGTCCCTCTGTCTACAAACAGCCAGCATGTGATAGCAATCTCTTTGATAGCAAGTTTGCCTCTCTAACTCCTCAGATGAAAGAAGTTCTATTCTCCTCTTATCCCTCCATGTATAAAAGGGTTGGTGGCAGTGAGATTGCACCATCTTCCTTTGTGATCACTGATACCAGTGCAAAAACACCAAAGAAGGCAAGAACCAAGTCCACCAAATCTGCTGCTCCATCATCCTCCGCTGCCGATGTTACAAAAAGAAAGAAGAAATCAGCAAAAGGTGTGATGATTAAGGGGTTGGAATCCTCTCAACTTTCTCTTATTGATGAGGAGGAAACCCCTGCTGCTGTTGAAAATTTAGAGCAGCAACAAACTGAAACAGAGGCACCAAATTCTCCAAACCCTTTAAATTTCTCTTTGGAAAGGCAGGAGCAAGTTGGTGAAATTGAAAGAGTTGGTTTGAGTGAGCATGCTGAGGTGGATGCCAGCATTGTTGATTTGGGTGAAGCTGAAGGTGCTGGTGATGGCGATAAAGAAATTGATGATGTAATAACTATTGATGAGGAAAGTGATTTTGAGTTGGGTAATATTGATGACTTTCAACTAGATTCCAGTCATGCTGATGAATTGGAAGCAAGTGACATGGAGGAAGATAAAAATAATGATGCTGCTGTTGCTGGTGAAATAGCAGCCACTAATGAAAATATTGCTATTGACGCTGCAGTGACTAGTGAAAGTACTGCAAGACCCAAGACTCCTCCAATGCGACCAGTGAACACCATGCTCTCTCTTGGCATGCCTTCTTCCTTCTCAAGTGTTCCTGGCTGTTCATCCTCGATTCCCTCTGAAATCGAACCTCAAACTGCTAAAGATCTGGGCATTTCATACTCCACCTACTCTGCTGATAGGTTGGAAAGGGTGGAGCATCAACTGAATGATCTCACCAAATATGCGGAGATTGCTGTAGATGTGAAAGAAAATGAGTCCGAAAGACTAATCTCTACTCTGACAAGCTGGTACAATAAGCAAGTTGAAAACTGCTCAGAAGTAGAGATGATTAAAGAAAAATTCATCTCCATGGCTGCTGATCAACACAACATCAATGAAGTCACCAAAGCTATCAAACAAGATCAGCAGGTCCTTCGATCTAAGGCTTTGTCGCTGGTGAAATGTGCCAACTCCACCAGCTACTCAGCAATGAAGGCAGCCTCTACCAGCAAGGCTGCTGCTGCTAGTATCAAGAAGCTGTCCACTCAAGTCAACAACAACACTAAGGCAATTCATGCCTTGGAAAAGCAAGTGGCTAATCTTCCAATCTCTTCTTCATCCTTTACTGAGGAAGATCGCCAGAGGCAAATCAAACTGGAGTCAGAAGTTGATGAGATTAAGAAAATGTTGGTGCAGCTTGTGAACCAACAACCTAAACAGCCAGCGACTGTGGAAGTTGTTATTAACAATACAACTTCCAAGGGGGAGAAAGTTGATGTTGCTGTTCTAGATCTGGTAACTGAAGCAGTCAACAAGGTAGTTGCCCAAATTTATGAAGACTCTGCTGAAGGTGTACTAGAAATGGACGACACAACAACAGCTGATGATGTTCCCCCTGCTGGTGCTGAGGGGGAGTTAGAAAAGGAAGCAAGTGTTGAAAATTCCCCTGCTGGTGTTGAGTGGGAGAATGAAAAAGATGAAAATGATGAAGCTCCCCCAGCTGGTATTGAGGGGGAGCAACAAGTGGTTATATTTAATGCACCTCCTGCTGCTGATAGGGAGGAGTTTGACCCTAAAGAGCTTGAAACAGCATGGAAGGTTGGATTTGATGCTGAAATGGCTACTGATAGATCCAAGGAAATACTCCCTATCTTTCACAATCGCTTCATGGGAAATGCTGAAATCACTCCTCTCTCTGATAATCGTCGAAGACAGCTCAGTGAGTCTGGATTCTTCAAGAGATCTACTACTGCTCTTCCTGCTGCTCAACTATCTATTCAATCATCAGCAGGCCATCAGCATCAATTGATTGATGTATTGGCACTAACTGCTGATGGAAAAACTCAAGAAGATGCTATCAAAGAGTTAGATAGGATCAAGCAAAATGATGAAGAAAATGAAAAGAAAAATCTTGAGTTTATCAGGCAGCTACCTCTACTTGAAAAGGATCAGCTTGATGGTGAGCAAAGAATGTTGCTGAAATCAGGTGGTGCTGAAGCCTTGTACAGGCAGAAACATAAGGAAGTTGAGAAGCAGCTCAGCGAGAAAAGAGCCAAATTTGAAGAAGAGAAAGCTAAGTGGCTGAAGCTGATGGATGATCGAGTCAGGCCTCAAAGAATTATTGCCGCTGAGGCCTTTAAAGCTGAAATGGGCCTAAAGACCAACCTGGAGATCTTAAGAGAAGGCGCTGGCAAGCCAACCAAGTTGGAAGGGGTCAAAGTAACCAACTTAGGTGCTTCAGAATGGGTGGAAGTGTACATGCTGGTGAAAGATAAAAAGGCTGCCAGCTACCAGCAGCTCCAAAGCATGCTGAAAGAATACTTCAAGAAAGCACTGGAGTTTGAAACAAAGTTCAAGGTAGACTTGCCCATGCTGAGGCAAGTGTTCGGTACTCCAGCAGCCATCTCTACCTCAGCTGGAAGGCAAGTTCAAAGAAAGAGGAAGATGGAGCATCGAACATTGACTGTTGACCTTCCTCCTATCTCTGGTGATGCTGCTTTAAACACCAGACTTCCTCCAAGAAGTGTCTTTGAGGAAGGGAGAGTGATAGAGAATCCAACTGGTATTTTCTTCACAAATTTTCAAAATACCCAGCTGTTCTTTCGTCTATCTGAACTTGAAAAGGCGTCCACTGGGTTCATCCTGAGCATAAGAAGAAGGTGTGCTGAAACGACCAACAACCGATGGTTTATCAGCAAACTGGATGAGGAGCTGGTTAAGCCTCATAGATGCAATGACCCAGCAGTTCAGATTGCCAAGCAAGAACATGCTTGGGAATTTGAAGCTGAAAATATGTAGATGTCTTACAAATATAAATGCTGTATGAGTCAGCTTGTAATGTTTAAAGTCAAATATATAAGACATCTTTTCATCCTTCTATATTTTTTTAAAGTCCTCACTCAACAAGTCTTCTCAGCGAATAGGGGGAGATTGTTGAGTCAAGGATTCGCTGACCAGACTTGGTCGCTGACGTGGGTCGTCAGCGAGTCATTGACTCTCGTCAGCGGGTGGTTTGCTTTCCAAATTGTTGGTCAAGGCGGGAAGATTTCAAACCAAAAGAAGACAAGAGTCATATGGTGGTTCATCCAACTGTATTTTACCCTAAAAGGAAAAGATGCAGGTGGACCAAAACACAAGGGTTTCTCTCTCACACCCGTTTTGGTAAAGAAGACAAAGGCTCCTGGATCCAAGTACTTAGAGCCAATGGAACGTCGACAACCACCATCACATCACTATCATTGTAAGGCTGTGTTGCCCTAATTCCTTTCTATATAAAGCAACACAGCCGCACCATTTACACTGTGTGTTTTATCACCAAAAAGTGTGTGTCACTTTATTTGTAATTGCTTAAGTTTCTTTCTTCCTTTCTAGGCTTAACAATTACCTAGTTCATTTGTATTCTTGTAAGACAAGTTGTAATATCGACCATGTATTCATCGTTTAATCAATGATACATATGATTAGACTTGCTTAGTTTTCTTACAATTGAACTTGTTCTTGTTTATATTCTTTACTTTCTGTTATTATTTTCTTGTCTAAGATAATCATAACATAAGTGTGCAAATCAAGGACTATCACATGTTAATTAAAGTAAATGCTTAATGTGTTACATAACACAGTTAAGATTTCTTCACACATTTTATCATTATACAAGTGTCTTTATTTATAGGAGAAGGTTTCCATTTGTTGTTGGTGGCGACTTAATTAACTTAGTAGTAGTGCTGACGTTGAGTAGTATTGGTAATTAATACTCATTCCGTCCCATTAATAGTGTCTAGTTTTGACCTTTTAAAGTTTTTTCTGTGCAACTTTGACCTTGGATTTTTTTGTATGTATTGTATAATAGAGCAATTGATAAAAGTTATATGAGTTGATTGAGGTTTAGATACGTTTTTATTGCGTACAACTTTCATCAAGTATATTATCTAATATAGTAAAAAGTATTTAAGGTCAAATTTATTATAAAAAAAAACCCTTAAAATTTAAAATTGGACAATATTATTAATGGGACAGAGGGAGTAATATAAACGGTTAATGAAAATATTATAGCAGTAAAAAACTAATAATGTAATTTGATTATTAAATATAGTTTGATAAAATGATATATCCTAAAATTGTGATTGTAAACAGAACGCTACAAGCCTACAATCATACGAGTATTTCATAGTATAGATAATGGGTGCATAAAATATTTAGATTTTTCAGATATTATCCCAAACAATTGTTATTTCTCGAGTTCCAAGCATTCCGAAGTCACACCACAATCACTCCTGTCTAACTATCGCCTTCATCCTGATCTCTCTATCTCTGCTCTTCTTATATAAATCTATCTTTTTCTCATTCCTTTTTACTTACTTTTCCTTGGATATCTGCAAACTTTCATCCATCGCCCTTCAATTTCTGAAAATGTCAATAAATTAACCTTTCTTTTCTGGCCACCCTCTTACAAAAAGCTTTATTTTCTCCAATTCTTCGTCAAACCTAACCTACTGTTACGTTCTGATAAAAGGCCTAGCATCTACACACTCTTTACTACTGATAAAAAACCTAGTAGCTAGCTAGCTAATCTAAACCTTCTCTCACTTTCTCTGAAATACCATGCAAAGAATTAATCATAAGGCACTCATGATATAATCACAACCTTATATTATATATATAATCTTTTTTTTCATATAACACACCATATATCCCATTTGTCTTCTTTTTATTTTTTTGCAAAATATATTTTGGGAGCAAGAACTACTCTACTAAAATGACAAGTGATCATCATATTGTACCTACAACAACTTTGCCTGATCTATCTTTACAGATCAGCCCTCCATGTAGTAGCTCCACCACCACTACTGATTCCAACAGTAGTGGAAGCGATTTAAGCCACGAAAACGGCTTAAACGTGCTTAATCATGTACGAACCGGGCTTGATCAGATTCGGCTGAACTTGGGGCTCGAGATGCCGACTTTGATCAATCATCCTGCTAATTTACTACCGCATCATCATCATCATCATCATCCCGTGGTTGTTCCTAATAATTTGCAAATGCAAAGAAATACTAGTCCTTTTGTTCAATATCAGTATGGTTATAATAACCACCAACATTATCATCACAATCAATTATTGCCTCATCAAATGTACGGTCATGATCATTTTAAGAGGAATTCGAGAATGGGTAGCCGTGTTAGACGGATCGTTAGGGCGCCTCGTATGCGATGGACTTCTACTCTACATGCTCACTTTGTTCATGCCGTTCAGCTCCTTGGTGGCCATGAAAGTATGTTTACTTTAATTTCTTGATTCATATATATGTGAATTTATTAATTAAACTTGTTGCAAACGAGTTAATTAGTCTAGTTGAAATCAATTCGAAGTAATAATATTGTGTTGCTACATTTTTATAAAATTTGGCAGGAGCAACACCTAAATCAGTTCTAGAGTTGATGAATGTGAAAGATCTAACTCTTGCTCATGTGAAGAGTCACTTACAGGTGTGTGTGTATATATATATATATATCCGTCTTATATATGTATCTAGTTAATAATCTATGTACATATATAGATCACACTTTGAATCTCATCTTTTGAGGGTTAGGGGGGGAGCCTTTTTTCATACTACATTCTTACTTTTTCACACTTTAATCATATATAACAAATCATGACTTTAATTCTATAGTGACTTTATAAAATAAAGTAAAAAATGTGTAACAAAGAAAAGAAAGAATTGAAAGAGCACAAACACACATGCATGTCCATGTAATACTTTATTACTCAATTTAAGGTCAAACTTTGTTATATAGAAAGGGAAGAATATATAAGGACAAAATGGCATCTAGAAATTTAAAAGTTTTTCTTATATGGTTATAATTACTAACATTTTTTTGTGGGGGATATATATATATATACTACTCATGCAGATGTATAGAACAGTGAAGAGCACTGACAAAGGAGAAGGTACTAAATTTGGATCTTCTATTTCTATAAGGACCCATGCATCATATGTTTCTCTTAATAGGTTAAGATTGTAGGACTGAAAATTTATGAACATGTATACAAACCAATATATATTAATTATTAGTCCCCATTAGACATTATTATTGTCTGTGATAAGCTATACGTACAGAAAATATTGATTAAGTGGTACTCCCTCCGTCCCATTAGAAGTGTCATAATTTGAATATTCAAAGTTTTTTTTTTAAACTTTGACCTTTAATATTTTTTTTTGTGTTATCTAAAACTTGATAAAAGTTATACCATTAAAAAACACGTATAAAACATAATCAATTCATATACTTTCATTACACTGTATTGTTTAGTTAACTTAAGAATAGAAAGGAAAGGAGAGGGGAGGAGAAGTTTTCCTTCCCAATCACCTCAAAAATGAGAGAAAAAATGTTGAAGCAAAAACAACTACAGTTTCCTCCTTAATCCTCTCCACTCCTTTCCTTTCCACACTTAAAAGAATCTTAAGAATAGATTTTATCATCTCCACTCCTCTCCTTTCCGCACTTAAAAAAATCTTAAGAATGAACTTTATGATTTCCCCCCTCCTCTCCATTCCTTTCCACGCTTAATTAAACTAAACAATACAACGTAAGTATTATATAACACAAATAAAATTATTTAAGGTCAAAGTTACAAATGTTAGACTTTGAAAATTAAAAACATGACACTTCTAGTGGGACGGAGGGAGTACTATATATACGAATAATGTGTTCAATTTGCAGCTGGACTTGTGGACATGAATATGATAAATCCAAGGACTTCAAAATCATTACTTCAAATGGATGGGTTTGATGATAAAAATGATGATATCAATAACTCTAGCCTGCACCTTTCTAATCATACTACTGATCTTCGCCCATCACCACCAACTACACTACAAACAAGGTTAGTGTGTCTGTATGTGTGTGTGTGTGAGTGCCACTGATGATCAGTACATATTTCATAATTTGCAGTCTTATATATATTAATATATGTACACACATATGTTTGTGTGTGTGTGTATGTACATATATGCATGGTTTGTTCTTTTCTCTTATCTTGTTTGTTCAATCATTACATATTTGAACTTATTATTGTGGATATGATACCAAATTGACTTGGAAAAAAGGCATCTAATAAGTGCAAAACACACACAAATAAATGCACAATGTTTGTTGGTTTAATGAATGTTGTGTTGATCTTTAGCTAGCAAGCATCTTGTCTTACTTTGTTGACAGTGTATATGTAAATATGTTAAATAAATTTCTAGGCATCAATTACATTTTGGAGTTTAGTTTCTATCTTTTACTAATTAATATTTCAATAAAACTTTTTTTTGAAATATAAAAGAACGTATATTGAATTGCGTGTTTAAACGATCGTTAGGAAAACTAAAGTCAATGGAAATGGCACAAATTTCTTAGAGACTAGTAGTGTTAGATATAGGGTGACATTTGGAAGACATCATATCACTCATGCTTATGGTTTCTTTATATATATGATTCAAGACAGTAATATATTCATGTGATATATGAATTAATTAAAAGTATAATATAACAAGTTTATTATATATGTATATAATAACTAGAATTAGTATAGCTAATCTAGCTAGGACATATACGTTAGTTTATGTATATATTATTATACATTACATTTATTTAATTTAAAGTTTATAAACAAAAGCTAGCTAGAACATTTAATGTAAAAGACATTGGCTGGCCTTTGTTGACCTAACTATATATATTTGTGGACGGCAATTTATGATAGTCATAAACCATCATAGACCGACGTACACATGTGGTTGAGGGTTTCTTTATATATACAAACTTAGGAACACGTAATTATATTCCATTCTTCATTTGAAGTATCGAACACTTCAATACATTCCTAATTCTAAGGGGGAGTTTTCACTTTGTCGTGGAAAATAATACTACTCCGCATATGAAAATAAAAGATATCCCAATTGTAGACTCCATTCAGAGTTACCACCAATGGTGCTTCTTGTCTGACATATACTCTAACATACTTAACCTATTTATTGTTTCATTATATTCCAATTTTTATATACACATAGTTTAGTTATACTGAAATATAAGAGCGTTTAAAATATTTATAGTTATTTTATATGATATTTTATCCTTGCATTTATATTCTTAAATTTTAAAATACTTCACTTACAATTAGAAACGACATTATATGATTAAAATAAGTATTATTTGTATAAATATCATCATCAATTTTATTTTATAATTTATATAAATTAAAGTAATAAGTCTTGGATAATTTTAAGATAGGAAAGTCTAATTTAATGTAAATTAATTTTAATAGATAGTAGAGGTTTTGCAAATAGGAAAATTTAGTTTTAAGTAAATCAATGTTTTGTTACATCTAATAAAAAAAAGTAAAGGGTTCGCTAATTGAGTTTTATAACAATTATATTAGTTATATGAACTAATTTATCAAGTTTATTATTAATACATACTGTAAACAATGCTAAATCGTGAATCAAGGTTATAAGGCTTAAGTGTGTGAGAGAGAAAGTAGAGAGAAGATGGGAAAAGTATGGAAATATTATTAGAAGTGGTTACCTTACAATAGATATGGAGAGAGGTTTATATAGGCACAACATTTGCTCTAAACCCCCTCCTTAATTACAAATAAGTCCTTATCTAATTACAACAAAATCCTTCCATACTTAATACATTTAAACAAGGACTATTCTATTACATAATTACAAAACACGCACTAACTAAATAATTAAAGCTAACAATCTCCCCCTTTAGTGCGGTTTTGTGAAGGTTCATCGTCTAGTCCTTTTCTTCTTTCTTTGTCTTCTGTTTCTTTTCTTGGTTGACGATTCGGGTTTGTCTTGATGAGTCCTTTGATCATTGAAGGCCCTTTTCTTGTATTCACTGAACTTCTCTTTCCAGAGGCGCTTGGGAATGAAATGAAATTTCGGATCAGATGGTCGGTTGGGGGTTCTATGATATGGATCTTTAAATAAACGTGATGAGCCCATTTGTTGAAAATCTTCAATGTTGAGTAGACTTTGTAGCTTTCTCTTTATCTTCATCGTCTTCGAGCAACTTTGACTTTTTGAATTCTCAAGCATTCTGTGAAAGCGAAGGCGAAGACTTGGGTTTCTTGTGGAAAGCGGAAGCTTGGAATGAAGTGCGGAAGCTTGGCTTAGTGTTGAGTGTAGAACTTGACTTGGTTCTTACATTACAGTCGTTGATTGTCTGTCTCTTGCTCCCCCTCAAACACACAAGTTTCTCAATAACAGATAATTAATCCAGAAAATGGTTTGTCGCTTTAGCTCCCCCTCAACTTGTCGTATGAGCGAAATCTTCTCTAAATCTTGCCCCCCTCACTCAATCACTCCTTTCAAAATATACAATAAAAACATACTAAAAGATCCAAGACTAATTTTCCTTTTAGCTCCCCCTCAACTTGTCGTATGAGCGAAATCTTCTCTAAATCTTGCCCCCCTCACTCAATCACTCCTTTCAAAATATACAATAAAAACATACTAAAAGATCCAAGACTAATTTTCCTTTTAGCTCCCCCTCAACTTGTCGTATGAGCGAAATCTTCTCTAAATCTTGCCCCCCTCACTCAATCACTCCTTTCAAAATATACAATAAAAACATACTAAAAGATCCAAGACTAATTTTCCTTTTAGCTCCCCCTCAACTTGTCGTATGAGCGAAATCTTCTCTAAATCTTGCCCCCCTCACTCAATCACTCCTTTCAAAATATACAATAAAAACATACTAAAAGATCCAAGACTAATTTTCCTTTTAGCTCCCCCTCAACTTGTCGTATGAGCGAAATCTTCTCTAAATCTTGCCCCCCTCACTCAATCACTCCTTTCAAAATATACAATAAAAACATACTAAAAGATCCAAGACTAATTTTCCTTTTAGCTCCCCCTCAACTTGTCGTATGAGCGAAATCTTCTCTAAATCTTGCCCCCCTCACTCAATCACTCCTTTCAAAATATACAATAAAAACATACTAAAAGATCCAAGACTAATTTTCCTTTTAGCTCCCCCTCAACTTGTCGTATGAGCGAAATCTTCTCTAAATCTTGCCCCCCTCACTCAATCACTCCTTTCAAAATATACAATAAAAACATACTAAAAGATCCAAGACTAATTTTCCTTTTAGCTCCCCCTCAACTTGTCGTATGAGCGAAATCTTCTCTAAATCTTGCCCCCCTCACTCAATCACTCCTTTCAAAATATACAATAAAAACATACTAAAAGATCCAAGACTAATTTTCCTTTTAGCTCCCCCTCAACTTGTCGTATGAGCGAAATCTTCTCTAAATCTTGCCCCCCTCACTCAATCACTCCTTTCAAAATATACAATAAAAACATACTAAAAGATCCAAGACTAATTTTCCTTTTAGCTCCCCCTCAACTTGTCGTATGAGCGAAATCTTCTCTAAATCTTGCCCCCCTCACTCAATCACTCCTTTCAAAATATACAATAAAAACATACTAAAAGATCCAAGACTAATTTTCCTTTTAGCTCCCCCTCAAAAGGATAATCAATCTCTGACGCTTTTCTCCCCCTCATGATGAACACATGTAACGTGTTCATCATGCACAATGATTGATGACAATAACGGTAAATGAAAGGTATAACTATGAAGTAACGTCTCAATTACACATGTTTTGAACGGGTTGTACACTGATATGTGTACAAGCCAAATCACAACCACCTACTTGGATCCAGACGTTGGAACCCATGTAAGGGTGGGTCCAACTGGATATTTGAAGAGAGAAGTAGAAGGTTGTGCATAGTAAAACACTTTTTGCACACGAGGGTGAATGACTCGTGGTGCCAACTTAAACAGCTCAGAGAGAGAGTATTTAATGGGAGTGCTTTTAGGTTTTGGTTTGGGTTTAGTATGAGAGAACCAGCCATATTGATCTCTATAACGAATGATTCCGGTGGTGGAATCCTTGAATATCTGGCAATGGCTGTTTATAGGCTTGAGGGGAGGTCTGGTCTTGCGAGGTGTGTAATATGGGTTTATTTGTTTGAGAGTAGGATGAGGTTTATGTGGAAGAGTTTTTGTGTTGGTGAAGTGAGGTTCTTTTGAGAATTTGGGAGTGGTATGAGCTGGTTTGGAAGATGGCTGTGGTTGTTTATTGTTTTGGTGAGATGGTTTGGTGTTATGAAGATTTGTTTTGATTTTGGAGGAAGGGTGTTGCTTGGTATTGGTTGATAATTTTGGGTGATTGTGGTTTGGTTGGGCATTTGAAGGAATGGATTTTGTTTTAGTTGGAGATGGAGTGGTTTGGTTGGGAAGGGTGATTCTGTTTTAGTTGGGTGATTGTGGTTTGGTTGGGCATTCGAAGGAATGGATTTTGTTTTAGTTGGAGATGGAGTGGTTTGGTTGGGCATTTGAAGGAATGGATTTTGTTTTAGTTGGAGATGGAGTGGTTTGGTTGGGCATTTGAAGGAATGGATTTTGTTTTAGTTGGAGATGGATGGTTTGTTGCAAAACAAGTTCTTTAACTTGGGTTTCGAGGATGGTTTCAATGAGCTCTTTGTGAGAAATATCCAACTCATTGGTTAAATTGATAATCTTTGACTGCAAATGATCATTGTCTTTTTGAAGACTTTCCATGTTTGGCAAAATGAGATCATTAGCAGATTTGAGCTCTTTGTTCTCAGATTTGATTCGATCAACTTCAGATTGAAGACTTTCCATGTTTGGCAAAATGAGATCATTAGCAGATTTGAGCTCTTTGTTCTCAGATTTGAGTTGCTTAATTTCAAGTTGAAAACTGTTGTGTTGTGTCATAATTGTCTTAAATATTTCCACATTGACTTGTTTTTCCTCAAAAATAACCACTCCACATGGAAACGAACTGGTACAACACATACAAATGTGATTATCATGACGACGTATTTCCTCCCAACTTGGCTGTTCACCCATTAAAAAATCTAACACCGTCTCAACAAACTCATTAGGTATAACAGTTGACATTTAGTACTCAAACAGGTTTTCGAATTGAAGTACTAAAACAGGTTTTCGAATTGTAGTACTAAAACAGGGTTTCAGAAATTTAGTACTAAAACAGGTTTCAGAAATTTAGTACTAAAACAGGGTTTCAGAAATGTAGTACTAAAACAGGGTTTCAGAAATGTAGTACTAAAACAGGGTTTCAGAAATTTAGTACTAAAACAGGGTTTCAGAAATTTAGTACTAAAACAGGGTTTCAGAAATGTAGTACTAAAACAGGGTTTCAGAAATTTAGTACTAAAACAGGGTTTCAGAAATTTAGTACTAAAACAGGGTTTCAGAAATTTAGTACTAAAACAGGTTTCAGAAATTTAGTACTAAAACAGGGTTTCAGAAATGTAGTACTAAAACAAGGTTTCAGAAATTTAGTACTAAAACAGGGTTTCAGAAATTTAGTACTAAAACAGGGTTTCAGAAATTTAGTACTAAAACAGGGTTTCAGAAATTAGTACTAAAACAGGGTTTCAGAAATGTAGTACTAAAACAGGGTTTCAGAAATGTAGTACTAAAACAGGGTTTCAGAAATTTAGTACTAAAACAGGGTTTCAGAAATTAGTACTAAAACAGGGTTTCAGAAATTTAGTACTAAAACAGGTTTCAGAAATTTAGTACTAAAACAGGGTTTCAGAAATTTAGTACTAAAACAGGGTTTCAGAAATGTAGTACTAAAACAGGGTTTCAGAAATTTAGTACTAAAACAGGGTTTCAGAAATTTAGTACTAAAACAGGGTTTCAGAAATGTAGTACTAAAACAGGGTTTCAGAAATGTAGTACTAAAACAGGTTTTCGAATTGTAGTACTAAAACAGGTTTTAGAAATTTAGTACTAAAACAGGGTTTCAGAAATTTAGTACTAAAACAGGTTTTCGAATTGTAGTACTAAAACAGGTTTTAGAAATTTAGTACTAAAACAGGGTTTCAGAAATTTAGTACTAAAACAGGTTTTGAAAAATTTAGTACTAAAACAGGTTTTCAGAAATTTAGTACTAAAACAGGGTTTCAGAAATTAGTACTAAAACAGGGTTTCAGAAATGTAGTACTAAAACAGGGTTTCAGAAATTTAGTACTAAAACAGGGTTTCAGAAATTTAGTACTAAAACAGGGTTTCAGAAATTTAGTACTAAAACAGGGTTTCAGAAATTTAGTACTAAAACAGGTTTCAGAAATTAGTACTAAAACAGGTTTTCAGAAATTGTAGTACTAAAACAGGGTTTCAGAAATTAGTACTAAAACAGGTTTTCGAATTGTAGTACTAAAACAGGGTTTCAGAAATTTAGTACTAAAACATGGTTTCAGAAATTTAGTACTAAAACAGGGTTTCAGAAATTTAGTACTAAAACAGGTTTTCAGAAATTTAGTACTAAAACAGGGTTTCAGAAATGTAGTACTAAAACAGGGTTTCAGAAATTTAGTACTAAAACAGGGTTTCAGAAATTTAGTACTAAAACAGGGTTTCAGAAATGTAGTACTAAAACAGGTTTCAGAAATTTAGTACTAAAACAGGGTTTCAGAAATTTAGTACTAAAACAGGGTTTCAGAAATTTAGTACTAAAACCGGTTTTCACAGAAATTCGAAGAAAAATGAAAACCGGAAGGAAAACCGGTTTTCAGAAATAGTACTAAAAAGGTTTCAGAAATTTAGTACTAAAACAGGGTTTCAGAAATTTAGTACTAAAACAGGTTTTCGAATTGTAGTACTAAAACAGGGTTTCAGAAATTTAGTACTAAAACAGGGTTTCAGAAATGTAGTACTAAAACAGGGTTTCAGAAATGTAGTACTAAAACAGGTTTCAGAAATTTAGTACTAAAACAGGGTTTCAGAAATTTAGTACTAAAACAGGGTTTCAGAA
>CM067168.1:6312013-6324513 GCA_034093135.1 Erigeron breviscapus | reverse complement strand
CATATCAATATAATTATACACCCAGATATCGGTTCATAATGTGGCACATAATTACTTCTAATTGAACCTTAGATACATACTTTTTCAACATATAGTGATAGATGACATTCTTGGGATAATTAGAACTTCGTGGGGAGATGCCTTGGCATTTAATAATACTGCTGTTTCGGCCATGTCCACCGGAAAATCACCCGAGTACTTAAATCCAAATGTTTTAGAGAAGTAGCTAGAACAATGTGTTATTTGAAGTCCCAAAGCTGTAACAGGACAGGATCCCTTCTCCCAGCACCGAAAGGGATCAGCTTAAAATTTGCCCCGTTAACATCAACATGCTTGTGATTACCATCTAGGAATCTCTCGGGACAAACTCGGATGGGTTTGACTAAGCCTGGCAAAATGGGCGGGTCGGGCGGGTTTGGGTAACGGGTCAAAGTGGGTACGGGTCGAAACGGGTGCGGGTCCAAACGGGTCATTTCATAAATGCGGGTCAAACGGGTGCGGGTAAAGCGGGTTGGGTGCGGGTCAACCCGCATTTTTTATTTTTTTTAATGGTATTTTAACATATTTATAATAAAGTTACAATTGCTTAATATATACATATAAATAATAATAATAATAATAATAATAATAATAATAATAATAATAATAATAATAATAATAATAATAATAATAATAATAATAATAATAATAGATAAAGATAATAATAATAATAATAATAATAATAATAATAATAATAATAATAATAATAATAATAATAATAATAATAATAATGATCATTCTGATTCTGAATAATAATAATAATAATAATAATAATAATAATAATAATAATAATAATAATAATAATAATAATAATAATAATAATAATAATAATAATAATAATAATAATAAAAAATAATAATAATAATAATAATAATAATAATAATAATAATAATAATAATAATAATAATATGTGCACAGCTCTAAACACTATCGTCATAATAATAATAATAATAATAATAATAACAAAAATAAATAATAATAATAATAATAATAATCATCTTTGTTTAAAATAATAATAATAATAATAATATATATTAAAGTGAATCTGATCGAAAGTTCTTTTCGTTGATGTGAGAATTGAAAATAATTAATTAAATAAGGGGTGAAATAATAATTCATCTTAATTAATAGATTGAACATCCATTAACAAGTTGAGTTTACTCCAAATTGAAGGTGGGTAGGTGTACTGGCGTAACACTCTAGCGGCAGTGTGTACCACATTAACAGAAATATGAGTGATCACTCAAAATTTTGAAGACCCGCTCGACCCGCAAAGCTATATTAATAAGTTTAAGAGTTAAAAGTGAGACCCGCTTGTCTCCTTTTTGTAAGACCCAGTTGTACCCAATAAACAATATAAATTACCCAATGAAACCCAATCTAATGGAATTGGGTATGGATTGCCAGGGCTAGGTTTGACCATACTTCTGGGTCCTGTTGGAGTGTCAACAGGTTGGTCAATAACCATGTTCCTTTCGGGACATAGTAGCCCGCTACTGTGCAATCTTCTGAAAATTCTCTCATACCTCCTAGACGTCCTGCTGGGTATAGTCGCAGTGTTTCCTTTACCACTGCTTGTAGGTAGACTAGATTAGTATTATCTGATTCGTTTACTTGTCTATCGCTTCCGACAATGTTGTCAAGTTCTTCTTGCACTTTCTTTAGAGCATGGAGATTATTCAATAACAAAGATAGGGTCCATGTTAGCATCACAGTGTTTGTATCTGCACTGCTCGCAATTAGAACCTGAAAGGTGTAAACTAATTAGCATATTCATATTAAACAAAGTAGTGATCATTCTAGTTTCTCCACAGAAGCCAAAGGGCATTTTACCAAAAAAAAAAAACAGAGGAAAGGGAAGCAGGGTTTAAGGGTTATGTGGCCCATACACTGTGTTATGGGACTTTATGATTAAAAGATCTTTAGCGAACTAAAAGTAAAGTTCTATTAGCTGAAACTCTAATTGAAAGTCATTAGGGGTGTCTAACTATATTGATATCGAAACAATAGATTTGTATGACAACATACCATGCATGTAGACAAAATAACAGTATCTGCATCATATTCTGCCAGGTCTCCAGTTTCTATTGCCGATATCATCACATCCATTAAGTCTTTCTCCTCGATGGTCTCTTCAGAATTCTTCTTGCTGCGATGTTCATCTAACCATTTCCCAGCCATAGTATCAAGTTCATGTGCAATTCTTTTCATAGACTTCTCATGACCACCCAAATCTAACCACATCAATTAAAGAAGTGCATCCGCCACCACAAAAAGTCCCATGAAATGAAAAAAATTCCCCATAACTTCCCTAGAGTGCTTCATCTCTTCCTTTTCTTGCGCATTTGTAACTCCACTATATCGTTTTCCAGCAACCATTCTTAGAACCACATTAATGTTGAGTTCACCGAACGATTTATTCATTTCCACAGATACCTTTCCCTGCCCCTCTTTCTTCTCCTTCCAACGATCATACAAGTTTTTGATAGAGCTCTCTAGTTCAGATATTCGGACATGTTTAAGCTGCTCGAGGTGACGACTAGATAAAAGCTCAAGTGAGATGATCCTACGCATTTCACGCCAATATGGACCATAAGGAGCCGTTCCAAACATCCTGTGGTTATATCCCATTATCTTAGATGCCAAGTACTTCGGCCGAGAGAAAATAGCTGCATCATGGGTGGTAAAAATCTCCTTGGCTATCTTCCAGTTGTTCGCAATCAAGACTCTGCGTATGCCTAGCCGGACAGTAAAAATTGGTCCAAGTTTACCAACCAGGGCTGCTAAAGCTCTGTGGGGAAGATCTTTCGATCCTGCGAAAAGGTCGATGTGACCAACTATAGGCCATGCACTAGTTGCTCCAGGTACCGCCTTGTATTGTCTAGTTTTACTAATCCATGGTAATATGTAAATAGCTAAAAATACAATTGTAGCTCCAGCTAAGAGTGTACAATTCTGTTGCAAACTGAAGAGATCCATTTGGACTGATTTTTCTTTTGAAAATCTATTTAATATCTACTATCAATTTAGAGGGACTTTGTATATGTTAAAATTTTGACCTGTTTTTTATCATTCTCATTTATCTATTAAAAAATCCATCTTCAACCAAATCATCAAATCCTTAATACAACACAATTTTTGAACATTTGATACCAAATTTGATAACATCATCAGTATTTTGAAAAGTACGCTCTATAAGGAATAAAAAAAAGTAACAAGTAAAGCTAATTAAAATACTTGGTAGCCAATATACATTTCTCTTCCTATTAAATATCATGATAAAAGGTATCTATTGATGGTCATATATGATCAATACTTTAATTTGTCTTCTTTGTTGATGAACAGCTTTCCACGGTCCAGAGAAAGCTACATGTCAAAGTTCATTATTTCCTTTTTTATTGAAGGGGCTCAAAAACAACAAAACTGTCATGGTTCACTGATTTCATGCATCAAAGTAATTATTTATATGAATATGAATTGGGAAATGATAAATCCTCTTAAAAGAATAACCTAAAAATCCTCCTAACCATAAGATGACATGTGGGTAAATCAATGTATAAGATTAGGAACGAAATTTAGTATAATCTATATCATTATCGTATGGTTTTAAGATGATTTTTAGGCTAATCTTTATAAGGTGATATTATTACCCGAATGAATTTGCTAACTTTTTCCCTCTGGCTATACTAACGTGCAAGTATTCAATTTTTAATACTTACTAATTTGATTTAAAATTACAAATGTGATATGAGTTATATATATTTTAAAAAACATTGAGTTCATTAAATTCTTGTTAATAAGTACCCAGGAGCAAGTTTGTAAGGTTCTTTCCTTAATTTATTTGTTGGGTTCTGGATACTGACATAAGCCCAAAACTAAAATACCTTAATAAACTCACAAATTAGCAAAAAGATATCTATACTACCTTAATAAAGTAAAATATTTGTACCACATTATAAAGACCAGTTTAAAATTGAAATGATTTTGTTAGATTTTTTATTACTTTTACTTTAAGAGACGAATAAGCTAAATAAATACACAACTATTAGAATTTGTCCATAATGACCTATTTTTCAACGAATTTCATCCATGATGACCTACTTCTCAAATTGGATTGGCCCAGCAATAAAAAGTTAGTTTAGGCAGTCAGTTTATTAGTGGTCCAGTACTCGAGTTCAATCCCCACCGATCATGACAAATGAGAGTTGGTTTCCATATTCAACTTATCTAAAAAGGTTACACCATTTATAATACAAACATACACACTAATAAAAACTTATATGTGTTACAATATGTGGAGTCCATAATTACAATCTAATTATACACCCAGATTTCGGTACATAATGTGGCACATAATCACTTCTATTTGAGCTTTAGATACATACCTTTTCATTATATAGTAGTAGATGACATTCTTGGGATAATTAGAACTTCTAGGGGAGATGCCTTGGCATTTGTTAATCCCGCTGTTTCGGCCATGTCCACCGGCAAATCACCCGGTGTACTTAAATCAAAATGTTGTAGAAATGTAGCTAGAACAATGTGTAATATTTGAAGTCCCAAAGCTATGCCAGGACAAGACCTCCTCCCAGCACCAAAAGGGATCAACTCAAAGTTTGCCCCCTTAACATCAACATGCTTGTGATTACCTTCTAGGAATCTCTCGGGACGAAACTCGGACGGGTTTGACCATACTTCTGGGTCCTGTTGGAGTATCCACAGGTTGGTCGCTAACCATGTTCCTTAGCCCGCTACTGTGCAATCTTCTGTAAATTCTCGCATACCTCCTAGACGTCCTGCAGGGTATAGTCGCATTGTTTCCTTAACTACTGCTTGCAGGTAGACTAGATTTGTGATATCTGATTCGTTTACTTGTCTATCCCTTCCGACAATGTTGTCAAGTTCTTCTTGCACTTTTTTGAGAGCATTGGGATTGTTCAACAACAGACATAGCGTCCATGTTAGCATCACAGTTGTTGTATCTGCACTGCTTGCAATTAGAACCTGAAAGGCGTAAACTTATTAACATATTCTTATCCACCAATTTAGTAATTCTCAATAAGTATATAGAACTCGGGACAAAATTTGGTCAATCATCAGTGTAGAGAAGCAGAACTCTTTATATATATATATTAATATAAATTTACAAATTATATATATATATATATATATATATAGCAAAAATATAGCATAAATTTACAGAGATTGTGGGAAGTAGATTTCAGGTGAGGCAGTTCAATCAACCAAAGTAAAGTTTCTCCACAGAAGCCAACGGGTAGTTTGCAGGACAACAGCGAAAACAGAGGAAAGGGGAGCAGGGCTTAAGGGTTAAGTGGCCCATACACTGTTATGGGACTTTATGATTAAAAGATCTTTAGCGAATTAACTAAAAGAAAAGTTCTATTTTGAAACTCTTTAGGGGTGTCTAACTTCATATAGATATCGAATCAATAGACTTGTATTAGCGTGTATTATATATTCAATTACCATATGACAACATACCATGCATGTAGACTTAATAACAGTATCTGCATCATATTCTGCCAGGTCTCCAGTTTCTACTGCCGATATCATCACATCCATAAAGTCTTTCTCCTCGACAGTCTCTTCAGAAGTCTTCTTTCTGCGGTGTTCATCTAACCATTTCGCAGCTATAGTTTCAAGTTCATATGCAATTCTTTTCATAGACTTCTCATGACCACCCAAATCTAACCACCTCAAGTAAGGAAGTGCATCCGCCACCACAAAAAGTCCCATGTAATGAAAAAAATCCCTCATAACTTCCCTAGAGTGATTCATCTCTTCCTTTTCTTGCGCGTTTGTAGCTCCACTATACCGTTTTCCAACAACCATTCTTAGAACCACATTCATGTTGAGTTCCCCAAACCACTTCTTCATTTCCACACATACCTTTCCCTGCCCGTTTTTCTTCTCCTTCCATTGATCATGCAAGTTTTTGATAGAGCTATCTAGTTCAGATATTCGGACATGTTTAAGCTGATCAAGGCGACGACTAGATAAAAGCTCAAGTGAGATGATCCTACGCATTTCACGCCAATATGGACCATAAGGAGCCATTCCAAACATCCTGTGGTTATATCCCATTACCTTAGATGCTAAGTACTTCGGCCGGTTGGAAATAACTGCATCATGGGTAGTAAAAATCTCCTTGGCTATCTTCCAGTTATTCACAACCAAGACTCTACGGATGCCTAGCTGGACAGTAAAGATTGGTCCATATTTACCAACCAGGGCTGCTAAGGCTTTGTGAGGAAGACCTTTCGATCCTGAAAAAAGGTTGATGTGACCAACTATAGGCCATGCACCACTTGCTTCAGGTACCGCTTTGTATTTTCTAGTTTTAGTAATCAATGGTAAGATGTAAATAACTAATATTACAACTGTAACTCCAGCTAAGAGTGTACAATTCTGTTGCAAACTGAAGAGATCCATTTGGACTGATTTTTCCTTTGAAAATCTTGTTCTTTAGAGTGCCATTGTATATTGAAATATTTCCCCTGTTTTGTTTTTGTCTCACTCTGAATTATCTTTACTAGAGGCTAGATGATTAAGATAAGCATTAGACGTCATTTACTTAATTAATTCATCTTATTTGTCGATGAGAACATTTCCGTTAATATGGCAACTTTCCACGGTCCAGAGAAAGTAACATGTTTTGTTTTTATTTTATTTGAAAGTCGGAAAAAGTAACATGTTAAATTACATTATCTTATTTGTTTTTTATTTATTGTTTGGTTTTGTAAGAAAAAGTCTTCGTTTTAGCAGGTAATCATCTATATCAGTAGTACCTGACTGGGCCAGGCCTTTGGTTTATTCAATTGAAAATCATAAGCTGACTAGGCCTTTCGTTTATTCAAATGGAGAATCACAAAGAAAAATACGAGTACATATCATTCGCTAAATTGCATTCACAGACATCACATTAAAATGAAATGCACACCCTATATCTTGATTAATTTAAGCAGTGTCATTTCGTAACGATGGGCTGGGCTGAACGAGAACAGAGCAACAAACACAGAGTTATCTGATTTAGGTCTCTCAAATAGGCTTACAACTCAACCTTGAAACTTAGTAAATAAGTAGCTGAGCATAGGAAACATCGAAGAAGAAATTACTTTCTTATTAATAGCACCATTCTTCAATACATATAACAGTAAGTAAAGGGGTAAGGGCAGAGGGATCGCTCTTCAGAGTAACAGGTAAACTCCAGCCTTTGGCTCTGATGTACACAACCTAACGGGTAGTGAGGTTCTAATAAAGACAGGTTTTTTCTCAAACTTTCGATCAGGATGTCTTACCAGTAAAGCAACCATAGAGGTGGTTACATGTAACAATATGTATATATATACACACATACATATTCTATTATCATATAATGGATGGTAAACGCGGGGTGATTTGAATTTCCAGTGGAGATGCCTTGGCATTTATTAGTCCAGCACTCCCGGTCATATCTACTGGTTCATCATTGGGCGCAGACATATCAAAATTCTGTAACAAAGTAGCTAGAACTATATGTAACATTTGAAGGGCTAAAGCTATCCCAGGACAGTACCTTCTCCCAGCACCAAAAGGGATCAACTCAAAGTTTCTCCCTTTAACATCTACATTCAAATGAGTCTCATCAAGAAATCTCTCGGGTCTAAACATTGATGGGTCTGACCAGATTTTGGGGTCGCGTTGTAAATTCGATATATTAACCATCAACCATGTGCCTTTTTGGATATGGTAGCCGGCAACAGTGCAATCTTTTGAAAATTCTCTTGCAGCTCCAAAAGGTGCGGCTGGATATAACCTCAGTGTCTCCTTCACAATAGCTTGGAGGTATACTAGATTGTTAATATCTGAATCATCAACTTGTCTGTCTTTCCCAACATGGTTATCTATTTCTTCTTGAGCCTTTCGAAGAGTATGAGGATTGTTCAATAGCAGCGAAAGAGTCCATGTTAACATCACCGTGATTGTATCTGCGCTACTTGCAATTATATCCTACAAGATGCAAGGAAACTATTCAGTATAAACAAAATTACAAGAAATAAAATTGTTTATGTTTTTATGATATAATTACATGTATTTATGATATAAGTTATGCAGGGCAAATTTGTTATTATCAGAGCATATATACCAGACAAGTAGACTTGATAACCGCATCAGCATCATAATCTGCGAAACCTCCAGATTCTGCAGCCGAGATCATCACATCAATGAAGTCTTTTTCACCAATAGCCTCTCCAGAATTCCTCTTCGTTCTATGCTCGTCCAACCATTTGCTAAACATAAAATCAATATCTTTGGCAACTCTTTTCATGGCCTTTACATGACCACCAATATCTAACCATCCTAGGAAAGGAAGGGTATCAGCCACCACAAAAAGGCCTAATAAATAAAAGAACTCTCTTATGACATCCCGAAACCTATCCATATCTTGTTCTTCATCGGTATACCGTTTCCCAGTAACCATTCTAAGCATGACATTCATATCTAATTCTCCAAACCATTTCACTATGTCCACCAACACTTTGCCCTGCTCATACAAGTTTTCGATAGAATGCTTTAGTTCAGAAACACGGATATGTTTAAGTTGCTCTAAGCGACGGCTTGATAACAGCTCAAGAGAGGTGATTTTTCGCATTTCTCGCCAATATGGACCATTAGGTGAAACTCCAAACATGACATAGTCATATCCCAAAATCTTAGCTGCCATAAATTTGGGACGAGAAGCAACTATAGCATCATGGATAGTGAAAATCTCCTTAGCAATCTCCCAACTATTCACTACCAATACTTTACGTATTCCAAGCCGAATGGTAAATATGGGTCCATATTTAACAGCCATGGACCCCAATACTACATGGGGAGGATTATCTGATGATCCTCCAAAGAGGTTGAGATTACCTACTATAGGCCAAGCGCCTGTTGCTTCAGGTGCAGTGTTTTTTTTACGAGTTATAGTGATGAAGGTTAAAGAATAAATCATGAATAATATAGCTACCACCCCAAAAAAGAAGGCATAGTTTTGTTGATCCATTGGCTATATTGATAGTGTTATGAAGATCGATCACTTTTGCAAACAAAATGATCAAGTACATACGTGTGGAGGTGGAATACATTTGGATACGTAGGCCATTCGAAGGTAGTGACAAAAAATACAATGTTCGGCTGCTGTTTTTGTTATCATTATTACTCCAATAAATATCAATATATCCTTATGAAAAATGATAAATCACATAAAAAGTTTTCTAAAAATAGATCTAACAATATGATAATTAAAATAAGAGATCAAGAGGAATAATTAAACCATCTCCAAATGGTCTAGTGGTAAGGAAATCTTTTCAAGAGGAATAATTAAACCATCTCATCTATGGTGGGTCTGAGTGAGTTTTCCCATCCAGATCTATGGGTGATATGGGTTTAAATTGGGGATCTATTCAACGAGGGGCTCTCTAACGCGGACCCAATTAAGATAACGCAAGCTAGACCTCCTGATATTCGTAAGTAATTTATACCTTTCTAAAAAAAAATGAATGAATTACACTAGTTATGTGTTATTTCTCAATCACTATCGGTAAGTAATTAAACTATGATATAATTTTCATGCTTATGAAAATTAGAATTTATGGTATAAGGTTATACGGACCAACATGTAAACATTAATTAATTGATGACATATAACTATATAAGTACTAAAACTCTCATATTCTTAGCTTTATGAGTAGTTATTTACGTACATAAAATATTGTACTCATACTTTTTAACATAAAATTCACAAATATGTTTTTTCATGTAAGATATCATTTTTTTATTTGTGTTAGTAACAATCCATAGGACTAAAAATATCAAGAAAGTAGAATTAAATTCATTTCATAAAACGTGACAATCAATAAAATAGAATCATATGCAATTTTGAAAACAATTTTAACTTGTTAATTTAACCGAATAAATAGTATAATATGAAAATGTACGGTTTCTTGAGATAACCAGGCTAAGAATCTTAATCTTAATATACACTAAAAGACAACTGAACCTCAATTGATCAATCACAGCCCTCAATTTTCAAAATTAATTTACACTTTTTGGTTTTCCATCACCAATTTACACTTTAACCCAATTTAAAAATAATTAATTTACACTTTTTGGTTTTCCATTACCAATTTACACTTTAACCCAATTTAAAAATAATTAATTTACACTTTTTGGTTTTCCATTACCAATTTACACTTTAACCCAATTTAAAAATAATTAATTTACACTTTTTGGTTTTCCATTACCAATTTACACTTTAACCCAATTTAAAAATAATTAATTTACACTTTTTGGTTTTCCATCATCAATTTACACTTTTTGGTTTTCCATTACCAATTTACACTTTAACCCAATTTAAAAATAATTAATTTACACTTTTTGGTTTTCCATTACCAATTTACACTTTAACCCAATTTAAAAATAATTAATATTTATATCAACATGTTTATTTTTTATTATTTTTGTTGTAAGACTTATCGACAATAGCTTATTAAAAATATAAATAATTAATAAAATATATAACAAAACTAACGGAATTATCAATTGAATATATTTAATGCATGTATTATCATTATAATCTAGATATATCTCATATACACCATTTCATACAGTAATATATATTAATGTATTTCTTTAAACTAAAATTTCAACATGTGATTAAATTAAGATTATATTCACAAATTTGGATTGACTCAATTTGGATAAACTATATTTTAAATATTCACAAATTGTATCTGGACTTGATAAAATTCCTTTTTTGCAATCATCAATGATAACTTAGTCAATTATGTAATCAAGGTTAAAATATTGCTTTTTTGGGATAGTTTGTATAAAAGAAACTCTGCTAAACCATATAACTTTGATATAATTTAGCACTCAGTATTTACATTTTAATATCTCAATTCTCTTTTAAGTATATTTTTACATTTCAACGTACAAGTATTTTTTTGTTACATATACTAATTTTTATATTGATAATGTCGTAAAACTCGTGTATTTGACACGAGTCTAAAATCTAGTATTTTAAGAGAGAGTATCCATGTATTCTTCATAAAGTGAATAGGTTGATTTAAACATAATGAACTAACGTAACATATCCAACGATGTTTGTGATCTTGATATGTTGGATCCAACGATGAGCTTTTTGTTATATTTGACCAATTTGTTATTTAAATGCATGGGTTATGATCATTTGAAAACTAAAATTTTCGTGAAAACTAGAAAACTGGCCAAAACACACTGTGATTTGAATTTAACATAATGTGTTTTTAATGTGTTTTTAGAAAACACATGGTGTTAAGTTCATATCACAGTGTGTTTGAACAATTTTCTGATTTTAACACGCTATCAAAAACACACTGTGATTTTAAACTTAACACAATGTGTTTTTAGATTACACAATAATGTGTTTTTATAAAACATAATTAAAACACATTATGTTAAATTCAGATCACAGTGTGTTTTGACTAGTTTTCTAGTTTTCACATAAAATTTAGTTTTCAAATGAACATTTCACTTAAATGCATATATGTTTTTTATTTGAATTTGGATTTGAATTAGATTTGGACTTAATTTCTTTTTGATTTCAACTAATCTTTATTTAGAGATTGAAAATTAATATCTACCAATAAACTAAATCAGGATTAAGATGTTCTTGAAACGACACGTGCCGTAATCCTTGATCGACACGTGTCCTTTTAATTTATTTATTTTATAAATTAGCTTTTTTAATTGTATATAGATTCAATTTCTTATTAGACTTAGAATTAATGTAACACCCGTCATTTTAAAACCTGGATTTTCAAAAATTTTTGCCAAACGGCGTTTAAAACGTAGCGGAAAGGATTGCTTAAAAACTGCCCCATCCGTAACCGGATGGTACCTTTCATAAAATGGTGTTACTAAAGTGCATCATCAAAACAATATAAATGAAATCCAAGTCTTGGCACCAACATAAATGTCATTAATTATTACATGTATCATAAACGTAAATAATGTAGCCGAAACATAGGCTATGGGAAGTCTAAGCATTCAACAATCTATGCTAGTCTTCTTAATTGCATCTACCCATCTCACAAGCTAAACCTTTCTCTAGCTCAAACCTGCTTATCCTGAAAGACACAACATTTTCATAAAAGCAAGTGTTAGCTAATAAATTAGCTAAGTAAGATACACACAATTTGATAAAACGTTCTTCATTTTACTTTCATAAAAGTTCTTCATATTTTACTTACTAAAACATGATCACATTACACTTCATCCACAATTATCATAGATCAACCCATACTTCCCTTTTTCCACATTCCATCACATTTCATATCACATCAACGAGTACATACAACTTAATGAACATCTCTTAACATATCAACATATCTTACAACTTAGTCAACATCTCATATCATATCATCATATACTTT
>CM067168.1:6301356-6311013 GCA_034093135.1 Erigeron breviscapus | reverse complement strand
GACCATGTTGCAAGGAGCCACCCAAGCAACCTACGTCAACGCACTTAGCCGGGCTAGGGCAAGTACGGGTTAAGCTTAACACTTTCCTGCATCAAAGTTTTACGAGCTCGAAACTGCATCATTTAGTTTTAGGTGACTACATTACCTAAACATTTACTACGTTAACTGCTTTTACGTTTTGGGCCCCTAAACGTGCACGTGTCATGGCAACTTAGCAAGTCTAGTGAACTAGATGAGCAAGCCATACAAACATGCACAACATCAATCAATAACAACATATACTGCATTTATAACATCACAAGTTACTGCATATCATAACACTACATTATAGTTCATACATAGCACTACATCCTACGTCATTTCATAACATGCACTACAATACATATCATGAGGGACATTTCAGGTCTCAAAGTTCAACTACATAACCCATATTACCTCGTGTAACCCACATACCCATAAACAACGTAAGTTACCAATTGGGAAGTTATAATTATGAAACCATCGTTTGTTGAACCCTCAGCGTTCAAAGTAGTGTATCTTACCTCAAGAAGTGCACGACAGTGAATAACCACGTTACCGTGCAAAGCAAATAGTCTCGTCTACCTATATTTAGTAAACGACCATTAGACACGCTAATACTCACGTTATTAAAGTCATATCTCAGACCTCAACACCTACAACAAGACCCACGACAACGACTACGCATTGGAGGTTCAAAAGTTAAACTCATTTCGAAACTGACACTGTTGCGCCGCAACATACCACGTTGCGCCGCAACTTATCTTTCTGTATTACAGTTGCGCCGCAACCTACATGTTGCGCCGCA
Source organism: Erigeron breviscapus (assembly GCA_034093135.1). Lineage (NCBI taxonomy): Eukaryota > Viridiplantae > Streptophyta > Magnoliopsida > Asterales > Asteraceae > Erigeron > Erigeron breviscapus. The sequence continues at coordinate 6,310,187 of CM067168.1, read as the reverse complement.
ACACCAGTCCTCAGTTGCGCCGCAACCTACATGTTGCGCCGCAACTTAACTTTCTGGAAACCAGTTGCGCCGCAGCTACATGTTGCGCCGCAACCAGCCCCGATTCTGCACAACTTCGATCGATTACACCCCAAACCAGATCCAAACGACTCCAAATCAAATACATGACTTTCATACATCAAAATCCTTCATTTTCAAACCATTATAATGCAACTAACTCCTTTATTAAACCACACATGATTTGCATCATTAAAACAAACGTTATTTCGACAACAATTGACCCTCCAATGTCTAGATCTGATTTCTAATGACACATGTGATCAAAAAGACACAAAATCAAAATCAATATACCTCTATTACCTGAAGATCACAATGGGGATGCAAAATACTCGATCAATCACTCCTAAATCACACATTTGAAGGATTTTCGGCTTAGAATTTTGATAGGGGATCAAAGGGGTGGCTAGGGCTTGAGAGAAAAGTTATATTTCTGCAAATGATGAACTAATGGCTCCCTCCAAGACCCTAAACCCGTTTTTGACTTTCACACCATGTCAAAATTGGTCCCTAAGCTTCATAAAGTCATATTTCTTGCCCAAAACACCTCTATGGACTATATACAACTCATTAAACACTTTGAACACCTCAAAAAGGCATTTAACTACATTTTAACCACATTACTACATCAATCAATAAGACATTCAAGTCCCACACGCATAACACATTAACTACATATAAGCATAAAAATCTATCAAAGACTTAACGGCACATTATGTTGACTTAACGACTCTAGTCAACCGTTAAATAAAAAGATTGGGATGTTACAATTCCAGCATCCAACCACTTAAGCACCTCTTTCTTCACCACAATTGATGGACTAATTCCTTTCAAATCTGCAATTGTCCACCCAATGGCTGCCTTATACTCCTTGAGCACCTTTAGTAATGCCCTTTCTTGCATTTCTTCCAAATTTGATGCAATGATCACCGGCAAAGTTTTCTCATCTCCCAAAAATGCATACTTCAAATGAGATGGGAGCTCTTTTAACTCAACTTGTGGTGGACTTTTAATTGATGGTTTGAGATGGGTGTCAATATGGTCCGGTAGACTTTCCACCAAATGAGTCCATGGTGGTATACCTTCTTGAATTGCCATAATCTCCCAATCCTTCTCCTCCTTTTTCAATGTCTCACTATGCTCCAAGATCAACCTGTCAACCAAAGCACAATTCTCCCGTGTGTCTTCCTCATTTTCATGAGGAATGCACTCATCAATGACGTCCGCCATAAAGCATTCGTCACTAACTACGGGGTTAGGAACACTAGCAAAAACATTCAATCTTATCTTACGGTTGCCAAAGGTCATTTCAACCGTACCCCGCCTACAATCGATTAATGCATTAGCGGTGGCCAAAAAGGGTCTACCCATGATGACATTGGGCTGCCTAACATTATCGCTTGGTGCAAAATCAAGTACCAAAAAGTCTACGGGGTAATAGAAGTCCTCCACCTTCACAATGACATCTTGGACAATTCCTCTAGGGAGTTTAAGGGACAAATCAGCCATCACCAAAGTGGTGTTGACTTTTTCCAAGGGTCCAAAGTCATATTGATCATATAAAATACCCGGTAGGATACTCACACCCGCCCCCATATCCAAAAGTGCCTTGTTCATTTTAAATCACCAACTTGAATAGTAATTAAAGGCGCTCCCTGATCTTGGAGTTTAGGTGGGAGTATGCCCATCACAACGGCACTAACTTCTTCATTTAAAACAATTTTCTTTGGAAGTTTATGGTGCCGTTTTTGGGTACACAACTCCTTAAGATATTTAGCATAAGCCGGAACTTGTTTGATTATGTCAATAAGAGGTATATTAATTTTCACTTGTTTAAAAATTTCCCACATTTCTTCCTCATGGGGACCTCTTTTCTTAAGTGTAGGCCTAAGTTTTGGATCAATCAAAGCCAAAGGAAAAGGAATGGTATTACCCTCCATATCCTTTCCTTGTTTTTTAGAAAAAAAAATTTTAGACCTATTGTTTTCTACCTCTTTAAAAGACATTTTTTTATTTGATTTAGGTAAAACAAGTTCCGGTTCATGCTCACTATCTTCATTCTCATCAACATCCTCCACCACACCATCAACAAGTGATGATGGAGGCACAACTTTATTATCATAAACTTTACCACTACGAAGAAGACTTACATTGTTGATTTCCACATTTTTGACATTCTTGAAGCCGCCACTTTTATGTTGTGGATTGATCTTCGTATCACTTGGTAGCTTTCCCGGATTCTTCCTCAATTCCGATACATCCTCCGCCAATTGCCCAACTTGCTTTTGCAAACTCTCAACCGTCTTGCCCCGAATCTCATTCTTCCTATCCATCTCTTTCAAATACTCCATAATTTCTCGGGTTGACACATCATTACTTCCCGAAGGTCCACCTTGGTTATTACCTTGTTGATAGTTCCTTGGGTAGCTTCTATTGAATCCTCCCTGATTTTGGCCACCTTGGTAATTCCCTTGGTTGTAGTTTCGGCCTTGGAATGGTTGAGATGGTGCTCCACTGTTTTGATTGTTTCCTTGAAAGTTCGGGTTGAGTTGATTTGAAGAATTCCCATATCTAAGATTGGGATGATTTCTCATTCCCGGATGATAAGTGTTGGAGTTCATGTCAAACGACCTCTTTTCTCCATACACTTGATTCACCTCTTCAACTTGTTCCGGGACTAATGGACATTGCAAAGCCGTATGTCCAAGCTCATCACAACTTTCACAAATCGGGTATTCTTGAGAAACTTGAGCAACACCCCGATTTTCAGCTTTCCCCAACTTGGCAAATTTTTGTTCCAATGCTTCAAGTCGATCTTTAGTGGCTTGATCACTTGTTGATGAGGTAGAAGCTATTGGATGTCTTGCTCTCCTATTCGATTAAGCTTGCCTTTTTGAATTCACACTCATTTTCTCCAAGAATTCCCAATCAACATCTTCAGGATTAGTCAAGAAAGTCCCATTGCTAATTGAATTCACATCTCTTTTCTCTTCCGGTAATAAACCATCATAGAAAGCCGTGATCAACTCCCATTTAGCGATTCCATGGTGTGGACATGTTCTCAACAACTCATTAAACCTCTTGAATGATTCATGAAATATTTCACCCGATTGTTGCTGAAAAGTTCTAATGGAATTTCTTGCATCACTAGTCTTTTGCATGGTGTAATACTCATCCAAAAATTGTTGTTGCATTTCAGCAAATGTAAAGATACTACCCGATGGCAATGCCAAGAACCATTGCTTTGCTTTATCCTTCAAAGTGAACTGAAACAAGACTAGTTTAACTGCATCCGGTGAGAATCCTTGACCTCCAATGGTACCACAAATAGCCTCAAACTCCGATATGTGCAAATAAGGCTCTTCCGATGCCTTCCCATAGAAACTCGGTAAAATGCTCAAACATTGAGGTCTAACTTCAAAAGCTCTACCCCTCAAAACCGGTGGTACTATAGGTGAAGCATTAATGGCTATGGCGGGTCGGAAATGACTATCAACTCCTTGTGGTGGAGGTTGATAGTTCATGTTTGGCATGGCACGATTGTGTGGTTGGTGATTGGGTGGAACTCCACGACGGTAGTGGCGTGGTGGTGGACCATGAGGAACTCTTGGTCCTTGGTGGATGTATTGAGGTTGGTTATATTGGTTGTATTGATAGTTTTGCGGTTGCACATAATCTTCCCCATCATTCCAATCATACCCATCCGAACGATCATCAAATCTCCCATCATCCCAATTATCAACCCTATCATATACCGACTCCTCTGCACCTCGTGATGCATCTCCAACATAGGTTGGTGTTCCTTGTCGGTTGGGGTTTGTGTAACCACTCCTTATTGATCGGGGTGGATGTTGTGGTTGATGTTGGTTTAGAAGTTGGACATTTTGTTCAAGGTTAGGTTCTAGTTGGATTCCGGCTGGTGGAATGTTTCTTTGTGAGTTACCGGGGTCGCTCATGGTTGCACGGTGAAGTAATCGGTTTCTCCTAGATGTTTTCTCAATTTCCGGATCAAACAACAAAGGTGACTTCTTCTTTGAATACCTCGTATGCATACACAACCTGTAATCTACACAAACAACACACCTCGTGTAACACTGAACTACAAGAATTCAAAAGGAAATAAACAAACTACTAACTAAAACTAAACTAATTCTTTTTTTTTTTGAATTTTCTTTTTTTTTTTTTTTTTTTTTTTTTTTTTTTTTTTTTTTTTTTTTTTTTTTTTTTTTTTTTTTTTTTTTTTTTTTTTTTTTTTTTTTTTTTTTTTTTTTTTTTTTTTTTTTTTTTTTTTTTTTTTTTTTTTTTTTTTTTTTTTTTTTTTTTTTTTTTTTTTTTTTTTTTTTTTTTTTTTTTTTTTTTTTTTTTTTTTTTTTTTTTTTTTTTTTTTTTTTTTTTTTTTTTTTTTTTTTTTTTTTTTTTTTTTTTTTTTTTTTTTTTTTTTTTTTTTTTTTTTTTTTTTTTTTTTTTTTTTTTTTTTTTTTTTTTTTTTTTTTTTTTTTTTTTTTTTTTTTTTTTTTTTTTTTTTTTTTTTTTTTTTTTTTTTTTTTTTTTTTTTTTTTTTTTTTTTTTTTTTTTTTTTTTTTTTTTTTTTTTTTTTTTTTTTTTTTTTTTTTTTTTTTTTTTTTTTTTTTTTTTTTTTTTTTTTTTTTTTTTTTTTTTTTTTTTTTTTTTTTTTTTTTTTTTTTTTTTTTTTTTTTTTTTTTTTTTTTTTTTTTTTTTTTTTTTTTTTTTTTTTTTTTTTTTTTTTTTTTTTTTTTTTTTTTTTTTTTTTTTTTTTTTTTTTTTTTTTTTTTTTTTTTTTTTTTTTTTTTTTTTTTTTTTTTTTTTTTTTTTTTTTTTTTTTTTTTTTTTTTTTTTTTTTTTTTTTTTTTTTTTTTTTTTTTTTTTTTTTTTTTTTTTTTTTTTTTTTTTTTTTTTTTTTTTTTTTTTTTTTTTTTTTTTTTTTTTTTTTTTTTTTTTTTTTTTTTTTTTTTTTTTTTTTTTTTTTTTTTTTTTTTTTTTTTTTTTTTTTTTTTTTTTTTTTTTTTTTTTTTTTTTTTTTTTTTTTTTTTTTTTTTTTTTTTTTTTTTTTTTTTTTTTTTTTTTTTTTTTTTTTTTTTTTTTTTTTTTTTTTTTTTTTTTTTTTTTTTTTTTTTTTTTTTTTTTTTTTTTTTTTTTTTTTTTTTTTTTAAAAACCGGGAAATTGACACAACTAAATTATCTATTCATTAACTAGATTACAAATTCATAAGAGATTCTTCCAATAATAATTGATTAACAAGAATTTGAAATCAAAAGATAGATGAAATTCATTCAAAGTTATAAACAAGTAATCATTCATTCAAACCAAACAACATTAGATGCAAAACACAATTAAGAATTAAACATCTAATCCAACTTGAACATAAGAAAGGTTGAATACAATTGTCTTACATAATTGTTCACATGAGAATGATCAAAAGGAAATTAGCCTAGTATCTTCATCATTGATTCTTCAATTAAGGCTTGAATCTCCATGGAATTGTGAATTGATGGTGATATTGGGGTGTTGAGAGGATGAAAAACTGCTCCAGGTGTGTGAAATATGTGAAAGATAACTTCCAAGTTCGTGTGGAATAATGATATAAACTGAATAATAATTAATTCCACAAAATTCGGAATTTTGTGCAGATGGCCACCGTCCCGCACTGTGGCTATGGGCGTCCTGCATTGTGCCCCAAAACTGGAAATTTTCCATATTTTTGCTTTGACCTTTCTTGACTCGTTCCTTCATTCAATTAGCTCCATTTTGCTACTTATGACCTGAAATCACTCAACAAACATAAAACCGCCCTAATCGTCTATTACAAGCACCAAAACATGTCAATTTTATATCTTAAAGTTAGACGATTTAGGCGTTTATCACATGCACAGACTCCGTTTATTTTTTCTGTTAACGCTCTCACGTGACGAACATGTGAGGGGTATTTTAGTCTTTTGACTACCCCTCTTTTTGACAAAATTACACTTTTGGTACCTCAAGTTATCATTTTTTCCACTTATAGTCTCTAAGTGAAGTGAGCTGCTTATTATTTGGTACCTCAAGTTGTCAATATATAGATATATTCCTCTTTTCGAGCGGAATATATCTATATATCCATACCAGATCATCCATATATCCATGTATATCTATATCTCTATACCATACCAAATCCAATACATAAACATGCATAAATAGATTCAGATCTCTTATATAAATCATACACCACCAGAAAGGGTTGTCGGCTATCTCCTTCACCACCAGGCACCACGACTACCACCTTAGTTAGAGATTCCGATCTAATCTCATTTGTAGCAAATATATTCATCTGTAGCAGATTCCGTTCAGATCTCGTTTGTAGCAGATCCCGATCAAGTTTCGTTTGTAGCATATTCCGATCGAAGAAGACGATAATTTAGGGGTGAGAGGGTTTTCAATAATATGAAGAAAAGAGATCGATGGTGGGTGCGTTTTCCGGCGACATGAGTTTTTTCCGGCCATCGATCCACCAATGCATTCAGTTCCTCCACCATCACCCGTAATTACACCAACAACAAATTAAAAAATCATGTGTGTTGATTTTTGAGTGTGTGTTGTTTGATAGATGCTAATGTGTGAGATGAAAATTGGAGAGTGTAATAAAAATATGTTGTCTACTTGAGGTACCAAAAGTGAAAAAACTGACAACTTGGGGTACCAAAAGTGTAATTTTCTCAAAAAGAGGAGTGTTCAAAAGACTAAAATACCCCTCACGTGTTCATCACGTGAGAGCGTTAACGGAAAAAATAAACGGAGTTTGTGCGTGGTACCAAAACTGAAAAAAATAGCCAACTTGAGGTATGAAAACTGTAATTTCTTCACTTAGAGACTATAAGTGAAAAAATTGACAACTTGAGGTACCAAAAGTGTAATTTTCTCTTATTTTTAACAATAGGTTGAAGAAATACTATTCATTAAAGAAATCATATTTCTCTAATGGTAAAAAGCTTTTGAAAGACTGATTTTTAACAAAAAAAGCTTTTGATCAAATTACCATTGTAGATACTCTTAGGTAAGGATAAATTTTGACTTAGTTGACATCTATAGTTGATTGTCATATTGGATTTCAAATTATGTATCATTTTATCACACTATTAATTCCATTTTTTATGCCATTTATATAGTTATAGCTAACTAGACGTATGTAGTGCGATGCAACGACGATGGTGATAACGACACCGGTGTGGTGATGGCGGCGCCGATAATGGTGACGGTGACGATTTTGTGGTGGCGGCGACGGCGGTGTTGTTGTTTAAGATAGGCTAGTTCCAATAATGCTAGTTTTACATCCATTTCAAATTTGTGGGGTATTTGATGGAGGTATTTTACCGAGACATGAGTTGTACGACATATGCATGTAGGTACCAATGTGATATTGGGGATCGAAGTGTTCTCTCCAATTTACACCTTTACCAAACAAAAAATGGATAAATTGTAAGCTCAAACGTCTCATATACATAACACATTCCATATTTCACCAAGTTAAAATATTTCAATTATATACTTGTCCAACAAAACATCGACTTCCACAAAAAAAATTATAATATCAAAGTTTGATAGTGAGAAACTAGCATGAGTTTTTATCCATCCACAACAATTGCTGCATCATATAGTTGTACCGTATAGCCGTATGATGCAACAATTGTTGTGGATGGATAAAAACTTATATGTGTTTATCACCTCCTATGGTTAAGAGTGTGTGTTGGGTGATTTTCTGTGTAACTGTTACTCTCTATAACGATTTCAATCATATCTCCTTCAGAAGCCTCATCACAATCTTTTGGCTTTCCCTTATTTACATTGGCATAACATTGTCCACTTCTTAGCGTGGTTTGATTTAACCACGGTGAATCTATTATTCCCATTGAAAATAGCTCTTTGCTATCTTCGTACCCCGACGATGAAGAGGTCGCCATTGGTCCAATGAAGCAAGGATTTTGAGTTCTTTGCAAATTCGCCGTTGGATATTTAAAAATACTTTGCCCAAAGTTTACTAGTACTTGAACGTCACTATTCGCGGCTATGGTTGGATAGAGTGGCGTTCCATATTCTTCTTCCTTACAATCTATTTCATGTACAAGTTTTGAATCTAATGTGAAGAAAACTTTTTTATGGCTTGGGTTGTAGCCACAACCAATCACCTTGCCGATTCCTTCCCATCTTTCGATAATCGACTCGACTTCGAGTTTAATTCCTACAAAACCATCAAACAAACACCATCACCGTGAAAAGAAGGAATTATGAACATAAACACATGTTACTAGAGCACATATCTAATTAAGAAATAATTACAAATCTTTAAAAGTAACACCATTAGCTAGTTTTAGTAAAAATCAACTATTATGCTTGCAAAAAATATTTAGACATATATAATTACAGAGTGAAAATATTTTAGAAAGAAATTCAGGTTACCAAAATTTTGTGGATAGAAACTTAAGTGGCAAAATGAAAACAAATCTCGGTTTAACATTATTAGAAAATACAACACGAGAAGACTAGAGAGAAGTAGGCGATATAATCATATAATTATAGCTATGCACTTTTGTAAGTGTTAAAATATATTGTGGGTCTCACGTTTGTCGGTAGGTGGACCAACCATAGCTGCTTTGTGTTATTATATACTTCCATACAAATTAATAATGAGACAATAATATTATTCTGTCTTAACAAAATATTCTTTTAAGTTATCCTAAGTCTACAAACGCTAATTTATATGAAAAGTGTTTATTAATCAAAA
>CM067168.1:6246356-6296356 GCA_034093135.1 Erigeron breviscapus | reverse complement strand
CGCATTTGGAAATGGTTTGGATTTGATGGGCGGCGATCCATGAGATGGTGGTGGTTGGATACGGTACGGGCGGTAGCCCTTAGTCGAACGGGTGTTGCCCGTTCTGGGGGCTTCGCCCTTCTCGGTAGGCTACCTCGAGGCATTTATAAAGGGGTTGGAAGCCGGACGCATTTGGAAATGGTTTGGATTTGATGGGCGGCGATCCATGAGATGGTGGTGGTTGGATACGGTACGGGCGAAGCCCTTAGCCGTACGGGCTCCGCCCGTGTAGGACAAGTGGAAACCACTAAAAGGTTATCCTGCACATGTGTAGGACAAGTGGAAACCACTAAAAGGTTAATCCTGCACATGTGTAGGACAAGTGGAAACCACTAAAAGGTTAATCATGCACATGTGTAGGACAAGTGGAAACCACTAAAAGGTTCATCCTACACATGTGTAAGATGAACGTGATGAAAAAAAAAACGAAATTTAAAAAGTCGTCAAAAGTATATCGAATCGCATCTCTAATGAAAGAGGACGAAATTCTAAAACTACCCATGCTTTTCTTTTCGTCTAACGATTTACGGTTTGTGAGATAAAAGTTTTTTAGTGAATTAGTTAGAATTCTATTAATTTAATAAAGTAAGAGAGGGAAAAAAAGAGGGAGCTGACGAAAATACCCCTCTAATGTTGAGAGGGGTTTTTTATTTTTAATCTTATTCATCCAGTTTTTTTGATACAAGGGTGGAGAGGAGTTCTTGAGTTCTTTTTTTTAGGAGTTTTCAAATAACCGCTCGTTTATACAATCAAACTTAAATATTTATATATGTCATTGACTACAAGAGTCTTGCCACTAACAACTCATCAATAAATATTTCGATCATATATGTGTATGTGAATTTTGTAGGATAATAATTCCTAAAAAAAGAAGAAGAAAGTTTACACTCTTAAATGACCTAATCTTGACTTTGCATTCGTTGAGATGGATTATAACGATAAAAATCATCACAATTTCATCCAATAATAGTAAAACAAAGAATTAAAAAGAAAAACCAATACAAAATAAATTTAATTGGAACCTGATCTATATGGAAATTAGTCGAAAAGTCAACTATTTACCACTTTTCATCGTTTTATGGTTAGGAAGATTTTTATGCTAATTATTGATCTAACTTGTTTTATGAGACCCGTTTATAACTTTAAGATAGACTAAATATATCTTATACTATCTTAAATAATGTGCATCAAATACCATTAATATTAAGTATCTCCTAAACGTTGTTGATAATGACTAAATATTAAAATGAAAGAAGTTGCCAAATAGGTCACTTAACAATTTCTACATCATAAAATTTTTGCAATAGACATCCACACAAATAATGGAGTTGGCGGATAATAATTGATTGGTTGACTTGCTTAAGCCTGCAGTAGGTGTGGGGAAGATGTTATGATACGGATTCGTATTAGTGGAAGCTATAAACCTAGCTTAGATAACCTCCTTCGATTACCCGAATGGAGAAGACGAACAAAAGCCTGTTCGGAAAAAGAAAAACAGTACGTGTTTTATTCAATAACTCTTCACCCTCCAACCTTGGATTACAATACTTTAAATAAGAAAATAAAAGGGATAAACATATAGTATAATCCCTACAACTAAGGAAAAGATAATCATTCTAGAAATAAAAATAATACGTAAAAATTAAACTTGTTGGATGGGTTCCTGATATGTAGCTGGCGGCCCAATACTAGCCACAAGTACTTGACGGGTCTTCTAATGGACTAGAATCCGTATCATGTTAACTTTGGTTTCCATATATATTTAATAAAAATAATAAAAAAAATTATATATATATATAAATATATATATAATATATATTATATATATATATATATATAGTGAAGGGATCAAGTGAGAACAACATATATGGTGAGAACCGTGAGAACCATTAAAAAATCATCTCTAAGGGGTTAAGGGCTACGCCCGTACCGTATACAACCGCCACCATCTCTTGAATCGCCGCCCATCAAATCCATACCATTCCCATATGCGTCCGGTGACAACCCCTTTAGAACGGATGAGGGCAACGCCCGTACCGTATCCATACGTTTTCTTAACACGTAACCCATATAATTTTTTACAAAATTTTTTTTTTTTAATTTTTTTTTTTGGAATGGGTTTTTGTTAAAAGAAAATAAAAAACAAAAAAAAGTTTTAAAAAATGAAAAATTAAAATTAAAAAAATAAAAAACCACACAAAAAAGAAGAAAAAAGGAGGAAAACTAGTGGTTCTCACGGTTCTCTCCATATTTGTGGTTCTCACGTTAACCCTACCCTATATATATATATATATATATATATTATTATAATATGAATATAATATATAAAATATAGATATATATTGTGTGTGATGTGTGATTGATACTCACATAATATTATGATGTATAAATTACTCTATTTAATAATCCACACACATAACACTATTAATCTTGGCATAATTATTTAGTTTAAGAGTGTTATAGAAAGCGTGACTTTTGGTCAATCATATATATGTTACCCGTTGTTCTTGAAATCTTTTTTGGATTTTTAAACCATATACTCCGTATTAATTTCAATTGGATTTGATTCATCTCCGGTGTGGTATGTAATATGTTGTATCTATTTCGATGCAACAATTTATTATTTATACTGTCGACTTCTGTCAAGGTAGGTTGAATCCACCAGCTTAGGTTTGGGTTTGTAGATCTTACTTAGGGTACTCATATTTATAGCATGTTGTTCCATATTACTCGTACGGCTTTACAGTTAAAGTTAACTTAAGGCAAACAAATAAAACGACCTACATGTAACACCCGACTTTTAGAAATATGGATTTCAAAATTTTTTAAATAAAACAACCATTAAATGCGGAAACATCCCATTAAAAACTTAACCATTTCCTAACGGAAATGTCGATAAAGGTTTTGGTGTTACTTATTGCATCATAACGACAATCCAAGAAATCCACATTCAAACAACCAAACTAAATATCCAACGACATAATAATTAAAAGTCTAAATAAATGAGGCAAAGCTATGGCAATATAAACTCTTCATAAAAGCAACCATCTACCCATGCCTCACTCTAAGCAATCTTCAACGACCAACCTGAGGAAACACAACATTTTCAACAAACAAGTGTCAGCTTTAAAAGCTGAGTAAGATAACCACATGTTGTATAAAACAGTTGCTAGTTAAAAACATCATTCAAAACTATCATACGTATGTCAAGCAACAAACAACAACGACAATAAGCATTAGCAATATCATATCCCTAAAGGTGCCTAGCAAGCTCATCAACCGACAATAAGCATCTCAACAAATCAACTTCAGGTTATGCCACAACAAAGCCAAGTAACTTATGTCACTTGTTAAATCGACAATATAAGTTGTGTGAAGGCGATCAATTGATCTTTAGGGAGCCTCACACCCGACATGATGGGTAGACCATTCGGTGGTCCATCGGCGTCGTTACGGATGGCATAACCAATCCACGAGTAAACCGGCATCGACAAAAATGGCCAGCCCAAGCCATCCGGCAAACCCCAACAACAGACTGAGTCGAATGGGGGTTATCATGATTACCCCAAACGACAGCGACGATAGCATACTAGCCAAGGCTAGCATGGGTTAAGCTTAACACTTTTCGACAATAATTATACTCGAGTATCATCATCAACAACAACAAATAACAACAACAACAACAACAATACAGCTTTTAGGGCCCTTAACGTGCGCGTGACATGGCAATCCTACCAAGTCTAGTGTACTAGATGTACAAGCCAACATGTATCCAACTAAACATCAATCTCAATTATTTCCAACATCTAAGCATGCATATCAAGTATAACGAGAAATAAAAGATCATTAGCATGCATAAACAACACCCAAGTAACCTCCCCTGAGTTTCCATACCCAACATACGTACGAAAGGGCTTTAACAAACATTTATTATGAAAGCTAAGTTTTCGTTGTGTCCCTCGTGTCAAAAGATAGTTATCTTACCTCAATAAGCACGCAAAACAAACTCTCGTCAACACGTAACAATGAATGTTCAAACCTCCAAAACCTACGATATACAAAGGAACCTAATTAACTTCTACTTATTAAAATTCCTAATAAAAATACTCACTATCATTGCCCTCTTAATGAGGACTCAATACATCTTATTATTTCAAAATACAACTATAATTCTTGCTACAATAATTTTAGAAGATAAAAATACAATATAATAGTTCCATCACATATTAAACTATGAGAAACAAAATGAAAATTCTGATATGTAAACTATAAGGACCAAAACTGCAAAATCTGAAACTGTATGGATCATAAATGTCAGACTTGAAACTGCAAGGACTAAAAATGTCATTTTTAAAACTTCAGGGACCAAAAGTGACAAGTTTCGAAACATAAGGGACCGACCGTGACAAATTACGAAACATCAGGGACCAAAAATGCCATCTTTAAAACTTTAGGGGCCAAAACTGTTATTTCAGAAATAATAGGGACCGAAAACGTTAACTTTGAAACTACAAGGACTAAAAATGTAAATCTGATAGACGCTGACATCAGCATGCTGACGTCAGCATGATGTCATCAGATGGGACATTGGAGTCGACGGGCTTCATGGCAGATTGAGCTGCTTGCCTGCTACCTCTTTTCTTATTTTATGAATCATATGCTAAACGTATATAAAACTTCAAATAATTATTTCTACTTCGTTACTCAACGGATTTTAGCGATTCTTTTTGCAAAACGTTCGTTTTTCATCAAAGAATATATCTCCAGAAAATATTTTATTTTAATTCTCTGTATAATGGTAAAACGACAAAAACGTTAAAATACATATATAAATCTTTAAAATGAGATTCCCGATTCGTTATTCAACCAAATCAAGTGATTCTTTTTGCAAAATTCATTATTTCCAGAAACGAATATACTACAGAAAATAAATTTCGTTTAATTCACTGCCATCACCAGATTTCATGAAAAACGTATTAAAAACGTTACGAATCCTATCGAAACCCATGTATGTGAATCAAGATCCTTCCAAATAATTACACAACGTTAAAATACATTAAAAATAAACTATTTTACAGAATCACCACTGCTTGTATGATAGTCATCATTGAGATCTCAAATTATGCTCGAAAACGTTAATTTTCGATATGAAAATCTCTAGACACAAGCATGGATCTATTCAATACATTGTAATAAACATAATAGACCATAAATCACTTACTCAAAGGCCTGGAAATATTCAGCCACAATAGATAGAGAATGGGAGAGAAAAGTGTGTGTGTTTTTTAATAAAAGATGAGTAATAAAAGATGTAAATAATGAAAAGGCTATGGAATGTTACAAATAAGTTAAAACCCTATTTTGACCAGGTTTTTATTTTCAAAATTCGTCCATATGGCTATGGGCTAGCTAAAGTCCATTCAAATAAGCCCAAAAGGTCATATTAGTCTAAAAACTAAGGCCCATGGCTAATACATATATTAACATGAAGTCAACTAATATCTTAAGCACTTAATGGTGAACCGACACACCATAATAACATCACATAACTTAATAACATGTTCACATATAGGAGCATTAATCATCAATTAATGAAACATATAGTAGTTAACGCTTAAAGAATTAACGACATAACAAACGGTTAACGTTTGACTAACGGGAAGGTCAAAGATATATTAAAAAAGGTTTAGGATGTTACACTACATAATTGAAAAATATATACTCGTAGTCGATTAAGTTATGTAGAGATTGTTTAGTAAGGAGGAGGTTAAAGAACTTGCACCTTTTGCAAGTATTATCGTTGGGCCTAGAGTTGTAACAAGATTACTGGCACTGGCACATGTCCAAGTTTGCTATAAAAAAAAGTGGGCTGAGCCCTTGGGTGTGGACTTCCTAATTGCTATAGATTTATAATTTGAGTATATGTGTAGTGCTAACTAAAGAACCCAAAAAGAGACGGCGTCATGGGCCTTTGGTTGCTCTGTTTGGGTTCCTTCCATTAGCAAGGAAATAGATTCCATGCGCAGATAAACTTAATTACTGTAGTTATTTACATAGTTTACATCCTACAACTTTCATGGCCTCATCTTCAACTTACATGTTAGGCCTGCAAGTGTCAATGTATTGTCGTGATAGGTCACATTCCGAACATGTAACTGATTATTGTTTACATGATTTTATACTACATTTTAAAAGAGGTGCCAAATCAAATTAATGCTTCCATTTCAGTTGTTCTCCATTTCAGTTTTTGTCTGATTAACTCCCATGATTGCTTTTGCTTCTAACAAGTCCATACTCAACGCGTTCCACCAAAAATAGAGTACGGACGAAGCTAATCATAATGTAAACTAAGATGTTTTTGAATAGATCTCATGATACAATACATTATGTAGGTTGGAAGTATGAATTCCCTATTTCATTGCATGATATATAACATGACTCGCATTGGAGGATTCATTTATGTTTTATGTAATTAGTTGGTACTTTAAGATTGCAGTGTTACACCTCATACAAGCTATCATACAACAACAACAACAACAACAACAACAACAACAAC
Organism: Erigeron breviscapus; assembly: GCA_034093135.1. NCBI lineage: Eukaryota > Viridiplantae > Streptophyta > Magnoliopsida > Asterales > Asteraceae > Erigeron > Erigeron breviscapus. The sequence goes on along the minus strand of CM067168.1, from coordinate 6,289,761 downwards.
AACAACAACAACAACAACAACAACAACAACAACAACAACAACAACAACAACAACAACCACCACAACAACAACAACAACAACAACAACAACAACAACAACAACAACAACAACAACAACAACAACAACAACAACAACAACAACAACAACAACAACAACAACAACAACAACAACAACAACAACAACAACAACAACAACAACAACAACAACAACAACAACAACAACAACAACAACAACAACAACAACAACAACAACAACAACAACAACAACAACAACAACAACAACAACAACAACAACAACAACAACAACAACAACAACAACAACAACAACAACAACAACAACAACAACAACAACAACAACAACAACAACAACAACAACAACAACAACAACAACAACAACAACAACAACAACAACAACAACAACAACAACAACAACAACAACAACAACAACAACAACAACAACAACAACAACAACAACAACAACAACAACAACAACAACAACAACAACAACAACAACAACAACAACAACAACAACAACAACAACAACAACAACAACAACAACAACAACAACAACAACAACAACAACAACAACAACAACAACAACAACAACAACAACAACAACAACAACAACAACAACAACAACAACAACAACAACAACAACAACAACAACAACAACAACAACAACAACAACAACAACAACAACAACAACAACAACAACAACAACAACAACAACAACAACAACAACAACAACAACAACAACAACAACAACAACAACAACAACAACAACAACAACAACAACAACAACAACAACAACAACAACAACAACAACAACAACAACAACAACAACAACAACAACAACAACAACAACAACAACAACAACAACAACAACAACAACAACAACAACAACAACAACAACAACAACAACAACAACAACAACAACAACAACAACAACAACAACAACAACAACAACAACAACAACAACAACAACAACAACAACAACAACAACAACAACAACAACAACAACAACAACAACAACAACAACAACAACAACAACAACAACAACAACAACAACAACAACAACAACAACAACAACAACAACAACAACAACAACAACAACAACAACAACAACAACAACAACAACAACAACAACAACAACAACAACAACAACAACAACAACAACAACAACAACAACAACAACAACAACAACAACAACAACAACAACAACAACAACAACAACAACAACAACAACAACAACAACAACAACAACAACAACAACAACAACAACAACAACAACAACAACAACAATCAACAACAACAACAACAACAACAACAACAACAACAACAACAACAAAAACAACAACAACTAGAAAAAACAACAACAACAACAACAACAATCACAACAACAACAACAACAACAACAACAACAACAACAACAATGCTCGAGGAAGAGCATTTATAGTAATTAGTAACTTGTCGCAGTGATATATTGTTGTACATATATGTTGAAAATGAAATACTTGAAAGTTATCTTCCATCTTTGACCTTTTTATCTAGAAAATTAATAAATATGTTAGCAAGTACGACCTTCAAAAGAGCTTAAGTGTGACTTCACATATATATAGGGGTGTAAACGAGCCGAGCCGAGCCCGAGCTTGGCAGTGCTCGAGCTCGTTCAGATTTTAAGAGCTCGAACTCGAGCTCGAGCTCGTTCGAATCTCATTACTTAAACTCGAGCTCGGCTCGTAAAGTGTCATAAAAGCTCGAGCTCGGCTCGATTGTTTAAAAAAAATAAACGAGCTCGAGTTTGGCTCGAGCTCGAGCTCGTTCAGATTTTAAGAGCTCGAACTCGAGCTCGAGCTCGTTCGAATCTCATTACTTAAACTCGAGCTCGGCTCGATGTTTAAAAAAAATAAACGAGCTCGAGTTTGGCTCGAGCTCGAGCTCGTTCGAATCTCATTATTAAACTCGAGCTCGGCTCGATTGTTTAAAAAAAATAAACGAGCTCGAGTTTGGCTCGAGCTCGAGCTCGTTCGAATCTCATATAAACTCGAGCTCGGCTCGATTGTTTAAAAAAAATAAACGAGCTCGAGTTTGGCTCGAGCTCGAGCTCGTTCGAATCTCATTACTTAAACTCGAGCTCGGCTCGATTGTTTTTGGAAAAAAAATAAACTTGACTAAATATATTGAAATAAGATTTTGTTTATAAAAATTGGTGCCCTAAAATCAAAAGATACACCGGCTCACCCATTTGAACAAACTCTAAGAGAGGTATAAGTCGGAGTGCGCTAGCCTCCTAAAAGGCGGGTTTTTAAATCGCGTTTATCGCATACCTTTGCCCTTGCGCTTCTTTGTGCGTTCGAATGGAGCTACCGAGCTCTTTTGCATTTAAAGGCAATAAAAATGAGTTTTAACTCATTGAGTTTAACTTGGTTTCTTATAGACTAATCCTAGTATATATCTAATAACGAATCCTAATCTATGTCAAATACGAAAAGGGTTTTGGATATAAAAAGGAAATAGAAAAAGCCCTCATTACTTCTCCTCCTTCCTCCTTCTCTTCTAATTCGGCCAAAACTCTCCCAAGAACAAAGGGATTTTCGGTTTAGTTGTTTGACAAAATCAAGAGATAAAGCAAACGTTGCGGTTCGTGATCAAGTACTAGCATACGTGCATTCACGTGTCGTGTGTGCAATCGTAGAGAAGTTTATTTTAAACTTTTACAAAGTTTCTTGATTTATTCTCATCAATTTAAGGTACACGTTTTCTATCTTGGTTGATTAATTAACTACATAGGTTTTATCTTCCGTTGCGTGCTTTGTGATTTGATAAATTGTTATATAACCCAACAGTGGTATCACGAGCCTACTATGTATGTTTTTTAATTACCAATTAAATCAAAACTTGAAGGGGGGTTAGGGTCTTGATCTTCAAATTTTCGGATATATATATATATATATATTTAAATTGTTTTTGTAATTTAATTAATTATTTAATTGTTAAATAGAAGTAAAAATCATGAATTTTTCATGCAAATTATTCATGATTATTACTTAGATATATTGATATGAAATCTTGATCATTAGGGTTAATTATGCTAGATAATTGAATAATTAATTGTGTGACAATGTGATTATGTTTTGTGAAAGTTTCTGTTTGACACCAGTTCACTAAAAAAATCATAACTAATTAACCGTAAGGAGTTGGAAGCTGAAATCTTTACAGTAGATGCTTGACTCATAGGGCTACAACTTTTATGTTTTGTGCTAAGCCCAGTTCGGCCTTCATCAGGGCCAGATTTGGTCGTGAAGCTGCTGGATTTTCCAGATCAGCATCCTGTTTTATGGTAGATAAATTTGTTATAGATATTTTGGCTTACGCAATCAAGGCAACTTGATGTATGTGGTCTCTTTCCATATGAAAGAGGAGCCAATCTTATACCATAGTGACCAAATAGGTTAATTACCTTAATTGTTAAGTTGTGAATTTAGTAAGTTTAATTTTGCCTTTTTATGAAAATTGTGTGCAAAATTGTTTTTGGAAAAATAAACTTGACTAAATATATTGAAATAAGATTTTGTTTATAAAATTGGTGCCCTAAAATCAAAAGATACACCGGCTCACCCATTTGAACAAACTCAAAGAGAGGTATAAGTCGGAGTGCGCTAGCCTCCTAAAAGGGCGGGTTTTTAAATCGCGTTTATCGCATACCTTTGCCCTTGCGCTTCTTTGTGCGTTCGAATGGAGCTACCGAGCTCTTTTGCATTTAAAGGCAATAAAAATGAGTTTTATAAACATATTATGTTTAGAAGATATGCATGAATCTTCAAACATAACTTTTTGATCACACATCAAATTGATTGACCCAATAAACTTAAGTCATTGCCACCCAACTCGTAAAGGACACTTGTGGCTGTTGTTTTACTCACTGGTACACAGTGGTGAAATGGCAGTTGCATGGCAAATCCACTCACTGGTACACAGTGGTGGACAAATTTGCGCGTTCTTGGTTGGACGACTTAAAGCGAGTTAAGCGGTGAGACCTTGACCCGTGGCAAAAGATGGGACAAAACATGACTACAAATCACTTGATGAATCAAGTGTGATTTGTAGGTCCCATTCTTACTAGGAATTGCACATGAAATGCAATTACTGCTCGTCACTTACCTTTTGAGTGTAATCATTTCTAGCAGATCAACTGATGAAATGATTGTATGTCAATTGGATCCTAGCCTTAATGAAATTAATTGTTTATTTGATAAACATTGGGTAATTGATTTCTTAAGGATTTATTATCGAAAATACTGATTTTTGAACTTAATCTGTTTTGTAGATGGCAATGAATCCTTCCACAAACACCAATGCTTTTCGGCAAATGTTTGAAAGAGAAAAGCTTAATGGATCAAATTTCAATGACTGGTATCGTCAACTGAGAATTGTTCTAAGAGTTGAGGAACGCATGGATGTCATTGAAAGGCAATGGCCAACCGAACCAAGTGCTGAATCCACAGCAGCTGAAAAAGCTGAATATAGGATTCAGTACACTAGATTCAATGAAGTTTGTTGTTTGATGCTTGCGAGCATGTCTCCCGAGCTTCAAAAACAATTCGAACTCTACACTCCATATGATATGATCACAGAACTTAAATCCTTGTATGAAAAACAAGCTGGAGTGGAACTGTTCGACTTAGTCGTGGAACTTCATGACATGAAACTTGAATCTGGCAAATCGGTTAGCAGTCATGTGCTCAAAATGAAGAGCATTTTTGACAAATTGGATTCGATGGAGTACGCTTATCATAAAGAGGTAAAAGTTGGCATGATTCTCAAATCCCTTACGAAGGAATATGAGGGTTTTGTGCAAAACTATACCATGCACTCTATGAAAAAAAGCGTCAATGAACTTCATGCTATGCTCATTGAATATGAGAAGACGATTCCAAAGAAGGCCAATGACCCAAATGTCCTTATGATTAAGGGGGTCGGATCCAGAAAGCTAAGAAATCGCACCAAGCTAAAGGCAAGTTTGATGGTAAAGGCAAGGGTAAGCAAGCTGCTTATTCCCCCAAACCAAAGAAAACCCCTCCGGCTAAGAAAGAGCATCCGGCTAAAGACCAGACCTGTCATCATTGTAATGAAGTCGGGCACTGGAAGAGGAACTGTCCCAAGTATCTTGCCGAGTTGAATGTGAAGAAGAAGCAAGCAAGCATTGCTAGTACTTCAGGTATCTTCACTATTGAATTATTTTCCTTTACTAAGCGTAAATCATGGGTTTATGACACTGGCTGTGGAACTCATATCTGTAATGAATTACAGGCTCTTAGGAAAAGGAGGAAGCTGAAGCCCGGAGCTTTGCAGCTGTTCGTGGGCAATGGTCTACCAGCACCTGTTGAAGCTATTGGAGAATATCATTTAGTTCTTCCTTCCGGTTTAATTATTGTTTTAGACAATTGTCATTATGCACCTTCTATTACTAGAGGTGTAGTTTCAGTTTCTTTGTTGAAAGACAACGGTTTCATTAATGTTTTTAATGATTATGGCATTTCAGTTTCTAAAAATAATGTTCATTATTTTGATGCTATTGCTTGTGATGGTATTTATGAAATTGATATGCGTGGTTGTGATTCAAATAATTCAATGTATAATGTTAGCAAAAGAGCCAAGACTAACTTGGACTCTACTTATCTGTGGCACTGTCGTCTTGGACACATTGGCAAAAATCGCATTGAAAGACTTCAACGTGAAGGGATTTTACAATTAAATGATGAATCATTTGATAAATGCGAGTCATGTGTTTCCGGCAAAATGACGAGAAAACCTTTTTCGCATAAACCGGAGAGGGCTAAAGATCTTCTTGGACTCATTCATACCGATGTTTGCGGCCCATTTAGACATGTGTCAAGAAAAGGAGCTAGCTACTTCATAACTTTTACGGATGATTTCAGTCGTTATGGTTATGTTTACTTGCTTAAACATAAACATGAAGTGTTTGAAACATTCAAAGAGTTTAAAAATGAAGTAGAAAATCAACTCGGAAAGACCATCAAGATTCTTCGTTCGGATCGAGGTGGTGAATACTTAAGCCAAGAGTTTAAGGATTATCTGAAAGCGTGTGGAATTGTCCAACAGCTTACTCCTCCATACACTCCTCAACATAATGGAGTGTCTGAAAGGAGAAATCGAACCTTGCTAGACATGGTGAGATCTATGATGAGCCTTACGACTCTCCCATTTTCGTTTTGGGATTATGCTCTTGAGATTGCTGTACGCATTCTCAATATGGTTCCAACCAAGAAGGTTGACAAGACACCATATGAATTATGGCATGGAAATGTTCCTAATCTGTCTTACTTAAGAGTCTGGGGATGTGAGGCACTTGTGAAGCGCGATACGCCTGACAAACTTGAACCCAGAACTACTAAGTGCATCTTTGTCGGATACCCTAAGGAAACGATGGGTTACGACTTCTATGATCCCATCAAAAACACTGTTCGCGTTGCTCGATATGCTGAATTCTTTGAAAAGAAATTAGTTCCAGAGAACAGTGGGAGGATTGTAGAACTTGATGAGATTCAAGTGGAAGATGTGTCACCTTCTGAAGCTCCTAGCAATCATCAACTTGGGGGGGAAAATGTTCAAAGTGATGAACCTCAAGTCGATGATGATGAAGCGATTCTACTTCGTAGGTCCGAAAGGACAAGACGTCCTACTGACAGATTATGTCTGATGGTAGAAGAAAACGTTTTAGGAGATCTCGATGAGCCTCCGAATTTCAAAGCTGCATTATCAGATCCGGAATCTGAAAAATGGCTTGAAGCTACGAAGGTGGAAATGAAATCCATGAAAGACAATCAAGTCTGGAGCTTGGTTGATCTTCCACAAAATGCTCAAACTGTTGGGTGTAAGTGGATCTTCAAGAAGAAGACGGACATGGATGGACATGTACACACCTATAAAGCTCGTCTCGTGGCGAAAGGTTATACTCAACGTTTCGGTGTTGACTATGATGAGACCTTTTCTCCAGTTGCGGACATTAGAGCTATTAGGATTCTCTTAGCCATAGCTGCGTACTATGACTTTGAGATATGGCAAATGGATGTTAAGACTACTTTCTTAAATGGTTACTTGGATGAAGAAGTCTATATGGATCAACCTGAAGGTTTTATTGATCCAAAACATCCCAACAAAGTATGCAAGCTTCAAAGGTCCATTTATGGACTAAAGCAAGCATCAAGAAGTTGGAACAAGAGGTTTGATGAAGAAATCAAAAAGTTTGGTTTCGTTCAAAACCCCGATGAGCCATGTGTATATCGCAAAGCTAGTGGGAGTAATGTTACTTTCCTTGTCTTGTATGTTGATGACATATTGATCATAGGAAAACACATTCCAATGTTGCAAGATGTTAAATCCCATCTTGGAAAGTGTTTTGCCATGAAAGATTTAGGAGAAGCGGCATTTATTCTTGGAATCAAGATCTACCGAGATAGATCAAAGCGATTAATTGGACTAAGTCAAAGTGCTTATATTGATAAGGTCTTGAAGCGATTCAAGATGGAGAATTCTAAGCGTGGGTTTACACCTATGCAAGAAGGACTTAGTTTATCTGTCAAACAGGTGCTACTACACCTAATGAGGTGGAACGTATGCGAAGAGTCCCTTATGCTTCGGCTGTGGGATCTATTATGTATGCGGTTAGATGCACTAGACCCGATGTGGCGTTCGCGCAAAACATCGTTAGCCGATATCAACAGAATCCAGGTGAAAGTCACTGGACTGCTGTTAAGAGCATTCTGAAGTACCTACGGGCTACTAAAGATATGTTTTTGGTGTATGGAGGAAATCCAGACTTAGAGCTCAAAGTGACCGGATACTGTGATGCTGGATTTCAAACTGATAAAGATGACACGAAGTCTCAGTCAGGATTCGTCTTCGTTCTTAACGGAGGTGCTGTGGATTGGAAAAGCAGCAAGCAAAAAACAGTTGCTATGTCTGCAACAGAGTCTGAGTACATTGCCGCCTCAGAAGCTGCAATGGAAGCAGTCTGGATAAGGAAGTTCATTAGCGGGCTTGACATGATCCCCTCAAGTGACTTACCCACTGATATGTACTGTGATAATACTGGTGCATTAATCATTGCCAACGAACCCGGAGTTCAGAAAGGTGCCAGACATTATGCTAGACGATATCACTATGTTCGTGAGCGGATCGAACTAGGTGAAATCAAATTACTCAAAGTTCACACAGATTTTAACTTAGCTGATCCTTTCACAAAAGCTTTGTCTAGGCCCAAGCTTGAAAGGCATGCCGAGGGCATAGGACTTAAATTAGCTAGTTATTTCATGTAAATCTGTTGTTTCGGTATTTGGATAAGGGATGTTAAACAATTTATATTTTTGATAATGAAATAAAGTACTTGATATGTTTGATTTCATTTAATATTAATTGTATCCTATATTTGCATGTTTAATCCTTGAATATTTTAATAAATATTCTAAATTGTCCATTGTCGATTAATTATATGGGAATATAATTAAATTAAGACAAATCTGAGCGATTGGTTATATTCTTGGAATATATAATGGATGGTCCCACCAAACTCACATGATATCCATAGTTGATGCATATCGGACTACCCCACTAACGAATTCATCACTTTATGGATCAACGTCATTAAGTGAAATTCGTAAATGGTTACTTTATTGATCCTTTGACTTGAGATACAAGCAGGTCAGCATGTATGGATTGCACTTACTTGGTATAGTTCTAACTCTCCTGAATAAGGGAGTACATAAAGGGCTATTTTCAGAAAGTGTAGTGAAGTATGATGACTGACACGTGTAGTCAATATAGGATTTGTTCCTTCAACTTAAAAGTTGAAGTATGATACCATTGGCGCCCTCATTAGGACTAATTAAAGATGTTTGCATGGCCGTGCCCAAATAAATCCAGATGGTTCTCGATTATATTTGGTAATCTCTAATTAGTTATGGAATGAGAAACAGAATCGTTAAATCATGAAATGACATTGATCCGTATTCATGTTTAACACGGTATTTGAACAAAGGGATAATAAATGCCTCAATCATTTAAATATACTTTAAGAAACTATACTTAAATATTTCTGGGAGCATTGGCGTGTTGCTAGACGCTAACCAATGTTATTACCTTCATTTGTTACGAGCTCAAGTGGGAGCTGTTAGTATATGATCACGTAGAAATGAACGTATGTCCAGAAATGATTTAAGCCTACGGGGTCACACGTCTCGACACAAATGTATTTAATATTAATTAATATATTGAATGTATTTAATTAATATGATCACGATTTCAATTAACGAGTGGTCGTTAAAAACTAACGGTTACTAGCTAACGGCGTTAGTTAAGGAAGGCTTAATTTGTAATTAGGAGATTCTAGAAGTTTCCTAATTATATAATAAAGGGGGCCGGTTTTAACTAATGAGTTTTAACTCATTGAGTTTAACTTGGTTTCTTATAGACTAATCCTAGTATATATCTAATAACGAATCCTAATCTATGTCAAATACGAAAAGGGTTTTGGATATAAAAAGGAAATAGAAAAAGCCCTCATTACTTCTCCTCCTTCCTCCTTCTCTTCTAATTCGGCCAAAACTCTCCCAAGAACAAAGGGATTTTCGGTTTAGTTGTTTGACAAAATCAAGAGATAAAGCAAACGTTGCGGTTCGTGATCAAGTACTAGCATACGTGCATTCACGTGTCGTGTGTGCAATCGTAGAGAAGTTTATTTTAAACTTTTACAAAGTTTCTTGATTTATTCTCATCAATTTAAGGTACACGTTTTCTATCTTGGTTGATTAATTAACTACATAGGTTTTATCTTCCGTTGCGTGCTTTGTGATTTGATAAATTGTTATATAACCCAACAACACCAACACTCCATTAATGTAAACATTAAATACAAACAAGAAAATGCTTCAATGGCAAAGCTACAATCAGTAGTTCAGTATCACAAAAACAATGTCAACAAGCCTTGTTTCAGCAAGTAAGAATAATGTTTCAAAAAGCAAATTTTTTTTTACAAAGCCTGATGTACTAGTACCACAAAAGTATCACAAAATAAGGCAGCCAGTGAAGACATTTAATCCTTCGGTTTCCATGTAGTCTCATTAAAAACCTGCATACGATACATGCACATTACTACATTAGAACAACATGTCCACATCTGTTGGTATAAAAATCTCATAAATTATGATTATAACTAACAATAAAAGACATACATTTAGTTTGCTTGTTTCATATCAGGAAGTAGGACCTCAGTGGGCATGTCCTCTTTCTATAGAAAAAAAAAGGTTAGAAGAAACACAAAAATCAATTCACAGAGATTTGAAGTTCTAAAAGCATACCTTCATTTTACTTTCCAATCCATAACGTTGCCTAATCCAATCCCCTCCGCAAATAAGCATTTGTACTGTGTCAGGAGCCAACTTAGATCGATAGGGGTCGATAACTCTGCCACCGGCGCTAAATATTGCCTCAGATGCAACGGTAGAAATTGGTACAGCAAGAACGTCGATAGCCATCTTTGACAAAACAGGATACTTAAACTTGTGAACTTTCCACCAATCCAGCGCACTAAATGTCTCCATTCCCCCTTGCACTTTGTATATGCCTTCGTCGTAGTACATCTTAAGCTCAGATTCTGGTGGTTTTTCCAAATCCACATTTTGTACAAACTTCATATAAGAATCCCATCCTGATCCATGTGACGTGTTTTCATTGGACCTTGTGGTTGTACAGCTTCCACTCACACTTCCACGTGTAACAGCTTCCCTTACTAATGCATCATGCGCCTCTAAATAGTCTTTATACATCTGATCAAGTGCTTGTTCCACTAACGTGATGTTTTTCGCAGCTTCATCTGGTGTATATAATATTGGATATGCTTGTCCAATCAACCATTTTTTGAACCTAGGATCGAGGACAGAAGCTATAGCCATAAGTAGGTGACACTCCCCCCAATACTTGTCGAATTTTTCCTTCATTTTTTTCACCATTTTACGAATGAAATCATCTTGAGAGTCTGAAGCTTTATCCAATGTTTCCTTGACTTTATACACCTCTATCAGGTACAAATTAGCAGTAGGATAATGACTTCCTGATATGATATTGGTGCATACCTTAAAGACCTTCAGAAGTTCACAAACTTTCACTATATTTTCCCAATCTTGCCTGCTAGGCACATGCTTAAAGTGAGGCTCGTCCATAGCATATCTAAGAAAACAACTAAAAGTTAATAATGGTACATTCTGATATAAAACAAAATACAAAAAACAATATATAATCAAAATATACACGTACTCTGGAAAAACATCTTTAAACTTAAGAGCTAGGGACAGCATTTCATACGTTGAGTTCCACCTGGTTGGACAATCAATCAATAATCTTCTGTCCTTTACATTTTGATTATCTACAATTTTTGAAAATGATATATACCAGGCACTACGCACTAGGCAAGTGCGTTGCTTTTTGTAGACATCAGGTCTCAATCGTGGCTTTAAGAAATGTGAGCTACACCTATGAATTTGTGGTTACCCTTGCCCGAATCGTTAAATATTCCCTTTTAATATGCTTTTATCGACGTTTAAGTACTATTGTGTGCAACTCTGTAAATGTAAAATAGATTTATAATTAAAGTCATACGAGAGAAAGGTGCCCGCGCGTTGCTGCGGTGATGGAGGTGATGACGGGATGGTGAAGGAATGGCGGTGGTGGCGGTGGCGGTGATGAGGTGATCTACCTGACGGGCTCCGCCCTTAGCAGTACGGGCTCCGCCCTCGGATTTAAAAATTCGCCGAAAGTATATCGAATGACCTCTCTAATGAAAGAGCGTGAAATTTTAAGAACACCCATATAACTTTTATAATTTATCGATGCACGGTTTTTGAGATAAAAGATTTTGAATGAATTGGAGGAATAAAATGATTTATGGAGGAGAGAGAAAAAAATGAGTGATTGAAATTTAAGGAGAGAGAAAGGGTAAATGTTGAAAGTTAAAATGTGGTTTTGATGTATTGTACATCATGCATTAGCATGTGTACATTGTTGAAATTGAAAGTTGAAAGTTGAAACCTTATTTGCTTTATAATATAGTATAGATAGCATCCAAGGGAGCAATTGTTGAACTTTCATATTTTCTTTTGTTGCAATCAAGTGATTTATGTTTTTGGTTACAGGGTTACGGTAAACTTATTAAGTGATTTATGTTTAATATTAACTTTCAATAATCTTTATAGGGATTTCTAGATATGGTGGGGATTATTTAGTTTGAAAATTGTTTAAACATAGTGTGTTTTTTTTATCTATATACTTTATTTGTCCTAATTTAAATGTCTTATTTTGATTTTTGAATTTTTTTTTTTAACTTGACAGGGGAGTATATATTTAACAAACCATTGTGTTTTTGGACGGGCAGCTGGATGTGGGTTCGTAAGATATGGTATGATACCATATTGGGCCCAACATAATGAAGAGCACTGCAAGCTTTTCAGCCCAAACGTGAGCGGTAAGTGAAAGTCTTTTAATGACTAGACAAAATAGCCTATTTCCGGAGGACCAATATACTTTAAATTTTTTTTTATAAAAATCCACGTGACGTGGCTGGTAAAAGACTCCAGATTTCCAAAGGTTAAGCAGGGCTACAAGCCTAAAATGAACGTGTTTAGAAGTAACAAAACTAGTAGGAAGCCAATCAAAGAAAAGTTCTTGCAACCAAACGTCATAGGATAAACCATTCCGTTGGACCTTGCATTTCTCGTTGATTGTGTGGCCATGCTTGACGAAAAGAGCAACAATGTCAAAAGCTATGTTTCCACCTTTCTTACAAACTGTTGAAGGTTGAACAACTTCGCCAAACCTCGCAGCAATTGAGTCGATAGAGTTAGCATCCCACAAAGTCGGGGGGATGCCAGACATCTTAACCCAGGCAATCCTTTCAAAATTTAGCATTTGTTCTTCCCAATTCTGCAAAGAGAAAAACCACGAATCCCACACATCCTTCTGCTCCAACATCTCATCTCTTTGGGAGGGGGTGTTAAACGTGATGCATTCCCACTCTCGGCCAAACCTAACATGCCCGAACATAAGTCAGGTTTCTCTAGAGGACGGCAATGCCCTTGTAGCCCCTTTCTCTCTAAGGGAAATTAAAGAGTCGATTTGGGCATGTGCTGGGGATCGGGCTCCTGTCCCCGACGGATTCAATCTTCGCTTTATAAAAAGGAATTGGGACTCTCTCAAACATGATTTGCTTCTTTTGTTCAATCATTTCTACGAGTCTGATGCTTCACATCCTACCTGCTGCTCTTTTTTCATTACTTTGATTCCAAAAATTCCTGATCCTCAAGGTTTTGATGATTTCCGACCTATTAGTCTCATTGGCTGTATCAACAAGATCATTTCCAAAGTGTTGTCTAATCGTCTGAAGTGTTGTATAGCTGATCTCATCTCTGAAGAACAAACTGCTTATATTACTAATCGAAGCATCATTGACGACCCTCTTGTTCTTAACGAAGTGATTGGTTGGTTAAAGAAATCAAAATAGCAAGGTTTTTTGTTTAAAGTGGACATTAAAAAGGCGTATGATTCACTCAATTGGCGTTTCCTTGATTTCATTATGAGCCAAATGAACTTTCCTCCCAAATGGAGGCGTTGGATCAGGGCCATTCTTTCTTCTGGACGGGCTTCTGTTCTCATTAATGGTTCCCCTACCGCTGAGTTTTAATGCCACAGGGGGTTGAGGCAGGGGGATCCCTTGTCCCTTTTTCTCTTCATTATTGCCATGGAATCTTTAACCCAAGTAATTCACCGGGCCCGCTCATTGGGGTATTTTCACGGGCTTAAATGCTGAGACTCAGATCTCATTTTGACCCACTTTATGTATGCCGATGACGTAGTTTTCTTGGGTGAGTGGTCTCTTCCATGTATCGCAAATCTCAAAAGATTGTTGAGGTGTTTTTACCTTTCTTCTGGATTGTGTATTAATTTGGACAAAAGCTATTTATACGGCATTGGTGTAGAGAACTTGGATATTCAATTGGTTGCTAATAATCTCTCGTGCAAAGTGGGCACGTTACCTTTCATTCACTTGGGCCTGTTAGTTGGTGGAAACATGAATTTGATTAAGAATTGGAACCCGGTTATTGATGTCTTCAAAAAACGGCTTACTAGGTGGAAAGCAAAAACGCTATCTTTTGGTGGGCGCATTACTTTGATAAAATTTGTTCTTAACGCTCTCTCCACTTACTATTTCACTCTTTTTAGAGCACCCGTTGAGGTCATTGAGATCCTTGACCGTCTTAGAAGGAATTTTCTTTGGGGATCCAGCGATGACCACAAGAAGATAAATCGGGTATCTTGGAACACTGCTATTTTGTCAAAAGACAATGGTGGTATCGGACTCGGGTCTATATCTGATTTGAATATGGCTATGCTTTCCAAGTGGTGGTGGCGGTTCAAAAAAGAGCCTAATAATTTATGGCGTAAGGTGATTTGGTGCTTCCATAACTCATCTCGTTCGTGGAACTTTATTCCTGGTAAGATGTCTATCTCTGGGCCTTGGAAACAAACTTGTAAGGTGTCTTGATATTTCGTTGAGGCTGGACTTGACCTTTATGGCTCATTCAAAGTTTATCCGGGCAGTCAATCCCTTCTTTCTTTCTGGTATGATTGTTGGGCTCTCGATATTCCCCTCCGTTCCCGTTTCCCCCGGTTATTTGAATTAGAAGTGTCCAAACAATGTATAATTTCGAATAGATACCAAGCTGATTGTAATGTTCATACATTCCATTTCCACTGGGCTAGGCAACTGAGCCCATCTGAAAACAAGGAGCTGCTTTCTCTTATGGATCTACTTTCAACTCTCTCATTCCATGAGGGTGCTGATGTGTGGTCTAATGATTATTGTGCTATGGGTCTCTTCTCCGTAAAAAAAATGAGGTCTAAACTCATAGAGCTTCGTGAGTCTCAACCTGAGATCGTGTTTTTCTGGAATAAATGGGCTCCTATTAAGGTAAATTTCTTGGCGTGGCGTTTATGGTTGGGTCGGTTGCCATCCAAGGACAACCTTATTTTTCGCAATGTAACACCCCAAGCCAAGGCTCAGAATATCACGGAAATCATATAGCGCAAGGTGGGATTAATGTAGAACATGAACTAAATGCAAATAAAGGATTCAGTGAATCCAAACAATAAGATAACAAGTATCAAAATACATAGAAAGCATGTCATCACCCAAGATTACAACATACATCAAAATATGGTTAACGGTCCTAGGTACAATGCAAAAGAAGGTAGATGGATCCTTGATCCATATAAGTCCAAGTCCGGGTTCAACAGCAAGCTAACAATCATACTCCACGCCCTGGATTAACCTGGTTACCTGAAAAGTGTACTAAGCATAGTCAACACAAGGTTGGTGAGTTCGTAGTAATGGTCCATAGAAACCATCGCCAATAATCATAATATAAGAGTAGAGGCTAGACATGACTTACAGCGAGCCTCTAAGCACAACACAACAATATCCACAACGAGATACACAAAACAAGTAAAACGCGATATAACATTATACTCAAATATCGTACATAACCTCAACTCAAAACAGGTATCATATCCTCTTCAGTGGGATTCAAACACAATATATCCTCTTCAGTGGGATTTATCCTCTTCAGTGGGATTTATACACATCATATCCTCTTCAGTGGGATTGATATACAACATATCCTCTTCAGTGGGATTCAAACACATCATATCCTCTTCAGTGGGATTTATACACATCATATCCTCTTCAGTGGGATTTATACACATCATATCCTCTTCAGTGGGATTCATAAACATCATATCCTCTTCAGTGGGATTGATATACAACATATCCTCTTCAGTGGGATTTATAAACATCATATCCTCTTCAGTGGGATTTATACACATCATATCCTCTTCAGTGGGATTTATACACATCATATCCTCTTCAGTGGGATTTATATACATCATATCCTCTTCAGTGGGATTCATATCCTCTTCAGTGGGATTTATAAACATCATATCCTCTTCAGTGGGATTTATACACATCATATCCTCTTCAGTGGGATTTATACACATCATATCCTCTTCAGTGGGATTTATACACATCATATCCTCTTCAGTGGGATTTATAAACATCATATCCTCTTCAGTGGGATTTATAAACATCATATCCTCTTCAGTGGGATTTATCCTCTTCAGTGGGATTTATAAACATCATATCCTCTTCAGTGGGATTTATACACATCATATCCTCTTCAGTGGGATTTATACACATCATATCCTCTTCAGTGGGATTTATAAACATCATATCCTCTTCAGTGGGATTTATACACATCATATCCTCTTCAGTGGGATTTATACACATCATATCCTCTTCAGTGGGATTATATACATCATATCCTCTTCAGTGGGATTTATAAACATCATATCCTCTTCAGTGGGATTTATACACATCATATCCTCTTCAGTGGGATTTATACACATCATATCCTCTTCAGTGGGATTCATAAACATCATATCCTCTTCAGTGGGATTGATATACAACATATCCTCTTCAGTGGGATTCAAACACATCATATCCTCTTCAGTGGGATTTATACACATCATATCCTCTTCAGTGGGATAGATACACATCATATCCTCTTCAGTGGGATTCAACAATCATATCCTCTTCAGTGGGATTGATATACAACATATCCTCTTCAGTGGGATTTATAAACATCATATCCTCTTCAGTGGGATTTATACACATCATATCCTCTTCAGTGGGATTTATACACATCATATCCTCTTCAGTGGGATTTATATACATCATATCCTCTTCAGTGGGATTTATAAACATCATATCCTCTTCAGTGGGATTTATACACATCATATCCTCTTCAGTGGGATTTATACACATCATATCCTCTTCAGTGGGATTTATACACATCATATCCTCTTCAGTGGGATTTATATACATCATATCCTCTTCAGTGGGATTCATAACACATCATATCCTCTTCAGTGGGATTTATACACATCATATCCTCTTCAGTGGGATTCAAACACATCATATCCTCTTCAGTGGGATTGATACAACATATCCTCTTCAGTGGGATTTATAAACATCATATCCTCTTCAGTGGGATTTATACACATCATATCCTCTTCAGTGGGATTTATACACATCATATCCTCTTCAGTGGGATTTATAACATCATATCCTCTTCAGTGGGATTTATAAACATCATATCCTCTTCAGTGGGATTTATACACATCATATCCTCTTCAGTGGGATTCAAACACATCATATCCTCTTCAGTGGGATTTATACACATCATATCCTCTTCAGTGGGATTCAAACACATCATATCCTCTTCAGTGGGATTCAAACACATCATATCCTCTTCAGTGGGATTTATACACATCATATCCTCTTCAGTGGGATTTATACACATCATATCCTCTTCAGTGGGATTTATATACATCATATCCTCTTCAGTGGGATTTATAAACATCATATCCTCTTCAGTGGGATTTATACACATCATATCCTCTTCAGTGGGATTTATACACATCATATCCTCTTCAGTGGGATTTATAAACATCATATCCTCTTCAGTGGGATTTATACACATCATATCCTCTTCAGTGGGATTTATACACATCATATCCTCTTCAGTGGGATTTATACACATCATATCCTCTTCAGTGGGATTTATACACATCATATCCTCTTCAGTGGGATTCAAACACATCATATCCTCTTCAGTGGGATTGATATACAACATATCCTCTTCAGTGGGATTCAAACACATCATATCCTCTTCAGTGGGATTTATACACATCATATCCTCTTCAGTGGGATTTATACACATCATATCCTCTTCAGTGGGATTTATATACATCATATCCTCTTCAGTGGGATTCATATCCTCTTCAGTGGGATTTATAAACATCATATCCTCTTCAGTGGGATTTATACACATCATATCCTCTTCAGTGGGATTTATACACATCATATCCTCTTCAGTGGGATTTATATACATCATATCCTCTTCAGTGGGATTCAAACACATCATATCCTCTTCAGTGGGATTTATACACATCATATCCTCTTCAGTGGGATTCAAACACATCATATCCTCTTCAGTGGGATTCAAACAATCATATCCTCTTCAGTGGGATTGATATACAACATATCCTCTTCAGTGGGATTCAAACACATCATATCCTCTTCAGTGGGATTTATACACATCATATCCTCTTCAGTGGGATAGATACACATCATATCCTCTTCAGTGGGATTCATATCCTCTTCAGTGGGATTTATAAACATCATATCCTCTTCAGTGGGATTTATACACATCATATCCTCTTCAGTGGGATTTATACACATCATATCCTCTTCAGTGGGATTTATATACATCATATCCTCTTCAGTGGGATTTATAAACATCATATCCTCTTCAGTGGGATTTATACACATCATATCCTCTTCAGTGGGATTTATACACATCATATCCTCTTCAGTGGGATTCAAACACATCATATCCTCTTCAGTGGGATTTATACACATCATATCCTCTTCAGTGGGATTTATAAACATCATATCCTCTTCAGTGGGATTATAACACATCATATCCTCTTCAGTGGGATTCCAAACACATTCCCAATATCCATCAATTTCTCTAAACAAGGCGCACATACACTTCGGAGGATTTTATTTTCATCAAGTTCTAGATGCTTATGTATAGGGTCGTCCGCAGCCTTCCCACCACATCTAGAACCCTTTGGAAAGAAAACCGACCTCCCTGTAAGCACTTCTATCCTAAGGATTACGATGGTGCCAATTCATTCATGAAACATCACGCGAAACAAACAAAATAGTCTACCAATCGGAAATCAAACAGAAATCAACTAGACAGGCAATAAGTCCACCAAACAGCACACAACACGTACAAGGTAAACACATAAGTCTTACACTTTTCAGCCCGAATCCCGAAGGAGTGGGGATAAACGAAACTCACCTTGATCGGCAAGTAAGTTTAAGTCGCGTTAATTGAAGATTTTATGGCGAGTATCGGGTCCCACGCATCCACAACCTATCAAAGCATGTCATATATTATAATGTCAACTCTATATCATAATTAAGTTGGTTTAGTAAGTTTAAGTCAAGTTGCAAACCCTAATCGCATTTATAGCTTAAACGAGTATGAACAATGCGCATTCGACTCGACACTTTTTGAAAGGAAAGAGGTTTTGTACAAAATGAATGTTACTACAAGAAAGTAGACTCTCTCACGATTCCAACGATAGGTCATACGTTTAAAACGGACTTACGGTTCAAAAGTTATTAACGTTTGAAGTTTGACGCGCGCATTATGTACAGGAGGATTTCACTGCGCCGCAGTGAGCCTTTGCCAAGCTCACTGCGCCGCAGTGAGCTAACCACGACCTGCACAGACCCCAGCCACTGCGCCGCAGTGAGCCAAAACCATGCCCACTGCGCCGCAGTGGGCTAAGGAGCCAGAATGGCCGAGGGAATCCACTGCGCCGCAGTGGGGACTATGTCCTCCCACTGCGCCGCAGTGGGCTAAGGAGCCAGAACGGCCGAGGGAATCCACTGCGCCGCAGTGGGGGCTAAATGCCCATCCACTGCGCCGCAGTGGGCAAGGAGCCAAGAATGGCCGAGGAATCCACTGCGCCGCAGTGGGCTGGAGCCAAGAATGGCCAGGAATCCACTGCGCCGCAGTGGGTTAAGGAGCCAGAATGGCCGAGGGAATCCACTGCGCCGCAGTGGGAAGGAGCCAGAATGGCCGAGGGAATCCACTGCGCCGCAGTGGGCTAAGGAGCCAGAATGGCCGAGGGAATCCACTGCGCCGCAGTGGGAGCCAAAACCATGCCCACTGCGCCGCAGTGGGCTAAGGAGCCAGAATGGCCGAGGGAATCCACTGCGCCGCAGTGAGCCTTGGCCAAGCTCACTGCGCCGCAGTGGGCTAAGAGCCAGAATGCCAGGATGCCCACTGCGCCGCAGTGGGTTAAGGAGCCAGAATGGCCGAGGGAATCCACTGCGCCGCAGTGAGCCTGCCAAGCTCACTGCGCCGCAGTGGGCTGAGCCAGAACCGATGCCCACTGCGCCGCAGTGGGTTAAGGAGCCAGAATGGCCGAGGGAATCCACTGCGCCGCAGTGAGCCTGCCAAGCTCACTGCGCCGCAGTGGGCTGAGCCAGAACCGATGCCCACTGCGCCGCAGTGGGCTAAGGAGCCAGAATGGCCGAGGGAATCCACTGCGCCGCAGTGAGCCTTGGCCAAGCTCACTGCGCCGCAGTGGGCTAAGGAGCCAGAATGGCCGAGGGAATCCACTGCGCCGCAGTGGGCTAAGGAGCCAAATGGCCAAATCCACTGCGCCGCAGTGGGTAAGGAGCAAGAATGGCCGAGGGAATCCACTGCGCCGCAGTGGGCAGGAGCCAAAATGGCCGAATCCACTGCGCCGCAGTGGGCTAAGGAGCCAAGAATGGCCAAATCCACTGCGCCGCAGTGGGTTAAGGAGCCAGAATGGCCGAGGGAATCCACTGCGCCGCAGTGGGTTAAGGAGCCAGAATGGCCGAGGGAATCCACTGCGCCGCAGTGGGCAGGAGCCAAAATGCCAGAATCCACTGCGCCGCAGTGGGCTAAGGAGCAAGAATGGCCGAGGAATCCACTGCGCCGCAGTGGGTTAAGGAGCCAGAATGGCCGAGGGAATCCACTGCGCCGCAGTGGGCTAAGGAGCCAAGAATGGCCAGGGAATCCACTGCGCCGCAGTGGGCTAAGGAGCCAGAATGGCCGAGGGAATCCACTGCGCCGCAGTGAGCCAAAACCATGCCCACTGCGCCGCAGTGGGCTAAGGAGCCAGAATGGCCGAGGGAATCCACTGCGCCGCAGTGAGGCTCATAAATCCGTCCAAAACATCACCAAATCATCAATTCGATCCAAACCCTAATTAAAACCCTAATTGACCCAAAACTCGATTTAAGCCGATTTAGGACTTGTAAATACTCGAAATGACCGGAATAGCATACACTAACATAAATAGGAGTAAATGGGATGAATTAGACTTACCAAAACTCCTCCTTGAGCTAAAACCCGAAATTAGGTCAAAATGGATAGAAACCTAGCACTATGACTTTGATTCTTCGATATGGTGACAAAGAGATGAAGACGGTGATGATTCTCGAGTTAAACTAGTTCCCAAACGCCAAATGATGCTAGAGAAATGAAGAGAGGAGATGTTTGGTCTTGCTTTTTACTTAGAGAGAAAAGAGGAAGAAAGAAAAGAGAAGATAGAAAAATGAGAGGGGGAAAGGGAAGGATAAGGGGGAGGATGGGTCATTGGTGGCTGGTGGGTCATGGATTACCCACGGGCCGACCCGCTTCTCTTCTCCCGCCAAAATACAATCGTTACACATTTAAACACCCATCAAAACGTGTTATCGACTCGAATCACACAATGTCATTTAATTCACGAAACGACCCAAATAACTTCCACATTGCCATTTAATCACCAAAACGACCCGAATACTTTATTAATCTATATTGTTAGTCATATTACATGTAAAGTCAACGAGTCAAAATTCGCGGATGTTACATTATTCCCCCGTCAAAAGAATTTCGTCCCGAAATTCAACGAATTACTAATCGTTAAACAAATGTGGGTACTTAGGCCTCAACTCTAGCGATCTCCACCACACATCAACCCATTCTTGTCTTCGGCGACTTCATAATGAAGTCCATCACAATTTGTTTTCCTTCAAATCTCTCTTCCGTCTTTCACTACGCGCTTATTCGCATCATAGAAGCCTATAAGGGTTTTGACTATGCGCGCGACGTTAAGTAGTTAGGCATATACGAAATTTAAGTTATCAAAATGGAACAAGCCGGATAAGTCACTCGGAGAGACCTCGGGAGACTCAAGATTATCAGAGATGACGTTAGTTTTCAGATTCTTAAGACGGTAGCTCTAAGGACACTTGAGTTGACAATTTGCATGAAACCCTAAAATCCTACCGTTAGATATTTTTGCATCAGTAACCCTACTACATAATTAAGAATCATATTAACCGTTGCATTCAGATTTTATTCACTTTATTGCCAGGAACCTTAACGTCATAGAGCACAACGTACTTGAAGAGTTTGTCGCCTTCTAGGGTTAAGAGGTACACACGGGGTAATTGACCAAATTTGGTTAGTGAGTCGTTAAACACCCGAAATCTTTAAACATATAATTTCCAAAACACACGAACGAGCATAATTCAAGGGAGTAACGTTAGGATAAACGAGGTCATAATCGGTTTTCATATCGAATAGTGCCATAACATCATAACCGTGAAGAGAAAGGTACCTTAACCAACGTTTGGATCATTTTGGCCTCCATTGCCATTTCCCGCAAAAGCTCGGCCACGAGGATGCACTTGATGGCCTTGTTGGCCACGATTTTGGTTCGGCCCAGTAATTTGGAGTTGATTCGGATGGACCGCCACTTCAACTTGTTGACCAATCCATTGTGGACAATTATTCCGGTAGTGGTCAGGGCTTCCACATTTAAAGCACGTACCCCATGGAAAGTTGCCTTGAGGATGAATGGTTTGAAGGGGTACTACATTCAATGGTGCCGCTTTCGGTGCTCTACAATTCTTGGACATGTGTCCAACTTGGTTGCAATTAAAACACGCCCTGCATTGAACGTTAGTGGGGTGGTGATTGTTGCATCTTTCACATAACGGATGAGGTCCTGCATAAGCTTTCTTCACCGGTCCGTCGCCGCCATCACTCTACCCCTAATAGCATCTTTGGGATCAAAACAACTTGCAGGGACTTGTGACTCGATTTGAAGCTTAAATAAGTATTAATGAACATAAATGAACATAACCCAATCCATAAATCCGTCCAAAACATCACCAAATCATCAATTCGATCCAAACCCTAATTAAAACCCTAATTGACCCAAAACTCGATTTAAGCCGATTTAGGACTTGTAAATACTCGAAATGACCGGAATAGCATACACTAACATAAATAGGAGTAAATGGGATGAATTAGACTTACCAAAACTCCTCCTTGAGCTAAAACCCGAAATTAGGTCAAAATGGATAGAAACCTAGCACTATGACTTTGATTCTTCGATATGGTGACAAAGAGATGAAGACGGTGATGATTCTCGAGTTAAACTAGTTCCCAAACGCCAAATGATGCTAGAGAAATGAAGAGAGGAGATGTTTGGTCTTGCTTTTTACTTAGAGAGAAAAGAGGAAGAAAGAAAAGAGAAGATAGAAAAATGAGAGGGGGAAAGGGAAGGATAAGGGGGAGGATGGGTCATTGGTGGCTGGTGGGTCATGGATTACCCACGGGCCGACCCGCTTCTCTTCTCCCGCCAAAATACAATCGTTACACATTTAAACACCCATCAAAACGTGTTATCGACTCGAATCACACAATGTCATTTAATTCACGAAACGACCCAAATAACTTCCACATTGCCATTTAATCACCAAAACGACCCGAATACTTTATTAATCTATATTGTTAGTCATATTACATGTAAAGTCAACGAGTCAAAATTCGCGGATGTTACATTATTCCCCCGTCAAAAGAATTTCGTCCCGAAATTCAACGAATTACTAATCGTTAAACAAATGTGGGTACTTAGGCCTCAACTCTAGCGATCTCCACCACACATCAACCCATTCTTGTCTTCGGCGACTTCATAATGAAGTCCATCACAATTTGTTTTCCTTCAAATCTCTCTTCCGTCTTTCACTACGCGCTTATTCGCATCATAGAAGCCTATAAGGGTTTTGACTATGCGCGCGACGTTAAGTAGTTAGGCATATACGAAATTTAAGTTATCAAAATGGAACAAGCCGGATAAGTCACTCGGAGAGACCTCGGGAGACTCAAGATTATCAGAGATGACGTTAGTTTTCAGATTCTTAAGACGGTAGCTCTAAGGACACTTGAGTTGACAATTTGCATGAAACCCTAAAATCCTACCGTTAGATATTTTTGCATCAGTAACCCTACTACATAATTAAGAATCATATTAACCGTTGCATTCAGATTTTATTCACTTTATTGCCAGGAACCTTAACGTCATAGAGCACAACGTACTTGAAGAGTTTGTCGCCTTCTAGGGTTAAGAGGTACACACGGGGTAATTGACCAAATTTGGTTAGTGAGTCGTTAAACACCCGAAATCTTTAAACATATAATTTCCAAAACACACGAACGAGCATAATTCAAGGGAGTAACGTTAGGATAAACGAGGTCATAATCGGTTTTCATATCGAATAGTGCCATAACATCATAACCGTGAAGAGAAAGGTACCTTAACCAACGTTTGGATCATTTTGGCCTCCATTGCCATTTCCCGCAAAAGCTCGGCCACGAGGATGCACTTGATGGCCTTGTTGGCCACGATTTTGGTTCGGCCCAGTAATTTGGAGTTGATTCGGATGGACCGCCACTTCAACTTGTTGACCAATCCATTGTGGACAATTATTCCGGTAGTGGTCAGGGCTTCCACATTTAAAGCACGTACCCCATGGAAAGTTGCCTTGAGGATGAATGGTTTGAAGGGGTACTACATTCAATGGTGCCGCTTTCGGTGCTCTACAATTCTTGGACATGTGTCCAACTTGGTTGCAATTAAAACACGCCCTGCATTGAACGTTAGTGGGGTGGTGATTGTTGCATCTTTCACATAACGGATGAGGTCCTGCATAAGCTTTCTTCACCGGTCCCGTCGCCGCCATCACTCTACCCCTAATAGCATCTTTGGGATCAAACCTTCCCATTTTCTTCACCCCACTTGATTCTCCCATTTCCTTTCTTTTGTTTGTTGAGGAGTTACTCAAGACACCGCTCCTCAACAAGTCTTCAGTCACACTACCGGCTCGGTTGACAGCATCGGCCAAAGAAGTAGGCATGTTAGCATTCACATAAGATCGGACCTGAGGGTTCAAGCCCAATACAAACTTCTCGATAGCTCGAGACTCGGAATCCACCAAGTGAGGAATGAGGGTAGACAACTCCTGAAATCGTCTAACATAACTCTTGAAATCGGCTCCTTCCATATTGAGATTAGCAAACTCAATGGTCAAGTTTTGTAGTTCATAGGGAGGACAAAACTTTGCCTTCACTTTGTTCTTGAAATCGATCCATTCCAAGTTATAAGTCCGCCCCAAAGTTATCTCTTGGTTCCACCAACTCAAGGCGTCGCTTTTAAACATGCCGGATGCATAAGGAATCCGGTCGTCATATGTGCAATGACTTCTTTCAATCACTGCCTCGATCTCCTCAAACCACCTTATACACTCAGTGGGGCCACCTCTCCCATTAAACTCCGGTGCCCCACAGCTTTTGAAATCCTTGAATATACAACCCTGTCGGTATCCCCCGTATTGATTATACATGGGTATACGGTTATCAATTCTCACTGGTTCCTCTTCTTCGTTTTCTTCGTCCTGAGGTTGTGCATTTTCATTATTCACATTTTCTGGGGCTTCATCGTTTTGAGGCTCATTGTTTTGCCTAAGACTCGCCGTGACTTGAGCAATTATGGTCGGCATGATATTGGCGACCGTTTGAGCGATCACTTCAGCCAAGTTTGGCTCAGGAACTTCACCACGACCCCTTCCTTGGCCTCTACCACGACCCCTCCTGCCTCTACCACGACCCCTACCTCTAACTCCTTGTACCTCCGGTTGAGCTTCCGGTTGAGGTTCTTCCGGTTCATCCCTGTAGTTCGTTCCGGTTCTCCTTGGTCTCACCATTTCTATAAAGCAAGTGACACATTGACCCGAGAGTTAGTCTTAAATGCTCACATGTTAGTCTCACAAGTAGTCAATGCTCTCGTACCGATACCACATACTCATTTCATATCATTAAGCTAAGGCAAGAGTGTTAGAATTCTATGAGATTGTTACTTAGCATATCATTATGTCAATTTCATTACAATCGTTCATTATTAACTCAAGTAATCATGCTCAATACATCATAAAATCGAACAATTAACACCAATGGGTTAAGTATAATCTGAATTCGATATGCTCTCTAGTTATTGACCGGGTATGTATACAGGGTGTACCAACGGCTAACCCTCCACCCAATCAACTTCCATTAAGCATATCGGTTCCCTATTATACTCTAAGCCATACATGCGCAATCCATGATGTCATTAACTTGTTATAATATTGGATAACCATAAAAGAGTTGATCGGGTTCTTTTAGGGTTGCCACAATATCATACTAAGTTAATAACATAACTTCATTTTGCTCTAAATCACCAAATTAGCACCAATCAATAATAACAAATCCACATTAACGACAGTCAAAACCCAATCAATGCCAAGCGTCAATCAGTGACAACAATTCATATCAATGACAATCAATTTCAATCAACACACACATTAACCACATTGTACTCATACCACATTCATCACATTGAATTCAAGCCATCACATAAGTGGTCTTAACTACGAACTCACAAGGGGATCCACATAATTCACATTGCACACGAATTTCCTAACCATGCATGCTATATGAAGAGTTTTAACTTAAGCCGTAGTCTAGGTCAAACCGCCTAATTCTCTACGACCACGCATGGGCCACCATTCTGTAACACCCCAAGCCAAGGCTCAGAATATCACGGAAATCATATAGCGCAAGGTGGGATTAATGTAGAACATGAACTAAATGCAAATAAAGGATTCAGTGAATCCAAACAATAAGATAACAAGTATCAAAATACATAGAAAGCATGTCATCACCCAAGATTACAACATACATCAAAATATGGTTAACGGTCCTAGGTACAATGCAAAAGAAGGTAGATGGATCCTTGATCCATATAAGTCCAAGTCCGGGTTCAACAGCAAGCTAACAATCATACTCCACGCCCTGGATTAACCTGGTTACCTGAAAAGTGTACTAAGCATAGTCAACACAAGGTTGGTGAGTTCGTAGTAATGGTCCATAGAAACCATCGCCAATAATCATAATATAAGAGTAGAGGCTAGACATGACTTACAGCGAGCCTCTAAGCACAACACAACAATATCCACAACGAGATACACAAAACAAGTAAAACGCGATATAACATTATACTCAAATATCGTACATAACCTCAACTCAAAACAGGTATCATATCCTCTTCAGTGGGATTGATATACAACATATCCTCTTCAGTGGGATTGATATACAACATATCCTCTTCAGTGGGATTTATCCTCTTCAGTGGGATTCATATCCTCTTCAATGGGATTTATCCTCTTCAGTGGGATTGATATACAACATATTCTCTTCAGTGGGATTGATATACAACATATCCTCTTCAGTGGGATTGATATACAACATATCCTCTTCAGTGGGATTCAAACACATCATATCCTCTTCAGTGGGATTCAAACACATCATATCCTCTTCAGTGGGATTGATATACAACATATCCTCTTCAGTGGGATTGATATACAACATATCCTCTTCAGTGGGATTGATATACAACATATCCTCTTCAGTGGGATTCAAACACATCATATCCTCTTCAGTGGGATTTATCCTCTTCAGTGGGATTTATACACATCATATCCTCTTCAGTGGGATTGATATACAACATATCCTCTTCAGTGGGATTGATATACAACATATCCTCTTCAGTGGGATTGATATACAACATATCCTCTTCAGTGGGATTGATATACAATATATCCTCTTCAGTGGGATTTATCCTCTTCAGTGGGATTGATATACAACATATCCTCTTCAGTGGGATTGATATACAACATATCCTCTTCAGTGGGATTGATATACAACATATCCTCTTCAGTGGGATTGATATACAATATATCCTCTTCAGTGGGATTTATCCTCTTCAGTGGGATTGATATACAACATATCCTCTTCAGTGGGATTGATATACAACATATCCTCTTCAGTGGGATTGATATACAACATATCCTCTTCAGTGGGATTGATATACAACATATCCTCTTCAGTGGGATTGATATACAACATATCCTCTTCAGTGGGATTGATATACAACATATCCTCTTCAGTGGGATTGATATACAACATATCCTCTTCAGTGGGATTGATATACAACATATCCTCTTCAGTGGGATTGATATACAATATATCCTCTTCAGTGGGATTATATATAACAAATCCACATTAACGACAGTCAAAACCCAATCAATGCCAAGCGTCAATCAGTGACAACAATTCATATCAATGACAATCAATTTCAATCAACACACACATTAACCACATTGTACTCATACCACATTCATCACATTGAATTCAAGCCATCACATAAGTGGTCTTAACTACGAACTCACAAGGGGATCCACATAATTCACATTGCACACGAATTTCCTAACCATGCATGCTATATGAAGAGTTTTAACTTAAGCCGTAGTCTAGGTCAAACCGCCTAATTCTCTACGACCACGCATGGGCCACCATTCTGTAACACCCCAAGCCAAGGCTCAGAATATCACGGAAATCATATAGCGCAAGGTGGGATTAATGTAGAACATGAACTAAATGCAAATAAAGGATTCAGTGAATCCAAACAATAAGATAACAAGTATCAAAATACATAGAAAGCATGTCATCACCCAAGATTACAACATACATCAAAATATGGTTAACGGTCCTAGGTACAATGCAAAAGAAGGTAGATGGATCCTTGATCCATATAAGTCCAAGTCCGGGTTCAACAGCAAGCTAACAATCATACTCCACGCCCTGGATTAACCTGGTTACCTGAAAAGTGTACTAAGCATAGTCAACACAAGGTTGGTGAGTTCGTAGTAATGGTCCATAGAAACCATCGCCAATAATCATAATATAAGAGTAGAGGCTAGACATGACTTACAGCGAGCCTCTAAGCACAACACAACAATATCCACAACGAGATACACAAAACAAGTAAAACGCGATATAACATTATACTCAAATATCGTACATAACCTCAACTCAAAACAGGTATCATATCCTCTTCAGTGGGATTGATATACAACATATCCTCTTCAGTGGGATTTATCCTCTTCAGTGGGATTTATACACATCATATCCTCTTCAGTGGGATTGATATCCTCTTCATGGGATCAAACACATCATATCCTCTTCAGTGGGATTGATATACAACATATCCTCTTCAGTGGGATTCAAACACATCATATCCTCTTCAGTGGGATTTATACACATCATATCCTCTTCAGTGGGATAGATACACAACGTCCATACATCAAAATATGGTTAACGGTCCTAGGTACAATGCAAAAGAAGGTAGATGGATCCTTGATCCATATAAGTCCAAGTCCGGGTTCAACAGCAAGCTAACAATCATACTCCACGCCCTGGATTAACCTGGTTACCTGAAAAGTGTACTAAGCATAGTCAACACAAGGTTGGTGAGTTCGTAGTAATGGTCCATAGAAACCATCGCCAATAATCATAATATAAGAGTAGAGGCTAGACATGACTTACAGCGAGCCTCTAAGCACAACACAACAATATCCACAACGAGATACACAAAACAAGTAAAACGCGATATAACATTATACTCAAATATCGTACATAACCTCAACTCAAAACAGGTATCATATCCTCTTCAGTGGGATTGATATACAACATATCCTCTTCAGTGGGATTCAAACACATCATATCCTCTTCAGTGGGATTCAAACACATCATATCCTCTTCAGTGGGATAGATACACAAAACAAGTAAAACGCGATATAACATTATACTCAAATATCGTACATAACCTCAACTCAAAACAGGTATCATATCCTCTTCAGTGGGATTGATATACAACATATCCTCTTCAGTGGGATTCAAACACATCATATCCTCTTCAGTGGGATTGATATACAACATATCCTCTTCAGTGGGATTCAAACACATCATATCCTCTTCAGTGGGATTTATCCTCTTCAGTGGGATTTATACACATCATATCCTCTTCAGTGGGATTTATACACATCATATCCTCTTCAGTGGGATAGATACACAACGTCCATACATCACAAGTCATCAGTCATCAAACTAAAGTAAACTATACGCACACACACTTAGGAGGATTCTACTTTCTTCGGATCCTAGATGCTTATATATAGGGTCACCCGCAGCCTTCCCACCACATCTAAAACCCAATGAAGGCATAACCGACTTCCATGTATGCACGTCTATCCTAGCAGTAATAATATTAATAACAATAACCATAATAATAATGCCTAAGTGTACCATGACAACAACAATCATTACGAACACAATATTCTCAAGTCTAACAACTTGGTAGTACATCGTACATTGCGCGATCTCAAGTGTATGACACTTGGAAGTACATGGAACCATTCATCAAGTAAGTATACTTGGAAGTACATCAACCAAACCTCAAGTACGAACCTAACCACAAATTCAATCACCAAAACCATCATAACACAAATCAATCAAACTACAATGCACATACATTTCATACGACTTTACATTTAAGGAATCATAGATGTTTATATATAGGGTCACCCGCAGCCTTCCCACCACATCTAAAACTCATTAAAGGTATCATCGTCTTCCATGTATATACAACTATCCTAATCACAATATCAAATCATTTCAATCATAATGGTAAAGTAATCGCGTATAATAGATGAGCACGCGAAACCTTAACATCAAATCATGTGTCGTACGTAAGTAGGACCACAACGTATACCAAATGCGTGTCGAAGACGTCATCAATGCAACAATAAAAGTATGCTTGAGTGTGTACCGTACAAGTCAAGTATAACAAGGCGTATATGTCCATTCCAAACACATTCCCAATATCCATCAATTTCTCTAAACAAGGCGCACATACACTTCGGAGGATTTTATTTTCATCAAGTTCTAGATGCTTATGTATAGGGTCGTCCGCAGCCTTCCCACCACATCTAAAACTCATTAAAGGTATCATCGTCTTCCATGTATATACAACTATCCTAATCACAATATCAAATCATTTCAATCATAATGGTAAAGTAATCGCGTATAATAGATGAGCACGCGAAACCTTAACATCAAATCATGTGTCGTACGTAAGTAGGACCACAACGTATACCAAATGCGTGTCGAAGACGTCATCAATGCAACAATAAAAGTATGCTTGAGTGTGTACCGTACAAGTCAAGTATAACAAGGCGTATATGTCCATTCCAAACACATTCCCAATATCCATCAATTTCTCTAAACAAGGCGCACATACACTTCGGAGGATTTTATTTTCATCAAGTTCTAGATGCTTATGTATAGGGTCGTCCGCAGCCTTCCCACCACATCTAAAACTCATTAAAGGTATCATCGTCTTCCATGTATATACAACTATCCTAATCACAATATCAAATCATTTCAATCATAATGGTAAAGTAATCGCGTATAATAGATGAGCACGCGAAACCTTAACATCAAATCATGTGTCGTACGTAAGTAGGACCACAACGTATACCAAATGCGTGTCGAAGACGTCATCAATGCAACAATAAAAGTATGCTTGAGTGTGTACCGTACAAGTCAAGTATAACAAGGCGTATATGTCCATTCCAAACACATTCCCAATATCCATCAATTTCTCTAAACAAGGCGCACATACACTTCGGAGGATTTTATTTTCATCAAGTTCTAGATGCTTATGTATAGGGTCGTCCGCAGCCTTCCCACCACATCTAGAACTCTTTGGAAAGAAAACCGACCTCCCTGTAAGCACTTCTATCCTAAGGATTACGATGGTGCCAATTCATTCATGAAACATCACGCGAAACAAACAAAATAGTCTACCAATCGGAAATCAAACAGAAATCAACTAGACAGGCAATAAGTCCACCAAACAGCACACAACACGTACAAGGTAAACACATAAGTCTTACACTTTTCAGCCCGAATCCCGAAGGAGTGGGGATAAACGAAACTCACCTTGATCGGCAAGTAAGTTTAAGTCGCGTTAATTGAAGATTTTATGGCGAGTATCGGGTCCCACGCATCCACAACCTATCAAAGCATGTCATATATTATAATGTCAACTCTATATCATAATTAAGTTGGTTTAGTAAGTTTAAGTCAAGTTGCAAACCCTAATCGCATTTATAGCTTAAACGAGTATGAACAATGCGCATTCGACTCGACACTTTTTGAAAGGAAAGAGGTTTTGTACAAAATGAATGTTACTACAAGAAAGTAGACTCTCTCACGATTCCAACGATAGGTCATACGTTTAAAACGGACTTACGGTTCAAAAGTTATTAACGTTTGAAGTTTGACGCGCGCATTATGTACAGGAGGATTTCACTGCGCCGCAGTGAGCCTTTGCCAAGCTCACTGCGCCGCAGTGAGCTAACCACGACCTGCACAGACCCCAGCCACTGCGCCGCAGTGAGCCAAAACCATGCCCACTGCGCCGCAGTGGGCTAAGGAGCCAGAATGGCCGAGGGAATCCACTGCGCCGCAGTGGGGACTATGTCCTCCCACTGCGCCGCAGTGGGACGACCCAATCCATAAATCCGTCCAAAACATCACCAAATCATCAATTCGATCCAAACCCTAATTAAAACCCTAATTGACCCAAAACTCGATTTAAGCCGATTTAGGACTTGTAAATACTCGAAATGACCGGAATAGCATACACTAA
Organism: Erigeron breviscapus; assembly: GCA_034093135.1. NCBI lineage: Eukaryota > Viridiplantae > Streptophyta > Magnoliopsida > Asterales > Asteraceae > Erigeron > Erigeron breviscapus. The sequence goes on along the minus strand of CM067168.1, from coordinate 6,257,038 downwards.
CATAAATAGGAGTAAATGGGATGAATTAGACTTACCAAAACTCCTCCTTGAGCTAAAACCCGAAATTAGGTCAAAATGGATAGAAACCTAGCACTATGACTTTGATTCTTCGATATGGTGACAAAGAGATGAAGACGGTGATGATTCTCGAGTTAAACTAGTTCCCAAACGCCAAATGATGCTAGAGAAATGAAGAGAGGAGATGTTTGGTCTTGCTTTTTACTTAGAGAGAAAAGAGGAAGAAAGAAAAGAGAAGATAGAAAAATGAGAGGGGGAAAGGGAAGGATAAGGGGGAGGATGGGTCATTGGTGGCTGGTGGGTCATGGATTACCCACGGGCCGACCCGCTTCTCTTCTCCCGCCAAAATACAATCGTTACACATTTAAACACCCATCAAAACGTGTTATCGACTCGAATCACACAATGTCATTTAATTCACGAAACGACCCAAATAACTTCCACATTGCCATTTAATCACCAAAACGACCCGAATACTTTATTAATCTATATTGTTAGTCATATTACATGTAAAGTCAACGAGTCAAAATTCGCGGATGTTACAATTTTTCGCAATGTTAATGTTCAATCCACGAGTTGTGACATTTGTGGACTAGATGAGGAATCTTTGGAGCATGTTTTTGGTTCTTGCATTATTGCCTCCCAGGTTTGGGAGGCAGTCTCGCAGTGGTGTGCCTTTGGAGGAACAGGAATAATGCAGTATTTAACTCCAAAAGAGCATCGGCCAACCATCTCTTTGAGGAAATTCGATGTCTCTCTTTTCTGTGGACCAAGAATCGGTCTAGGAATTTGACATTATCTTGGGGTGACTGGTGTGATTTTAACATCTCATGTATGTTTTGATCTATGGTGTTATTTTGTATTAATTTCTCACTGGTTGTATCTATATTGTTGTAGCCAATATTTTATTGGTTATAACTGTTATAATATAATTTAATTTTGTTGGCCGTTCAAAAAAAAAAAAGCTACAAGCATATGCTAGTAAAATAATGGGACAATTGAGCAATAAGGGGACCAAAAATGGTATTTATTATTATTATATATGAGGATTACTATGTACTAGTGGTACTTTCACCCTATTCAATAGTTAGAATTATTATAAAATGAAAATAAGAGAGAATATTTTGGGATTTTGTAATATTTCTTATTAAGAAATGAATTATATACAGTGTATACATATATATACTCAAAATAAAATGGTAACCGCCACTAGCTAACTATCTATCTAATCTAACAACTTCAGTCCCTTAAGTTACAATAGCTTTACAGTTTGGTCCTTGAATTTCCATTTTACATTTTTCCACATTCTATGAAGCAATTGTATAATAGTCTTTGAGTAGTATGCATATGTCTTGTTGGTTTTGGATCTCTGAATGTGTTGTGGACTTGATGTGGTTCAGAATCTCTTTGTATGCTTTTATCCCCCCCACAAGTTGGCAAGGAGTAAGGATTACAAATTGCCAACTTGTTTAAGCAATTGTAGTGCAGATATCTGGGCAGAGCTTTGGTGAGAACATCAGCCACTTGAGCATAAGTAGGAACATATTTGGGTTGAAGCTGGCCCTGCTTGATTTTATCTCTGACAAAATGGCAGTCAATCTCTATGTGTTTGGTTCTAGCATGTTGAACAGGGTTGGAGGCTAGGGAAATGGTGGATGAGTTGTCACACATGATGATTGTTGGAGTAGAGATGGATACCTGGAGGTCAAGAAGCAAACATTTTAACCAAGAAATCTCACAAGCTGTGTCAGCCATTGCCCTATATTCTGCTTCAGTTGAAGATCTAGAGACCACAGTTTGTTTCTTTGAAAGCCATGAGATGGGACTGGAACCAAGAAATATAACATAACCAGTGACTGATCTTCTTGAATTGAGACAGCTAGCCCAGTCACTGTCACAATATGTGACCAGAGAAGATATTGGTGGTGATGATGCAAGAAAGATACCCTGTCCAGGGCATTGTTTGAGATACCCCAGGGTCCTGAGCAAAGCTTTCATGTGAGTAGTTTTAGGAGCATGAGAGTATTGGCTCAAGGTTTGAGCTGCAAAGGAGATGTCAGGCCTGGTTATGGTTAGGTAAATGAGCTTTCCAACTAATGTTCTGTATAGAGAAGGGTCAGGTAATAAATCCCCTTGATTTTGATCCAGCTTGATGCTGGGATCCAGAGGAGTGGCTGCAGGCTTTGAATCCAAGACTCCTGCTAGTTTAAGGAGTTCAAGAGTGTATTTCCTCTGGGATAGGGAGAGACCTCTGGAGTTCCTGAAAATCTCAATGCCAAGATAATAATGGAGAGGACCTAGATCTTTGATACTGAAAATGGAATCCAGGTGGTCTTTGATGGACTTAATATGATCCAGTGTGTTTCCTGCAAGTAAGATATCATCTACATAGACCAATAAAGCAGTGAATGTGTTGTCTTTGGAGTAGATGAACAAGGAGGTGTCAGCATAACTCTGAGTAAAACCCAGGTGAAGTAAGGAGGAAGTCAATTTTTCAAACCATTGCCTGTTAGCTTGTTTGAGACCATAGAGTGATTTAGTTAACTTGCAAACATTACCAGGCTGTTGAGGAGAGTACCCTTGTGGAATGGTCATATAAACCTCTTCTGTTAGATCTCCATGCAGGAATGCATTGTTAACATCTAGTTGTTTAATGCTCCAGTTTTTATGAATTGCAACAGCAAGGAGAGTTCTAACAGTTGTCATCTTAGCTACAGGGGCAAAAGTTTCATTGTAATCCACACCCTCTTTTTGGGTGAAACCCTTAGCTACAAGTCTTGCTTTGTATTTGTCAAGAGAACCATCAGCATGATATTTAATCCTAAATACCCATTTGCAACCTATTGGTGTTTTGCCAGGTGGAAGGAAGGTAATTTTCCAAGTACTATTTTGGTCTAAGGCATTTAATTCTTTATTCATTGCAGCCACCCATTTTGGGTCTTTAGATGCTTGATTGAATGTGTGTGGTTCAGATGTGGAATTGAGTGAGCATTTAGAAAGATTGGAGTAATTGATATAATTGGATATATGAAATTTGGAAGTTGTGTTGTGGACAAGAGATTTTGGAAGAGTGTGGTGATAATCTGCAAGTTTGATGGACACCTGTTTGGATCTAGTGGATTATCTGGTAACAGGGGGTGGGAGTGGTGGAGATGGGGGTAATGGAGGTGGAGATGGTGGAGATGTAATTTCTGGAATTGGTGAGATGGGAGGTGAAATGGAGGTATTTGATGAGTTGGATGTGGCAAGGATTGGAGGTGTGTTTGTAGGTGTTTGATGAGACTCAGTGGTAGAATTAGGTGGAGATGAAGGTGGTGATATTGATGGAAAGGGAAAAGTTGGAAGAGATTGGATGTCAGTGAAGGTGTTGGATGGTGGTGGTGGTGTTGTTTTGAGAGTACTGAATGGAAATATAGTTTCATTGAAAAGCACATGTCTGCTAATGTGAATTTTAGCAGTGCCCCTTTTGATTGTGAGGGTAACCTAAGAGGATAGTTGGTATGGCCCTTGGGGCAAGTTTGTCAGAAGATTTTGTATAAAGGAAAGCTTGGCAGCCAATGATTTTCAGGTGATCAAGTGATGGTGGTTTTCCATAGAGGATTTCAAAGGGACTTTTATGTTGTAGAAGGGTGGATGGAAGTCTATTAATGAGATAGGTTGAAGCTAGCAGGCAGTAACCCCAAAGATGTTTTGGAAATTGAGCTTGGAGATGAATGGATCTTGCCATCTCAAGGAGATGTCTGTGCTTTCTTTCCACCCTGCCATTCTGTTGTGGAGTGTAGGGACAGGAGATTTGGTGGATGATCCCTTTAGAATTGAAGAATGATTGGAGATTGGTGTTGATGAATTCAGAACCATTATCTGTTCTAATTGTTTTAATGGATATTTCAAAATGGTTCAGGACATATGTGTGAAAAGATTTGATTGTGGAAATTGCATGGTGTTTGGTGGGAAGAAAATAAGTCCAAGTGGCTCTTGATTTGTCATCAACAATTGTTAAAAAATATTTGCATTTATCTATGGTGGGATGTCTGTAAGGACCCCATACATCAATATGCACAAGATCAAACAGGTTATTTGCATGATATGTACTAGTTGGGAATGGTAATTGATGATGTTTTGATAAAGGACAAGTAGTACACATAGGTGAAGAATTACAAGTAGTGATAGAATCAAACAAAGACTTATTTTCTGAATTACAGGAAAAGAACAATGCCCTAATCTAGCATGCCATAGGTGAGCATTGCTTTGAGCATTCAGGATGGTAGCTTGAGTATGAACTTTTGAGGAGGAATCATCAGCAGAGAGTAGATAGAGACCATTACAAAGGATGCCTTGAGCAATCTGTTTGTTATGGTCCTGAAAAATGCAAGAGTTATAGGTGAAAGTAATAGAGGTGTGAGGGGTTACGAATTTGCTGATGGACATTAAATTGTAGGTGAAGGTGGGAATATAGAAGACATTATGCAGAGTTATATTGTCATTAATGATAACAGAACCAATGATGGTGACAGTAGTAGTGTGTCCATTAGGTAATGAGACAATAATTGGAGTTTTCAGTTTGTGAATATTGTGCATATTGGACAAAGTGTTGCTTATATGGTCTGTGGCTCCACTATCAGTGATCCAAACATCTTTAGACTTAGATAAGCAAGCAGCAATGAATCTGAACTTATGCTTAGACCTAGTAGTAAAGGAATATATACCTGCAGTAGGGAGTTGTTGCTGTTCAGGTCCATCAGCATTGAGTTGAGCTTGAGTCTGCTGCATAAGGAGCATCACTTGATTGATCTGATTCTGAAGTTGGTCCAGCTTAGCAGTCATGAATGCATCTTGTTGTGGAGTAGTTGGTAGAGTATATGGAGTGTCTTTTGAGGTTGAGGGCACATCATCAGGGGTAATAACCATGTTGGCAGACCTTCCCTTATAGTTGTTGTTGTTTCTAGGAGGTGGTGGTTGGTATTTGTTGTGGAGTGGATGGCCTGCAGGATATCCTACCAGTTTGTAGCATTCATCTCTAGTGTGACCTTCTCTGTGACAGTAAATGCAAGTGACACCTTTCTTGAAGCTGCTTTTCTTGTCAATTGGCAGATTTGACCTTGGAATGTAAGGTTTAGGTGATTGAGAGTAAGTGTTGAGTGTAATAGGGGTTGTGAGGTTGGATTTTGGACCTTCTCTCTGTTTCTCTTCTTGTCTAAGCATGTTGTATGCCTTAGGTACACCAGGTAGGGTTGCATCAACAGAGTTTGGCCTCTGATATTTGTGTAACTCTCATCTAGGCCCATCAGAAATTGAACCAGTCTTTTTCTTTGCTCTCTTTTCCCATGTTCTTTACCATTTTCACAAGAACAAGCACAAGTGCACAGATATGGTGCCTCAAGGGCATCAAGTTCATCCCAAAGTCCTTTTAGCTTATGATAGTAAACCTCAATGGAAGTGTTATGTTGTGTGAGTTCAGCAATATCATGTGTGACTTGGAAAATCCTATGGCCATCTAGTTGTGAGTAGTGCTCATTTAATTCTCTCCACAGGGCAAAAACATTACTAACAAAGTTCAGATTATTGCTAATTTCATCAGAAACAGTGTTAAGAATCCATGATATAACCATATCATTAGCACGTTCCCAAAGAGGCCTAAGTTCAGAGGTTTGAGTAGGTTCAACATAGTCACCATTAACTAATTTCAGTTTATTCTTAGCACTAAGAGCAATAGTCATGGAACGTTTCCAAGAATTGTAATTCTCTGAACCAGTAAGTTTCTTGGCGATAAGGATGATACCTGGATGATCATTTGGATGTAGGTAGAGAGGATGAGTGTTTGAATCAGTAGAATCAGTGGGAATTGGAATGCCTTGAGCTTGAACTGTAGTTTCAGGCGCCATTGATGACGTCAGCTTGAAGAAAAATCAATTAGGGTTTTGATATATGACAAATTGACCAGAAAATTGATCGAAGATGATGATCGGACTGAAGAAGAGACACCTTGGGATCGATTTGACACCGAAATGGAGCTAATTAGGGCTCCAATTTTAGCTCTAATACCATATTATAAAATGAAAATAAGAGAGAATATTTTGGGATTTTGTAATATTTCTTATTAAGAAATGAATTATATACAGTGTATACATATATATACTCAAAATAAAATGGTAACCGCCACTAGCTAACTATCTATCTAATCTAACAACTTCAGTCCCTTAAGTTACAATAGCTTTACAGTTTGGTCCTTGAATTTCCATTTTACATTTTTCCACATTCTATGAAGCAATTGTATAATAGTCTTTGAGTAGTATGCATATGTCTTGTTGGTTTTGGATCTCTGAATGTGTTGTGGACTTGATGTGGTTCAGAATCTCTTTGTATGCTTTTATAGAATCACTCGTGTGATACATTCTCAAAGTTAACCTTTTTGCTTTATAACTTTTTTGGCCTGATCCCATGCTTTTATAGAATCACTCGTGTGATACATTCTCAAAGTTAACCTTTTTGCTTTATAACTTTTTTGGCCTGATCCCATGCTTTTATTAGACACCACTTGTCATGCAACTAAAGGCAATTGGAATTTTGCAAGTATTGACTGACTTTGTTCTCTTGTCAAATTTCTATTAAAGAAAATGAACAAATTTCATTTATATAAATTTTTAATTGGGAAGTATAGATGGAATTAGTGAAGCCTCTATTTGACAAACGGATAAGTAAACAAAGTTACGACTTACGAGCAAAGGGACACAACCCGATACAATAAGAAGCTGGCAAATCAAAATAAACGAACAATGGATCCAAGGTCGAGCACCTCCAATCGTAATCATATCAACCCGTTTGCAACTACTATTTGAAATCCGAAGGTGAACAAGCGTACGATCTTTAAGGAGATGTCTTCTTTAAGGACCCATATGTTCCTCTAATTCCAAAAACTAATGTTGTTCTCTTCTCTTGTAATATAATGCTTTATCGATCTTTTGTTGTTGTATTGTTATTGCAAATACATATATGGATAGTAGTGTATGCTTCTGATGATCCCCACACATTATATTATTATTAACTAGATAATGAACGTAGGTTATGGGCCCACGTTGCTTCTATTATTCAAGAATCATATATATATCAAAAGAAGATATGGAGGCCGGGCTAGGAGTGGCATATGCATCTTGACAAGATGACATCAAACTGGTGGGGATTAATAAACAGTGAAAGTATGAAGTATGCTCCATATATTTCTTTCTTTTTTAACTCAAGATATTGCTTTCCATAGGCCTTTTCAAAGTCTTGGACTAATCTTGAAGTTGTTGAATTACCTCAGCATGATTAGGAGAATGAGGCAGGGGAAAAAAGGGAATCGGTGTTGCGCAGCTACCGCTCGTGGCAGGGAGTTGAAAGGCTAATGAGCCGATTTTCTTATATGATGATAAAGGTAATATCCATGTGCTGGTTCCTCATGGACCCTATGTCAACATATACGGTTTTACAATCTTGTGCTAGCTTTTTTGAGATGGTTACTTGTGGGTCATGCTTTCATGAGCATTTATAGATTCCAATACTATTCATTGTGAATTCGGTTATCATTTTTAGTGTTCTGCCGACTTTGTACACTGTTTATATAGCTAGGATATATAATTATTCTGTTTATGTCGATGATGCACTTTGCATTGTAATCCATTAATAACTAGTATAACTTTGTATAATTCTTTAAAGGACTAATGTTTGGATTCCAGTCGCAAAGAGTAGTGTAGCAATGTCAATATTGTCATTTAGGCCACCAGTCGCCTATGAAATGTGCGAACTAGGATAGTCCAATTGTTGGTCGCTGGGTTAACCTAGTTCTCACATGTCATAATTCGGTGGCACAAATGATGATGCATCACTACTACACTGCGCTTGTGACCATTGACATTACATCCAAATTACAAATTTCTTAATAAGTAAAATAGTCTGCTTTTATATATATTTGTCTGCTAGATTTGGAAGAATTACAACTCGATCATTGGTATCTTATTTGGTGGTGATTAATTTTCTAATATAATTGATGCATGTGCACTCATATTTGAAACGGTTAGGTGATCTAGGCTAAACTGATAATTCAGAAATTAAAAGAAGTGACAAGTGATTTGATAATATAATTGAAATATATGTTCGTGTAACATCCGCCGTTTTGACCGGTCAACGTAACGGGTCTAGTAAATTTGAAACGAGTCAAATGAGATAAGATAAACTGTTGTAATGAAAAGATAGGCATGTGAATAGTCTTTAGGAGCGTAATTCAAAAATATGTAATATAGTGTCAACAAAATATTTGAACAATACTCGGGTTAAAAGTTTTAGTTAAACGAATCATTTCTCGAGAGAAACTGGAACTAGTCGCGAGAGTGTCAAGGAGGGGATAAAAGCCTCTTACCCCTCCTATCCCTCTCATTTCTCCCTTCCACTTTCTCTCTCTACTTTATCTTCTTCTTCTCTTTTCTCCTCCTTCTCTCTACGAATGGAAGAACACCATCCATCCATTTCATTCTTCAAAATTTCGGAATTCATCAAGGGATTTAGGCAAGAAATCAACTAAAACTTGGTATAATAATAATCTTATGCTTCATTAAAGAGTTCCAATCATCTCAAAGTTGCAAGATTCAAGCTTTCTTCTTCCCTTTTTCCCCAAATTCGGATTTTTGAATTCAAGGTAATAATTGGTGTATAAATTTACTTCTTACATACTTAGATTATGTTATTATGGTTGGGTTGCAAGATTACTACAAGACTTAGTCAAAATTTGAGATATTGTGGGATTTAATTGAAATCTAGGGTTTTGAAAAGGGGTTTTTGATTTAAGAAGTGGGTTTGTAAATTAAGCCAAATTTTACACTTGTTTATACGTATAGTAAGTTATGGCAAAGAATGAAGCTTTGATTTGGTGGCTAGCTTGGGAAAATCCTTGAGTTTGGTCAAAAACTAGACTTTGATGGAGATAACTTTTGATTTGGGAAGTGGGTTTTTGAAAGAAATTGATATTATGCTTGGTTATACTTGTAGTCGGTTTTGTAAAAGAATCGGGTTTCAATTTGGTTCCTACCTGGGTCAATTTCGTTTTGAGAACCAATATGCAAATTTTGGTAACCCATATGCAAATTCAAAACTCAGAAACTTATATGCAAATCTCAAGAACCATATACAAAACATATAAACCTATATGCAAATCATTGCAAGCTTTTGTTAAGGCCATTCAAGGTTTATAAATAAGTGATTAGGCATAAAGTGAGATAGTGTGGGATATAACTCTCATGAATCATGTTTAATTGCCCTAGGTTTGGATAGGATTGAGCGTTGAATCATGTGTAAAGCTCATATGTGCATCCGTAGATTGTATTGCGCGCGTCAGGTGAGTTTCGTAGCCCCTACTATATGTTGTATGCTTTGGGGGTGGAAAGATACCCGCTATGTGTTTATGTGTTATGCCGTAGATTAAGCTTATGTTTATTTTACGTGCATACGTTTTGTGCTAGTACAGGTCATAGGTAGACATGTATCGTGATTGGTACCTGCGTTGATGTAGTTGAACGTATAAGATTGTTGTGGCCTATACTAGAATGATAATTCGAGGTGGTATATGATATTTGGTGTGTTTATATGATTAGAGATTGGTAGGTCTTCGATATGCTTAATGGGTGTTGGTCGGGCGGAGGGAAAGCCGATGGTATCACCTGTATACAAACCCTACCAATACCTAAAGGGCATATCGGGAACCTAGGTCCATTTGGTGATTTAGTTAATTGGGATGCGTACTCATTGTTAAACGTGAACGTGTGGTTATGTGGATACATCATTGTTGATTTGACGTTGAACGTATTGTTACATTGATATCGTGTTGCATTATACGTGTATATAACGAAGACGTTATGGATTGTTTAATCCATATTATATATATTTATAAGACGAAAGACGTTATATTATATATTATGTAAGACGTGACGGTGGATTGACGAATCCACACCCGGTATGATCATGGCCACATTATGATGTTATCTATGACGATATTATATTTGAGACGTATGACGTATATATTATATATTATGTAAGACGTGACGGTGGATTGACGAATCCACACCCGGCATGATCATAACCGCGATACGGGTTGTTTAACCTGCGTAAAGACGATATTATATATACTATGTTATATATATTTAGTTATGTATTGACGATTGTTTAAGACGTTGACGTTGACTTGTATTGACTTGTGCTAACGTGTACCCTTCTAGGGTTTTCCTTTGACGTTATTATTTATATGAGACGGTATACGTTACGGATTGTTGAATCCACGTTATATATATATATATAGGGGCAGGATAAATTGAGTCCAGCTTATTTTGAGTCCAAAAAGGGTCCATATAACTTACACATGTGTAAGTCTCGCCGGAGATGGTCGCCGTCGCCGGAAAATCATGGTGGTGGTCGGAGATGATGGTGGTGGTGGTAGGAGGTGGTTGGAATTTGAGGAAATGGAAGAAAATCAATGGACTCAAAATAAGCTGGACTCATTTTATCTTTTCCCTATATACACATATGTACGTATATCAAGGAAATCGTTGTTGTTGACCGTTGAACGTTGAACATGTTATCTGATCCTACGAACTCACCAACCTAGTGTTGACGTTTTTGAGTATCTTTTCAAGTATAAGAGA
>CM067168.1:6138856-6241356 GCA_034093135.1 Erigeron breviscapus | reverse complement strand
ACCAAAATAACATGATTACAACTTGTTCAGTATAAGTAGCTAACATACTTAACACATTGTCTAACCATGGATACAATATTTGTTTTTCCTACCATGGACAAAAGATAAGTTTAGAGCCATTACAAAAGAAAGTTTGTCACATCCATAATATACTACTCTATAATCATAGCATTATCTTCTGTCTCCCCTGGTCCAGGATGGTTCATGCCCAGCTTTCTCTTCAATGCCCTCTCACTTGGCCTTCTGGTATGGACCAATCTCTCACTCCTCCTCTCTGGTGCTGATGGTGGACATGGTGTCCTCTTGGGTGTTGTCTTCTTAGTGGGTGATGTCTTCTTTGGTGTAGATTGCTCCTGCACAGGTTGTTTGTCCTTTGCCATTTCAACAATTTTCTGCTTTTCCATTTCAGATGCACTTGGCAATTTCCTTGGACCTAAATAAACATAATTATCTCAGTGTTTATTGCTTGAAATTATATATTAGGAATTCAAAGAAACAAGATAATACCTTTGACACCTGTCTTGGTTGTGGCAGTACAGGAACCTAACACAAAATGACCATGTTCCTTGCATATAAGGTTCCACCAAAATAACATGATTACAACTTGTTCAGTATAAGTAGCTAACATACTTAACACATTGTCTAACCATGGATACAATATTTGTTTTTCCTACCATGGACAAAAGATAAGTTTAGAGCCATTACAAAAGAAAGTTTGTCACATCCATAATATACTACTCTATAATCATAGCATTATCTTCTGTCTCCCCTGGTCCAGGATGGTTCATGCCCAGCTTTCTCTTCAATGCCCTCTCACTTGGCCTTCTGGTATGGACCAATCTCTCACTCCTCCTCTCTGGTGCTGATGGTGGACATGGTGTCCTCTTGGGTGTTGTCTTCTTAGTGGGTGATGTCTTCTTTGGTGTAGATTGCTCCTGCACAGGTTGTTTGTCCTTTGCCATTTCAACAATTTTCTGCTTTTCCATTTCAGATGCACTTGGCAATTTCCTTGGACCTAAATAAACATACATAATACAATAACCCATAATTATGAACAAAGAACCATTTACCTTTGTTGATCCTTGCACCAATCCAATCTTTTGATGATTGATGGGCATATGTCAGTTTTCCAGCTTGAAGCCAACCTTCTTAATGTGTTCATCCTCTCCAAAACAATAGTCCTTATTGCTTCCAACATAGTAATTATGGGTTTGTTCCTCACCATTACAATCACATAGTTAAAACATTCACTAAATCCATTTTCAACATTTTCACATCCCCTATGAAGTTCAAAAAATGCCCTAGACCATGTCCTAGGGTTTTTCTCAATTAAGTACTGTGCTGCAGCAGGGTTAGCATCTCTAACCTGTTTCATTATTCTTTCAAACAGTTGGGGATAAGCTGCTTTGGAAGCTGCCCAAAACAAACCTTGCAAATAAGCACCAGAAAATTGTTTCCTAAATCCATCATAGATATGCCTAGCACACTGTCTGTGTTCAGAATTAGGCATAACCTCTTTGACTGCTTCAATTAAACCCTATTTAATCCCTAATGATACATATACAATGATCAATATAGAATGACATATATAGAATGATACATATATAATGGAAACTTACCTTGTGCTGATCAGAAATTAGGGTAATACCAGCTCCAGCTCCAATGTCTAGATCATCACTCAACAGTTCCAAGAACCATTTCCAGTTTGCTTTGTTTTCAACACTGACAACAGCCCATGCTATGGGATATATATGATTGTTACCATCCCTCCCAATGGCACTTAGAAGCTCACCTTGGTTAGGTTTCTTCAAGAAACAACCATCTAGTGCAATCACTCTTCTGCAGCCATGTTTCCAACCCCTTTTCAATGCATCAAAACAAATGTACATCTTGTCAAAGTAAACTTTATCATCTGGGTCCCTTGTCACAGCAAGCTTAACAGTTGATCCAGGGTTAGACCTTAATAACTCATCTCCATAAGACCTAAGCATGCCATAGTGTTCCTCTAGTGACTTTTCATACTCATTAAGTGCATAGTTTTTGGCATTTCTACACTGATTAGGTGTTACTTGACACTTGTACTTTTTCATTACCATATCAGCTATGGTAACCAGCTTGATATCAGGGTGGGCCCTTATTCTATCTCCAAACCTTTTCCCTATCCACTTGTAGTTCACAAGGGAACCAAATCTGAAATTCCTCACACATGTATGTTCATCTTTCAAAGAAATAATTTGAAATGAATCCTCACCTTCCATTTTCTTGCCAAAGCATCTCCATGGGCATTTGGGCTCCTCACCTTTCTCTGTTGCAGGATACCTGTTTTGTTTCCTTTTTTTACCTTCCTCGGGATTTTCCAGAGTTGGTGGTCTTTGCCCACACCTGGCAACACACCTCTTCTGTGTAGATTTTTCAAACCACAGAGAGAAACCATTGGCAAGGGCAAAGTATGTGAGCATTTCTCTAAACTGATGATGGTCAGTAAACCTTTCACCCACAACTGGCTGTTTATGCTTCCAGTGTATGTTCACATTGTGTATTGGCCACTTGTCAATATCCTGAATAGCTTTAAAAGGGTCCTCATCTACATATTCTGATCCTTTCAGCTTCTCAATCCACTCTTTCATAAAGTCCTCATGCTCACACACTGCATCATTGAGATCATGGTTGGAAGTATTGACCCTAGGAGCTGGATCACCAAGTTTTGGTTGCCTTTTGGACTTAGGCTTGTTCTTATTAGCTTTTTTCAGTAGCCTAAATTCTCTTAACTCATCTTCCCCTTCAGAAAGGTTGTCAACAGAATTAACCTCACTTTCAGTGTCAGAATCAGAAGGCTCATAATCATCATCTTCACTAGAATCATTCTCATTCTCTCCTACATTATTCTCATTCTCATTCTCTCCTACATTCTCCTCATTCTCATTCTCTCCTACATTATCCACATTCTCATTATCTCCTACATTATCCACATTCTCATTATCTCCTACATTATCCTCATTCTCATTATCTCCTACATTATCCTCATTCTCATTCTCTCCTACATTATCCACATTCTCATTCTCTCCTACATTCTCCACATTCTCATTCTCTCCTACATTATCCACATTCTCATTCTCTCCTACATTCTCCACATTCTCATTCTCTCCTACATTCTCCACATTCTCATTCTCTCCTACATTATCCACATTCTCATTATCTCCTACATTATCCTCATTCTCATTATGTCCTACATTTTCCTCATTCTCATTCTGTCCTACATTTTTCTCATTATCATTCCCTCCTACATTATCCTCATTCTCATTCCCTCCTACATTATCCTCATTCTCATCCCCTCCTACATTATCCTCATTCTCATTCCCTCCTACATTATCCTCATTCTCATTCTCTCCTACATTATCCACATTCTCATTCTCTCCTACATTCTCCACATTCTCATTCTCTCCTACATTATCCACATTCTCATTATCTCCTACATTATCCTCATTCTCATTATGTCCTACATTTTCCTCATTCTCATTCTCCTACATTATCCACATTCTCATTATCTCCTACATTATCCTCATTCTCATTATGTCCTACATTTTCTCATTCTCTCCTACATTCTCCACATTCTCATTCTCTCCTACATTATCCACATTCTCATTATCTCCTACATTATCCTCATTCTCATTATGTCCTACATTTTCCTCATTCTCATTCTCCTACATTCTCCACATTCTCATTCTCTCCTACATTATCCACATTCTCATTATCTCCTACATTATCCTCATTCTCATTATGTCCTACATTTTCCTCATTCTCATTCTGTCCTACATTTTTCTCATTATCATTCCCTCCTACATTATCCTCATTCTCATTCCCTCCTACATTATCCTCATTCTCATCCCCTCCTACATTTTCCTCATTCTCATTCTGTCCTACATTTTTCTCATTATCATTCCGTCCTACATTATCCTCATTCTCATTCTGTCCTACATTTTTCTCATTATCATTCCCTCCTACATTCTCCACATTCTCATTCTCTCCTACATTATCCACATTCTCATTATCTCCTACATTATCCTCATTCTCATTATGTCCTACATTTTCCTCATTCTCATTCTGTCCTACATTTTTCTCATTATCATTCCCTCCTACATTATCCTCATTCTCATTCTGTCCTACATTTTTCTCATTATCATTCCCTCCTACATTATCCTCATTCTCATTCTCTCCTACATTATCCACATTCTCATTCTCTCCTACATTCTCCACATTCTCATTCTCTCCTACATTCTCCACATTCTCATTCTCTCCTACATTATCCACATTCTCATTATCTCCTACATTATCCTCATTCTCATTATGTCCTACATTTTCCTCATTCTCATTCTGTCCTACATTTCCACATTCTCATTCTCTCCTACATTATCCACATTCTCATTCTCTCCTACATTCTCCACATTCTCATTCTCTCCTACATTATCCACATTCTCATTATCTCCTACATTATCCTCATTCTCATTATGTCCTACATTTCCACATTCTCATTCTCCTACATTATCCTCATTCTCATTATGTCCTACATTTTCCTCATTCTCATTCTGTCCTACATTTTTCTCATTATCATTCCCTCCTACATTATCCTCATTCTCATTCCCTCCTACATTATCCTCATTCTCATCCCCTCCTACATTATCCACATTCTCATTATCTCCTACATTATCCACATTCTCATTATCTCCTACATTATCCACATTCTCATTATCTCCTACATTATCCACATTATAATCATCTCCTACATTATCCACATTCTCATTCTCTCCTACATTATCCACATTCTCATTCTCTCCTACATTCTCCACATTCTCATTCTCTCCTACATTATCCACATTCTCATTATCTCCTACATTATCCTCATTCTCATTATGTCCTACATTTTCCTCATTCTCATTCTCCTACATTCTCCACATTCTCATTATCTCCTACATTATCCACATTCTCATTCTCTCCTACATTATCCACATTCTCATTCTCTCCTACATTCTCCACATTCTCATTCTCTCCTACATTATCCACATTCTCATTATCTCCTACATTATCCTCATTCTCATTATGTCCTACATTTTCCTCATTCTCATTCCCTCCTACATTATCCTCATTCTCATTCTCCTACATTTCTCATTATCTCCTACATTATCCACATTCTCATTATCTCCTACATTATCCTCATTCTCATTATCTCCTACATTATCCTCATTCTCATTCTGTCCTACATTATCCTCATTCTCATTCTGTCCTACATTTTTCTCATTATCATTCCCTCCTACATTATCCTCATTCTCATTCCCTCCTACATTATTCTCATTCTCTCCTACATTCTCCACATTCTCATTCTCTCCTACATTATCCACATTCTCATTATCTCCTACATTATCCTCATTCTCATTATGTCCTACATTTTCCTCATTCTCATTCTCCTACATTCTCCACATTCTCATTCTCTCCTACATTATCCACATTCTCATTATCTCCTACATTATCCTCATTCTCATTATGTCCTACATTTTCCTCATTCTCATTCTGTCCTACATTATCATTCTCATTCTCTCCTACATTATCCACATTCTCATTCTCTCCTACATTATCCACATTCTCATTCTCTCCTACATTCTCCACATTCTCATTCTCTCCTACATTATCCACATTCTCATTATCTCCTACATTATCCACATTCTCATTATCTCCTACATTATCCTCATTCTCATTATCTCCTACATTATCCTCATTCTCATTCTGTCCTACATTTTTCTCATTATCATTCCCTCCTACATTATCCTCATTCTCATTCCCTCCTACATTATCCTCATTCTCATCCCTACTACATCACCCTGATTAGGGTTTGCAGGGATTGCAAGAAACTCAGTGAGGTCATCTAGAAAATGGTCCACATAGATTACCAGTTGCCCATACGAGTATGCTATATCAAACAAACAATCAACATCCTTTTGACTATCTATTTTAATCAAACCACCAGACAGTTGATTACCAGGGATAAGAAAATAGATACTGTTGAAAGTACAAGCACATCTCTTTTCTAACTCTTTAACTAACTCATCATAAGACAATTTATTAATGCTAATCTCAATCTCGATACCACGTTCATACCTAAGCGGTGGCCAAGCAAATGACCCATCGTAGTGCACAGTGAAATCAAAAAAACGCATCCTGCAATTTTTATTACATAAATACATTCATTAAATGAAAATATAAATATTTAAATAATTAAAGTTGTATTTTCAATAAAATCCATGCAGATACAACTAGAAAATAAAAACCCTAATTACATATAATACAAGTAGAAAATAAATGTAACAAGAGAATACCTAACCGGAGGAAGGTTGCAGAATAACGATGAAGATAAACACTAACTCGATTTACACGATGGTTTACAAGATGGTGATTGATCGATTAAGAATTTCTGGGTTCATGGACCAGACAACGAAGGGGACAAAAAGGGGTTGTGGGGTAAATGTGTTAGATCGTGTTGTGGGAATCTGAAGTGGAATTTGTTTTAAAGAGAAAATGACTTGGAAATAACATGTCATCAAAAACTTAAATAAAAATGACTCTCAAAATTATTTTTTACCGGTTACTTACTCAAAGCCCCATAATAGTAAATTTAGCCGGTTTTTTTTATTCAATTAGAACTTTTTTTTGTTCGAGCCCCAGAAAAGGTATAAGTGACAAGTTGGAGGACTTTCCAAGCAATTAGCCCTTTATTTTTTTTAGTAGAATTTTAGTGCCTAGAGGTTAAGTTTTCAAAGGAAAAGGTTTGGATTTTGAGGAGTTTGGTTATTATTTCTAAACAGATGGTACTTCTCGGGCTACTTAGTTTTGTGTTACTCGTGACCCAAAAAATTCATTTCATCACTGAGGTGTATCACTTAATAAGAAAGTCACTGTTCAAAAAAAAAAATTAATAAAAAAGTCGTGAAAAAAAAATAAAAAAAAAAAAAAAAAAAAAAAAAAAAAAAAAAAAAAAAAAAAAAAAAAAAAAAAAAAAAAACCAAAAAAAAAAAAAAAAAAAACAAAAAAAAAAAAAAAAAAAAAAAAAAAAAAAAAAAAAAAAAAAAAAAAAAAAAAAAAAAAAAAAAAAATTACATCCATAAATCCAAATACAAGTTTATTACAAGTATAATCGTTCGGATGTGGACCCCAATACACGGATACAAATTATCCTCAATTGGAAATGGGCCCACTTAATACAATAATAACATTTGGACAGTATAGTACAATTAGGACTAATAATACGATAATCCTCAGAAGTCTGACGCTAATTGTACGTCCAAAGTTCAAAAGATGGCTTCTAAAATGCCATATACGCTTCCAATACTTACTGTTGGTTCCCTGAAAAGCATGAAATTTGAGAGGATCAACTATCGAAATAGTTGGTAAGTTTACAGTATGTTTGACCAAATTTTAATCGTCATTGAGAGAACACAATGACGTGTAGTTATTTTCAACAAGACAATCAGGATCAAAAACCTGATAATATTTCATAACAAGACAGCCGGGGTCTAAGTCTGACTAAAGCATATGACAGCCGGGAGCCAAGTCCGACAGTATCAGTTCCTATGCTACATTGCTTCGCACAGGATTTCCCTCTAAAATGGGGTGCGCACCACAACAATGTTTATGACTAGCATATGACAGCCGGGAAACAACATCCGACAGTATCAGCCAACATGCCTCGCACAGGATTTCCTTCTAATAGTGGGTGCGGACCATAACCAAGACAGTCAAGAACTAAGTCTGACAATACAACCACTAGGGTTTCATAACAGTGATAACTACACAGGGGCAACATTTTAGTTTGTCAAATACAAAGAAACAATTTAATCAGCCATCACACGGCAATTCAAAGTCATTTCATTCAACATTTAATAAATGACACGTATACACATTTTCGACAACCGTCAACATGGCAAATTTAAGTCAAATGATCTAAGTATCCAAATCACATGGCATACTCACAAAACAATCATTTATTTAACAAATCGTGTATACTATAACACAAGCTTTTCAGGCCCAAAGTAAAAGGAAAAGGGCGCCATAAACTCACCTTAGCGTTCAAAGTGCTAAAAAGGTGCTAATAACTTGAGAAGATCCACAGTCAATTCTCCACGTTATCCAAAACCTATGATATGATTACCAATAGTAAGGATCCAAGCTCACAACGACAAGTATCCTATGTAGAACTACTTAGCTATAGACCCTAGAATGCCATAACCGAGAATGTGATTTAACTTCCATTTTATTTAACTTTAGTTGGTAATATCAATGACATTGTCATTATAAGGTAGTCTAACGCACCATTCGAAAATCACCAAGTTCAAACGTTCAAGTTATCGAAAACTGAAAAAGTCGAACAGTTCCAGATCTCGCGGCGCGACCTGGGGTCCTCGCGGCGCGACCTGGGCTCTCGCGGCGCGACCTGGGGTCCTCGCGGCGCGACCTGGTGGTCCTCGCGGCGCGACCTGGTGGTCCTCGCGGCGCGACCTGGGGTCCTCGCGGCGCGACCTGGGGTCCTCGCGGCGCGAGAAGGGTACCTCGCGGCGCGAGTTCTACCTGGTCGAGCACAAACTTGGTTTTTGACCATTTTCCGCAAACCATATCGTTTTCTAATCAAACCTTTTTCATTTCAACAAGTTTAAACCTGTTCAAAAGACCTGGAAACAATCCATTTCACTAGCCATTTACAATTCCAACACTTTTTGATTTCAAAGACCTAATTCTAAATCTAATTTTATTTATCATCAAAACCCAAAACTCATTTCATATACAAGGCCTACTAATTCAATTAACAAAACTAAAATAAACCCTTAGGTTGAATCTATTAAAATCAAAGTTTAATTTAAAAGAGAATCACTTACCAAAGTTTTGTTCTTGAAGAAATTTGAAGAAGATGTAGATGGTGGTGATGATGTTTGATGATAATAATGATCCAAGACTTATAACTTTTAAATCCTTAAACCTTTCTTTGCCCAAAAATCAGATTTAGAAGAAGTAGGGATTGAGAGATTAGAGATTGAAGAGTTTGTATGTGTTGTGTGTGTGTGGTGTGAGTTTGGATCGATCAAAAGAAAGAAGGAGGAGGGAAGGGGTGTTAAATTCCCTGCCTTCCATTTCTAATTCAGCCCATGTGGCTCTTTTTAGAGATATCTTATACCCTTAATTTGGTAAAATGCTTACGATTAAATACCGTTTGACCAAAAGGTTATAATTTAAAGTAAATGTATTTTCCCTCGTCTCATTTTAGTTAAGACAAGCAAATAAAACTTCGTCAAACTAAACTTTATTTAAATCTTTATTTAAAGTTATTTTTAAGACTCGGCATTCATCTAAATAGCTAATAGTCTACGTCATCAGGATACGTCTAATTGAACTATATTAAATGTTCAATTATCTAATAATTTCCACGTCAAAATCTCTAAATTAGACGAAATTATAATTATGATCGAGATTAAGACTAACCCGTTGCTAATAAATTACGAGTTGTCACAGCATCCCCGACTTCTAAGGATTTCGTCCCGAAATCAAGTCTTGCTCAGTAAACAGATGAGGATACTTATCTCTCATATAATCCTCACGTTCCCAAGTCGAGTCGGGTCCGTGTTTTGAGTTCCAACGAACTTTGACCAACTTGATACGACTACGTCTAAGTTGTTTGAGTTGTTGGTCTAGAATTTCAACAGGTTCCTCAACGAATTGAAGAGAGTCATTCACTTGCAACTCTTCGACAGGTACAACTAATGTTTCATCAGTCAAACATTCTTAAGATTCGATATATGAAATGTGGGATGAACATGTTCCAGCTCTTGGGGTAATTTGACCTTATAAGCCACAGAACCAATTCTTTGAACAATTTCAAAGGGTCCGATATAACGAGGACTAAGTTTTCCTCTCACGCCAAAACGTGCAGTGCCTTTCCAAGGTGACACTTTCAACATAACTTTATCTCCCACTTGAAACTCAAGTGGTTTCCTCCTACGATCTGCATAGCTCTTTTGGCGATCCTGAGCCGCCTTCAGCCATGCCCTAATTTCAACAATCTGGTCAGTAGTCTTCTGAACCAGTCCATATTTGTACAAACGACGCTCACCAGCATCAAGCCAACAAACAGGCGATCTACATTTTCGTCCGTACAAAGCCTCAAAAGGTGCACATTTAATGCTTGTGTGATAGCTGTTATTATACGAAAATTCAGCTAACGGCAAAAAGGTATCCCAATTACCTTTGAAATCAATAACACATGCCCGAAGCATGTCTTCCAACGTCTGAATGGTATGCTCACTTTGCCCGTCCGTTTGTGGATGGTAAGCCGTACTCAAATTCAACTGAGTGCCTAAGGCGTCTTGAAAATATCTCCATGATTGTGAAGTGAAACGACCATCACGATCAGAGATAATAGACACAGGAACACCATGAAGTGACACGATCTTCTCAATATATAATTGAGACAATTTCTTTATCTTCCAATTCTCCCGTATGGGAATGAAGTGTGCAGACTTCGTTAATCGATCAACAATGACCCAAATAGTATCGTATCCTTTCAGGGTTTGAGGTAACTTCGTAATGAAGTCCATGGTGATCTGTTCCCATTTCCAGTCAGGAATTTGGGGTTGCTGGAGCAGCCCAGAAGGCTTTTGGTGCTCCGCCTTAACCATTGAACAATTTAAACATTTTGAAACATACGTGGCGATATCTCTTTTCATACCAGGCCACCAATAAAAATCCTTTAATCCGTGGTACATCTTGTCATCAAGAGTTCTCTAAGTCCATTATATTTGGGAATCCACACTCTGCCCTTGACATGTCGGATCCCATCACCATCCAATTCAAATAACCGTTCAGCATTCCACAATGCTTCTTTCTCGATACGCCCTGTTTGTAGGGCCTCGTTTTGATCATCCAAAACTCTATCCCTTAATGATGAGCCAAGATAAGAACTTGCTCTTGTTATGACAAATAGTGAAATCCTATCTTTTCTACTCAGCGCGTCAGCAACCACATTTGCTTTACCTGGATGATATTTGAGTTCACAATCATAATCACTGAGTAATTCTACCCATCGTCTTTGTCTCATATTCAGCATTTTCTGATCGAAGATATGCTGAAGACTTTTGTGATCTGTGAACACCGTACACTTGGTACCATACAAGTAGTGCCTCCAAATTTTTAAGGTAAAAACAACCGCTCCGAGTTCGAGATCGTGGGTTGTATAATTCTTTTCGTGGATTTTGAGTTGTCTGGAAGCGTAAGCAATGACCTTACCTTCCTGCATAAGTACACATCCCATCCCTTATGTGATGCGTCACAATATACCATGAAGTTTTCAATTCCATTGGGTAATGCTAAAATAGGAGCATTACATAGCTTGTCTTTCAACGTTTGAAATGCCTTTTCTTGGGCATCCTGCCAAATAAATTCCTTGGCCTTTTGAGTCAAAAACGTCAAAGGTTGAGCAACTTTTGAGAAGTTCTCAATAAATCTCCTATAATATCCAGCCAATCCAAGAAACTGTCGAATTTCTGTCGGAGTCTTAGGGGATTCCCACTTCTTTATTACTTCAATCTTAGATGGATCTACGTGGATCCCATCCATATTCACTACATGACCCAAGAAGTGTACTTCCCTAATCCAGAATTCACATTTTGAGAATTTCGCGTACAACTTTTGATCCTTGAGTAGTTGTAGAATGGTCCTCAGATGACCTTCATGTTCGTCTTTATTTCTCGAGTAGATCAGTATGTCATCAATGAATACAATGACAAACTTGTCAAGATACGGTCGACACACTCGATTCATTAAGTCCATAAACACAGCAGGCGTATTGGTTAAGCCAAAAGGCATAACCAAAAACTCATAATGTCCATAACGAGTTCTGAAAGCTGTTTTAGGAACGTCCGTCTCTCTGAATCTGAGTTGAAGATACCCAGATCTGAGATCAATCTTGGAAAAGTGTGATGCACCTTCCAGTTGGTCAAACAAGTCGTCAATGCGAGGTAAAGGGTACCTGTTCTTGACAGTCAACTTGTTCAATTCTCTGTAATCAATACACATGCGCATAGAGCCGTCTTTCTTCTTGACAAATAGTATTGGAGCTCCCCACGGTGATGAACTTGGACGAATTAGTCCTTTAGCTAACAACTCTTGAAGTTGTTCGGACAATTCTTGCATTTCCAGGGTGCCTTGGCCACGGGTGCAGCTCCAGGGACCAAATCTATTCCAAACTCAACTGGTCTGTGAGGTGGAAGTCCCGTCAAATCTTCAGGAAATACCTCCGGAAAATCTCTAACTACTGGAATATCTTGCATGTCTTTACCCACTGGTTTCCTTTCAACTACTAATGCTAAGAAAGCAGGGTGTTCTTTTCGTAAATACTTATTTGCTTTTATCGCCGATACTAAGATCAATTTCTTTCCTGACTTGTCTCCTTGCACTATTAGGGTTTCGTCATTCTAAAGGGGTATTATAGCAATCTTCTCATAACAACTTATATCAGCTCTAACCTTAGATAACCAGTCCATACCAATAATCACATCAAAACTACTTAGTTCTATAGGAATTAGGTCAATCTTAAAAGTCTTACCGGCCAATACCAAACTGCAATCTACTAAATGATCTCTAGCAATATATTTTTGACCGTTTGTATATTCGACAACATAAGTGTCTTTCATAGGGATAGCTACTATACCAAATCGAGACTTAAATTCTAAAGATATGAAACTTTTATCAGCACCAGAGTCGAATAACACAAATACATAATGATTATTGAGTATGAATGTACCTATCACAACGTTGGGATCACGTCGTGCATCAGCAGCATCCAAAGCAAACACTCGGCCTCTACCTTGACTCCTTGATTTCTCCCCTGAATTCCAGCTTGATTATTCCCAGCATTGTTCCTCATTGGAACTATAGCATTGTTGTTCGGGGCTTGATTAAGTCTTGGACACGCTGGTCGGAAATGAGTTTCACTCCCACACTCATAGCATTGATTGGGTACCTTCTCCCTACAGTTCTTTGCCAGATGTCCCGACTTTTTACAACGGTGGCAAGTAGGACAATTCCCCACGTGACGAGTGCCACACCTATTACATCTTGTGTCTGCACCAGGGTACCTCTTTATATATTGTGGGACCACTGCAAAATTTCTGGCAGCTTTAAACCTCTTGCCATTCCCACCATTTCCAAAACCACTACCAGAGGCTTGATCATTTCTTCTCTTGATCAGTTCAGTTCCAACAGAAGAACCAGTGGTTCTTTTCAAATCTATCACCATCCGATTGGTTGCACTAACTGCTGCTTGAAGAGTCAAGGGATTAAAAGCGGCTACCAACCTTCGGATATCAGGTGACAAGCCATAACAATATCTTTCAACTAACTTCTCCTCCGTATCCACCATACGAGGGACAAGTCTTGTCAGCTCATGAAAACGAGTAGTGTATTTCTCGTTGTCCAGGCCAACCATATTATGGTTCCAGAATTCGCCTTCCATTTTCTGTACTTCCTCTCTAGGACAGTACTTTTCCACCAACATTCTTTTAAAATCAAACCAAGGTATCCTATTAGCTTGGTCTCGACCTCGGGTCCTAACCTGCTCGTTCCACCATGACAGAGCATGCTTTTGAAGTTGAGTGGAAGCATATTCCACTTTGTGTTCTTCAGCACAACGGCTGATATGAAGCACCGCTTCTATAGTCTCTAACCAGTTGATTAGACCTACCGGACCCTCGGTACCATGAAATTCTTTTGGTTTACAATAAGTGAAGGTTTTGTAATCACCCACTCGAAGTTAAGCTCGAGGAACAACTTGTTCAGCAGTAGGTTCAACATTGTTACTATTATCAGCATGATGATTATTATTGGCGTTCATGCTAGCCGTGATCTGCGCGACTAAAGTAGGCATAGCAGCCAATAATTGTTGTGTCACAAATGCTGCCATATTATTTTCCCCGCCAGCATGTGGGGTAGATCCAGGACCAGTGTTCACATTTGCAGCATCAGTTTCTGGTTCTTGCTGGATCACAGGTTCTTCCTGTTCAGCTTCAGTATTTAAAGGAGTTGATCGAGTAACTATCTTTTGGACAGTTTTCTTACTTGGAGCCTTTTTCTGGATTTTTCTTCGCGTCTTAGGAGCCATAAGTCTATGACATGAACAAAAATGTCATTTAGAGGTTTTTCTCGTAAGAACAACACAGGATGTAGCTTTTCAAGATATAAGAGAATACTAAACACAAGTCACAATTTATCGACTTACTTGAACTCATGAACTAAACAAGACAAGAAATATAGAACACTATACTCCTAGAATTGAAATGAGCAAGTGACGTAGTTTTGAACAAGTATGTAAGCCAAAAGACGATCATATTTCATAAATACCCAAAATTTTACATAATCTGACTTGTACATTTCAAAATCTTGTGGGAACTACATCCACAAATCAAAATCATGTGGGAACAACATCCACGTTGATATACTACACAGTCAGAGTGATACGATCCGAAATACGTGGGAAATACATCCACCAAAAGACTACAACTCAAATACAAAAGTATGAGTCGTTACAAGTTCTAGGCTTACAATACGTTACTACCACAGATTACAGCTTGAAAAGAACAACAACTAGCAAAGCCACAACCAAGGTCACCAAAACCAACAGCATGCAAACCAATGTTCTAACAGTCTCCTTCCCCTCTTTATCAACAGTCATAGCATCAGAAGCATGAAGATAAGCTCCAGTCAACGCTTGGGCTTGATTCTCAATAGCCTCCCTAGTACGGATGAGAGAGTTGTTCATCCTTGACATTTGTCAGAGATAATATTCCGACCTATCAGTTGCATCAGCAACTGGCATCACTTCTGTAGCATTGGGATTGTAAACAGGCACTCTGGAGGGACCCGCAGCATACGGATCGCCCAGAAGAAAAAAGGGACCAAACACATGGTTGTCCTGAACCGGTGTAGAAGGACCAGGAGCATTAGGGTCTCGAGGAGCATAAGGCAGACGAGCTCCCTCGGTAGTCCTCCTCTGATATGAAGCTACCGGTGACAGAGATGGTTGAACATGAATAGATACATGTTCATTTCCAGATTCACTGGATGTTGACACCAGATTGATGGGGCGAGACTCATTGCCCGAAGCCTCAAATTGTTCCTCTTCAGAAGAGTGGGGAACACGAGGAATGGAGTTTGCTACAACTGGAACTTGAGGAGTACCAGGAACAACAGCATAAGAGCTAGCTCCGTCCGACATGACAAGTCTGAAAGAATAGTCAAAGAATCCATATAAGTCTGATGGATAAGACAATTCGAGTCAATCGAATGGGACAGTACGTAACAAGAGTTTCAAAGAGATCTTTGTCTAGATTATACACATTCGATTTGGGTTTCTATTTCCAACATATTTTCAATGCTTATATATAGGGTCACCCGCAGCCTTCCCACCACATTTAAATATGTTGTTGATATAATCCAAACTATCACGTATATAAACCTTATGCATACACATACGATTTGAGTTTCTATTCCTAACATACCTTCAATGCTTATGTATAGGGTCACCCGCAGCCTTCCCACCACATTTAAATATGTTGTTGATATAATCCAAACTATCACGTATATAAACCTTATGCATACACATACGATTTGAGTTTCTATTCCTAACATACCTTCAATGCTTATGTATAGGGTCACCCGCAGCCTTCCCACCACATTTACAGTATGTTGTGAATATAATTCAACTAACACGTATATACACAATTTAAGATATTTATTTCGAGCCTTATACTATTTTACATAATCGGGATGTAGTTGATCGGGTTAGGTCTAATTATTGACAAATAGTATAACTCTCGAGATAAGTATCCTAAACCTTAAAGACTTAGATTTCCTATATGAAGCGACCATGGCTATAGATTGAGTTATTCACGAGGAATAACTCCGTATTCACTATAACCTGGCTCTGATACCAATTTTTGTCACACCCCGTTGTAGCGGAAATACAGGGTTAACAAATAATTGCGTACTAATCAGAAGGTAAATAGAGATTTACATCCATTAATCCAAATACAAGTTTATTACAAGTATAATCGTTCGGATGTGGACCCCAATACACGGATACAAACTATCCTCAATTGGAAATGGGCCCACTTAATACAATAATAACATTTGGACAGTATAGTACAATTAGGACTAATAATACGATAATCCTCAGAAGTCTGACGCTAATTGTACGTCCAAAGTTCAAAAGATGGCTTCTAAAATGCCATATACGCTTTCAATACTTACTGTTGGTTCCGTGAAAAGCATGAAATTTGAGAGGATCAACTATCGAAATAGTTGGTGAGTTTACAGTATGTTTGACCAAATTTTAATCGTCATTGAGAGAACACAATGACGTGTAGTTATTTTCAACAAGACAATCAGGATCAAAAACCTGATAATATTTCATAACAAGACAGCCGGGGTCTAAGTCCGACTAAAGCATATGACAGCCGGGAGCCAAGTCCGACAGTATCAGTTACTATGCTACATTGCTTCGCACAGGATTTCCCTCTAAAATGGGGTGCGCACCACAACAATGTTTATGACTAGCATATGACAGCCGGGAAACAACATCCGACAGTATCAGCCAACATGCCTCGCACAGGATTTTCTTCTACTAGTGGGTGCGGACCATAACCAAGACAGTCAAGAACTAAGTCTGACAATACAACCACTAGGGTTTCATAACAGTGATAACTACACAGGGGCAACATTTTAGTTTGTCAAACACAAAGAAACAATTTAATCAGCCATCACACGGCAATTCAAAGTCATTTCATTCAACATTTAATAAATGACACGTATACACATTTTCGACAGCCGTCAACATGGAAAATTTAAGTCAAATGATCTAAGTATCCAAATCACATGGCATACTCACAAAACAATCATTTATTTAACAAATCGTGTATACTATAACACATGCTTTTCAGACCCAAAGTAAAAGGAAAAGGGCGCCATAAACTCACCTTAGCGTTCAAAGTGCTAAAAGGGTGCTAATAACTTGAGAAGATCCACAGTCAATTCTCCACGTTATCCAAAACCTATGATATGATTACCAATAGTGAGGATCCAAACTCACAACGACAAGTATCCTATGTAGAACTACTTAGCTATAGACCCTAGAATGCCATAACCGAGAATGTGATTTAACTTCCATTTTATTTAACTTTAGTTGGTAATATCAATGACATTGTCATTATAAGGTAGTCTAACGTACCATTCGAAAATCACCAAGTTCAAACGTTCAAGTTATCGAAAACTGAAAAAGTCGAACAGTTCCAGATCTCGCGGCGCGACCTGGGGTCCTCGCGGCGCGACCTGGAGGGCTCGCGGCAGCTCAAAGTGCAGGTTCTGTTCGAAATAACACACCTCGCGGCGCGAGTTCTACCTGGTCGAGCACAAACTTGGTTTTTGACCATTTTCCGCAAACCATATCGTTTTCTAATCAAACCTTTTTCATTTCAACAAGTTTAAACCTGTTCAAAAGACCTGGAAACAATCCATTTCACTAGCCATTTACAATTCCAACACTTTTTGATTTCAAAGACCTAATTCTAAATCTAATTTTATTTATCATCAAAACCCAAAACTCATTTCATATACAAGGCCTACTAATTCAATTAACAAAACTAAAATAAACCCTTAGGTTGAATCTATTAAAATCAAAGTTTAATTTAAAAGAGAATCACTTACCAAAGTTTTGTTCTTGAAGAAATTTGAAGAAGATGTAGATGGTGGTGATGATGTTTGATGATAATAATGATCCAAGACTTATAACTTTTAAATCCTTAAACCTTTCTTTGCCCAAAAATCAGATTTAGAAGAAGTAGGGATTGAGAGATTAGAGATTGAAGAGTTTGTATGTGTTGTGTGTGTGTGGTGTGAGTTTGGATCGATCAAAAGAAAGAAGGAGGGGGGAAGGGGTGTTAAATTCCATGCCTTCCATTTCTAATTCAGCCCATGTGGCTCTTTTTAGAGATATCTTGTACCCTTAATTTGGTAAAATGCTTACGATTAAATACCGTTTGACCCAAAGATTATAATTTAAAGTAAATGTATTTTCCCTCGTCTTATTTTAGTTAAGACAAGCAAATAAAACTTCGTCAAACTAAACTTTATTTAAATCTTTATTTAAAGTTATTTTTAAGACTCGGCATTCGTCTAAATAGCTAATAGTCTACGTCATCAGGATACGTCTAATTGAACTATATCAAATGTTCAATTATCTAATAATTTCCATGTCAAAATCTCTAAATTAGACGAAATTGTAATTATGATCGAGATTAAGACTAACCCGTTGCTAATAAATTACGAGTTGTCACAATATAAACGTCCTAAAACATAAATCGGATCCCGGACTACCAACAATTAGTCGATGATCCAAGGATGACAAATCTTTTAACGATTTGTATCTATACTATAACGAAAGTCAAAAAAATTTTGTAAAAGGTAAGACACCTACATGTTTTTCGATATATATTTTTTCTTTGGTGATAAATTAAAAGTTTATAAATATAAAAGTTAGTTATTGTAAAATAAGTATTAATGTAAAACAAATAAAACAACATCTTCATTTTTGGATCATAATAAGATTAATGCACGAAGATTCACGAAACACAAGTATATATATTGATGCACATGATTTTCAGTAAAGAAAAATCTATTGTTTTATTTGTTTTACTTTAATACTTGTTTTATTTTAACTAAAACCTATAAATATATTTTATTATATATCACATATAATTATGTAAATATAGGATGATTCATACTTAAGAATTGGAAAATCTAAGTGACACCATCCTGGAAACCAAGATATCATGATTCATCATTGATCATGTGGTCGATTTTTAAAACAAAATAAAAAAAACAGTTGATCAAAATATTATCCTGTTATACCCAATTATATGACAGCCATAGAATAGATAGAAGCCATAGTATAAGATAAAAATAATATATAATAATAAAATAATATCAATAGTAGAAAACTGAAAAAGAAGGAATGTCGGTATGATTTAATAATTGGAAATTGAAGATACAAAATACATTCCCCCAGCCAAAACCGTTTTGGCATGTTGTTGATTGAATTTATAGCTTCCATTTCTTACACGTAAAGTAACTTCCACCACCACCGACCATTTAAAGCAAAGCAGCCATCATGTTTTGTTTGTTTTGCAATGTAAATCATACATAGTTGTCAAAAGTCTCAAAATAATTACTTGTAACGGCTGCTACTAACACCGCCGTCATCGCGTCTCATTTGCCGTCACTGCATCCAAATTGATCAAACAAACACGTTTTTTGAAGATGAGTCCATTTTACTAACAAAAATTTCCAATCAAATTCATTCTTGTAGGAAAAATGTTATATGATGTTAACATGATCATGATGCTATACTCATACTAATTTTTACACATGTTAAACAATCACCTAAATTCAAGGTTTGTGGGAGAACATCATATTACTATATGATGTACGGAGTATATAAGTTATCCCCATATTTATATCGATTTAATGGTATAACTTTGATTTGTAAAACTTTTGATCCGTTGACTTTGAATTTCTTGTTAAAATTCATTATAATGGAATCTGATTTATCAAAAAAGAAGAAGTTTAAAGTACTTCTAAAACGAATTAATCATCAATATACATATCAAATCATCAATATAATTTAGATTCTAATGTAAATCAATCTCAATTAAAATGTAAAATAATAAAAAGAGTTAATTCTAAGGAATTTTACAAATAAAGTCTTCAAATGAAGCAGGTTTGAGTCCTGCAGAGGGAGCAAAGTTTTATCCCAATTAAATGTCGTGTCTTCGGGTGGTTTAATTGGGGGTTTCTCCTCCTACTAGGTATTGAGGGTGAGGGGGCTCTCTAGCGCCGACCCGGTTAAGACAACGTAAGCTAGATCCCCTGTTGCGAGCAAATGATCCACACCTTTCAAAAAAAATAGAAAGAGTTAATTTCAGACCTTTGGGGTATGTATATTATCAAATTTCACCCTTTTACTTTTTTTTTGTCATTACATCCCCCTATGGTGATTTTTTGTTTCATTACACACCTCCCACCTTAACGTCCGTTAATATACACCTCCCACCTTAACGTCCGTTAATATAGCCTTGTTAAGTCCCTCACGTGCAATGCACATGTGGATGTTTTTGTTCTTTTATTTTTAAAACATTCTTTTTGACTTTTGGATCATAATAAAAGGTAGAAAATACCCTCATGTGCACATGAGGGACTTGACAGTCCATTAACGAGCGTTAGGGTGAGTAGTGCGTAATGAAGAAAAATGTCACCTTAGAGAGATGTAATGACAAAAAAAAATATAGGAGTGTAACTAGGGGTGTTCATGGACCGGTTTGGTCCGGTTTTGACTAAATCTCAAACCAAACAGGCAATTCCGGTTTCAATATGTATCAAACCAAACCAAACCAAGTATATTGTCTGACCGAACCAGACCAAACCATGTAAGCCGGTCCGGTTCGGACCGGTTTGACGGTTTTACAAGATTTTTCTTTCTCTTATTTTCATAGAAAAAGGGTTGTGTTATAAGATGTAAACTAATTTGATGCGTTAATTGAGTCAATAATTACACAAGCTATATAAGCTTTTTCACATGAAAACTTACACATAATGTTTATAACAACCGGTAAGCTAAAATTAATTTACACTAAACTTTAAGCTTTAGCCCTTAGTGTGTATAATTTTCTATCAATCTATAGGTTATTTGTTCAACCGTAGTGATTATCTACCAGCTTAATTATAATACTTGTGATTCTCATTACATAACATAACCATTTGTGCACAATTGGTTATATTTATTATTTATTTTTACAATATATACAGAAAGAAAAATGATTAAATCTAATTACATATTAATTTGCATGGTTTTTTTAATCATTCTACGATTTTGTGTTTCAAAATCTACGAACTTATAAAAATTTATAATCATCACCTGGCTCAAATAATAAAAAAGTTGATTAAATTATTTTTTCTCTCTCTTATTTTCATATAATTTTGCATTTATTTGTCAAGATTTGTGTTAAAATCCATAACAAACACTTAAAATTAAAAGTAAACATATTTAGAAGTACTAGCAGGTCAAACTATTTGTTTTAATATATTCGAACTTTTGGTAAAAACTTCATCTATATGTTAATAATTGATATAACATCCATATATTGAAAAAGTTTTTATTTATGTTAGAAATGTATAACTAATTAGAAATTCGAAATATAGGTGTGTTCTTTATAATGAAACTCTAAAGAATTTGGAACATATAGGTGTTTATTTCGTAAAATATTAAGCTTTATGACTTTAGATATAGTGTTCTTCTTCTTGAGTTGTGAAAGTATGAAGTACGGTCCGGTCCGGTTTTCCACGATTTTTTCTTTGCTCAAACCGTAACCGGACCAAATAATCGGTTTTTGAAAACTTAAACCACCAAACGAGATTTTAACAACTCAATCCGCCGAAACCAATCCAAGTACGCGGTTTGGTCCGAAGTAACCGGTTTGACGTTTTAATGAACACCCCTAGATGTAACGAATAACTTGATAAAAATAACTAAATTAACTCCCATTAGCCCGTCATAATATTTGATGCACTTTATCAGTACACAACAAGACATATGTATGGCTAAAAGTATTTTTAAGTTTTTAGATATATTTATATGTATTCACCTTTATCTCTGAATTTTGATATACATTTACTTTATCGACATGTTATCAAGACATTTAGGACCACGTCAATCATTTTTGTAAAAGGTAACGAAGACGAAGTATGACAATAATTTACGGAGTATACTCGATTATCCTGATTGTAATTGAAGAATATTGAAGTAGGCCCAATGAATGAAGTAGGCCCGGATGATACCGAAACCGAACGTAATATATATCTTATCCCAACATCATAAACTAACCACTGACAAATAGCCAACGACTACACCACCACATTTCTGCTTTCACATCTATGCACAAAAATAGGCAGAGACGGAGCAATATCAACAATGGACGTTCTAAGGTCAATGAATATATACCTCGATCAAGTGTAACCTACAAAGTGTGGTTTTCCTAAAAAGTTGGTCATAGAAAAAGGGTTGTGTTATAAGATGTAAACTAATTTGATGCGTTAATTGAGTCAATAATTACACAAGCTATATAAGCTTTTTCACATGAAAACTTACACATAATGTTTATAACAACCGGTAAGCTAAAATTAATTTACACTAAACTTTAAGCTTTAGCCCTTAGTGTGTATAATTTTCTATCAATCTATAGGTTATTTGTTCAACCGTAGTGATTATCTACCAGCTTAATTATAATACTTGTGATTCTCATTACATAACATAACCATTTGTGCACAATTGGTTATATTTATTATTTATTTTTACAATATATACAGAAAGAAAAATGATTAAATCTAATTACATATTAATTTGCATGGTTTTTTTAATCATTCTACGATTTTGTGTTTCAAAATCTACGAACTTATAAAAATTTATAATCATCACCTGGCTCAAATAATAAAAAAGTTGATTAAATTATTTTTTTTTTAGGATATTCTGTTTTACAGAGCTGATTCAATACTATATAGGTTATCAAATGATTTGCATTAATATTTCTTCATATACTTACTATGCAACTAAGGTTTGAAAAATCTTTACATCATTATCACGTACAAGTTTACAAACTAATTAAACAAGTAAGTGGTAATTGTAAAATAAATATAAAAATTAAACAAATAAAATATAATCTTGGTCATTAGATTATGAAAAAATGATGCATGAAGATTTTTATGATACACAATGATTTTTAATTATGAGAAAATGATTTTATTTATTTATTTATTTATTTTTAGAACGGCGTGTTAGTTGGTTAGTGGTTCGAACCCTAGCAGTGACATCCAAGCGGGCAGTATGCTAGCGGTTGGAACCCGAAGGCACCCCTGGAAACCAAGGGTGCGATAACACGGCCCGCACGCGTCTTACTTTAATGCGTGTTTTATTTGAATCAAAACGATCTAAACAATAATCTATCATACTTAAGGATGTTTTTTGGAGCTAGATTGACTTAGGGCTTGTGTATTTTATACCATTAATTGACTGAATTGATAAAGTAACTGAATGGATAAATAATGTTTGTATGGATTAAGTCAATACAGTTATTTTTTGTTTACTAAATCAAAAAACAAACACTTTTGATGACTTAATGGATTAAGTATTTTTTTTTACTAAGTCATGATTTTTTTTTATTAAAACCATAACAAATACTAACTTAACTTAATGGGTGCGTTGATATTTGAAATTTATTTGCAAAGATTGACACAATTGAAAAGGTCGCAGATACACTGCTTTATCAACGGATACCTTACCATGAGCTACTACATGTGATTCAAAAGAAACCCCAACATGAGTTACTCTAAATTAATCGAACTTGTGGTATGAGGTACAACCAGTGATGACTCTAACCCCTTGATCCCACGTTTTTTGTTTTTTAAAAATTTGTAGATCCGATGAAAAAACTTCTTTAATCATTATTACATATTTACATGAGAATCGATAACATAGCTACATATTTTAATCATTTTAGCATAATTGTACATTAATTAATTGTACAATATATTATAAAACTCGTGTATTATTAGTAATTTTAACGAAATACAAATACATGTTATGAGAATGGACTTCTCTTATTATATATGAGGATGAGGATGGGTTTATATATAAAAACTCTACTCGTTCTTTTCATTCTATATAGTAATTCATATCACAACTTCTCTCTCTATCTATCCTTCCTTCTCTCAACTTTCTTTCAGTCAACGCCGCCGTGCACCACCGTAACACATGGAAGGCGGCGACGGCGGAAGTAGTTCACCAACATCAAGCGGTGAAAAAAGAAAGAAAGGAGACGTCGACAAACCCTATAGAGGTATAAGGATGAGGAAGTGGGGAAAGTGGGTGGCCGAAATTCGTGAACCAAATAAACGTTCACGAATTTGGCTTGGCTCTTACTCATCCCCTATCGCAGCAGCCCGTGCTTACGATACCGCGGTTTTCTATCTCCGTGGGCCCTCGGCACGTCTCAACTTCCCTGAGTCCATTGGAGATGATGGCCATCTTCTTGACCTATCGGCTGATTCCATCCGTAAAAAGGCTACTGAAGTTGGAGCTAAAGTTGATGCGTTACAAAACCAAAACGGTCATACAAATCGTGGTTCGAGTGAGCCATACTCGGGTCCCGACCTCAACGAATACCCGAGTCCAGAATCCTCGGACGAAAGTTAAAATAATTTAATAGGGTCAAATATGTAACCGATTGATCTTTGGAGTCTCACACCGACCGACCTGTCTCACGACCAACATGAATGAAGACTTGAAGAAAGTTAATTATAAGCGTGTGACAGAATTGAATTACCAATCAATATTTACCTGTTGATATGGATATGGATATTAAGGGGAAATTAATCGTCAGAGTTAGTTTTCGTTAATTTTTGGTTTGTATTCAAAGGAAAAATTATTATTAATATTATTATATAGTTTATACTTTTATAGATAGATGACAGATGGGAGAGATGTATAATCCGAAGGGATTAAAGATGTTCATCGTCCCAAAGTTTATTAATTATTGTTATGCTATGTTATTGTTATATGGTTTGCTTATAATTTATCAACAAATAGTTGTACATTAATTTAGTTAATTAAGCAATTGAAGGTATGGTTGTAGCTTCTTTAATTTCATGGCTTATCTTTTTGTTATTTCGCCATTCCTTTCAACATCACCCTCCTAGAATTTCCCAATGGAGTAAGAGTAACAGTTTAACTGGGGTTTAATTTTGGGATAGTATTTTTGGTTGAGTATTACTAATTATAATGATATATCCTTTGAAAACATCCTCTTATTTACCAACAATAAAATGATGTTACTTGTAAAAATCTACGTGTCACAATTTTGTATTGGAGTTAAAATTTGTATTAGCAGGAAGAGTGTTAGCAAGAATAAGCAGGAGGATTATTTTAATTTACGTTGATTATACGTTTATAATATGTCACTTATCAAAGAGTATACGAGTAGTTTGCCCAATCATTTAAGAAAATTGTTATTGTTAATATGTAATAACTTGGAAAGAAAAGGCAGTATATCTTTTTGAGTAAAAATTAACATATATGTGCTCTCCTTGTTTTCCTAAAACGGCATAGATTGCTTCACTAAGTTTTCATACGAGGAAGGATT
This sequence comes from Erigeron breviscapus, assembly GCA_034093135.1. NCBI lineage: Eukaryota > Viridiplantae > Streptophyta > Magnoliopsida > Asterales > Asteraceae > Erigeron > Erigeron breviscapus. Next base: position 6,216,028 of record CM067168.1, on the reverse strand, counting down.
AACTAATTAAACACTCTAAAACAGTAGTATTTAAAGAAGATTTAGTGGTTGGCATATGCATATAAGATGTCTCATATTTGAACCCTCAGCCACCTCAAGTACTCTTAAGGATGTTCATTATTTGGATTAATCGAATAACTCACTCGATCAATCCATTTGACATATGTATTATTTGAATTGGATAATTTGGATTTGGTTTGGTGTTTAATGAAACCGAATTAGGAAGTAGTTAAATGGTTTGATTTTGTTTTAGAAAATTTTCAATTGGGGCCAACCGAAACCCAATTAAGCATTTAATGTTTAATACAAACTATAATAACCTAATCTATTGACATAAATACGACTCTAACTATTTAAATACATCGTTAATCCTAATAATTTGAATGCACGTAATTATTTAAACAATCTCACGTGAATAAATAAAATGGTGTAAATTGACATATTTGAATTACACATGAGTATCCAAATATACTAAAGTAAAATTTGAAAGCTTTTTTTTGTTTGAGTAATTCAAAACCCGACCAAATAACCCGAACCTTATTTGGGTGGTTTGGATTAGGCGATCACACTGATTCTTAATACGGAAATCCTCTTTCGTTTACTTGTATACAACTGTATCATACGTTGTGTTTAAACTTTTAACGGTGGCTTCTTCATTAATCAGATATGCATAGAAAACCTTAAGCTGGGTCCATGAAATTTGGTAAGTTAACACTTCAAAGTATTTTAATATATAGCAAGTGGAAACGTTGTCTATAAGATCACATGGGTTTTAAGACGTTGCTCGATTAGAAAATTTTAATTATTCCAAATGTCATTATGTTTTGAGACTTTATAGGTTTGGAGTTTGTACTAGATTATCACCACCGCTATGCATGTACATCGATTAAAACTTTTCGTACTCTTTGACTTTTGTTACTAGTTTGTGGCTTTTATTTTAATTGCTTTAATTTTTCAAATTTATGGCAATAGTTGTTTTTCTTCTAGTTTTGTTATCTGGTTATATCCTTTCTACGATTTTAATTATTAACATACAATAATGTCAATGATACCCAATTATTAACCTACTACAAAATATAAGAATAATAATACTACTAAGTATAAAACACTCGTAGCGTTATGTTAATTAAATTATATAAAAAAAAATTTCGCAATTGCTAGAAAATGCCTATGTAAAATTTATAAGTTTTTGTTACATTTAGAAGTTTGGTGGTGATCTCTATACCACTTGATTTTGGCAATACACCATTAAACATGCTTTAAAGTGTTGTACAGTACAACAATATAAAACATATTTTGTGGTGTATTGCTAAAACCTGATGGTGTACAGATCACTTCCCTATATTTATTTCTACAATTAAACTACATCAGATTATTATACGAGCAAAGATTTTTTTTTTCAAAATTATTGTCACCGGCCCTAGCTAAATTACTTTGTCAATGGTCACATACATTAAATAATGAGTATTCCATCCAATCATTGATGACGAAACTCTAGTTTTAGGACATAATAATAAAATAGTTTCTGACGAGTCGTCCCAAAACTTATTAATTGAAAAAAGAACTGTACGTGTATTTTTTTTTTCCAACAACAGTATCCAATTGGGCAGTATGCGGAGCTCGAAACCACGCATGTCTGGGATGAAACCCAGGACTCTCGAACCCCCCCTAATAATCCACTCCTACAAATGTAGAAAGTGAGATTCGAACCCTGGTGGATTTCCCCAAGGTCAAAGACCTTACCAATGAGCCACCAACCCATTGGTAACTGTACGTGTATTTAATATTTTTGATTTGTTTATTTCATTATTTGATATACTATCTTAGTATAATTTGCTACGTTAGTTAGCTTGAAATAAATATGTTACGATACGTACAGATTAACTAATCCTTGCATAGAGAGATTAAGGTCTTTCATTACAGGGACACAAGACAGGTCCCAATCTAAGACTACATATTAGTATACAATGTTATAATTAAAAATCCAATTACGGGATATTAACATGACTTTAATTATCTTCAGTATTACAAAAGTTATGTAATTTTTTTTGAAAGGCAAGCAAATGGACTTTTATTAATATTACAAAAGTTATGTAATACAGTAACAATTATATTGTTTAATTTATATATATAGAAAGAATCAACAATGGTTACAAAATATGTATATTTAATTTCCTAACAAGTTTTTCTAAGTCATTTTCTGATAACATGAAATCTTCAATTTCATAATTTTATATATCAGATGTGTCAATGGTACCGTACTATATGAAATAAATATAAACCTTCAATATATGCCAAACGTAAGACCAGATTTGGCTATACTAAACTTGTACAAGTGTTAGCATACGAGAGAAAAATAAAGGGAAGGTGATGCAGTTAGTTATTAAACACTACACCATGGATAAGAAGATAAGATTTAGAGTATTATATATATATATATTTTTTTAATATTTACTTTAAATAATGAATTCAAGTTATTATATTATGACAGGTTATAGATATGTCTGTGGTCATATATAATATGTTTATGTGGAAAGAGAGTGGTCCATTGACAGAGAAACAAAGGTGGTCACCGTCATTGCTAATGGGGGAGGTTTGAGAGACTTTGTTTATAAGTTAGGTCGCCTCAATTAATAATAATTTAAATATAAAATTAACTAAAATAGTTAACAATCATCAATGATTATATTTTAAAATTATTTTATCTAGAATAATAAAATTTGTTGTTCAGTAACATAATTTTATATATAATAACAATTATTATTGAAAACATATAAAATCATTTAAATTTTTGATATGTTTATACGTAAATGATATATATGAACAAATTTATTTACATATAAACAAAAGGTAAATTTTTAAGGTTTTGAAAAAACTTTATTTCACGAAATGAACTTCTATAAATTTTCACATATAAACGAACTTAAAAAACGTGTTTGTTAAACACAATTTAAATGTCGCAGTTTTTGATTCAAAAAAGTTGAAAATATATGTGTTCAAATGATAAGTTTTTTAAAATGAAAAATTAAAAAGTTTGCTCTATTAAATAGGATTTTCTCCTTTCTTTCATTTTTTTGGGTAATTAGAAAATGATGTTATTGCCTTCATGCCTTGTCAAAACAGATAATTGATAAAGAAGCTCTCTACGGCTCAAAGCATTCAGGCATGAATTGTTTATTTACATTTTTAATAAGATAAATTAATTTTGATATAGATGAGGAAGTAGAGTCTAGCTAGTGTTTCGACTTTCCCTTTTTTTTTAAAAAACAAATTTATGTTTATTTGAATATACTAGTAATAGCGTAATACATTTTCGTTGACCGAAGCTATCACTAATATTATTAGTCGCACAACATATGGAATATGGCAAGTAATATAATTAAACAAAGTTTTTGATAGGTATAATAATATAACTAAAGTTGAAAAAAACTTAATTTATAAGAGAGAAAAAATTAAAATAAATCACGGCACATTTCAAACAACTTAACTTTAAAATTCACAAATTATTAAGCTTAAGTATTTCCATTTTGTATAGCAAAGCTGTCATTTTTAATATTTAATATCCTATTATTTTATAACCTTTGGTATTAAACGACATTAAATCTAAGCCGTCAAAAGCACGACGTATGTTGGTCCCTACGTGCGAGACTCCTATCTATGACTTCTATTTTCATTTTATTTTGTCTCTATTCCTAATTCAATCCATTCTTGTCCTCATTAATATCAAGCCTAATTATCATTTAATTTGGTTAAATTTGATACGTAACATACTTGGCTAGCCCACTTGTACTGGCAATATTTATTTATTAGAAGTACATTTTCGACCATATTTATAAAAAAATTAAAAATCAAACATCGCAAGATGCATTTGTTTGGTGGTGAAAGAAAGAATCCTTGCATGGGCTGTTTATATGGGCCATCTGTTTGGGTCTGGACTTTAGCTTTTCCAACACAAAGTCCTAATTAACATATTAGAGAATAGAGAGTATTTGTTACAGTAACATATTTTATTTAAGCTCAAGTCCAGTTTATTCATATTGTGATATTGCCCTTGAAGTGGCTTTAAGCCTTTAACTCTTTAAGTGAGAAGATTGATATACGATTATACGTGGGGTATCATAAAAAAAAATCTTTTTGTTAACAAAGTACCAAATTTTAAATGAAACCAAAATCTATTCATTTACAAAATGACGATAAAATGGACATTATTATCGTGTTATAACTTTTTGATAATTTAGGAAACAAATATGTAATGTTACCAACATTATAGAAGGAAAAAGAATTAAACTTACTATAATAAACTTGTATAAAGAAGTGGCAAAGAACAAGTTAAAAGTTTGTTTCTATCTTAAATTATTCATAACTATTATATTATAGTTTTTCAAATACAAATTTTAGTATGTGTGCATAAATATTCATAAAGGAAAAAACGTCATCAATATCCATATCAAACGTAGGTAGATGGTCAAGGCCGGCCCAATATCTCTTTAAGTATCACTTGTAGACACAAGGCCGGCCCAAAAGCTTTTTAAAATTTTGAACAAAATGGAAAAGAAGTGCATCTATTAAGTTTTGTATATAAATACAGTAGCATTTTGTTCGGTGGTTTGAAACATGGTCAACATATGCGGTTCATCCCATGCCAAATTTTATCAAATAAATAATCTCAATATCATATTTCCAATCATTTATTTTTAAAGGATTACTAAGATGTTTGTATTTGATGAGTTTGGATTAACTATTCAAATGTCCATTTGCTCATGCCAACTCGTTTGGCCAGAAGTCCAGAACTATAACCCGACCCGTTTCTTTGTGTCGACCATTTGTCATCACCCATCCCCAATGCTAGACCAAGGTGAGAGATGTAGTGGAGGGTAGCATTTTTTTTTTTATTTAGAACGACATTGGAGGGTAGCATTTAACGAGAGCATCGTATAATTTCCCTTTATAACCAGTGATTTTCATTCAGATATGGTTAGATTACATTAAACAATAACACTTGACTTAAATGACTCCAAAACGATGCAATATACTTTGCTCAAGAGGCTTTTTAATCCATTAATGTACCTTTACACGCTCTGGAATTAACCATGATCGAATTATTATAAAAACTTCATACAATCGGGCATTTTGTTTGAACGCGATAAAGCTGAATGTATAGAAAAACAATAAATCAACACTTATCATTCGATGGAATTTTTTCTGCCAGATATATATGAGTCACATGACATCCCTAGTAAAAATAAAAATTTATTACTCGACACACTCTTAGATTAAATAATACGACTAAATAATCTATAGTAGTAAAAGATGTTGAATGAATTGAAAAGTCGTGGAAATTGTTAAATGTTTAGTTTCTTCTGGAAAGATGAATTGAAAGAAAAGTTTAGACTTTTGAGGGAAGTCAACAATTAAACTTCTTTTGAAACACCAGTAAATGATTGAGAGGCGAATGGAAAGTGAAAAAGCAAAGAGAATGTGGAGATCAATATGAATCGCCATCACTTCACTAATTTAACTCACTTTACATCGTGAAGGATTTAATTACCTCTATATTCTTTACTTCCAAGTTAAAAACTTTTCAATGGAAGACAAAAGTAAAGATTGTTTGAAATAATCTAACAAAACAAAAACAAACAGGATTGTCTATAAAAAAAAAAAAACTTTCCAATGACGAAAGTTACCCAAAAGCATAAGGAAAAGTTGGAACATACACCTACAATAATCTTTTGGCCTCAAACACACTATGCTTGCTAATTAGTGGCGGTGGCGTTTCAAAACTCAACGCAATGCTTTATGTCGCAGAATTATCACGTCAATCACCATTCAAGGACCGACGGGTGGTCTTCAACCCATCTTTTTTTTTTTTTAACAGCATAAAGGAATATATGATCGCTAGCAAGTTACTAGAGATTAAAGGTACATACAATCAAGAAATACAACGATTACAATTCTCGATTCTAAGCAAACGGTCCATTGCCCGCGTGAAAATATATAAATGCAACATACATTTCACTAGCGACGTACCTCTTAAGCATCAACTCGCCGATTTGGGGTAAAATAACCTTAATTTTAATGAACTTTTTTTGTTGGAAACTCGGATCGGGCAATCTCATCCCTTTTTGGTCATACGGGATAGGCTTGGACCCAGGTTCATTTTCGAAAACCGGTTTCCTAGACTTTTCTCCGTGGAGCCGACCGATTAAATTTGCTGCATAAATGACCGAATCACTCACCAATTCACCGTCACGGCCTCATTACATATTTTTAACCGGTCATGGAATTAATAGCTTGTTTACCTCCATCACAATTTACTCATAACCCTTCAGGCGAAATTAGTACATATCCTTTTTAACCTGCTTTCGATACACCCTCCTGGCCGGATTGTCTATTTTGATCTCAATAAAAGTTCCTTCTCTGTAAACCGTATGCATGGGGAATGAGCTTTAAAACTGCCTCTACAACATACAACTTCACCTCTACCTCTCAGATGGAACAGCATTTAAGGTGAATGTAATGTCATGAAGACTCCTCCTCTCAACGGGTCTAGCCTTGTTAACCGTACGTGACATAGACATTCATTCTTCCTGCTGTCCCGTCTGTGATAATGAGATTAATTGAAGTCACACCATCTATTTCTTTCTTATTCTACGGCTACCTCAATTTAGAATTAATTTTACATAATAAATTGGTGGAAAACAACCCTTCCTGCTAATCAATTCTCTTTTGGGCTGACTAAACTTCTTTCGATCACCTCAACAAACAACTTAATTTGATGTGGTCATGCTAACATGATATACTGTTAAAAGAAACAAGAAGATGAAACTCCTAGCATATGCATTTCGAGATAATTGTGCACGATCACAAACATATATACATAAAGTTAAATTATCCGTTGTTCATTTGGCAATATTACGCATTTATCGACGTAAACAAGTAATTGACTTGTATGAGATGTGATGCGACAAAAATATTCCTAAGCTTTCACTCTTCAAATGTGAAGAAGTCGACTAATATGTCCATAATGTATTCATATACATACCAAAGTAACAGAGTTACAAATGTTTGACTTATGACAAGACCCAAAGCTAAACCTTTTTTTAACACAAAGAGGAAGGTTAATAAAGGCCAAACAGAAAAAGATATGCCATTTGCAAAAATCCAAGAAGGATTTTCATTGTGAGTGCCCTCAATTCATCAAATATATTTTCTGTCATCCATTTCCCTACAAAATTCCTTTTCAAAACCACATTTTGAACCTACTTTTTCCTTACAACATTTTTGACGTTTTACTCACCATGCCCCCCCATCGATTCTTTAATGTAAAACATTATATTATGTTATTGATGATTGTAGAATAGTTGGTCCGAAGGTGGGGATAACGATTTGACATGTGTTGGAAATAATCTTTTATGTAATAGTCGTGACTAAATAAAATTGTATACGTATGTAATTGGTGGCGTCCCAATGTATATTAGTTTATATATAAGGTCTAAAGGGAGTTTTTTACTTGGGCCTAATAAAGTTTTGAGTTTTCTTATAAGTTCTTTTAGTTTTACTTATTTGATGCAAAATCGTTAATAGAACTTTAATACTTAACTTATGCGAAAGTTACGTGTCTAATCGGAAAAAATTGATTCTCCAACTATTTAAGATTAGTATAGTATGGGTTCATGACTATTTAATTAAAGAGTTCCAAATTTATTCAATATACTATGCAATTTTGAATAGAGATAATCACCTGTGGATGTAGTGAACTATGACAAAATGTCTATGTTATGTATTGATCTAATCGGGGGTCTATGTTATGTATTGATCTAATCGGGGTCTATGTTATGTAACGAACTTACCAAAACTGTCTAAGTGATGCATGTTACCGGGTAATCTACAGGTAGCCGGTTACCATCCATTTTTTTAAACTTGGGATAATGACCTGTGAATGTAGTGAACTATGACAAAATGTCTATGTTATGTATTGATCTAATCAGGGGTCTATGTTATGTAACGAACTTACCAAAACTGTCTAAGTGATGCATGTTATTTATTGTTTCCAACTCCTCCCGAGTATTTGAGAACTGGTATTTTCTTGTTTCCAACTCCTCCCGAGTATTTGAGAACTGGTATTTTCTTGTTTCCATTTAGTTATTTATTAATATTCCGAAAAGAGAAATGATGAATTCTGAGGTCAAGGGGATTTGATCTTTTCAGCTTTAGTCTTGTAATGCATTCTTCTAAGTTTGTTGTTTTGTTGCTTTAACTAAAATCTAGCAATTAGTTATTCTTTCTCATTTCAATTCTAAGTTATGCCTCAAGAAGCCATGTAAGAATACGTCCTCTAGTCTCTCATTGTTTGTTTGTGTGGGTTGTATATATGTACCCTTAGATTTGTGTGTGTCAATGTGTATATGTTTGAGAATATATGTAATGATTGGTTTCAGGCTCTTGACCTTATAAGGGATCGTAATCTTCAAATGCGATTTTAATTTTTGAGATCTTTGATTTTTTGGTATATGATTGTGTTAGGGTTGATCGGAAAAATGGGGAGGTAGGTGGCGGCCGGAAGATCTGAAGGTGTTTACAGTTTTTATATAATTACAGAACTTATATACATATATGTTTCCATAACTTATATTTATTTATATATGTTAAATAAATAAATTAATTATTAAGATTAAAAAATAAAGGGAAAAAAATTGATGACCGGCTTTAGCCTGTAACATGCATCACTTAGACAGTTTTGGTAAGTTCGTTACATAACATAGACCCCCGATTAGATCAATACATAACATAGACATTTTGTCATAGTTCACTACATCCACATGTCATTATCCCTTTTGAATATCATGATTTTTACTTTGTAGTTATCATTTTTAACATGTATATGACTACTATCACTCTCGGAGCCAAGATTTTCATCTTGGGGTTGCCAAACAGTTTGATGATATTAAAAAGCGTAAAATTAAACTACATAATTAAATTACATAAGTCCGGGTTGCCAATTACCTTTACAACCAAATGAATACATATATTGTATATGAAATTTTCTTGGGTCTTCTAAAACTCGGGGCTTAAATCCGTTGGTGGCCTTTTGGTAAAAACGGCCTTAGCATGATCGATGACATATTGATATATACACCACCTTTGATACACTATTAATGTTTAAAATACTGGATATAGAAGTATATGTAAACTTTGTAATGGTGTACGGGAATATTTTATTTTTTTATTTCTATTAATGAACGGCATGTACCAAAAAATCTAGTGATATACATTTCAGTACCACCTGTAAAGAATTGAACATGTCTAAATTGAAAGTAGAAATAAAGTTAATAGCTAAAGCTAGATATACTTCAAGATCTTCATGAAGTTGGTGGAGGTAAATAATACTGAGTTTCAATCAACAGAATGAGGCCAACCTAACCTAACCCACAATCAAAGTCCCTAACTTTAATTGGCATATCATTTGGACACGTACACGAGTGTGAGTGACTGACTGGATGATGCAAATCTAGCACCAATTCCATTCCCTTCCCATCAAGACCGTACACGATTAACATAATGAGAAATGGTACCTTATTAATGATTCTAACAAATGCTCTTGATAACACATGGGGGAGGGAGTGGTCACCACTCCCCCAAAGTTTACCACCAATCAAAATCTTCCACCTTAATTTTCACCAATTTTTCCTCATCTTCCCCAAATCACTGGCGTCACTTTCCCCCCACTTCCCCCAATCTCTACCTCATCATTTATTTTTCATTTATTTTTAATACCATTTCATTTCTTTTTCATTTCTTTTTAATACTATATAATTTTAAAAACTATATAAACTAAAACATTAAAATTATTAAAACATACATTTTATTAAAAATATTAAAAAAGCATTACAACATACTTAAAAAAAAACATTACGACATACTTAAAAAAAACATTACGACATACTTAAAAAAAAAACATTACGAAATACTTAAAAAAAACAAACTACTCATTGAGATATGGCAAGTCTTGAGCCGCGACATGCTCCGTGAGGTCGAATCGAAGACGGTGATGGACATCCTCGTTTTGTATCTCGTCGTATACATCACCGTTATACACTGGTTGCACCGGCGGATCCATTATATGAACTGGTGATATCGCCCTACCGTCGCGCTTTATGATCATGTTATGCAAAATACACACCGCATAGACACATTGACCAATTTTCTCTTTGGTCATAGGCCGGAAAGGTCGAATGAGAATCTTCCATTTTTCTTTAAGCACACCGAATGTTCGCTCCACATCTTTTCTTGCCGCCTCTTGTAACCTCTTGAATTTCTTTTCCTTTGGGTCGGTAGGATACGGGTATGCTTTAACTAAGGTCGACTACTTGTTGTAGATTCCATCGGTAAGATGGTAGCCGCGTTTGTAAAAGCGTTCATTCACATAAAATGAACTGTCTGGAGTCGTTCCTTGTATCTCCCTAAGATACAAGTCGGATTGATTCAACACATTGATATCATTGTTCGACCCCAGCGCTCCAAAAAAGGCATGCCAAATCCACAAATCCTGTGACGCCGTAACCTCAAGCATAATAGTAGGAACACCATAGTCACCTCTCGTATATTGCCCTCTCAACGCTCTAGGACAATTCCTCCATTCGACCGAGAATGTGATGCTTAAGTTCATGGGCCTCGTAAATGCGTGCAACATCGTGTTGAGTCGGCCTACGTAGGTACTCTCGGCCGTACAACTTAATGATGGCATCACAAAAATAATCAAGATTTTCACGTGAAGTTCTTGCGGCCATGCATAAGTGTAACATCCCAAACTTTTCTTTACTAGTTGACTAATGCCGTTAAGTCAATATTGTGTGTGTCGTTAAGTCTATTTTAGATTTAATGTTTATATGTAGCTAATGTGTGTTATGTGTGAGGCTTGTAAGCCTAAATGTTAATGTAGTATAAATGTGTGTAATATGAAGATCAATGTCTATGTAGTGACATTTAATGAGGGATTAATGATGTATATGGTCAATAAAGTAGTTTGTGACCAATAATGAAGGATTAGGAAGCTTGGGGGCTAGTTTTGACATGTGTGCAAAGTTAAAAACGGGTTTAGAGGCTTAGGGGTTGTCTTTAGAGAGCCATTATGCAGGTTTTCTTCCTCCTAAACAAGCCCTAGCTGATCCCTTCCCTTCCCCTCAAGTTTCTCGCTAGATCTATTCGTGTTGGAGCCAAATCGATCGTGCATTGCTTAGGTCTTGGATCTTTATCACCTAATACAGGTAATATAGGTGTTCCTCTTTTGAGATATGATTGTTTGAGTCTTATATTAGTCTTAATCCAGGCCATAAGGGTTTGGGTTGGGTTATTAGATTAAACGTTCACCGATTTCATGTTATTTGGGTGATTAAACGATTGATTTATGATGTAAAGGATTAAAGGATTAATAGGATGGTTAAAGATGATGAAAGTGCAATTAAAAGGGTTAATTTTAGGTCCCCAGGTTGGATTTGGGGTATGGGTTCGTATGGAAATCGTTTGATCAAAGAACAAAAATTGGTTTGCTGGTCTGCACCCCAGGTGCGGCGCACCAAAGGAGTGGTGCGGCGCACCACAGCCCAGTTTGGGTTTTTGGTGAACCCCGATATGCGACGCACCAAGGGCTGGTGCGGCGCACCTGGTCTTAATCTAAATTCCCTGGAAGATTGGTGCGACGCACCAAAGGGTAGGTGCGGCGCACCTATTGATTGATAAGTTTTTCTGGTGGTTTTGTGCGACGCACCAAAGTGTAGGTGCGGCGCACTCGTAGTTAATTTGAATTTCCCTGGAGGATTGGTGCGACGCACCACATGGAAGGTGCGGCGCACCACATGTCCAGATTCCACAAAATGTGTCGTTTAGCTTATATTTCGATCTTATACTTGTTCTAGGTTATTGGAGACACCTAGTCATCGTTGTATTGTGCTTGTAGCTTGTTGTTAAGATGTATCAAGGTAAGATACACTACTTTTGTCACGCTGAGGGTTCAACAAGCAAAGGTTTCATACTTATAACTTCCTTAACGGTAACTTATGACATATGTGGGTATCTCGGGTTACACGGGAGGTATTATGGGATATGTAGTTGACCATGAGACCTGAAATGCAGACCTTAATGTAGTGAAATGAAGTATTGTTCAATGTAGGGTATTGTTATGCAGTTTATGTAGATTTATGAAGTGTCTTATTATGTGTGAAATGTAGAAATGAAGTTGTTGTGTGACATATGCATACTACATGGCTTGTACACCTAGCTCACTAGACTTGGTAGGTTGCCATGTCACTTGCACGTTTAAGGGCCCAAACGAAATGAAGGTAATGTGTGATTATGTTTAGGTTATGTGTGTTTCCTAAACTATTATGTGTGGGATCGAGCTCGTAAATATAATGCAGGGAAAGTGTTAAGCTTAACCCGTACAAGTCTTAGCCGGACGAGTACGTTGACGTAGTTGTTGCTTGGGTGGCTCCTTGCAACCTGGTCTTTATAATGCAGGGCGAGTAATACGAGGGGTTTGACCAACCTCCACATACGGATTACTCTTGGATTGGCTTGCCATTCCTTAACGACGTACGATGATTAGTCTTTTGGTTGATCATCTAGTCGGGTGTGATGCAGGGCACACTTATATGCAGGTAAACGAAGATATGTGTGACAATGTGTGAACTAATGCAGGATAGGCACATTTAGGATGATTATCCTAATTGATATGAAGTTGTTATGCAGTTGTGTGTGTTGTGTGTTATGCCTAATGAGTTGTCTAATAATGAAGAAGGGTTTTAATTGGAAAAATTGCTTTTAAATTAAGTGTGATCTTACTTAGCTATTCTTATAGCTAACACTTGTTTCTTTAATGTGGTTGTTCCCTCAGGTTTAGCTTGAAGGACTTGTAGGTGCAGAACGTGAGGGCGTGGGTAGAAAGCATGCAGATTCCTTAGCTACCCCTAGTTGCTCATTATGGAGACTTTTGAATACATTTCATTTTGATGTCGAATTTATGTAATAATGTGTGAACGGTTGTTTAATGTTGGGCAACCGTTGGGTTTTCAATTGAACTATTGTTTGATATGGCATGTAAGTCAATGTACATCGTGTATAATCGAAGAAAATACTCGTAGCATTTTTTTAAAAAGCTTATAGATATGAAATAGAGACATATTCATTACAAATTAGTAACTGATACAGGGTAAGTTATATAAAAATTGAGGTCCTCGATCATGCAAAACTAGTGTGTACCTATATGATTGCACATACTGCATTTACTAATTATTTGACTCCCTTTTTGTTTATCAATTTGGTGATCACTCTATTCCCAGGATTCATGACAAAGGACTTTTGTGTGCATCAATTCATGAAGCGCAATGTAACTTAACAGAATAGTAGTTTTATAATCTTTGCCCACACAAAGATACATTCATGAATGTACACAATATAATGGATATGTATTAGATTGGTGTGATCATCATAATCCACAATTTACTAGCTAGAAAGATGTTCCAGTTAATTATCATGAACCTGTATATATTTGTAGTTACAAATGTGTAGCCGCTTGTTTGTAGCAACCGTTTTTTGTTGTATATATATGTGCCTCCCTCGTTAGCCTTTATACATAGGGAGAATCTCATATATCCCCTTCTTAAACATATTTGGGGGATCCATCTGGGTTCCTACATTTGTGGGGTGAATTAATAGGGATTTTTCGAGAGTCCTGAGTTTCATACCAGACATACGTGTAATTTAGGAGTATGAGTAGATTAGAATGTCGTTTTAAAAAAAAAATAATAATGACATTGTTTTTTTTATAAAAGGGATAGAGATTTGGTATATAATTTGAAAGAAAGAGGAGAAGAAATGGAGAAGAATGGTGTGTTGTGGTTTAAAAATGGTGAAATGGTTTGGTTTTTATAGAATAAAAGGTTAAAAAAATAATAATAATGTTTTTTTTATAAAAGGGATAGAGATTTGGTATATAATTTGAAAGAAAGAGGAGAAGAAATGGAGAAGAATGGTGTGTTGTGGTTTAAAAATGGTGAAATGGTTTGGTTTTTATAGAATAAAGGTTAAAAAAATAATAATAATTTTTTTTTTTATAAAAGTGGAACAGTCAAATGACCGTTGTGGGCCCCCTCCTTTTTGACTACCCAATCACGCCACTCTCTCTCTTCTTCTCTCCTCTCTCTTCTTCCCCCCACCCGGTAAAGTTCACCGATTCTCTTCTTCTCTCTCCATCGGGGAACCGGCGGCGGCGGTGTGCCCGCGCGGGCCCGGTAGCGGCAAAACCCTTCCCGGTGACCACTCCCTCCCCTTTAACAATCATACTAATCAGTTAAATAACTAATACATGAAATACATGCATGTTAGAATTTACACAATCATACATGTACTTATTGGGGGTTTCTTATTACTTTTTGACACCTAAAATAAATTTACAGCTAGCATTACGCATTTTCCATTAAGGCTTTTTTATGTTTTAAACTTTTATTTTTATATCAAGCTAACTTTCCGGTCATTAACTTTATGCAAAAGTTGAACTATAATAGACTATTGTTTTCTATAATATGTTTTCAAGTCAATGTACATCGTGTATAATCGAAGAAAATACTCGTAGCATTTTTTTAAAAAGCTTATAGATATGAAATAGAGACATATTCATTACAAATTAGTAACTGATACAGGGTAAGTTATATAAAAATTGAGGTCCTCGATCATGCAAAACTAGTGTGTACCTATATGATTGCACATACTGCATTTACTAATTATTTGACTCCCTTTTTGTTTATCAATTTGGTGATCACTCTATTCCCAGGATTCATGACAAAGGACTTTTGTGTGCATCAATTCATGAAGCGCAATGTAACTTAACAGAATAGTAGTTTTATAATCTTTGCCCACACAAAGATACATTCATGAATGTACACAATATAATGGATATGTATTAGATTGGTGTGATCATCATAATCCACAATTTACTAGCTAGAAAGATGTTCCAGTTAATTATCATGAACCTGTATATATTTGTAGTTACAAATGTGTAGCCGCTTGTTTGTAGCAACCGTTTTTTGTTGTATATATATGTGCCTCCCTCGTTAGCCTTTATACATAGGGAGAATCTCATATATCCCCTTCTTAAACATATTTGGGGGATCCATCTGGGTTCCTACATTTGTGGGGTGAATTAATAGGGATTTTTCGAGAGTCCTGAGTTTCATACCAGACATACGTGTAATTTAGGAGTATGAGTAGATTAGAATGTCGTTCTAAAAAAAACATATTTATACTAATCAACATAATATCATATATACCCAATTTAAACTTCTGAACTCTCATATTTACTCACCTAAACAACATCATATATACTTAATTTAAACTTCTAAACTCTTATATTTACCCATATATTATTAATAAAACTATTAACACCAAATTTACAATTATAAATTTCTATTCTATCCTTAAAACTAGTAATAAATATAATATAAATTTGTCTTCTTCTTATTCTTTATTTATTTATTTTTAATTTTTTCTACGCCAAGTTGGGTTGTTCATTTGTAATTTTAAAGCGATCTTAAGTGTTCACATACATGTAAATTTGTCTTCTACAAACTTGAAACCATTTTTAGCAACAGTAAAATATGATGGATATGCTGGTAAATAAATTCATAAACAAACTACTCATTAAGAGAGTGCATTGTAGTAAAAGAAAAAAAAAAGTTATTGATTACGTAAAATATAACGAACTCCAAAATTTATAGATCCTGTGATGAATCCACTTGTTGTTTGTTAAAAGTGTTAATCTAATTTTTACACGTAAAATGATTTATAGTTATTAGGAGTTATAAAGTTTTAATCATTGTTAATATAATTTTATTTGGGTAAATATGAGAGTTTAGAAGTTTAGATTGGATATAGATGATATTATATTGTTTAGGTGAGTAAATATGTTAATTTAATGTTTAGGAAGGGAATATATGAGATTCTCCCTTATACATAACGGGGACCAAAGGCCGGGTTAACTAGTCAATAGTAAATTCTAATTCTAAATATTATTATTTTATGAGAAGGACAAATAGTTTACTTTCGAAAACCTTGAGTGGTCAATGGAGTCCCAACCCGTGCTAGGTAAATTGAGCTGACTAGACAGCTAGGCAATGGATCAGAGTCGTATCAATTACAAGGATCGAAAACCTAACCTAAATTTATTTATTTTTTTGATAAGACAGAGAAAGGGAAATTTAATTTGGCAAATTTTATACCATATGATAATTGTTACAATTACAGGGATGTGGAAAACCACAAAAGATTTAGTCACTTAGCCTAGGACAATCTATTTTCCAATGCATTTCCATAATTATCCTGATTAGTCAAAGTGAAATATAATCACTTATTTATGTTTGGGCCTAGGGATGATAAAAATACTCATACCCGATGGAGAATCTGATAACCGAACCCGATTTGACTAGAGAATCCTCGAGTTGACCAGGGATGGGGACAGGTTTGAGGATGTAATCCTATTCCCCGATGAGGATGGGACGGGGATGGAAAACAGTAAATCCCGGATCCCCATACCCGAACCCGATAACACTATATATTTATTAGAATAACTTTAAAATTTTTCTTTATATTAGAATCATTTTGAGCTTTTTATTTAATACTTTTTATGTGCTATACTTTATTTGCCATTTACTTAAACATAGATATTAGTTTATACATACAAAGAAAAGGTCGAATTACACATTTTCCTACTTATCTTCTACTGCATTGTATTTATGTTTATTCAAAAAGGTATACCCGATACCCGACAGGGATCTCTGACGGGGATGAGGACAGGGATGAGAATTACAAATGGAAACCAGATACAGGATGGGGATTAAAATCCCCGATAATCCCCGCCTCATTGTCATCCCTATTTGGGCCTTTGGGGCTTTGAATTTCAGCTTTGAATTTGCGTAGTACTCCGTATTAGTTTTCAGTCGCAATCGCACATATTTGTGTGTAACTATGTAAGGGCTAGAAAATGTTCGTGCGGGGGGGTTTTATCGTTGATGGTGGTATATCATTGTCACGTGCTAATGATAGCTGGTATCAGCAAACGAAAAGAAATTCAAAAAAATCAAAATTGATGATGATGATGAGGGGCTTCCCACCGATTGATCCACTGTGAGGGTCCCCTGTATGTTTTTTACATTTGACCGACATTCCCTTCCCTTCACTTCCCCTCACTCACTCAGGTTTTACAGTACACAAAAAAGCAACCCCTCCCCGCCAAAACAAATCATTTTATTATTACGAGTATTTTTATTTTTATTATATATACTCGTATTAATTAAACTTATTTTAACATAAAAGTCAAATGAGAAACATCTTTGATTATTTGATGAAGGGTGGTTATACCGATTAAAAAAGCATTTTAAGTTATGTATGTGAATTGATCGTCAATGTAAATTATGGAGTAACATATAAAAGCATCTTGGATAATAACCTTTGTATTATTGGTTGTAATGAAGGGTGATTTATAATTATGACATATTGACATGTTAACAACTTATAAATTTATTCATTTTATAAACTTATATATTCAATATATAATAAATTTAGAAAAACTTTAATTTATAAAGTTATATCATCATAAATCTTATCACATTCTGAGAATTTGGTTTATTATCTTATAAATTTATTCATTTTATAAACTTATATATTCGCTTCATTGGTTGTAATGAAGGTTCAAAAATATGGACGTTTATCAAGTCATGATATCATCATAAATCTTATCACATTCAGAGAATTTAGTTTACAATCTTTTCTAGCTAGATATATATTTTTAAATCTTTAGATGAACCACCATCATGGATGTCCTAAGTTGGTAAAACTCTATTTCGATTATAAAATAGCATGGTTGGATTAAGTGGTTAACACAGATTTTTTTTGTCATTTAGATAGAACCTGGAAGCAACATGACATTGGGTGTTACATTTACATTCAAGTTTTACAAACATGAAGTTAAACGTCAAAGGTTTTATATGATCAATGCCCTTAAAAGATCTACAATTTGTTTTTAAAATGTATGTTGTCTAAATAGACAACAAAAGGAGTATGAATATTTGTCTTGTGCTTCACACATAACTACCCTCTCAATAAAGAACAACTAAGCAATAAATACATTTAAGGTTCTTGTACTTGTCCACATAATTGTTGATACGTAGAAAGCATTTTGAACGAGAATGTTCTCCATATAAATAGATAATGTTTGTTAATTATGTTGCGTTATGCAATTTCTAATTCACAAAACTTAGGACTAATTAAACATGTACAACTTGGGACTAGTTAGTAGTTGTATATTCCTCTTTTTATATCATTTTACATGATAAGTTTCAACACTAACTATTCGCTAAATAAGATTATAAAAATAAAAAACTAACTTAAAACTCTGAATTAAAATTTCTAACTAGTTCAATCTCTCAATTTCAGTCGCTAACTTAATTTAATATTCTCAAAATACAGTCTTGAAATAGATGGTGTTTGTGTTATACCTAACTCTAGGTTGTGTACCAAAATGATTGTTATATGATTTGCATCTTATTTTAAGATGTTTACACTGAGTACATGCAAGTATACTTTGGACTCATAATCTATTATTGGTTTAGTTTGAAACTTTATATGATCATATGCAAAAACGATCATTGGCGAGGCAAGGTGAACTTGTCTTCTTTTTCTTTAAATACCAAATTGACTTGCATGACACTAATTAATAATAAATTCTCAAACACTTAATTATTTTAATCATAAAGCTTACTTGGTATAATTAGTTATAAAGCCTTTTATGGAAAGACATATAGTGGGTTGGGAAATACTCTTATCTATATCTATTTATAATTAAAAAAAACTGGCTACAGTTTCCAAAGAAAAAGAAAAACAAGGGAATTTTATTCTATTTTACACAAAGCAAGAGATATCACATAGATTTGGGGTTCCCTTTTTGTTGTTAGTACTTGATTATATTTGGTTGCTTTTTCAACATTCTATACCACTTTAAGGCTGCATTCACTTCCCACCAAAAAAAAAAAAAAAAGAAAAAACAGATTGGGATGGGAGGGATAGAAAAATAAAAACATAGACAATTCCCATATCCGTATCTTGAAAATGAATGGAAAAGAAAAGGTTGTTCAATTCCCATTTTCAAGTTTTGGGATTGGAGGAATCTTTTCTCATTCTCTCTCATCTCATCTCTCACTCACTTTATAGCAAATAAAGTCACAATACACCCAAAGAGGCCACCGAAAAGCATACACACCTTATCATGAAAGCAAGAAAAGTGAACCAAACCCAACCCCCTGATTAGACTACCCAACGCACACGCATTTTAATTCTCTTCAAATTAATTTACACCATATATACATGTATCAAATTAACGTTTAACCTTCATCTATTTGAAATCCGATTTGAAGTAGAGGTAATTATTAATAACTATCGAGTTTTTAAAATATATCAAGAGATTACTTTCTTTTTACGAGTGCAGATCAAATATTACAACGAATTGAACCCCCAATTCGTTTTTTTCATAGTTGCACCTTGTGTTATCGATACCTTCAAATTTTTGGAATCCGATTTGAAGTATAAGTAGTTAATAAATATCGAGTTTTTTTAATTTATCGGGAGATTACATTTTTTTTTACATGTGCGGATCAAATATCACAACGGAAGGTTAGTTTAGACTATGTTGTTTTAACTGGGTCTATACTAGAAAGGCTCCTCACCCAATACCTAATACGAGGAAAAACCCCTAATAATACATTTTAAGACACGACAACCTATTGATTAGGGAAAAACTTTGCCCTCTAAGATTCAAACCTAGATCTATCTAAATCCAACTCCTCACACCAAGACTTCTTTTACCTCTAAACTATTAACCCAATGATTTATCGGGAGATTGCATAACAAAGTTTAACAAATTACTAATTGTACAAGTGCAAGGGCGCAAGGCTCATAAATTTAAGTGCATCATTTACCCGTTAAGGAAAGACTTAACCTTAATACGGAGTAATTAGTTTTATTCTCCAATATGGTGCATGTTGTTAATTATCACTTCGATCGGTCTATTAAACAATTAGATATTAAGTTTTTTTCATCGATTACAAAAAATTTACATATATGAGCATTCTCATACTCCGGCCATTATTATGGTGTTACAATACAAGTTCGATCTAACTAATGTTTAAAATATCAAGCTATTTTTTTTTCTCAATTATATGAACCTAAAATATTGATTTTTTTCCCGTGAAATATGATCGTCGTCAAATCTGTGGCCAAACAAACGGCGGGAGAAAAAAAATTTAAAAACCAAAAACATTTAACTACGACTTTGGTGTCGACAAAAGTCATCACTTTTTTTTTTTTTCATTATCTGCCAAGATTTAATTCGAAAAGAAATTCAAAAATGTTGTTTTTTTTTTTTTTGGTTTTTGGTTTAGCAACGTTTTTGGCGACCTCATCCGTCGTCAAATAGAAGTTTGACTTCTTACATTTTTTGTCATTTTGTGGGCCTTCGGCGACGACACACAATTCTTTGTTGTGGGTATTTGTTAGTTCCCAAATTTGCACACCTACTAATTTACTTTGGATATATACAAGTGAAACGAACATAAAGTAAGAAGACTAAGAGTTAAGCTATTGTATGATATATTTTTTGATATATGTAAATAAGTTGATACAAAAGCTTAATGGAGTCTAGACTAACTAAAGACTCAAATGAGTTTTACAAGATATAACTTATGCAAAATGTAAGACAACAAAATTTCACATAGAGATTCTTAACCAACAAGAAGAATGGTATTCACAAGTGTTGTATTTATAGAAGAGATAAGCAACACTCTTCGAGATAATTAAGGATTTTGACGTGTAGAAGATTGTCAATTATTCATTGGTGAAGATCTTTGCAACTGAAACGTATGAAAAGGCCATCTTGTTTTTATTTTATTTTGGGTAAAAGAGAAAAGTGTGTACATCTTTGAATTTTTTTTTTAAACGGTCGTATTTCTAGGGTGTTTTGTCAAGCAAGTTTTCAGGAAATTTTTTTTGTGGAAGTGGGTAATCCGGTAATGGAAATACCGGTTTCAAAATTTTGACCCGAACCCGGTATTTCCATTACCGGTTTCAGAAAAAGTAGCTCGAAACCGGTATTTCCATTACCGGTTTCAGAGAGATGTGACATGTTGCAGACGAATATTGATTGGAACAGTGGAGGAGACCAACTAGCTTGAACCCGGTTTTTGCAATACCGGGTTCGGCCGAACCCTAACACGTGTCAAATTGTGGTGAAACCCTAATTGAACATGTAAACCATTTATCTATATATAGTACATTTATCTGTAAACCATTTATCTATATATATCAGTATTCCAACACTTTCATAAACACTTTCATAAACTATATTTATACAAAAAAAAATGGCATCTTCATCATTCAACCCAATTGTGGTTCAGTTAATATGGGATGATTGTGTATCATTCGTAAATGGGATTCTTCAAAATACTGATCCATCAAAAAGAAGAAGTTTTCCTCTTTTTCACGTAATGAGTTATGCTGAAATTTGTGATGCCACTTACAGTTGTTTTGGTGTTTCAAAACAAGACTTCAAACTGCAATTATATTTATGGTATGAATTTAAGGGTCTTCCTTTTAGAAATTTAATTACGGATGATAATACTCTGGCAATGATTTATCATCTGGGTGAAGCGCAATTTGAAGTGAAGTTCGAGCCTACTTTTACAAACCTGTTAAGCTTGACTCAAAGTCAATGTTTTTTTCAAGCGGGTAACCAGTCACTAGATAACGAAGATGATGAAGACAATGACGATGATGAAGACAATGACGATGATGAGGACAATGACGATGATGAAGACAATGAAGACGATGAACATGTTGAAGATGATGAAATTGCACCATTGGTTAATGGATCTAGTGATGAGGCACCTTATACAAGTGATGATACCATCGACGGATATAGCGTTGATGGGATGTATCTGGAGATGAAGATGATGAAGGAGCACATGTACAAGGTCCTTTGGAGCAACAACAACATCTTAATCTTGACGATGATGATGAAGATCGTCTAATGCCATTCAATGAAGTTCAAGAAGATGTGGTCTTTTGGTCGAAAGAAAGAAATGTGATAGAAAAAGGAATGTTTTTTCAAAGCAAGGCGGAACTTGTATACGCTGTAAGGCTTTGGAACATAAGAGAAAACAGAGAACTAATTGTTCAAGATACGAGGCCACAGTTTTGGAAAGCACAGTGCATGACCAGGGGAAGAATTATCGTGGTGTTATGGATCGGGTCCCGTGTAGGTGGGTTGTAGTTGGATCTAGCAGAAACAGGTTAGGATTGTTTCAGATCACAAAGTGGGTGGAGAGTCACAATTGCTATGGAGAAGTGACTAATAACAACAACCGATGTATGACAGCAAGTATGATAGCTTCTGAAATTTTGGACCAGGTGCGGGAGGATTTAACTTATAAAGTCAGACACATCCAGGCGCAAGTAAAAACAACTTTCAATGTCGATGTGACCTACACCAAGGCGTGGAATGCAAGAAGGATAGCTATTGAAAGGTTGTATGGAACTTGACCGAGTAACTTTGATGCATTGCCCAAGTATATTGCTGAATTACAACATGCTAATCCAGACACTGTTGTAGAATGGTTCCATTCTCCAACCAGTTTAAGCTATATACAAACATTCAAGTTTGTATTTTGGGCATTTGGATCGGCAATTAGGGCATTCCAACGTTGTATTCCAGTGATATTTGTCGATGGCACTCATTTGAAAGGCAGCTACAAGGGTAAGTTGCTAACTGTAGTGACGAAGAACGCCAATGGACAATTGTTGCCTGTCGCTTATGCCTTGGTTGATGAAGAGTCTAACGAAAGTTGGGGATGGTTTTTAAATCTCTTTCAAGAGCATGTCGGATCGCAGCGGCAGAGTGATTTGTGTATCATTTCAGACCGTCACCAAGGCATAATTAATGCAGTGAACGAAATTGGGTGGCATCATAGGTATTGTTTGAGGCACGTTTGTAGCAATGTCAACTCGCACATCAAGGACAAGAGAATCAAAAACTTGGCTTGGGTTATCGGTTCCACATCCCAACAATCCAAGTATTCTTGGGCGGTGGATGAAGTCAGAGGTGAAGCAGAGGGGGTTTGGTCATATTTGAGAAACATTTGTTTGGATAAGTGGACTCTAAAGCACGACTCGGGACTTCGTCGTTGGGGTAACTTAACGACAAACGTTGCCGAATGCCAAAACAATATCCTTGGAAAGGCTCCTATGCTACCTATTAGAGCTTTAATTGAGTCGACTTTTACTTGGACAAGAGACCATTTTGTCAAGCAATACCGGAAGGCCACCAATTGGAACCCACCACTAGCTCGCAAAATGTGGGAGGTTTTTCAGATGCGTGAAAGAGCCTCAACAAGCCATAGGGTGGAAGTGTATGATGAACGAACAGGAAATTACACGGTTAGAACAAACCAAAGAAATGCACAAGGCGAGTACACATACAATGTTGTCATGGCGGAGAATAGGAAAAAATGCTCTTATGGAGCTTGGCAGCATCAAAGGTTTTCATGTTCTCATGCCATTGCTGTTTGCGGATATAGAGAGGAGAGAGCTGCTAATCTTCCTAGTAAGAGGTACACAACTAGGACGTGGATAAATCAGTATAATGCTGCACTTGCCCCCCTCCGAGACGTGCATTCCTGGGCGGAGGTAGATTGGAAGATCCAGGGAGACCCGGCAAAACTGGTCACGCATAGGGGTAGGAGACGCACTAGACGGTACAGGAACGAGATGGATGAGAGTTCTACTAGCAGATCTTCAACCTCAAGACAACAAGCTAGGTGTGGCATTTGCAACGGATTGGGTCATAATAGGAAGACATGCACTCAACTATGAATATGGCAATAATCTTGTCGCTTATCTGTTTCCGTTTTGTGTGTGTTGTTTTAATCCGTTTTTTTTCCTGAATTCCTAGGTGTTTTCATGTAACATGACAACTTTCAATATCAAATTTATGTTTGTTTTTTCTTATTAGGTATCCTTGTCACTTTATAATAAAAAACATATATGGCGAAACAATTTACTTTATTTAAAACCGAAACGATTACATAAAAACGATTACATAAAACGATTACATAAATAAGTCATAATCCGAATTAACAAAACGGGAATCAGTGGAGTCGAATGAACTATCACCATCATTACGGTGAATGTATTCACCGGGCTCATAGGCTGGGGTTGCAGCTTCAGGGTTTCCTGTTACGTATTCCTCTCCCGGGTCAGTCACGTAACCATCAGGGCGACTACCAACTGAGCGAAATTCACCACTAAAGGTATACGCGTGCTGAATCGTGCTCCTAATTGAGGACTCGACAAAAGTAAGATGGTTAATGGTTAATTGCAACCATTGGACCTTCTGCTGCAGGTAGGCCTCGTACCTCCTGTCTATATTGGTCGGTTGGACCACTGTTGCACGTTCTACAATCTCAGCCTCATAGTCCGACTTTCTCGCCTTCAAACGCTCAATTATAGATGTCACCGCATCTTTACGCTCGTTATCATCACTCATGTGACTCCAAACGCTGTTTGAGGCTCCAAACCGTGTAATATTTGGGAATGAATCACCACCAGAAGATGATTGACCTGCCATTTTTTTAGATATGTTTTTTTTGAAAATTTTCGTTGCTGTATTTTTTTTTGAATGCTCAGAATGAGCTATATATATATCAAAGTTTGTGTGAATTATATTCTGCTCGACTGGCTTTTTTTTTGTCTTTTACCTCGAACCCGGTATTGGAAAAACCGGGTTCGCAGCCTTTAGTCCCATCACTGACCCATGCTCTGAATGTTACTGTTGGATGCTTACTTTTTCTGAAACCGGTAATGGAAATACCGGTTTCAAGCTACTTTTTCTGAAACCGGTAATGGAAATACCGGGTTCGGGTCAAAATTTTGAAACCGGTATTTCCATTACCGGATTACCCACTTCCACAAAAAAAAATCGAAAACTTGTTTGAAAAAACACCCTTGAAATACGTCCGCTTCAAAAAAAATTCGTACATCTTTACACAGACTTGGATCTTTCTCAAAGGGGATGAAATAAGTCACATGACCTGTCACATGTCAGTCATGTGACCCTTTGGGTTCAAGTTATCTTTTTCTCTTTCCCACCTATGGATGACAAGTGATCGAAATTATTTTGACCTATACTTATTGATGGCTCGCTGGTAACTTTTTCTGGCAAGTGATAACGATTGACGTCAGCAATAAGTCATCTCAGCGAATCCATTTCCAACACTATTGTTTGGATTTCGGTGTGACTTTGATGCTTAATTAGCTGTTTAGAACTTGCTCAATTAGTCAAATCGTGAATACAATCTTGAGCATATATACATAATCTTAAGCTGTATTTTATTAAAAGTCATGGTGATTAGCTGTTTTTTGTGGAAACACTGTGTTTATATTTAAAATCAATGTATATGACAGAAAGAATTTCAATTTACCCATCTAATTAAACCACACGTCCATACATTATTCTTCCCTCTATAGATTGATAAGAGGTTATATTTCCTTTTTAAAAAGGGGATGATTGCTCAAGTCAACCTCACCTCATCATTTGGTCTCGGTTCTTCATGGGGCACCCACTTTCTTTTTTTCTTGCTTTTCTTTTTCCTCTACATTTTGCATAATTCACCATGAAATGATGACAAAACGTACCCTTTTCTTCCTTTCTTTCTTAATTTGTCTATATAATTGACACTCTCAACTAAAAATGTTTTTACCCATCCATGGGACTTAGTAGCATGAAGGTGCATCAGTTCACACGTGGTGGTGGGTTCTGGGGTAGTCATGACGATCATGAATCCTCATCGTCCCTCGGCGCTTGCAAGCGTTTGCGCCCTCTTAACCCGCCTAAGTTAACTAGTAGTGATCATAGTACCGCCGACCCTTATTTCACCATGAATAATGTTAGTGTAGTTAGCAATAATAGTAGTAGTAGTAATAGCTATGTAACAACCGCTTTCGATCTTAGGAGCTTCATTCGACCCGAGAGCTGTCCCATTCAACTTGCTTCACCAGACCACAGGAAAGATTCTCCTCAGGTATATTTATGTAGATATATCTACAATTTAGTTTATGCATTATTATTGTTTCATGCATATAGTATGACATGTACACTAGTAGAAAAGCTGGGTGTGTAATAATGCAGAGTTATATACGTACGTACATTTTAGTCAAGAATAATTGAAATTCCAATGTACATGTCCCGACAGTTGCCAAGGATCTTCACTGTTTAACATCAACAAACATGACATGATATATGGAATATATATTTATCTTTTTAAAGATATTAATCTCATAAACAAAAAAAAAAAGAGGAACATATATAAACTTCATTATCTGTAATTCATTTAGTGTATCTAGAAATTTTGTTGATGATAATGGTGAACTTTGTAAAGGTTGAAACACATCCAGGAGGAACAAGATGGAATCCAACACAAGAGCAAATTGGGATCTTGGAGATGTTATATAGAGGGGGAATGCGGACTCCAAATGCGCAACAAATCGAACAAATAACTTCACAACTAAGCAAGTATGGCAAGATCGAAGGCAAGAATGTGTTTTACTGGTTTCAGAATCACAAAGCACGCGAAAGACAGAAGCAAAAGCGCAACAACCTCGGTCTTACTCATTCGCCAAGATCAACTCCATCCTCCACCATGATCAGCTCCATCTCATTAAACCCTAGAGTAAGTAACTAATTAAGTACTTTATTTTCACTTAAGTTAATTTCTTGACTTATATACAATCATTCTTCTCATACATATGAGTATTTTAAAAAGTTAACTTCTAGCTAGCTTGCATGTGAATATTCATTCATTCTTACTCTTTTTTTTTTTTTTTTTTTTTTGTATATTATTAAAGGGAGAAGTAGTGGAGAGTCCATACAAGAAGTGTAGAAGTTGGTCATTTGAGTGCTTGGAAAAAGATGATCAAGAAGATAATAAAACACTAGAGCTATTTCCATTACATCCTGAAGGAAGATCAAGATCTTCATAAAAAGGGCATGTTAATTTATCAATGGTGAAATTGTATGTTATGGGACGGACTTTTTTAGTTAACCTTTCACTTTCTTTAATTAGCTTTTTTTTTTCTTCTTCTTTGTTTCGGGAAAGAAGAAAGACATGCAACTTGTTGTATCCTTGTACTACCCTTCTCAATCAAGATCTTTATGTCTCTTATTTGTTTTGACTTTGGAAACCAAAGCGTGCTTTATCTTGGAAAATGTTGCTTGCTACTTTGCTAGCGATCGGTGCTTCTCTTTATTAAATTTGCCAAATTTTCATCTTTTTGCATGAAAGTTTTAAATGTCCTGAACACTAGGATCATACCAATATTCTTTCACAAAAATATTACTAAAATATACGTACATGATAATGATAATAATCAATATATGTAGATAGCCGGCCACCTGTAAATCGGATGAATAATTAAATTATAAATTTATATTTTGGAAATTAATTCACATAAATTATTACAATTACAAAAAGTATATATGTTACCGCAAAAAAGAAAAAAATGATTCATGACACATTTTATCTTTGGAATCTGTTACCAGGGGCGGATCTATGTGCAAGAGAGGGTATGCACTTGCATACCCTATAGCTCCTCTTATTAGTGGTAAATAAATAAGTTTAGAGGGTTTTTTAGTCTAATTAATTAAGAGTGCATAGCCTTGAGAAAAGAGGTGCATACCCATTGAAGAAGACAGGAAAAAAAAGAGGTGAAAACTCTTCACCGAAGTTGCAGGTTTAATGGCGTAGTACTGTAATACTCCGTACTATATAGTTTTTGTTATATGGAGTCTTTAAAGAAGAAGCAAGGAATTATATTAAAAAAAGGTTTGTTGGGTAATACTATTACTTATTTACACATATATTCTTTCAGAGACTTTCAGATTTCAAGATACATTTGTTTTATGTTTTATCCCTATACTATTACTTATTTACACATATAGCAAAAAGCTTTTAATATAAATTTAGGAAGAATAATACGGTTGTATTTATAACTTTATATGTATATACGGTATACTATAAGACTTTCAACTAAATATTAAAAGAACAATAGGGTTGTGTGTATATATAGAAGAGCTAAGCTTACGTATAAAACTTTTCAAAGTTTAATATTTTAACCCATAATATACATGGAAGCCAATCATTTATTTATACGTACAATCAATATTAAAAAATTAGAATGTGAGAAGTTTATACCCAACCTTTGTTACATGATAGTCACACATTAACTTTTTTCAGAGTATAATATTGGATAAAAAGAGACTAGCTTTTCCAGTCCGGTTGGACCGATTGAAGCTATAATCGTCTCCTTCTTCAGTTATGAAAACATTGATTAAAATACTAGTTTATGTATTTCAGTAGTAAATTGTCAGTGTTTTTAATAAGATTTTCACACTTTTAAATGTAAAAATGTTTAACATATGGAATATACATGTAAATTTAATGATTTGTATAGCAAATTGATCTAAAATATGCAAAAACAAACCCCAAAACCGACCCGAACCCAAAAAAAAAAATCAAATATTTGTAGGGGTATTATTTAATTTTGCATACCCTTATATGAATTTCTAAATCCGCCACTGAATCTGTTGAGTTTAAATTACATTAATTACAACATTTTTCTCTTAAATAATTACTACTTTACTGATCGATATAAACTACATAGCGCATATTTTGAACTCTTGTTCAATTCACAGAGCTGATAGCTCCTTCATGTTTGAGGCTTTGAGCCTTGAGGTTTCTCGGATTCAAGAAAATCATGCTGGTCTTTCAAAAAAAGAAAATTACATAACATAAAAACATGTAAAAAGAATAAAAATAAATAAATGTAAATGAAGTGGTGGTTTGTGTGGGGTCAGAACTCAGAACTAAGGCTGGCATAACAGGTCACACGAAACCTGTTAAGACACGAACCTGTTAAGGTCAAACACGAACACGACCTGTTAACTAATCGTGTCATTTTTTTCAAACACGAACACGACACGAAAATTAACAGGTGCACCTGTTAAGACCTGTTAAGAAACCTGTTAACATATATTTATAGAATTCTTGACTAATATTAAAAAAAAAACCTTAACGATGCAAAAACTCTTACAAATCTCAACTAATATATAGCAATAATAATCCTTACATTACAAAATTTCATAGACATCTTACCTTATAAATACCATATATCAAATCATAATATCAATTCTTAGTATTTTATATACATGTACAACCTTAACAGGTCTTAACAGGTCCTAACAGGTCCGGATCTGTTAAGACACGAATCTTAACAGGTCTTAACAGGTCCGAACCTGTTAAGACACGAAACATGTTAAGGTCAAACACGAAACCTGTTAAGAACAGGTCGTGTCGTGTCGTGTTAACCGGTTCCGTGTCAAAATTGTCAGCCTAACTCAGAACTCGCTTGATAGCTTTGACACTCGGTATTCAAAATTGTAGCTTTTGAATTCAAAGTAAGTATTTATTTTGATGATATCGTTAAGACATCGTAAGATCATTAACTCATTATTAGACAATGTTTGTTTTGATTTACTAGCACAGTACCCGCGCAATCCAGCGGTGTTGTGGTGGCGACGGTGTGCTGGTAGGGACGACTGTTGGTGGTAGAGGCGATAATAGATGTAAAAGTAATTGATGTAAAGGGTTAATGGAGATATTTTAAAAGATAAAAGACTGATAGTATAATATAATTATTAATGATATTTTAAACATTTTCCCATGAGCTAACAGTATAATGAAATAGACAAAAGATAAAAATAAAATAAAATAACGAATTGAGTGCTAACTACTTTTTGTTTTATTGGCTAAATACTACGCGAAATTTAACATACTCCTATAACTACCACAAGTATGTCTATGTCAAAGTTTGAACTTTGTTCTACTTTTCCTTAAGAGTCAAGTCTTTGTAAAATGAAGTTTTCACTACAGTGCTAACATAAATGTTTCTTTATATATATATTTTTTATTTTTATCATATTCTTTAAAAAACAGAAAAGAAAAAAGTAAGATTATAAACACCCTTTACAATTTACAAATGCTATCATATATACAATCGTTCATATATGTTACTTGGGTGCGAGTTTGGTAAGAGCCTTTGATCTTTTTACGCTAAAGTTCAAATGTGAATTTCAACTTCAACATCCAACTAAGCAAGAGGCTAACCCGCTAATTTATTTATGCATGCATTAGATATATAACAATCGATGTTCATTAAGTTTAGCAATTAATTAATTGATCAGCATGTATTGTAATGACTCGAGTAAAACAACTAAATTAGTAAGCATTTTAGGCTTCATGTATTAGAAGACCTCAATTTTATATCTATAAATATGGTGTCATTCAAAATGAGAATCACAAAAGCTTGAGAATAGTGATAACCATCAAATTATGTACACATTAACTATCATAAGAACATGTGTAATTACATGTGAAAATATGTGAAAAATTAATTCCAAAAAAATAAAAGGTTAAAATTGCATGAAACAAAATATAGAATTCTCAGATCATTTTCAAAATGTACTAAATCATATATAATGCAATAATTAACAACGACGCAAGACGTCATGCCAAAGTCACATCAACGTACTTTCACCATTTCGCTATTTTACAGCCGTTATGAGACGCACGACGACTAAGAACACCAGTCTCTTTAATTACTTAATAGAACATGTTCCAAGTATACCACGAGAACAAAATTGAACTTATATACTACTATTAAGAATGGAAAAATATCTCACTAGCGGCAGAGTAATGGTGGAACTCCGACAAGATATTTAAACAGGTTTTGTCATGTATATAAAAATATATTTCCGGTGGAATTCTATATTGACGGAGAGAGGGAAGGGGTATGAAATATATACATACATCACTAAATTGATAGCATATTTATAAAAGGGAGATGATCTGTACACCACCTGTTTTTGACCGTACACCACCAAATGTGCTTTAGAGTGTTGTACAGTACAATACTATATAGCATGTTTGGTGGTGTATGGTCAAAATGTGGTGGTGTACAGATCACTTCCTTTATAAAAGGGTTTTGTTAAATGAAACTAGGTTTTGTTAAGGTGCATTAAATAGTTGTACACTTACCATAAAATTCAGGGGTGACTTTTAATATGGAAATGTACAATTTTTTTATGCACATTAAATGTAGCCCTAAGAGCTTCATTTAGCATTTTTCTTTATAAAATATACTCCATCCATCCCACTAAATGTGTCCTATTTTGAATTTTCAAATTCTTCCTTTATAAACTTTGACTTTATATATCTTGATTTATGTTATATAATATTTGATGAAAGTTATATGAATTGATTGAGTTTTAAATGTATATTGTATTGGTATAACTTTCATCAGATATTATATAACATAAATCAAAATATTTAAGGTCAAAGTTTATAATGAAGACTTTGAAAATTCAAAATATGACACATTTAGTGGGACGGAAGGAGTATATTTTAATATTGTACACATCTATATATAAGTAAGATTGGCGGTATGTGATTAGGTTAGATTAGATGGTATACGTACATAGTTTCATTCTTAGGTTAATAATTTATTTATTAAAAAGTAGATTTAGTCAGGTACTAGATTTTAGACCCGTGTTATATACACGGGTTTTACAACACCATTAATATAAGAATTAGGATATGAAACAAAAAAAATATTTATACGTTAAATGTAAAAATATACTTACTAATAACAACAATGATTATCCTAACTATAGTCTGATTAGAACTACTAATAACAACAATTTAATTTGATTACGGTTAATAATATAAAATAAAATATTGATATAAATATATAACCTTCCTAACTTTTAGCTATATTTTATTATTAGATAGACATTATGCAATAAAGTATTAATTATTTTTAAATTGGGTTAAATGTGTAAATTGGTGATGGAAAACCAAAAGTGTAAATTAATTTAGACATGTGTTGATTTAATTAATTTTGAGAAATTGAGATTGTGATTGGTCAATTGAGATTAGGTCAGTTGACTTTTAGTATATATTAAGATTAAGATTAAGATAAGATTAAGATTAAGATGGTGAATTGGTGATACGGTCCAACCAGTAAACGGGCCACATTCTTATATCATGCTTTATGGTGATACGGCCCAACCAGTGAATGGGCCAACATGCGATTCAATGACTAGTTTGGTTTCAAAACAGTACCTAAAGTGACGTCAAATTTGAAGTCAATTCAATTTTATAACCTACTTACCAATTTACCATTCTATTCAAAGTCTTAAAAAGCCACACATCTCGTTAGGTTTCCAAAGTTGAAGAAGTTCACCAAGAAAATTTAGGAGAGCGATCCGAAGTGTTGAAGTTGTGTCTTTTTTTTAAGTACGGATTATTTTAATTTGATCTTATTTTCGTGAATTGCATATATAAGATTCTATATGATTTTCCCAAAATATGAAAATGGTTCTGCTACGAAGCCCTAAGGCTTTCTTTAATTTGCATTAAATAGTTGTATACTTATCATAAAATTCAACGGTTATAATTGATAAGAAACTTTCACGCTCTCAATAATTTGGGGACTATTAGATTTTAGTTTATAGATCGGGTGTAATTGACTAGACACTCGAAACTAAATATATGAGAGTATAATTCGGTGTCAATTTGAAGGAATTATCTGTCATTGTGTCCAATGTATATATATCATGGGGATAGGGATGTGGATAGGGATGTGGATTAGTATTAACCCCACTAAATGCCCGAATGAAATTCAAAAGGTCAATTGTATTCAACTTACGTTCCTGGTTCAAAATCTTGTGCGACTAATTTAAGGTATATGTCTCGACTTAAACCTCAAAATTTATTGAAGTCTTCTTCTTCTAAATAAGATATATAAATCTTTGGAGTTATTAAATCTAATTTGGTACGTGGTACTTGTGAACATCGTTTTTGAACAACTATTTAGACTTTAGAGTCATGAACAGTTTTGAACATGATCGAATATAATATTTTGTGACATGTTTTTTTTGAAAAAATATAATTTGTTACACGCATGTTATTTGGTTTCTGAATGTATTGCTTATTGATCGAGTTGTTAACCAATCATGGACTGGCATTACAAAACTATTTTGGTTCTTCAAATTTTTATACTAATTTTATTTATATACTATACAATTAAGTTGGCTTTAAAATATTTATCAAAATCAATGATACTAATATCATCTTCGTATCTTATAAACCTCATAATATAAAACCACAGTTATGAACGCTTTATAATCAAAGCGCTTGGATTGGAACCAATGGTATTAATTTGTTAGCATCACTTTTGTCACTTGAGATTGATTGAACAAGCATTTTAACAACCTTTTTTGCACTATGACTTATATTTACAACACTGATCAATTGACTCGACCACTTATATTTAGGTTAACTCAAGGCGCGCTATTCCCTAACAATACTAGCAGCTACTTGAGTTAAATATTTCATCAGCAAACTAGTGCAATGGATCAGCCAAATTCAGTTAAAGATTTGGCTTCTGCCCTTGTTGCGGCACCTTCAGAGCAACGCAAGACAGTATGTTTAAGTTTTTTTTTCTTCTTATGTTATCAGATATTCCTTATTGTATGAAGATATATATATATATAGGTCTAAAAAATGTTTATGATGTTCAAGTTTATTACATATATATACAGATGTTGGGTAAGTATCTGCGCCCATTGGCGTATAAGCTAAACCATGAGAATGCTGATATAGTGACTGAAATGATTCTAGAAATGGATGAATCAGAGGTGTTGCAGTTGCTGGAGTCACCAGATGCTTTGAAAGCAGAGGTTTTTAAAGCTTTAGATAAACTGTTCATTGTAGAGCGCAACCTTGCAGATCTGCATGCTTTAAAGTGTCGTTCTAAGGGGAACCAGCTTGTTTCCTCACTCCTCAGCATTGGCTCGTAAACATACTAGAAAAGGTATATTGTAAATTTGTAATTGTATCCTACAGCTTGGAAAGTATAGAATTGGAATTATGGTGTTAAATTGTAAAATTTCCAATATTGTAAGGGGTATTAGTGTTAATAAATTACAATGTATAAATACCTACAAAACTTTTGTAAATCCAGCTCAAATTCATATTTACAAAAAATTTAGCCTAAGCTTTGATGAGCTTCAATGGATAAGTCCCTTTTCTAAAACAAAATGATTTTACAATAATTTTTATATGTGAGATATATATACACAAATTTTCTCCATACAAAACAAGTTCATGCATTGCATACTTTTATAGGTGCGTAATTTTTTGTGACGCTTATATTTGTGGTTTTTGAGTATATCTTGCTATTAACTGCCCATAGGCTCGTCATTGGCTGCACCAATCTTGTGACATTATTATTATCAGTGTGGTCATCAGTCCGTGACGTCTTCTCATTTCTGTCTTCCAAGAGTCATTATGGCTTTAGGCTGATTTTCGGTTTCATAGGGTGGATAGATGGTTGTGTGGTGCTCAAATATCCATTGCACATCTGTAGTGTACATTTATCTGTCTAACCTGTCCTTTTGACAATATGATAATGTATGCATTTTTTCAGAAGCTGAGTTTCTCAAAATTCCTAGAAAAGCTAGTTCCATCCTGCCCTTCTTGAACTTGCTGGATACGGCTGAACAATTGAAAGCAAAGGTTTCAGAAACCATGGAAGTATTGCAGAATGTCGAAAAGCAAGCCAACAGTGTCATCTCACGATGACAATATACTTGATGTGTTGAAATATCAAATCAATTGTGTTCCTTCTAACTTGAAATGGTTTGTGCAGGTTCTCTTCTTGGTGATTCATCAAAATCTCAGTTGGAATGAAGCTTGAATCATGGAAAGAAGTTGCTTGCATAAGGAAGGAAGAAAGGACTTGCTGTGCAAGTTTCTGAAGGAAATAAGGACTGAAGATGGCCATTTTCTTCTAGTTTATACTTTAAGCCTTTTCTGTAAATAAGTTAGAATGGAGGGACCATTTATGTAACTTCATTTAGGGTTTGGCTATATAAACCAAACCTGACCACTGTTCCCATCACCACTCGTTGCAGCCCCTTTTTTGTTACCGTTTAAGAACCCTAGTTTCAATGTAATCGTTAATCTATCTCCTGCTTATTTTCTGTACAAAACCTTTGAATCAATCTTATGAGTAGTTTGTTCGTATATGCTGCAGCGATGTGTGTCTATTTTGGGTATATATTCATAGTTTTCTACATGGTATCAGAGCTTAGGCTCAAAATCTCCATTATTTTTTAGATCGGTTTATATAAATCGATATATATATCAAATATTTATCCCCTTTATATATATTTTACATCGATATACCTTTTTTGATAAAAACCCTAATTTTTTTATTTACCTACTGCTGGTGTGTAGGGTTAGATCTATTCTTGGATCTTTATCTTGCCATCTGTTGCAGTATATTGCAAGATTAATTCGGTGCGATCTCTTTAGATCTGTATCTGAATCTTTATATCTTGCTTATCTCTCCTAGTTTCTCTATCAATCCTTTGTTTTTGAGAAGGGTTGATTCTTTCTGGAGTATATCTGACCCTTTCTGGTTATTTATTGGAATTACTGTTGGCGACCCCGCTGTAAGCCTTCTTTCTTACCCTTCTAGTAGCAAACTGTTCAACCTTGGTGTGCTCCCAAGTTGGAAGTTTGGCCTATCAGTTGGGATCTCTCTTATGTGTGTGATTCTTGGTTATCTGTGTTCTTTGTCTGCAAAATGAGTATTTCTGTCTATTGTGAAGTTGCTATTGAATCTGCTCGAGTTGTGATAAAATTTTATGTGAGGTTATCTTGATTTATTGCTAACTTTTCTTGGTAGAAGAGAAGACTCTTGAGCATACCTGTCAAGACACTTGAGTGTTCTTGAATCTGGCCTCTGTTCTTGCAATCTTTTAGGTTTTTTTCTTGTGTGTTCTTGTCTGTCTGTTTGTCTGGTTTTCTTATCTTCTTTAAGCTGTGTTCTCTGCTTAGTTGTTATTATGGCTGAATATGGTGATGATAATCTTTTACCACCTGAAACTGACTTTGAAAATGGTGCTAATATGTTTGGTACACTCATTAGCAATCTTGATTTTGGTGACCCTTTATATTTGCATGCTAGTGACACATCTGGTGTATCCTTGATCAGTTTGAAATTAAAAGGCACTGAAAACTATAAAATATGGGCCTGTGCTATGCAACTTGCTTTGGAAACTAAAAACAAACTTGGTTTTATTGATGGAAGTTGTGAGAAACCTGTTGATAATAATGTTCTTGCTAAACAATGGGATAGGTGTAACTCTGTTGTGCTGTCATGGATTCTTGGTTCCTTGTCTGATGATGTTTACTTGGGTCAAGTCTTTTCTAAACAAGCCTTTTTAGTTTGGGAAGAACTTAAAGAGACTTATGATAAAGTTGATGGTTCTATAACTTTTAATCTGCATCATAAAATTAATTCTCTCACTCAAAATGGAAGTTCTCTTGCTGATTATTATCATAAACTGAATGCTTTATGGAGACAATTTGATTCTTTGATTCAATTACCTGTTTGTACTTGCAATGCTGCTAAGGCTATTCAGGATCATCACCAGTTAATTAAGCTTATGCAGTTTCTAATGGGTTTGGATGAAGTCTATTTGCCCATTAGAAGCAACATCTTGACCAGAGATCCTCTTCCTAGTGTCAAAACTGCTTTTGCAATTATTTCTAGGGAAGAATCTCACAGGTTTACACCTGTTGAGGTTCATCCTAAACCTCAAAATTCTGCTTTCATTGCTAAATCCTTTGAAAATAAGAGAAGACCTTTTGATAACAGAAATTTTGACACTAGAAGGGGACCAAACCCTAATCTGAAATGTTCTAAGTGTCATAAGATTGGTCACACTATTGAAAGGTGTTATGAAATTGTTGGTCACCCCTCTGGTTTTGGAAATCAATATGGAAACAAGTTTAATAACAACTTTGGAAAAAGAAACAATTTCTCTCCAAATCAATCTTTCTCTAAACCTTTCTCTAGTAATCATGTTCAGTCTCCAGATTCTCAAAGTGTCAACCAGTCTGCTTCTGGCAATGCTGCTGGTCCTTCTCAGTCTCAACCTCAATTTACAAATGAACAAATTAATCAATTGTTGAAAATGTTGAATGACCAGTCTATGTCTAACAGTGTGCATGTCAATATGGGAGGTACTTTCTTTAATTCAAATGCCTTCTTTAACAAGAACTTTGATATTTTTTTCTGTGCTAATCAATCTAATAGACCATCCAAACCTATAAAGGGTTGGATCAATGACTCTGGTGCCACTCAACACATGACTGATTCTGATAAGCATATGTTTAATGTTATTGATGTCAGTGAACTTGGGTTAACTGTTGGTCATCCCAATGGAACTCAAGCTAAAGTTGTAAAAATTGGAAATCTATACCTCACTAAACATATAACCTTATATGGTGTTCTTGTGGTTCCTGAGTATTGTGTCAGTCTTTTATCTGTTCATTGTCTTACTAGAGACAACAAATATTTCATAGGGTTTGATGAAAATCACTGTTATATTCAGGACTTGAGAACAAGAACAACTGTGGGGACTGGTAATGAATGTGGTGGTCTTTACCTGTTTGATGAAACTTTTTGTGGTAAGAATGATGCTGTTTGCTTAAACACTAATCTTATGTGCAATGTGTCTAAATATACCTGGCATTCCAGACTTGGTCACCCAGCTGAACAAGTTCTAGTTGTGTTAAAACACAAACTGAAACTTGATAACACTTCTCTTAACTCTCCTTGTGAAACTTGCCATAAGGCAAAACAAACCAGGGAACCCTTTCCCTTAAGTGATCATAAAACTACTGCTGTTGGTGACCTTATCCATCTTGATCTCTGGGGACCTTATAGAATACAAAGTAAAGAGGGTTATAAGTACTTCTTAACTATTGTTGATGACTATTCCAGAGCTGTGTGGGTGTTCTTATTAAAGGGTAAGGAAGAAACTTTTGACAATCTTGTTAACTTCTATAATCTGTTACAAACTCAGTTTAACAAGAAAATTAAAATTCTTAGGAGTGATAATGGTAGTGAGTTTATTAATCAAAGAATGAGCACTTTCACTAAACAAATGGGTATCATTCATCAAACTTCATGTGTTTACACCCCACAACAAAATGGAATAGTTGAGAGGAAACATAGACACTTGCTCAATGTTGCAAGATCTCTTATGTTTCAAGGGGGGATACCTCTTAATATGTGGAATGAATGTATTCTAACTGCTACTTACTTGATTAACAGGTTACCCTCTTCTGTTCTTTGTGGAAAATCTCCTTATGATCTCATTTTTAATTGCTCTCCTAATCTGTCCCATCTTAGAGTTTTTGGATGTTTGTGTTTTGCTACCATCTTAAATAATTCTGATAAATTCAGTTGTAGATCTGAAAAATGTGTCCTTATTGGTTATGCTGATGCCAAGAAGGGATACAAACTCTATAGTCTTGATAATAAAACCATCCTATATTCTAGGGATGTTGTTTTCTATGAAAATGTCTTTCCTTTCAAAATAAAAAATCTAAATAAAGACTCTTATTGTGAAGATGTCACTCATCTCAACTTCTTTGATAAATTTCTTTTTGAAAATAATGGACATCCAACTACTCCCATTCCCAATGATGAATGGAGAGACCTGAACCATAGGAGTGATGGCACCAATTCCTCCCATCATGGCAGTCCCTCCTCTGGTTCTACTGATGGAAATGGAACTTCTCCCCATTCTGGCAGTCCTGCTAGGACTACCAATGAGGAGATGGGTGCAACACTCATTGATGAAAACACTAACAATTCTGAGGGAAATCATGTTGATAATACATCTACTCCTCAAAACTGTCCTAATCTAAGGAGATCCACAAGAACCATTAAACTTCCAAAGAACTTGAATGATTTTGTCTTAGGGACTAAAACCAAGCATAGTATTTGCAACTTTGTGAATTATTCTAATCTGAATTCTGAGAATTTGTGCTTTGTGTCTAATCTTAACAAACATGTTGAACCTACTTGCTTTGAAGATGCTTGCAAAAACCCACTTTGGGTTGATGCAATGAATGCTGAAATGGAAGCATTACATAAAAATGGTACCTGGACTCTTACTAATCTTCCTTCTAATAGAAGACCCATTGGTTGTAAATGGGTCTACAAAATAAAGTATAAGTCCAATGGTGACATTGATAGATACAAGGCTAGACTTGTAGCCAAGGGCTGCAGTCAACAAGCTGGTGTTGATTTTGAAGAAACCTTCTCTCCTGTTGTGAAGATGGTTACCATTAGATGTCTTATTACTATAGCCTGTCATAATTCTTGGCCTATTTTTCAACTTGATGTCAATAATGCCTTCTTGTATGGTGAGATTGAAGAGGATGTCTATATGAATCCTCCTCCTGGTTATTTCTCTGTTAATGATTCTAGAGTGTGTAAATTAGTTAAGTCCCTTTATGGGCTTAAGCAAGCCCCTAGAAAATGGAATGAAAAGTTGACTTCTGCCTTGACTGAAAATGGATTCAGTCAAAGCAAAAGTGATTATTCTCTTTATACCAAGACTGAAAATAATGTGTTTATTGCCTTGCTTGTTTATGTTGATGACATAATTGTCACTGGAAACTGCATTACTGAAATTAATAAATGCAAGGATTTCCTAAGTGAGAAATTTTCTATTAAGGATCTTGGTAAGCTGAAATATTTTTTAGGCATTGAGGTTATTGATACTAAAGATGGAATGTGCTTAAGTCAGAGAAAGTATTGTATTGATATTATATCTGAATTTGGGTTGTTGGGTTGTAAACCAACTCAAACACCAATTGAATCCAATCTTGGACCTTGTAGTGATGACTCTAATGATACTCCTCTTGAAAACATGACTGAGTATCAAAAGTTAGTTGGAAAGCTCATTTACCTTACCTTAACCAGGCCTGATATTGCCTTCTCTGTTCATGTCTTGAGTCAATATATGCATAACCCATATCAGTCTCATCTTAAACTTGCTTTAAGGGTTCTCAGGTACTTGAAAGGATGCCCAGGTAAGGGAATTCAGCTTAAAGGTAATACAAATCTCTCCTTAAAAGCTTATGTAGACTCTGACTGGGCCAAGAGGGTGACTGCCAGGAAAAGTATCACTGGATACTCTCTTTTCCTTGGTGGCTCACCCATTTCTTGGAAAAGCAAGAAACAACCTACCATATCTAGATCATCTGCAGAAGCAGAATTTAGGGCTCTTGCAGCCATTACTTGTGAAATTATTTGGGTTTTAAAAATTCTAAATGAATTTGGTATAAGGCAGCAAGAACCTGTCCCTATTTTCTGTGACAGTAAAGCTGCTATACAGATTAGCTCCAATCCAGTTTTTCATGAGAAAACCAAACACTTTGAAATTGACTTATACTTTGTTAGAGAAAAGATTAGCATGGGGGTTGTTGACACAATCAAGATATGTTCTGAAGATAATGTGGCAGATGTGTTCACTAAAGGATTATCATTAAATCAACATTCCAAATTCTGCAATCTTTTAGGAATGTTTGACCCCTTCCACAATTAATTTGTGGGGGGGTGTTGAAATATCAAATCAATTGTGTTCCTTCTAACTTGAAATGGTTTGTGCAGGTTCTCTTCTTGGTGATTCATCAAAATCTCAGTTGGAATGAAGCTTGAATCATGGAAAGAAGTTGCTTGCATAAGGAAGGAAGAAAGGACTTGCTGTGCAAGTTTCTGAAGGAAATAAGGACTGAAGATGGCCATTTTCTTCTAGTTTATACTTTAAGCCTTTTCTGTAAATAAGTTAGAATGGAGGGACCATTTATGTAACTTCATTTAGGGTTTGGCTATATAAACCAAACCTGACCACTGTTCCCATCACCACTCGTTGCAGCCCCTTTTTTGTTACCGTTTAAGAACCCTAGTTTCAATGTAATCGTTAATCTATCTCCTGCTTATTTTCTGTACAAAACCTTTGAATCAATCTTATGAGTAGTTTGTTCGTATATGCTGCAGCGATGTGTGTCTATTTTGGGTATATATTCATAGTTTTCTACATGGTATCAGAGATTAGGTTCGAAACATAGTGGTGGATCAGCTAGGGCATGAAAATACAAATGAGGTGACTCCAGATCGAGATGAATGCAACAAAGGTGTCCCACTTGCAAGCTTTGCAAGCAAAGGTTTCGAAAGCAATGGAAATGCTAACGATTATTCAGCAGCAAACCAACAGCCTTGCAGCTGAGCTCTTTTTACTCTCCTATAAGGACAATCATGCTAGCTTGTTAAGCAGTGGTTAGCTAGTGACCATAGAATATATTTTCTTATCGAGGAACTCTTTTAGATATATTATCAAATTTTAAAAACATCTTTAAGATGCCTTAGGTTGCTCTTGAATGGTGAGGTGGGCTTTATTTTATCAAAGTTTTTATA
The DNA here is from genome assembly GCA_034093135.1 of Erigeron breviscapus. Lineage (NCBI taxonomy): Eukaryota > Viridiplantae > Streptophyta > Magnoliopsida > Asterales > Asteraceae > Erigeron > Erigeron breviscapus. Next base: position 6,174,472 of record CM067168.1, on the reverse strand, counting down.
ATTGTTTTTTGAAGATTTAGCTTCTGCAGCCTATACTTTGAAAATTTTGCTTGAAATATTGGTACTTTCTTCTGTGGGTTAAAAGAGTTTTATAAAGCAAATTTTGATTCTTCCCTTTTTGTAAATGTTGTTGCACTATTAATTGCTATTTGAAGCTTTTGGACCATGTAGCATCTTGAGGGCTGGAACCTGTCGTTTATTACTGAGCCAACTTAATACTTTGTTGATTGCCTGGTCCTCACTTGGCCAAAATATCAAGCGGTTTTGGCTCATCTAAATGGAAAATGATTGGATCGAGGACCATCACTCATAAGAGTCATTCTCTTGATGTTTTTGTTTCCGATTGTTGTCTTGGTCGGTCACTTTTTAGCTGGTAAGTACTAAGTAATATATGATCAATATTGGATGTGACTCGAGTAAAATGCAAGGATAAATAACGAATCAGTTTTTTAAGAGTCTTCAAACAGTTAAACACGGTAAAATCTTTTTTCTTAAGTGACAATGGTTTTGTGGACACATTAGCATTTACAGATGTGGCACTTAATATAATTCTAGGAACATTGCCTTCCCAGATCAAATTTATAAAGGAAAAGAATTTAAGGAACCCGGTCTCTATCTGTTAGACTAAGTATTTGTCTTTAGTTTACATTTGTTCTAAATAGAGGGTACTTATATGTAATATCAGGCTCTTTATATTGGGCTTATTGTAATCCTTTGTTAATCAACTAATACACAACGGCTTATCATGGTATCAGAGCTTTGGATACCTCAGCCACCTCTAACCCCAAATTAAACCCTAATTCTCCAGAAATAATTATATAAACAAAAAAAAAACAGCAACAAATCTTCAACGATGGCTATTATTGCTGCCTTCACTGCTGCTGAGAAAACAACCCATAATACTCACAAATTCGCTTTCACCCTTTCCCCTACAAACTATGGCTACTGGAAAGCAATGATTGAACCATTCCTTGTCACTAATCATCTATTCGGTTATGTTGATGGTACAATACCATGTCCTGACGAGAAGGTAACTAATGAATCAATAGTTACTGATAACCCTTCGGTGGATTGCAAATGATGCCCATGTTAGAATGCTCATCCTTTCCACTATTTCTGAAGCCTCTTTCCAGCATGTTCAAGGTAAGACATCTAGAGAACTATGGCTCTCTTTAGAACAAGCATATGCACCAAACACTGCTTCCCGAGAATACACCTTAAAAACTCAACTGCTTAGGATTGAAATGAAAGGCGATGAATCCCCTATTGCTTATCTTAATCGAGCAATGGAATATGCCTCAGCCCTAGCCAATATTGGGGAACCCATGAAAGACAAGGACTTGGTTATGCTCACTCTCTCAGGTCTGCGAGATGAATATAATGGTCTAAAATCGACTCTTCTGGGTCGTCATCCTCCGGTTACCTTCAATGAATTGAATCACCTTCTCTCTAACCATGACTTTATAACCAATAAAACAGCTTCCTTTTCCGCTGTCCCGTCACCGCAAGCATTTGCCGCCGCAACAGGAAGCACACCAAATCTCTCACCTGATCTTAGTACTATTCAGTCTCAACTCAGCAGCCTCCACCTACTAGCCTCTCAATTAGGGTATCAACTCAACCCGATTGCCTCGCAAAACAACCAACACCAAGCCTTTTATGCTTCTCGACCTTCAAACAACAACAGGGGGAATCGCAGGGGGCAACCTCGTGTAAATAATCGGAGCAACTACAACAATAGAGGACGTGATAACTCACGTGATAACTCCACTGTCACGAGATCCTTTCAGTGGGCAAAAACTCAGAATCTGGTGTATGGTCATTGTAACCGTTGTGGAATAGCACACCTTCCATCTAGTGCCCTAATCAACCTTCGGCTAACCAGTCCAGACCTCAAGCAAACTTTACAAATTTTTCAGATGCAGGATCATCATCAACAGCCTCTTGGCTCCCTGACACCGCTGCTAATAGCCATGTGACCCCAGACTTATCAAGCTTTGACAACTCCGAGGTTTATCATGGTAATGACTCACTTCATGTTGGCGACGGTAATCCCCTTCCTATTTTTCACATTGGCTCTTCTAAGATTTTTTCACCACATAAAACCTTGAATCTTAAACATATTCTTCATGTTCCTCAAATTCAGAAGAACCTCTTATCTGTTCAACGATTTTGTTCTGATAATGATGTTTATTTTGAATTTCACTCTTCTTTCTTTGTTGTGAAGGACGAGTCTACACACACTACCCTCATTTCGGGTCCAAGTGACAATGGGCTCTACTCTCTTCGACTTCCTCAACTCAAGTCTCTTCCGAAAATTGCCTTCACAGCAACCAAAGCTTCTTCAACAATCTGGCACCAACGTCTCGGCCACCCTCATCAGCGTGTTTTTGCTTCCATTGTCTCTAGTTGTTCTTTACCAATTTCTACAAAACCAGATTCCACTTTATGTACTTCTTGTCAGTTGGGAAAGTCTACTAAGCTTTCATTACCAAACTCTGCCTTTCATAGTACTAATATTTTGGATTTGGTATATTGTGATATTTGGGGACCGTCTCCCACAGTTTCTATTAATGGTTACAAGTTCTTTCTATTGTGTGTTGATCATTATTCACGTTATATGTGGTTTTATCCTCTCAAACACAAATCTGATGCCTACACCATCTTTACAAACTTTACAACCATGGTTGAACGCCAATTCAACACAAAATTAAAATGTGTTCAAACTGATTGGGGAGGCGAATTTCGTCCTCTCACTACCTTCATTACAAATCATGGAATCATTCATCGACGCTCTTGTCCTCACACTAGTGAGCAAAATGGTATTGTTGAGCGTCGTCACCGCCACGTTGTGGAAACCGGACTTGACCTCCTTGCCCACTCTTATCTTCCACAACGTTTCTGGCAATTTGCCTTTGAAACTGCTGTTTATCTCATTAACCGATTACCATCACGAAACTACTCAAACAAATCTCCCTTTCAACAAATCTACAACCGGATACCTGATTATACATTTCTTCGTGTCTTTGGTTGTCAATGTTTCCCTTATCTTCGTCCTTATAATCGTCACAAAATGGACTTTCTTTCTACACCATGTGTCTTCCTTGGCTATAGCTCTACCCATCATGGGTATCGGCGCTTTGATCCCCTCACCAAACGGGTATATATAGCTCGACATGTTCGTTTTAACGAACATGTTTTCCCATTTCACTCTACACCTTCACCACCTAATTCACCACCTTCTGATCCTTACATCTCTGTTTTTCCTACACCTATCCCCACCATACCTTCTGATGATCTTTCTACACTAGACGTCCCAACGTCTTCGGCCTCTACACCTACACCTCCTCCTGTACAAACTATCCAACCTGGCACATCTTCTTCACCACCTCCACCTCCTCACAAACTATCCAACCTCTCACATCTCCTTCACCACCTCCACCTCCTCCCCCTCCTAGGACTCGCCCTTCTTATCTTCGTCCCAACCCCAAACGAACCACTCCTTATGATCCATCTGCTTACATTTCCACTCGTACTTCTCGTTCCTTAATTGAACCTACATCTTTTACTGTTGCCAACAAATCTCCAGAGTGGCGCCATGCCATGGCCGAAGAGTTACAAGCACTTTATAAGAATGGAACATGGTCTCTAGTTCCTCCTGTTAATCGTACTAATATTATTGACTGCAAGTGGGTGTACAGGTTAAAGAAAGATTCTCAAGGCAATGTCACACGTTACAAGGCCCGCCTTGTCGCCAAAGGTTTCAATCAACAAGCCGGTATTGACTATCATGAAACCTTCAGCCCCGTGGTTAAACCTGCCACCATCCGGGTCATCTTATCAACTGCTGTGACCCAAAATTGGGATTTAAGACAACTGGATGTGCAAAATGCTTTTTTACATGGTGACTTGCAAGAAACTGTGTACATGAAACAACCTCCTGGTTTTGTTGACCCGAGTAAACCAAATCACGTTTGTCTTCTGCATAAGTCACTTTATGGGCTTAAACAAGCTCCCCGGGCATGGTTTACTCGTCTCTCCAAAGTTCTCACTCAGCTTGGCTTCACCGGCTCTAAAACCGATCCCTCTTTATTCATTCTCAAGTCTGGTGGCATCCTCATTTATGTTCTTGTGTATGTGGACGACATCATCATTACCGGAAACAACAACACTCTTATTGACAACATCATTCAGCGACTTGGATCTATCTTTGCCATTAAAGATCTCGGTAAGCTTCATTATTTTTTGGGCATTGAGGTTGTTCATCATCAGAATAACATTGTGCTATCTCAACGACAATACATCTTGGATATTCTTAAGCGATCAGGCCTCTCTGACTGCAAGCCGGTTGTTTCCCCCATGAGCTCTACTCAGACTTTAACCACTGATGATAGTCCTCCCCTTCAAGATCCGGTCATCTATCGTCAAACTGTTGGAGCATTACAGTATGCTACTCTATCTCGCCCAGATATTGCTTTTGCTGTGAACCGGGTTTGTCAGTTCATGCATGCTCCCACAGAAAATCATTGGTCTGCTGTAAAACGTATCTTGCGTTATCTGAAGGGCACCTCTAATCTAGGCCTCATAATTCGGCACCAGTCTGGTTCCTCCCTACAAGCCTTTACTGATGTTCATTGGCATGATTCAACCACCTCTCCTATTCAGGCGTATTCTGACTCTGATTGGGCTGGCTGTCCAGTCGACCGCCGATCCACGGAGGGATTTGCTATCTATTTGGGATCAAACCTTATCTCTTGGACTGCACGCAAACAACGAACGGTGTCAAGGTCCTCAACTGAATCTGAGTACAAAGCTCTAGCTGATACTGTTGCTGAATTAATCTGGTTGAAAGCTCTCTTGCATGAACTAGGCATATCTGTAAAGTCAGCTCTGACTCTCTGGTGTGACAATCTTGGAGCTACCTACCTCTCGGCTAATCCCGTGTTTCATGCTCGTACCAAACATGTTGAAGTAGACTTTCACTTCGTTCGTGAGCAGGTTGCTAGTGGTCAACTCAATGTTCAATTCATATCCACCACTGATCAGATTGCAGATGTTTTCACGAAGCCTCTACCCTCACAGAGATTTCAGTTTTTAAGGTCCAAGTTGCAGGTCGTTCCCCGCCCTCAACTTGCGGGGGAATGTTAGACTAAGTATTTGTCTTTAGTTTACATTTGTTCTAAATAGAGGGTACTTATATGTAATATCAGGCTCTTTATATTGGGCTTATTGTAATCCTTTGTTAATCAACTAATACACAACGGCTTATCACTACCCGACCCTAAATCGAGTTTGGTGGGTAGGGTATTTCGTTCGAAAAACCGGGTAGAAACCGGTTCGGGTTTTGGTCAAACCCTGTTTTGTTTTCGTTGACTTTACTCAGTTCGATTCCGGGTCAGGTCCGGCTCGGGTACAACCCGACAAATGTGCACGTTTACCTGTAAAGCTTGACCATTAGGTCTTGATCCAAAATGTGTCCGGGCTCAATCTTCAACTGAGTTTCAGACATCTACTAGTCCTGGTCAAGTGGTCATGACCAGGCTTCAACGGGAAGGAAGAACAATAGAACATGGGCCCAAATCAGGAATATCAAGCATAATGTTCTTATCAGGCTCGGGTCCCTTACTCCTGGATTTGAACGGGACAAAACACTAATTCTCGACATGGCATTCCAAAATCCAAGTCCATGGCAAACTTGAACTTATATCCTACTAGTACTATTTAAGAACGCAAACATGTCCTACCGATTCCATATTATCAAAGAACATTTAACATAGAATAATCAAGCTTTACGCAAAGTCAGCCAAATAGTCATAAAGATTAAATCATCAAGGAATATCGAATCATTAAGCTCCAAACAGTCTTCTCTACGCTTCTGCTTGGAGATTAAATGTATTAAGTTACAAATGCCATCATCTTAATTATTATACTAAATCTAACAAAGGTCAGGAATCAGAGATTAATGTCTTCGCAGCTGTAAGGATACCGACATAGTTAAGTGAATGTTACTAGTAAACATAGCCATCTGTCTTCTCATATATACTCCTCCAATCTAGACACAAGGGTTATGACGAAACGCCAGGTGAAGGAAGTTTTCCTGAGAAAGTTTTGGATGGCATACTAATTTCCTGATACAGGGAGAAACATGTTAACAGTAGATTGTTGGACCGATGTATAAATATAACATGAAATTGCTACATTAAAGTTACCCTCATAGATGTCGAATGATTGGTGAATCCATATTGATTCTCATTTGTCAGTTCTGAACCAAAAACAGGATTTGGTTTCATTATGTTTGGTTGCGCACCAATGTGGCTGGCCATACCAAAGTCCCTTCGCATTGAGAACCCTTGGTTTTGGGGAAAAGCCGCAACCCCTTCACTTGGATTTTGCGATCTGTATCCTTCATTGTATCCCATTCCTATTCCCCTCTGCATTTCATGTTCTTGTGAATATACAGGGGGCAAACAGTACCCATTTCTCATAGTAAGCGTCTGCAAAAGCAACGATTATAAATATTTCAAATTTCAGTCGGATTAAAGTTATGCTATTTGAGAACTATTTGCCATATATGAGAAGAGACAGTCATTATGCTTCTTAAACGTTGCCAAATTCCAGTAAGAAAAATGAACTTTTTGGAATCAAGTTAAAAAAGTTTACATGTTACCAGGTTCTGCAACTATGTTTTAATTTGATACCAATTCACGACACAGTACTGAAATTTAGCCTCGCCAAAGATGTAATAAAGTTTCTCTTTTTCAGCTCAAAAATGCAACTAAGTTTCACATTTTTGCATATACTGGTATCAAATATAGACATGGTTGAACAAATTGGTAACAAATCAACTCTGTTGCCTAAAAGTGAAATCTTGTTGGATAAAATAACTCACTTGGCTGCTTTCAAAGTACAAAATAGAACTATCAAATTGGATACTAATGCAAAATAAACATAAAATTAAAGCCACAATGAGTTTAAGTTTACAAAACAAACTGGCCAAAGATTATCATGCTGCACTTCACACATGCCAAATGAACCTCATCTAGGCCATTCAAGATATATAAAAAACAGAGAAAATATACCTGTACTTTGAGTTGAAGCTGCTTTAGATATTCGATTGCCTCATCCAACATTGACGCCTTATCCGTCTATGGCACAAGAAAACATTGTGAAATTAAATAAAAAACCATACTTAAATTGTCTATGTCCATGACCAAAATCGTATCTATATCCTTGAAAATTTTATAGAGAAATTTAAAGTAAGTTGATCATACCTTGTTAGAATTTGGAACCAAAGTCTGCAATGCTTTCAACTTCTCATTAATCCTACTTCTCCTCCTCTAAATAGAAAACCATAATTTTGATACAAATATCGACATACATTTAAATAAATAGCTTTAAGCTCGACTCAAAGCAGCCAAACCATATTCAGAAAAAAAAAATACATACCTTTTCAGAAAGATTATGAATCTCTGCTGCCCGTGTCCTCTTTGATGAACGTGAACCGCCTGTATTGCGACTCCCCTCCCCCATCTTTTGCACCTTTAAATCCCAGTTAGTTATCAATAACACATAAATCAAAACAAAAAAATAAACAAAAGTTGAAAATTTTAAAAAAAATGTGTTCATATTGGATTTTTATTGAAGAAATTTCAAAAAAGGGGGAAAAGTTACTTTTCAGTTTTACAGTCAAAGGTTTGAAAAATGAATTTTACTGTTCTCAATTAAGAGCTGTCATTATCAAAAGTTTAAAACCGGTCTTTATAAACGTGTATTTTGAAAAAATATACAAAATTGAAGAAAATTTTTTTTTAGAAAATGCACTTGATTTTCTCTAGAAAAAAAAAAAAAAAAAAAAAAAGAGACTGTTTTCTATAGACAGAAATGTGTTTTCAAATTGGACTTTTATAGTGAAAAATTTTCATGAAAAAAAACCTCAACTTTTCAGATTTATAACTAAGACTGAAAAAATTTCACTTTTAAAAGTTTTTAGTAGATAAAAAAACACATTTCATTTTCTAGAAGAAGTTAAAAAAACAGAGTCACAAGCAGAAAGAAAGCAAATCACAGTTTACAAGCATACAAACAACAATTAAGCCAACTAAATTTTATACTTAAAAATTTAGGAATTTGATAACATAGCCCCTGAGATTATGTTTAACAATTATATACATATAAAAGATTATACTTTGGACATATACCCGTAAATCTGCTACGTTTAATGTGCAAGTCATTTATGCATGTAATAACACGTCAAACATATATAGCCATAAAAAATTCATGAATTTTACATGAAACAGAACTCACCTGATCCGTTTCGGGCGAATAAAAGGAGCTGAGATCAGAAAATCTCTTATCATAATCAACAAAGTCATTAGAAATCTGAGACGGAGAAGGCCTAAACTGGTCAAATTTAGGCTGCTTACTGTCATTAGTATTTGTGTTGGAATTACTGAGAAAAGTTTGGAGAAAAGAAGACATGTCTTCAGATTCAAGTGAAGATGATGAAGAAAAGGAAGGATCATTGTTGTTGTTTCCATACATTATAATTAAGTAATAAACAACAACAACCACCACCACCACACAAGCGAGACAGTAGTAATGATTATAGAGATAACGTACAAAATAATGCTAACCAAATATATATATAGATATAATATATATTATTATGATTTGTGATGATGAGAGAATTCTATATGTGACAGTAGTAAAAGGAATGATTTTTCCTGTTTTTGCAAAGTTGGGTTTTGAGGTTCTTTTGGTGTGTGTTTGTGCTGGATTTGTAGTGTGTGTTTCAATGTGTGTGTTTTTGTACAAAATCTTTGGGTTTTATAAGGATGTTTGAGTTTAGAGGGCTGGTTTTGATTAAATAGTTGTTCTTAACTAACTCAATTCCTTTCTCCCGCCTTAATTGTGTGTTTCTTGTATTTATTTATGTTTTTTTATAAAAAAAAACGACGTGTTTGTTGGTTAGTAGTTCGAGAAGCCTAACAGTGTGATTTATTTATGTTTTTTATTTCCATGATCGGTGTGAACCAACTTTTTTTTATATATATACATTAACAAATATGTTTTATAGTGTTGTATTGTAAAATAATGTAAAGCACATCTGATGTTGTAAGGCTAAAAAATAATGTACGAATTATTTTTTGATGATTTAAGGCTAAAAAGTGTGTAAAAGAGTAACATATTAAACGTATAGAGTACATATTTCTGGCAACTTTTTTAGCTCTTTTAACAACGTACACAGACTCTAATGATGGTCGATGATCGTGTTGTAACTCGTGTAACATAAAAAGAAAGAAAAATTATGTCACATTGTTATGGATCGACGAAAAATGTGATATGACACGTTTATATTAGAGCTTTTCAATTTTCACAAGATATTTGATAATCAGTGATGATGACATGTTTAGTTAACCTGATATATAACTGTATATATTAATAAGAGTTACTCTAATCATGATGTTAATACAGTTTCAAATAAAATAGAATGACTTGTGTATGTATTCTGTTTTCTAACATACAGTAACTTTCACCAAGTTTATTTATGTTGTTGTCTGTTTTTACCCTCTGCCACTACATTGAAACTTATGACCCAAAAAGCTAAAACCGTCATTGCCATACTTACATTAATGTCAATAGCCTTGTTCTAGTTTTCTTTTAAAAAGACTTGTCAAAAGTAAAATGTAAATAAGGGTTAGGTTATATACGTAATGATCGTTATTAATAGAATCATGTTTGAACCTTATCATCACAGGGAGGTATTTGTATTTTTAAGATAAGGAAATTGTTGCTATAAATAGAAAAGAAATCAATGTGGAACCCACGGTATTACTACTGGGCATCTTCAATACTTGCACTTCTTTTTTCTTTTTTAACAAAAAGAAAATGAAAAAAAATGTTATTTGTCGATATATTACATCTTTATGGGTAAGGTTTAAACCATTCACATATAAACATAGATAATATTAAGTACAATTTGATATGTTCATATGTGAACGAATATGTTCACATATACAATTCACATATGAACATCAAGTTATTATTTAAAGGACCTCATGGTTCTTTCAATTTAAATGGTTCTCATAAAAACCTTTTCCACATTTTTATTTATTGTATAAATTTTGCTACTGGATGAGGTAATGACATCTATCATTGACAGTAGTCTATTGATACCCAAAAACCGGGTTTTGCCCAAATTAAACCCAACTCGAACCCATTGGCCAAACCTACCCAAACGGGCAAACTGGTTTCTAACCGTTTTTCACCAAGTTTATTTATGTTGTTGTCTGTTTTTACCCTCTGCCACTACATTGAAACTTATGACCCAAAAAGCTAAAACCGTCATTGCCATACTTACATTAATGTCAATAGCCTTGTTCTAGTTTTCTTTTAAAAAGACTTGTCAAAAGTAAAATGTAAATAAGGGTTAGGTTATATACGTAATGATCGTTATTAATAGAATCATGTTTGAACCTTATCATCACAGGGAGGTATTTGTATTTTTAAGATAAGGAAATTGTTGCTATAAATAGAAAAGAAATCAATGTGGAACCCACGGTATTACTACTGGGCATCTTCAATACTTGCACTTCTTTTTTCTTTTTTAACAAAAAGAAAATGAAAAAAAATGTTATTTGTCGATATATTACATCTTTATGGGTAAGGTTTAAACCATTCACATATAAACATAGATAATATTAAGTACAATTTGATATGTTCATATGTGAACGAATATGTTCACATATACAATTCACATATGAACATCAAGTTATTATTTAAAGGACCTCATGGTTCTTTCAATTTAAATGGTTCTCATAAAAACCTTTTCCACATTTTTATTTATTGTATAAATTTTGCTACTGGATGAGGTAATGACATCTATCATTGACAGTAGTCTATTGATACCCAAAAACCGGGTTTTTGTCAAACATGGACTAGTTTTTTCCGGGTTTTTTGTTTGCCTAAAACCGAACCCGGCGCGGTCCCTACCTCATCCGAATACTCAAACCGTTTTAAAACCGTCAGGTATTCAAAACTCGAACCGGTTTTTGTCAAAACTGGGCTTGACGAAACCGGTTTTCTACAGAAACCCGGATAACTGGGATTAATGGATGACAATAGAAAGCTTGTAATTTGATGTAACGATATAAATATATATAGCTTCTAGTACACAAAGTGTGACCACGACCACTGAATTGAATGCTGTTATCCAACCAATCACTCTTCCTCTTCAAACCAACTTTTCATTTTTTTATTAATTCATCATCTATCAGACAAATTGCTATTCCCTAGGCCTTCTTTTTTATATTGCTTTTCAGTTTGAAACTTTATTTGGAATGACAATGGGTTTGTTTAAAAAAAAAAATGAAAATCGGTTTTCAAACCCACATCCTAGTGGGTTTTAGAATTACCTAAGCTAATAAGTTTGATAATCAACTTAGTCATTAACCAAGCAAGGTTAAGGAAATGATATTCATTCCCGAAAGATATCCTTAAAGCAAGGTTAGGGAAATGATATCCTTAAACCAAACACATCCTGTTTTAATTTGTCACTAGTTATTTTCGAAAGATAGTACTCTACTCATCCATTTGGCTTTTAACATGATCACGGCAAATTTTCTTATACAACTACAACAAAAAAAGTATCTAATCCTTGCATAAGCAGAATTTGAGAATATGAGATCTAGACAGTTTTGTCTTTACCCAAAGGTAAAGAGACTGTATCTATAAAAAACCTCTGGCCTAATAGCATTTTTTGTTAGAACAATATATTATCCTACTATTATTTCTAAGTTACAAGAATGTCTGAGATGTAATCCAAGACTTTTGAAAAACGAAATGATATTCGTACCATTATTTTTGATATATATACCAAAACATACAAGTTTTACAGCTAAATGTACAAGTCAGTAATACATAATTGTGTTACATCTATCAACAAAATTGGTACTAATATCACTTCCTTTTCGAAAAAACCTCTATTAATCCACCCAAAAATATGCTTGTAAGATCAAAAACATTATCAATGAGTTATCAACCATATTAGCTACATGATCACGCCACCTGATAAAATGAAATGACCTTGTGGTTTTATTATTATACATTAAATGTGTAATTAAGTTGTTTAATGGGTACCTTTCTTTAGATAATTTATTTATAGGTTTTAACATAAAGATGGGAAATTATATTTCAGCTACTTTTAAAACAATTAAGTGCTAAACGTAGACGTAGTAAAACACAACGTTTAGCTTTCAACCACCAAAGGGGCATTGGGTTGGTGCCAAGTTACTAAAACCTTGTGTTTTAAAAAGCATTAAATCTTATAGTTGACTTCTATTGAGATTGTTATCAAATATTTGGGTCTATGCTAATTTGTACACCGTAACACACTATGAAAACCTAGAATTTGTTTCGGTCATGTGGATGACGTTTGGTAATAAACTCTACCAATAGACCAGTCAGTTTTGAATCAGGTTTTAAAATAGATTCGGCGAATAGGCGTTGTTAGCCCTATATTTTAGATTCTAAACCTTATTTTGTATGCAAGTTTATTGTTCATTTAACATTACTTCAAGAGTCCATCCCACTTATATGGCCTTCGATATTGGGGTAGGTATGTAGGGATATATATTTTACTAGTCCTAATACTCGTACGATGTACGTAGCCATAGAGATTGTATCATAAAGAAATTCGAATATGCCTCATACATGATTCGTGAGTATGAAATAAGTTGTGGTTAAAGTAAACCGATGATCGAAACTAAATTATAATAAATTGTAATAATAAATATAATACTCCCTCCGTCCCACTAGAAGTGTCCAGTTTTGAATTTTCAAAGTCTTTTTTGTGCAACTTTGACCTTAAATATATTTGTTTGTGTTATATGATACTTGATGAAAGTTATATGAATTGATTGAGTTTTAGATGTGCTTCCATGGATATAACTTTCATCGAATATTATGTAACACAATTAAAAATATTTATGATCAAAGTTATAAAACGAAGACTTTGAAAATTCAAAGTAGGACACATATGATGGGACGGAGGGAGTATATGTTTAGTTAGAGTTTCGGATTTACCTTAAATTTTTACAATCACATCATAATCGTAACTTGTAAGCATAGTGGATGACGGCAAATAACCTTGTGATTTCGGATCGTAAACTCAAATTTTTGAAGTTTTCATGTTAATAACTTATTATAAGTAATAGGAGTTGAAGAGTTGAGAAAGAAATAATAGACAATTTTTTTAATGAGAAAACGATCAATCAAATAAGGTTATAATATGTTTTGTATTTATAAACCAAGAGTTAGAGTTAAAATATAATTCTAATAAGGAAATTGAATATATATACAATTAAAAAAGCTAATTTAATAAAATAAATAAATTCAAAATGACACGTGTCGATCAAGGATTACGCCACGTGTCGTTTCAAGAACATCTCAATTCTGTTTTAGTTTATTGGTAGATAGGTGTGCAAAGAAAACGCTAAATCAGCAAGAATCGTTTTATCTGAAACTTGAAAAAATCGAAAACTATAAAACCGGTTTTGAACAGTATGGTTATGAAATCTTAATTTTCAATATTCATTTTTAACCGATCGAATTATGATTTTAACCGGAACAAATTTTATAGTTTTCTTAACTTGAAAGTTCACTTTTACTATTACACTGAAAATTAACTTAAAATAATGAGGGTCTGTAAATCTCAAGCAAAAAAACAACCAAATGCAATAACACGTTGAAAAATATTATACATCAAATTCAAAATCTTCTAACTGTCTTGAACAAACTGCAATTGTTTGTTTCTTTTTCTTTGTCAAATAAAAAAAAGTCAAAATAAAGATATTTAATATTATCTTTTTATAAAAGTTGCATAATCAAGTGGGTTTTATGCTTCCTCCGAAGTCCAAAGCCCAACTTTTCTCTACCAAGTTGTGAAAGGATAAAAGAAGGTAACCCCACCAGGAAAAGGGCAACCCCACCAGGGTATTAGCGGCGACGTCGCCGCTAATGGTGGGGCCCGACAATCTTGGAACCATGACTGACGACGCCCGTTCCCGAGGTGCCACGTCACAAGTATTAGCGGCGACGTCGCCGCTAATACTTGCCACGTGGCACCTCGGGGATCATTCTCCCAATCATTTGATCTGAGGTATAGGATTAGATTTTGTCCTGTCGGAGTATTAGCGGCGATACTGATCATATAATTGGGAGAAATCTCGTTATATATACTACATGCCATGCATGGCATTCGATCGTACGCATTCTCTGCTTTCTCTTTTCAAATACATACTAATTCTCTTTCGCACAAGTATATATCTTACGTATACATATATATATTATGAACATAGATATAGATATTATACCTATATGTAGTTATAGTTATTGTACTAACTACATATATAGTATGGATATTCGATCGTACGCATTCTCTGCTTTCTCTTTTCAAATACATACTAATTCTCTTTCGCACAAGTATATATCTTACGTATACATATATATATTATGAACATAGATATAGATATTATACCTATATGTAGTTATAGTTATTGTACTAACTACATATATAGTATGGATATTCGATCGTACGCATTCTCTGCTTTCTCTTTTCAAATACATACTAATTCTCTTTCGCACAAGTATATATCTTACGTATACATATATATATTATGAACATAGATATAGATATTATACCTATATGTAGTTATAGTTATTGTACTAACTACATATATAGTATGGATATTCGATCGTACGCATTCTCTGCTTTCTCTTTTCAAATACATACTAATTCTCTTTCGCACAAGTATATATCTTACGTATACATATATATATTATGAACATAGATATAGATATTATACCTATATGTAGTTATAGTTATTGTACTAACTACATATATAGTATGGATATTCGATCGTACGCATTCTCTGCTTTCTCTTTTCAAATACATACTAATTCTCTTTCGCACAAGTATATATCTTACGTATACATATATATATTATGAACATAGATATAGATATTATACCTATATGTAGTTATAGTTATTGTACTAACTACATATATAGTATGGATATTCGATCGTACGCATTCTCTGCTTTCTCTTTTCAAATACATACTAATTCTCTTTCGCACAAGTATATATCTTACGTATACATATATATATTATGAACATAGATATAGATATTATACCTATATGTAGTTATAGTTATTGTACCATTTGGAGGCGTCACCGATAGCCTGCCACTTGCTTTGAGCGGCGTCAAGAAAAAGATATATACGTCGTCCATTCTTCTGAAACTCCCGCTCCAGTTCCTTGTTAGCAGCGGCAGCTCTCCCTGAGCTCATCCCTGCAAAACAAAATTAAAGAAAATATATATATATATTTGACATACATCTATATATACTTACCCCCCATACGCCTGCAGCCCCATTGCGGATTCCACCCCCAATTCGGAGGGTCATTGCCACCATCTCCGCCATGAACGTCAGCCATTTGAACCTACATAAGTTATACACAAGTTATAAATCAATAAAAACAATTATCAAGGTTAAAAAAGGCGCAAATGAAATTAACATATTTTGGACACACTTTTTGTATAATCAATTTAATTTATACTTATTATACCTATAATGACCACATTTTTTCAACATATTTTTTCAACACATTTTTGCAACTCTTTTTTTAACACATTTTTTCATCACATTTTTTCAACACATTTTTTCAACACATTTTTTCAACACATTTTTTCAACACATTTTTTCAACACATTTTTTCAACACATTTTTTCAACACATTTTTTCAACACATTTTTTCAACACATTTTTTCAACACATTTTTTCAACACATTTTTTCAACACATTTTTTCAACACATTTTTTCAACACATTTTTTCAACACATTTTTTCAACACATTTTTTCAACACATTTTTTCAACACATTTTTTCAACACATTTTTTCAACACATTTTTTCAACACATTTTTTCAACACATTTTTTCAACACATTTTTTCAACACATTTTTTCAACACATTTTTTCAACACATTTTTTCAACACATTTTTTCAACACATTTTTTCAACACATTTTTTCAACACATTTTTTCAACACATTTTTTCAACACATTTTTTCAACACATTTTTTCAACACATTTTTTCAACACATTTTTTCAACACATTTTTTCAACACATTTTTTCAACACATTTTTTCAACACATTTTTTCAACACATTTTTTCAACACATTTTTTCAACACATTTTTTCAACACATTTTTTCAACACATTTTTTCAACACATTTTTTCAACACATTTCTAACAATCATAAAAAAATGTGTTTTCTAACATAATACTAAGAATCATATTGACAATAATCAAAAACTATCAATAATTTATAACAATCATATCCTACAAATTTCTTACAATCAAACTAACAAACGTATAATTTCTAACTATAATAATATAACATTTCTATAACTAATAATAACATATATTAAAAATAATAACAACAATAAAAAAGTAAATGAGTGTTAGTAAACATACAAGGAAAACGTCGGAAAAGTGGGTCGCCGGAAAAATCTGGCCGGATTTGGAACCGGGTCGCCGGGAAAGGAGTCGCCGCTAAAACCTCGCCTTAAAGGGTGGTGGGGTGGCCGGATTTTCTCTCGCCGCCTGAAAAGTTGCCGGAAAATGAAGAGGGTGGCTGGAATTTCGTCACCAAAAAGAGGGTGGGTGGTAGGCAGAGACCTAATGAATTAAATCAATAAACCCGAAAACTAAATGACAACTCAGGTAATAATTCAGCGACCCTTCGAGATACAGTCACACCACTCGAGAATTCGCTGGGCAATCTAACTTGAATCCCACGATACAGATGCACCACGTGTTCACAAGTTAGCCTCCAAAGTTCACCTTCCAATCCTGCCACAGATTAGAATAGCAATGGCAATTCTCTAGAAAAGAGAATAAATTTCAGAAAGTTTTTTGTCTGTCTATT
Source organism: Erigeron breviscapus (assembly GCA_034093135.1). NCBI lineage: Eukaryota > Viridiplantae > Streptophyta > Magnoliopsida > Asterales > Asteraceae > Erigeron > Erigeron breviscapus. The sequence goes on along the minus strand of CM067168.1, from coordinate 6,157,483 downwards.
TCATTTGAAATTGGAGTACAAAAAGGTGAAACTAGTAACTACCCAATAGTGCTGCTACATTTTAGGGAATTAAAAGAAACTGCTTTGAAAACTTCAAAACAAAGGAAAATAAAATAGATATAAAACTACAAAATAAAATAAACGTGACAGGAGTTGTGAAAGGCGTTGGGCTCAAAGGTTGGGCTTCTCCAATTGTGCTAAGCTGATCCATTTGTTACCGAATGGGTTCAAAACTAAAGTTGCAGCTGCAATCGAGTCTTCAAGTGGAAATGGGCCTGGGGTTTGGTTAACATCCTCTCCTTCTTTGGAAAAGTTTGTCCTCAAACTTGGGAGAGGTTCTTCAGGGTCAAAATAAGGCTGCAGATCAGCCACATTAAAAGTTGCAGAGACACCATATTCGCCCGGAAGATCAACCTTATAAGCATTATCATTGACTTTAGCCACAATACGGAAAGGACCATCTGCTCGTGGGCTCAATTTGGAACAACGTTTGGAAGGGAAATGCTCTTTACGAAGATGAATCCAAACGAGATCACCAGGCTGGAACAGAATGTGCTTTCGCCCTTTATCTCTACGATATTTAAGAAGTTCATTACTCTTAGCAATCTTGTCACGAACCTGTTGGTGTAAGCGTTTAATATCAGCAGCCAAATCGCTAGCGTCTGCGCTGAATCTAGAAGATGTATCAAGGACTGTCAGATCAAAAGGTGTATTAGGATTCAGTCCATACACAACCATAAATGGACTATACCCTATGGTTTTACTTGGTGCCCGGTTATATGCAAACTCAGCCTGTGGTAGCAAGTCTTCCCAGTGTTTGAGATTGGTTTTAATGAGGGAACGTTGCAAAGAACCAAGGGTACGATTGGTCACCTCTGTTTATCCGTCTGTTTGTGGATGACTGGAGGTGCTGAATTTAAGAACAGTACCTAGTTTGCGCCACAAGGTCATCCAAAAGTGACTAAGAAACTTAACATCCCGGTCACTCACCATCGTCTTAGGCACACCATGAAGACGAACAATTTCACGAAAGTAGAGGTTGGCGATTTGAACAGCATCATAAGTGGTATGACAAGCAACAAAATGAGCCATTTTTTAGAAATGGTCTACCACAACCATAACTGAATCCTTTTGGCGTCGTGTACGAGGTAAGCCTGTGATAAAATCAAGACTAACATCTTCCCAAGGAGCGACAGGTACCGGTAGTGGCATGTACAATCCATGGGGAGGGGAGTGGCACTTAGCTCGGTGACACTGTAGACATCGGCGAATGAAATGTTCCACATCACGAGTAAGTTTGGGCCAAAAGAAATTGGCTTGAAGCATTGAAACAGTTTTATAAGTTCCATGATGATCCGCTAACCCCCCTTCATGAACTTCTTTAATCAATAAAACCCGTAGACTGTGACGAGGAATACAAAGTCGTTGCTGGCGAAAAAGGAACCCATCGGAAATATGATAAACTCCCACAACATGTTTCTGGCAGCTTAAAAATATACTTCCAAAATCTGGGTCGGTGGCATATTCGTTTTTCAAGAGCTTTAAACCAAAAACTCGGGGCTGCAATGAGTTAAGCAATGCATATTTGCGTGAAAGTGCATCAGCACCCTTATTTAATTTCCCAGACTTGTGTTTGATTGTGAAGTTAAAAATCTGGAGGAATTCCACCCACTTGGCGTGTCGAGGTTGGAGCTTATGCTGGCCTTGAATGTACTTGAGTGCCTCGTGATCAGAATGTAAGATAAACTCTTTGGAGATCAGGTAGTGTTGCCAATGGTCTAATGCTCGAATGATTGCATAAAATTCTTTATCATACGTCGAGTAACGTCGTTTTGCATCATTTAATTTTTCACTAAAATATGCAATCGGGCGTCCTAATTGTGATAGAACAGCCCCAATTCCTACCCCGGAGGCATCACACTCAACCTCAAATACCTCATCGAAACACGGTAGGGCTAACACTGGAGTTGAAGACAATAATCTCTTGAGTTCATCAAATGCAGTTTGGGCTTGAGGGTTCCATAGGAATTGCTTTTGTTTGGTGATTTCAGTCATAGGAGCCACTATAGTGCTAAAATTCTTGACAAAACGCCGATAAAAAGAGGCTAACCCGTGAAAACTACGAACTTGTTGCATGGATTGTGGAACTGGCCAGTCCCGAATCGCTTGGACTTTTCTCTCATCAACCTGTATTCCCTGGGCAGAGACTAAATAACCAAGAAATGTGACTTGAGTAGCAAAAAAGTCACACTTTTCCAAATTTCCATATAGCTTTTCCCGATCCAGCACATCGAACAATTGTTGCAAATGTTTTTGATGATCATTTTCAGTGCAGCTATAAATTAGTATGTCATCAAAATAGACAACGATGAATCTGCCCAAAAATGGTTTTAATACCTGATTCATTAGCCGCATGAAGGTACTTGGAGCATTAGAAAGCCCAAATGGCATGACAAGCCATTCATATAATCCTTCTTTGGTTTTAAAGGCTGTTTTCCATTCGTCACCCTCATGTATGCGAATCTGATGATACCCGCTTCTCAAGTCAACTTTAGAAAAAATAGTGGCACCATGGAGTTCATCAAGGAGATCATTCAAACGGGGTATTGGAAATCGATACTTGATAGTGATTTTATTAATGGATCGACTATCCATACACATCCTCCATTCACCGTTCTTCTTCAGTACTAGTAATGTTGGAACTGCACATGGGCTCAACGACTCACGTATGAGTCCTTTCTGTAGTAATCCGTCAACTTGTTTTCGAATTTCAGTCGTCTCTTGGGGGTTGGTACGATACGCTGGTTTATTGGGTAAAACCGAACCTGGCACCAAATCAATCTTATGTTGAATGGTACGCATAGGAGGTAGTCTAGAGGGGATCTCTGATGGAAAAACTCGACTGTAAGATTGCAATAAAGGTTGAACCAAAGGGTGGTGAGATGGTTGTGGGTTTTTCTCTTCATCATCGAGACCCATTAAAACAAACTCTTTAAAAATTTGGTATTCGTTTAGTTCAGCTTTGAGGAGTGTGCTCAGAGATGGTTGTGGTTTTGTGGATTGGGTTGCTGGGGGAATAGGAATTAGGACTATCTTTCGGTCATTGTGAATAAAAGAGTAAGTGTTGCTGTAACCATCATGGATGACACGACGGTCAAACTGCCAAGGACGACCTAGAAGTACATGGCAAGCATCCATGGGAAGAACATCACACCAAATCTTATCAGTATACAACCTGCCAATGCTCAAAGATAAAAGGGTTTTGTGCGTGACGCGAATACCTTTTCCTTGATTTAACCACTGAATAACATAAGGTGATGGGTGCGGTTCTGTGAGTAAATTCAGTTTATTCATCAGGGTTTCGGATGCTACATTTGTACAACTACCACCATCAATTATCATGGTACAAATCTTGTTAGCAATAGTACACCGCGTATGAAAAATAGACTCACGTTGAAGGGTGTCTTCTCGATTTGGCAAATTATTCAAGGCTCTTCGAACTACCAGACATTCACCTTCATCAGGACCAACTATTTCCTCTTGTGTTTCAATAGTCAATAGTTGTTCATTGGTGGACTCCAGTCCGAAATCATAACCACTGGCGAGCTCAAAATCAGCAAGGGATATGATTTGTTTGTTGGGACACTCAGATGCGATATGTCCTAACCCTTGACATCGGAAGCATCGACGAGGAGCTTTTGGGGAATTGGTGTTGGTAGTTTTAGGTTGAGCTGCGTTAAGGTTGGAAGGAGTGATGGGTTTGGTTGTGGTATTGGGTTTTTGATACGAATTAGACTTGAAAGTGGGCCGAGGGAAATCTGTTTTTGGTTTTGTCCGTTGTTGAGAATCAACCTTGTGTGCCAATAAAGTGAGTTCAGCTAAGGTTTCATATGTGTGCAATTCGACAACATGGGCTACTCGTGATTCCAGACCTCCTAAGTAGCGTACTAGGGTTTGGGGATCATCTTCTGGGATATCACATTTCATTAAAAGATATTCAAAAGCACGTGAATAATCTTCAGCCGTACCTGAACCTTGCTTCAAGGAGTGTAATTGAGAAAAACTGAACTGAATATAATAAGTTGGAAGGAACTTCTGCTTCATCTTCTCTTTCATCTTTGGCCAAGTTCTGATTTTTTCCTTCCCCATCCGTTCACGTTTTAGGCAGACATTGGACCACCAGGTTGAAGCATACTTTCGTAATTTAAGGGCAACAATTTTTACTTTGTTCTCTTCAGTGGTCATTTTGTAATCAAATACCCGTTCTACAGTTCGGATCCACTCCACAAATTCATCTGGATCTAGTTTTCCATCATATTCAGGAATGTCAACCTTGATGTCATTCGGATGCCAACCGCCATTCCCATCTTTGTTAACCGAATCACCAGAACTGGATCCTTCTCCGTTTATTCGTTGGTTTTGGGAAAGAACCAACTCTTGAATCTGATCTTGCATTTCTTTCATTTTTTGTGACATTTCCTTCTTATCGTTTTCCAGGGTCTCCATAATCTTCTTCAATTCTGTATTGCTTCGAGTATCCGTGCCCATAGCTCTAATACCAGATGGTAATGAATTAAATCAATAAACCCGAAAACTAAATGACAACTCAGGTAATAATTCAGCGACCCTTCGAGATACAGTCACACCACTCGAGAATTCGCTGGGCAATCTAACTTGAATCCCACGATACAGATGCACCACGTGTTCACAAGTTAGCCTCCAAAGTTCACCTTCCAATCCTGCCACAGATTAGAATAGCAATGGCAATTCTCTAGAAAAGAGAATAAATTTCAAAAAGTTTTTTGTCTGTCTATTTCATTTGAAATTGGAGTACAAAAAGGTGAAACTAGTAACTACCCAATAGTGCTGCTACATTTTAGGGAATTAAAAGAAACTGCTTTGAAAACTTCAAAACAAAGGAAAATAAAATAGATATAAAACTACAAAATAAAATAAACGTGACAGGAGTTGTGAAAGGCGCTGGGCTCAAAGGTTGGGCTTCTCCAATTGTGCTAAGCTGATCCATTTGTTACCGAATGGGTTCAAAACTAAAGTTGCAGCTGCAATCGAGTCTTCAAGTGGAAATGGGCCTGGGGTTTGGTTAACAGTGGGGTAGCAGGATTCTTGATAGAGAGGGTGAGGGGATTGATGGGCGGATTATGAAGCCAAAATGGTTGATGGCCGGATGTTTTTTTTTTTTTCCAGAGGGATGGGCGGATTTTTCTTAAGAGAATGATGAATCTGGCTTCCGGCTGCGTTTAAAAAGGAAAATAGGTTTTAGTATTAGCGGCGACGTCGCCGCTAATACTTGGGGCCCAGGCGCGTCAAACTGTCGTTGACCTCTGCAGCGTGTCAGATGGGACCCAGGGTATTAGCGGCGACGTCGCCGCTAATACACCCTGGTGGGGTTACACCTTTTTGCCAGGTGGTGTTACGCGTTTCGTAAAAGAAATCCTTCAATTCGTCTCAACTCTCAAGTAGCTAAGAAAAGGTATTGTTATTTATTATACTGTAGTAGTATTTTGAGTCTAGGCCGACAAAAGATAACAAAAACACTTCGATATGGACTAGTGGTTTTGTACCAAATCATAGAAGTTTGAAAGGCTCACCAAATAAAGAATATACAATTACAATAGGCTCTGCCATTATCATATCAACACGTTTTATCGTATAATTAAAACTTACAATTTATTGGTAGATGGATACCGACTCAAGTATCACAAGGACCAAAAAGCATATGTACAAAACGATTTGTATTCAAATCTTGAGTTCAATTATGAAAAATAGAAAAAATTCACGAATTCACAACACATTTATCAAAAATTCACCAATGGGCTTGTAGCCCAGTGGTACCTGTCTCCGCACACACGTGGGACCCTTGGGGAGACCTATTGAATACATGGTCGCGGGTTCGAATCTCATTCGCTCCCAATAACCAGTGGGTTATCACGAACAGGAGTTTCACCCGGTAGTGACCCCTTACAGGGTGGGGAAGCTAGGTACAAAGTACCAAGGACTAGCGTGTTCCTTCCAAAATACACGTTTTGAATTTATCAAAATTCAAAAGTATCATTGGTTTGGTTATACATCTGATTCGAGGACATTACTAGTACGAAACTAGAAAATAAATCATAAAGAATGAATGATACACAATATGATCTTTTTAATCAAATGTTGAACTTTATGTTATAATGTTATAATGTATAGATGATAAATAGTTGGTATTGAAAACTCCAGCCAAATAAAGTTGTATGCATAGAACTATAGATATACAAAATAAATACTCTCAACCCGTAATCCATGTTTAAACGTTTAAAAGCAAGGCATCAAGGTGGAGTGTCAACCCACAAGATTTATCGCATATCTATATTATGAAGATCATTCAAGCAACAAAAATTAACAAACATAACATTTGATAAAAATTTAGTCATATGTAAATGGGAAAAATGGGGCATTAGTACTACCTTTGATTAATTTCATATAATCCTCTCCATATGGAGACCAAAATCAAAGAAAAAGAATCTTAAATAAATGGGAAAAAAGGGATTAAAAAAAAAGGTACAAATACTTTAATGACATTCTCTAGGGGGTGAGGGTGAGGGAAAGAATATTATTTGCCTCAGCAACTTTTTACCAAATCCACCTTACTTGTGTTCATGATTTCTTGATCCAAAGATGAAGTAATTGTCATCATCAACAAAAACCTCCTCTAAAGCTCACTCACTTAGATGCCGCCGACTTGCAAACCGGGCACAAGTTCTTTTGAAGCAGCCACTGTTTAATACAGCTTGTGTGGAAATCATGCCCACATTTCAACGACCCAAGATCATCTCCATTCTTGTATTCTTCCTGATAAATCGTAAAAATTATTTACAAAGCTTGATACACGGTTCTATTCAATAATATAAAAATAGATTAATAATCTAGTAAAGTAAAGATATAAAGTAAAATGGATTAGTACCTGACAAATGCAGCAAGGTTCGACATCTGGCTGACCTGCATAAGACGTGTATGTTTTCTGCTTCAGACAACTAGGGATGTTTTCTTCTGTTAATCCCGTGCTCACATTTCCCATTCGCTCTTCTAAAGCCAATAGCTCCTGAACACCAAAATTACATGTTAGGATGACTCGAGACTTGCAGATAATAATAAAAATGACAAGAAATGAAGTTCATTTTGTTGTTACCTCATAGGACATGTTATCTATATCGAGCCGCATATCCCTGTGTCGATCATGCATATCTGCCATTCGATATAAAACTGACTGATCTAGGATCATAAAATCCTACAACACAATAAAAACACATTAACGATGAATACACCGACATAACCACATGTGATACAAGCTCATATATGCTTGAAACTAACCTCAAAACGCAAGCCTTCTCTCCCACGTATAAGATCCATGACACTGTGAATCTGAACCAAATAAAAATGCATAACGATTTAAGCACAATTGAAAGATAAACATTTGCATTTTTAATATACATCATTTTTAGTTGTAATCATGTAACACACCTCAGACAGTCTGCCTCTTCCTTCACTTCCAGGAGCTCGTGCAAGCAATGGGATTCGAAATGCACCATCAAGCTGTCTATCAGACGTTCTTTGCTGAGCTAGATGATAACGATGATGATGACCGGGGATACCAATCACAGATGGGACCCCTGCTCCTTGTGAAGGACCCACAGGTGGTGGAAGTGTAGCAAAAAGATTACTGCTTTGCCCTCCATCAACAACACCACCGGCCCCAGAATCGGTTGAAGATACTAAAGACTGGCGTAGAATCTCTGAGAGTCGTCTACTAGAATGGTGTGCAGAGCCACGACGTGGGGTCATTGTAGGTGGTACAGATAATGTGGGAGCAGGCACCAAGTTCGAGGTGGAGACAACACTATTACCATTGTTTCCATTAAAGCTCCAATTAACTGCAGGTTGAGGGCCAGTTCTTATGTCGCGTGGTTGCACAAACAGTGGGTGATCTGAAATAGTTGTTGGCGGTGTTCCTAAGTTATCTCCAAGACCACCATCATATATACTTGATAGACGGTTACTTCTTAAGCTAGAACTCCGACTTCTAGACGTTACTTGCAAGTTTCTTCTCAATGCCGGGACATGTGATATAGGTTGACCACCTTGACTTGACGAAATTCCAAACGTTTGTGGCCTCAAATCCACCGGGTTGAGTCCTAAAGAAGAATGACGAGACAAGAAATTCAACTGCCCATTACTAACACTAGTAGCAGGAAATAGATCTTGTTGACGTGAATTATTAATTCTTATCCGAACATTTCTACGGGTGTTCTCTGAATGATTGTCAGAAGAAATACCTCCGACATCCAAACCTAGTCTAGGGATGGTTGGATCAGAAGGCATTAAATTAGTAGATGGAGGGTTTTCAGAAACCAACCGCCAACCACTACTACTACCCGAAGGCCTTTGAAAAATATTTGAACTTTCAATCCCAGAAGATGACCGGCCAATACTTAAATCAGCTGCTTTTCTTTTACGCGGTAAGGGCCGGTTCACCATTTCCAAAGGGTCGGAAGAAGAACTACTGGCATAACTAGAAGGCTTCATGCCAATAAAAGTTGATGGATTTACAGTGACATTATGTGGAACCACACGAGTATTATTAGCATTAGCATGATTCTGTGTTACGTTCATACTAACATCACCCAACGAAAGCATACTTGCAAGTGGTTCATGTTGCTGTGGTTCAGGGCAAACTTTCATTACACTTGACCAACCATGTTCGACTTTTGGGTCAATACGATTCTGACTCATGTGGGTTGGCATAGAACTCGAACTAGATTCACCCATAGTCCACATGCTTCGATTTTGCCTTTCTTGATTTGTATTGGCTGGAGGCTGCCGCATGAAGTTAGTCCAACAAATTTGCTGTTCTACAGCACCTGAATCACTTGAAGATGAACCTTGTTCCAAGGCTAAGCTTTCTGGTAAAGAACCAATAACACCCTTCTGCCCTTGCATTAAGAATTACAATAGTTTATGAAGATGGCACCCGCCAAAAATAAATTAATACAAATTCTTCCAAAACCCTGAAACTTTAGAAATCAGCATATCGCAGCATTAGCACAGCTAACATTAAAAAAATGTAGATTAATAACTAGGAGAATAAAGCAACAAAAGTTATAGCACTCGGAAACATATAGGCAACAAAAATTACAATCAATAAAAACAAAAAACTTATTAAGAAATCAATGTACAATATCGTAAATCTTAAAAAACAAACAACACGCACTTCTTAATGATGTATTACACCCTAAACTATAGACTATTTAGAAAACAATATCCGTTGCCATAACTACAAGCCTCGAGAATCAGTTTATAGCATTCAGGAAATCAATTTCTGCTTGCTAAGTTGCTATAATTATATAGTCATCACATAATTAGTTTTGAATAATCCTTTTGATACCAGCTGCAACGTAGCTACGAATCATATAGCAGTAACACTTATATAGCTTATCTTACAATTATATGTAAACAGATAATTTAGCTCTATCTCACCGCAAAAAACTGTTAAACTTTTGTTCTTAAAAAGCTTTTCCAGTAAAATTACTTTTTTCAACAAACATGTGGTGAATTGGTGATCAATCACTAACTTCAACTATAAAGTATCAAAGATAATGTTGGGTAAGCAATCACATTTTCAAAGATTATGTTGTGTAAGTAACCATATTGTCAATATAAAAACAACAATTAACTCATGGGGTTTCACAATCATCAATTCTAAATGAACTAGTCTATTAATTACTCAAGTGGTCAAGCACCAAACCATGTGTAATAGTGAGTACCAAAGTCAATCTTCTGACCTACATTAGGTGGATACATGTTAAAACTTCAAGCAACCAAAAAAAAAAAATTATAGGTGTACACCATAATAATCTTAACCTCTAACTAAAGCAAACAAACAACAAAACCAAACAAACATCACCAAATTTTGAATCTTCAAATAACTTTCAGCTCAACTTGAACATGCATACAAAAACAATGAATCTAGTAATCTACCACTCATTTCCTTTCATTATATAAAGTATTATTTTACAAACATATGTTAAAATGATTTGTAGAAATGTAATAGAATTTGAAACAGTCAAACAAGCAAGAATAAAGACACATAGTAATTTACATATAGATATAAATTATAAAGATTCAAACAAGAAGACATAAATCTATACAAATATACAAGAGAACATATAAAAAAGACAAGCTTTTTTAACAAAGACACAATCTTTCTGCATCTATACCAAGAAGAACACAATAAAAAACAAAACTTTATCAAAAAAAGTGAAACCCATATGAAAAAATCAAGGAAAAAACACAAAACAAAAAGTGGGTATTGTAAATAATGATCAAATATTACTGGGTTTCAAAGAACATACCTTAAGAATGAAAACACCAGATTATATGCAATGGATCTATCCCTAACAAGTATATAAAGATCTTGAGATTGTTTTCTGTGAATAATAATCAAAAAGACTACAGCTTTATCAAATTATTATTATCTTGTGTTTTGTGTGTATCTATATGACGAAATGAAACATAAAAATGAATCAATGAAATAATCAAAATTATGAATCTTGAAGCAAAGAGTGTTTTGTTTCCAAGGAAAACAAAGAAGAATGAGAAAAAAAGGGTTTTGGAGAATGAGAGAAATCAAAGACGAAATTGTATGTGTTTTGTTGGGTGAATGAAAATGAATGAATTTAATTTAATTGAAAGAAAGAGAGAGATATGGGAAGTTGGAACAAAATTAGAAATTAGATTAATATACTCCGTAGTAATCTTTTAAATTAGTTAATGAAATAATATTGCATAATTACAAATATGAGTTGGTTACAAAATTGGTCCTTGTGGTTTGTGTAAGGTTTCAGTTTCGTCTACAATTACCGACAGCCTCAATTTTGAAAACTAGTCAAACTTAAGATGCGAGAAATAGTCTTGAGGTGGCCTTCAACGAGCTTGACATGCTCGCCGATTATCACACCTCTTCCCTTTAATGCTGAAGTCTTCTAACTTATCGTGATGTGGCCACCTCTAAAGTAAAATGCAAAAATTCTTTTTTCTTTCTTTTTAATCTCTATTATAAACAGAATTTAAGGAGAATAAGATATAAACAATCTTATTTGCTTATAAATAAAAATAGTCTTTTTAAAATCAACTCCACACAAAATATAAGAAAAACAAACCATGTATATGTGTGAAGAAGGTAGGGAAACGGGAGCGGTGTTTATATAGTATATAAACATATATATGTATGTTAATGTAGCATGGTTGGATCAAGTGGTTAACATCTTTACCTTTGTTTGAGACAAAGGTCATAAGTTTGATTCTCACCCATGCAAATGTCGGGGTTCTATTACTTAGATAGAATCTGGAAGCAGACTCTCTACACCGTCGAGGTATTGGGAATCAAAACGCATAGAAGACGACATAGAGTGTTATTTACTAACTTTTTTTAACACACAAATGTACGTTAGAAACATATAAGCCTATAAGCATTTAAAACACAAATCATCACCCCTCCCTCGAAAATATACCATAGTTTTGGTTACATCTCAGTTAATGTATTAACAATGTCGAAGATTAACGATACCACTCCTTATACATAGGTCTACAACCAAATTGAGCTATTATCACTTTCTTCCTCTTTTACTTAGGAGTTCAAGTGGCCAATTATGCGGCAATATGAGCTACTATCAATCTCGAGCCCAAATTAGGGCTTTGAATTCAAGTTTGAAATACCAAAATAGTTAAATTTGAGCTTTCAATTAGTGGCTTAGTTTGAATAGTAATCGAGCTTTCAAACTTAAGTTTGGAGCTTTTGAAGCTTTTAAAGCTCATGATGTCTAGTATAAAGCATTTTGCTAAAGTAGATGCGATATTCGAACTTAGTTAATAATATGTATCAGTTGACTCTTTATACTTGAGGGGAGTGTGTGAGGTTTTAAAATGATGTTATTTGTGATATTATGACACATATTCTTAACTGGCATAGTGTTGAGCTTGTTAAGTCACGTTTAAAGCATAGTCAAGTCAAACTCAAGCCTACGTGATGAATGCTCGTTTATTTATCGAGTCAACTTAAATTTTTATAGTTGAACTCGGGCCCTATCAAAATCAACCATGGTTCGACTCAGTTGTAGCCCTATCCTCTCTACATGCATTTATAAACCAAAAATGCGACTAGTTATTTGAATACTAAGTGCCTTTTTATTGATAACCTCAGGGCCTATTTCACTTAAAGGAACTAAAGTATGTAACTCTTGTAAGTTTTTAAAAGTTAAGGTTATCTTTGTATATCTATTGAAAATTAGAAACACAAGATAAAATTCCTACAAACCACATGGACCTTTCTTGTAATTAAACCTAACAATATTATATACTTATCAAATTAGCCTACTATAGTACTATAGATATAGATACACACAAAGTCACAAAGTCGGAAGGATGGTGTGGGAGTAGTTTCGTACCAAATGGTGTTTGTAGAAAAATAAATTGCGTATTCCAATGCGCACCGATGAGACCACCACCATCACTTTTGGTTTCTTGTTTCACCACTTTCACATGTGCCTCTATCTTCTAATCCTTTTTCACAAACCTCTTCTCTTTCTATGTTTTTTACCTTATATAATTATTATTCACCAACTAAATACTACGACTAATTTCTTATTATTTGGTAAATGGTGGAGTCCAACCTACTATTCTTCAAATTTTTGGTGGAGTAATTCCATATTTGTTCCTAACAAGTACGCATAATATATGTGACATGTTTGGCGGATATGATTAATCCTCTTAAAAAATAGCTTAAAAATTCTTTATAATCCATTTATTTCTTTCTTAATCTCCTCCTTTGATTTTTTCATGTGACATGATCTTGTGATTAGGATGATTTTTAGGTCATTTTGTTAGAAGAATTAATCATTTTCTTTTTAAAAAAAGCCGTCCACATTTTGGCGTATCATATTGCTTTTCTTTTTTTGTGTTTAAATATTTTATTATGATTATGATGAGTCACAAACATCAAAATGGCAATGGACGGGCTAAAGAGCAAGAAGGTACCACATCAAGATAACTCCTGCCTCCAGTAGTGTGAAATCAAAAAGCCGTTTTTGTCTTTAAAAGAGCTTAATCTTATATTGTAATTTATAATTATAATTATAATTATTAACAAAGAGGATACTGTACAATTAACTTATGCCCGCACAATGCGGGGTAGTAATGGCGGAGGTGGTGGTGGTGACGGTGGTGGGGCGGGGATTGAGACGACAGCGGGGACGGATGGGGGCGACGATGATGGTGAATGTAAAAGTAATTGATGTTAAAGGTGGTATTGTAGTTATTTTAAGTGTTGGGGATCTATACCTTAAATTATTTCATTAAGGGTATTATAGGTATATTAGATGAAGATGTTTAAATTAGTGAATAAAGGAGAAGGGTATTTTTGGTTTTTCAAAGGCATAAAGTTTAAGGGGAAAAAATGATGGTTTGTTTTAGGGAAGTGATAATCGTACCACAACATTTGATATACTTACCACACTGTACATGTTTCATAGCATAATGTACAAGTATGCAATGCATAACAGTGATAAATTTATCAGATTCTGTGGCTCGAATATCACTTCCCTTTGTTTTAAGCTAAACTTGTTTTCTAATAAAGCGTAAATGGAACTTGTAGAGTAGGAGACGTGTGCATATTTGCACCGTGTGCAACATTTTTGTGTCACGTTGGGCCACCGCCTCTACTCCCCAACACCAATACAAAGAATATTTGATTTATATTGTTTGTGGTCAAAGTTATTTATTTGAAAATTCATCATAATGTTGTAAACTACTCATTTAAAATCAAAATAGTCTCTTATTCACTATTAAACATTATTTTAGTAGTTATTTAGATCATGTGTTCTTTAAAAAAAGGTTTCAAAGACCATTTACATTCGTAAATGATGCATGTTAATAACAAAAACGTGAGCTATTGTGAAAACAACTTTGCATGTATTTTCAAATTCAGCATACAAATTCTAGATTGTTATTTTTCAATGGTTAATGAAAATAAAAGTAATAAAATCAATAAAAAGAAATGCGTTCACAATCTTGTTATCACGCACATTCGAAGTCATTGGCTAATCTCATGTAAACTGCTAATGTTGGTTTAATGGTGATAAGTTCCTTCCCTTTTTCTTATAAGAATTTATTTTGTCTTGTATAAATATATTTTGTTTAAAATAAAAAAAAAACAATCAGGCCATAGACAATTTTAAGAAGGAACAACTCAAAAAGCATAACTGCAACAAAGATAATACTAGAAGGGAATCCATCCATGACTAGATATCATACATATTTGCCAAAGAAAGGACAAGTGGAGGTATAATTGCAAAAGCCAAAAGCACCTAAAATTGGCAGAAAATTCATTGCTTCTTTGGCCAGCGCCCACCTTTTCTTCAAACTCGAATCTTTCCTATATGTTTTCTCAATTTAACTAATTTCGAGTATTATTTTTTGTGTTTATTAAGAAATGAACTTATCAACACAGGGTAGGCAAGGAGCTCCAAACTCGACCAAAACTCTGCCAATGGATATTCAAAATAACCTTATCTAGACACTGAGTGTAACATATCGATAACAATTACTAGTAGGTAAAAAAGAAAAGAAAAATTAAAAAAGAAGAAATACACTTTGCATATGTGAGAAATGTGCTAATTATATCTTTATCGATAACACAATATAAAATCGTTATAAAAGTCAAAACATGCTTAAATATATATGATAAAAATCATCGAAGCCACCACATTAAGTTAATACGAGGCTAGTTTTAATTAATGTCAAAGGTGTTGGTAAACGCAATTGAAATTTGTCTTGAAACTGGCCAGTATCATGGAAAGCCAGATGAGATACTAAATGCCAAATTGAAAAAGTTGAAGAGTGAATTGAAAATAAAGATTCGTGATCTAAAAGCCCTTGAATCACCTGAAGTCTCGCTTTTAATCGATGATATGGCTGCACTTGATTTGATTGTCGATCACAGAGACTATACAGATAGCGAATTGGCACAATGGATGGATCTAAAAGAGAAGTTACTTTCTGTTGAACGAGCAAAAACTCAAGATCTCCATCAAAAAGCCAGAGCCAAATGGATTAAATTTGGAGATGAAAACACCTCCTTTTTTCACAGCTTCATAAACAGCAGAATCTCCAAGAATAGAATTGTTGGACTAGAGATCAATGGGCTTTGGCATATTGACCCCCCTTCCATCAGAGAGGCTGCTTATCAATTTTTTAAGCATAAATTCTCTGAGCCCATAAAAATTCGGCCCAAGATTACTTGCCATGAGCTGAAAACCCTATCTCCTGAAGATGCAGCCTCTCTTATCAGTCCTTTCTCTTTGCGAAAAATACAACAGGCAGTTTTTGACTGTGACAGTGACAAAGCACCCGGCCCAGATGGTTTTAATATAGGCTTCATCAAAAGATTTTGGGAATCCATGAAATTTGATTTCTTCAATATTATGTTAGATTTCTTTCAAACAGGATCAATCAACAAAAGGATGTGGCTCAACCCATATAACCCTCATCCCCAAACTGCCCTCTGTCAAAAACCTCACTGACTATCGTCCCATTACTCTTGTCGGTTGCATCAAAAAGGTAATTTCAAAGATTTTGGCTAATCGATTGAAAGGAGTGATGGCCACCATAATTTCCCCGTCCCAGTCTGCCTATCTAAAAGAAAGAAACATTATGGACGGCCCATTAATGCTCAACGAGATCATTAATTGGATTAAAAGAAGCAAGCAAAAAGCGTTCTGTCTAAAATTAGACATTGAGAAGGCCTTAGATTCGATTAACTGGGATTTTCTCATCTCTATTATGGGTCAAATGGGCTTCCCAAGTAGATGGATCCTTTGGATCAAAGGTATCTTATTGTCCTCCAGACCCTCTGTTCTTATTAACGGCTGTCCTACCGAGGAGTTCAATTGTGAACGAGGTGTCCCACAAGGAGACCCACTTTCTCCTTTCTTGTTCATCATCGCCATGGAAGCTCTCTCAAACATCTTACAACGAGCATCTACCATAGGACTGGTTTCTGGAATCTCACTTCCTAATCAAGGGCCAACCATCACTCACTTGCTATATGCCGATGATGCAATTCTTGTTGGCAAATGGTCGATCACCCAGCTCAAAAATATTTCCAGAATTTTGAGAGCCTTCCATTTTGCTTCTGGCTTAAAGGTAAATCATCATAAGTCTTGTTTTCATGGAATTAATTTATCAAATGATGATTGTGACCTATCATGTACCACCCTCAACTGTAAAGCTAGAACTATCCCTATCAATTACCTTGGCATTAATGTTGGTACAAATATGAATCTGGTGAAAAACTGGGAACCCGTCATTAAAACTTTTGAAACCCGGTTATCCCTCTGGAAAGCCTCCACTCTCTCCCTCGCTGGCCGCATAACACTCATTCGCTCGGTGCTTGACAGTCTGCCAACTCACTATTTCTCCCTATATAAGGCTCCTGCAAGTGTAATTGCCAAACTTGAAACTATTCGTAGAACATTTTTTTGGGGGGGTTCCTGTTCAAATAAAAAAATCCATTGGATCTCGTGGGATAGAATTATTGCTCCTTATGATTCGGGCGGACTTGGTTTGGGTTGCTTGATCTCGAAAAATATCTCTTTATTAACTAAATGGTGGTGGCGCTATCATAATGAACCCGATAGCCTATGGCGTCGTGTGATCTCTGCTATCCACTACTCACCAAGGATGTGCACTCATGTCCCTGTTAAAAATTGCTTAGTGGGAACTTGGAAATCCATTATGGGTCTAAGCTCCCACTTAAGCCACTTTGATATTTTCTTGGAGTGTATGTTTTCAGGTAACTTAGGCAATGGTGAAGACCTTAGATTCTGGATTGATTGCTGGAATGGAGACATACCGTTCTACAAACGCTTCCCGGATTTATTCTCTCTTGAAAGATATAAAGGTTGTGTGGTGAAACAAAGATGCACAGGAAGTGGGTTTTTTCCCCAACGGGAATGGAGCTGGACTAAGCCTCCATCGACTCCCCTTGAACTTCAGCAGCTCCATGATTTACTCTCACAGATACAAAATACCCGCCTTTTGAATAAGAGAGATACATAGCGATGGACTCCAAACCCGGTACAAGGATTCACAGTCAAATCAATGAAGTATGTGTTACAATATGCAGAATATGGTCCCAAAAGGTGGATTTTTCCATGGAATAAGACAGCTCCTTCTAAAGCAAACATTCTCGGATGGCGCGTTGAGATGAACCGTCTTCCAACCAAAGATCAACTGCAAAACAGAAACATCGCAGTGGCGTCCACTACCTGTAATCTATGCAATCTCCATGATGAATCAGCCGACCATCTCTTTCTTCACTGTCCATTCGCAAACTACTTATGGAGTTTCTTTCTTTCTTGGTGCAAACTGTCATATCGAAAACCCCAAACCAGAATGGAGCTCATGGATTTCTACCAAAATCTTCCCATCAGTTCGTGCAAAAAGAAGCTCATCCAAGTCATTTCTCTGGCTTTTGTTTGGGTGCTGTGGAATATTCGAAACGAAAGCATTTTCTCTAACAAGGCTCCCTCACTCAGATTTGCAACAAAAGAGTTGAAGACTATTAGCTTCTCTTGGATTTCTAATAGAGCCTCTGTTTCTACCCCAAAAATATGTTGGGAACAATGGAGCTCCTTCAATTTTTAACTCTCTGTATTTGTTCTCTATGTTATTCTCATGTAATTGTTTTTCCCATGTATTTTCCCTTTGTATGTAACCTATAGCACCTTGCTATTTTTACATATATGCAATTATATTTTAATGTTAAAAAAAAAAACGCAATAACTTTTATTGGTCTTATCAAAATTATAGGCACATTATGTAAACGATCAACTTGAATGGATGCAATATCATAAGACCATACCCAATTTGTTTGGTTACTTCATCGGTTCTTTTTAAGAACATAGATATCGACGAACATTTGCATTCTAAATGCATGCTAAGTTGTATATTAATATGATAATATCATGTGTGTTTAATTTTTTTACAACTCTCACTTTTCTTAAGTTTCCTAGTTGTAGTAGGGGTTGTGATCATTTGAAAACTAAAATTTTCTTGAGTTCTAGAAAACTGACCAAAACACACTGTGATCTGAATTTAACACAATGTGTTTTTAATTTTTTTTTAAAAACACATTGTTTTAAGTTCATATCACAATGTATTTGAACAATTTTCTGATTTTCACGCGCTATCAAAAACACACTGTGATTTAAAACTTAACACAATGTGTTTTTAGATTACACAATAAAAACACATTGTGTTTTTAGAAAACACAATTAAAACACATTATGTTAGATTCAGATCACAGTGTGTTTTGGTCAGTTTTCTAATTTTCACAGAAATTTTAGTTTTTAAATAAACATTTCACGTTGCACTAGATGTTAATAGAAAACACAATATCAATAAATAATTATGATATCAACAATGCCTCATGTACGGTTTCTTGGACTCTCAAAGATACGAACATATCAAGTTCTAGTGTTCCCAAATTGGGTCAATGGATGGATCATCCATTACTTT